>JASUUH010000096.1:2947500-4147500 GCA_030449925.1 Citropsis articulata | reverse complement strand
GTGGCAGAGTGCATTCTGGGTTCGAGTTATTTGATGCATTGTTGGTGGATCTCGTATTTAGTTTTTGGGTAAGTGATCTGTGTTTAAAAGTTAATAAAAAGATTTGAAAGATTTAGCATCTTCTAAAATATTTATCACTTACTATTTTTAAAAAAAAATTAACCATATTGTTCAAAGCAATTTATTGATTAAACACATATTTATTATATTCGACTCAAACCCAAAATTTAAGTTTTGGTAAAATAATCTATTAACCAGTGCTCCTAAGTTTTTCTATTAATTAAATCATATTTGATGAAAAAAAGTGTGCAAGGACTATGCTAATTATTGGATGAAGTACTTCTGAAATAGTTGAAGGTATTCTTATATTTATTTTATATGTTTGATTAAATTACAAGAAAAGTTATTTAAAATCATAAGATCGCATATATGTAGAATAATTAAAAAATTAGAATGATAAACAAGAAATACTGTTTAAATATTTTTTAAATAGTACCTTTTACTCTTGAAATAAAAAATACAATATTAATTTTTGTATTTATTAGATACGCAGAAGATATGAGATATCCTTAATTTCATTTTAAGCCAATAAACATACCTTAAGAAAGGCATTCAATTTTTTTTTTTAAATACTCCTATAGGAGTATATAATTCTCAATTAAAAATGTTCATGCACAAAGTATTTTGTAATGCATCTTAAAGAATAATTTTTTTGATTTTTTTTTGTTTTTTGTTACTTTTTCTTTTTCAAGAAAAAAGCACAAAATGTATTGTGATTAGAAATGTATTTTCACCTTTTTACAATTTAATGTCACAAACCAAAATGAAGAAAGTACTCTGCAAGTTGAAATGGTAACAAAAAGATACGGGCGAAGATACCGATATTTTGCCAAAACAAAATACTTACAACCGCCAGCACGTGAAAGGGGCTGTCTCGTAATAACATGTAAAAGATAAAGTCATTTCGGTCATATTACCACGTGATTCGAATTTCAAAAAG
This sequence comes from Citropsis articulata, assembly GCA_030449925.1. NCBI lineage: Eukaryota > Viridiplantae > Streptophyta > Magnoliopsida > Sapindales > Rutaceae > Citropsis > Citropsis articulata. Next base: position 4,146,500 of record JASUUH010000096.1, on the reverse strand, counting down.
GTGGAAAACGAAAAAGATTCATAAGGATCCAAAGCAACGTTATTGGGCGATAAAAGTAGCCGTTTTAGACAACTTGATATGACTACTTTACCCGCAAGATTGATTAAATTCCCTATTACACAACACGAATACATTGAAAGTTTGAGGTTAGAAAAGTAAATGACATGAAGGCTGGTGCGCCTCTTTTTTCTCAAAGCTTTGGTTGCCGGGCAGATTAGGTATTTCTTAAAAGAACAGGGGTAATTAAGACATTTAAATTAGGTAGCCAGATGGGAGACAACGGAGAGGTGAATGTCGGTTTGTTTCGTCAGGGGCAGATTAGGTATTTCGTAAAATAACAGGGGTAATTAAGACATTTAAATTAGGTAGCCAGATGGGAGACAACGGAGAGATGAATGTCGGTTTGTTTTGTCCCAAACTAACATTTTTAAGTTGGAGACCATGATGGTAACGGAGGCCCACTTTCCGCATGGACCCAAGAAGACTTTGGTGACATGGCAGACTTGGATTGCTTCAAATATCTTTTTCTGTTCAATTGCCTTTATTCGAATAAATGATTCAGATTTAAGAAGAAATTAATTTTTCCTTATCAAAAAAAAAAAGAAGAAATTAATTTTTCGATCCCCTGTAAACCCAAAACATAATTTATATTTTCAATTTTTAGCTGTAAATTGAGTTATTTTATTAAAGTTTTATACACAATTTACGAACGTAAGGAGAGCATTTAACACACTTCAAAGATTTTATCGAGACGTGATTTTAAGTTGAAAAAACTATAACTATTAAACAAAAAGCCTAAGAATACAAGAATATAATTTAAATAATAATTTTAATAAAATTATTAAAGATATAAAATATTTTCTATAATATGTGAAAAATCACATTAACATACCTTCCACACCGCAGTTAACGCTACCAAACACTTTAGTAATATCAGAATGACAATGTCCAACCTCAATCCCAAATGCAGCCTTTATCGCATTACAGTGTATTGCATTAAGGCCCCACTTGGTATTGCTTTTGAGGGTTTCCAAACATCCTAGATCAAGTAACTATAACTATAATAAAATAATTAACTATAACTATGAGGCTCGTGATTTCAGAATTCTGCAACAAAACTGCCCAAATACAAAAGCTTTTATTAAAGTAATTAACTATAACTATAATAAAATAATTAACTATAACTATGAGGCTCGTGATTTCAGAATTCTTTTCTTTGCAGGTCATGCTTAAATTAATTAAGGTTATAACAAGCAAAACTTCATTTCTGCCTTAGCTTGAATTTCTTCTGATGCCTTTCACATATATAATAATGTTTTAGTAGGAAGTGGATGAGGCTTTTACTTCCTGGGGTTCTTGGAGAGGTGATAAGGTCCAACCTGAAGAGCTCATGCATCAATTACTGGAGAAAGTTCGGCATCATCGAGTCAATATTGATGGAAATGTTTGCACTGCGATAGCTACAATAACGGATCTCCAGGTAATTACAATTAATTATGAATAAGTAATTAATTAGGTGTTTGTGTTGCCATGATATTATATTAGGCTAATGTAATTAAAAATTCAGTATATATACCAGTTGAAATGGTTTAGGACGCATTTAAGGTATGTAACTAGTTTGCATGTTTTTTGGTGCTTGTTTTATAATTTAACAGGGCTGGTGTTGCATTTCGATACTTATTTTTGCGCGCCAGTTTTAAAACGACACTTCCGCAATTTTCTGTAAAGTTAGGCTGGCAGCAAGCTGATGTTTATTTTAGTGCCACAGAAACATCTGTAATTTATAAAGTTTTTTTTTCAAGATCAGATATCATGGAACTAACACGTAAATCTTTATGGTCAACCCGAATGAGGATTATATCAACAGACTTTGACACACAGACAGCTGCACAGGATATTCCCAAGAGTTTAAAATATTTAACCGTGAATCCAGAATTATTCTGGCAATGAGGATATTCAAAGCAGCGGTAATCAGAATTATCCGTTCATTGTTAAATGGAAGAGGTTAATGATCGAACAAACTAAACTTCAAACGGGTCGACATGGGAGGGCCTTCGCTTAGATTTTAGAAAGTGTGTCTTACATTAATTGAGTACAATCCAAGCGCAGATTTCTATTTATTGTAATTATTATGCTTAACTCATTACTAAAATCAAACTCGCTATTCTCAAAACTCAATCGAAGCCTTAACTTAAAATATTTATTAGTTTGTCGTGATATTTAAATTTATTTTAGTTTGAGATGAATTGCATGTATCAGTTGATACTAATATATTTTAATGTTTGGACAGCTTTTATTCGAAGTTTGTCAAGTTTTTTATTTTTTTCTTGTTAAGTTTTGGAGTTTGCTGAAGATAACCTGTTAATATTCTCTTATAATCTTTTATTTTTTTCATTAACTACTAATTTTATAATTTAAACATGCATTTTAATTAATAGATCCGTGGCAGATTTAGTGGATTATCATAATTAGTATATATTTATATGCACGAATGTAGTAAAAAATATAAGCTCATGATGGATCTAAAGTACATATGGATCTCTATTTTTGTTATAGAATTACATACATAACAATGTGCGCCTCTTATATAATTGCTCATGTGTATTATGTGCATTAGTTGTAACAGATATCTCTTGTTATGGATTTAAATTTTTTTAGAAAAGTAATTAATGCATCCTTTTATATTCTTTTTAATTCATTTACAGAAAGTAAAGTTAGAGAGGAAGAATCATATGATTTTTCATTTTGTTATGTGAGCGCATGTTTATACAATTTATGAGTAGTTTTTATTTTGAAATCAGTGAGTCCCTAACATTTAAAGTGAGTAGTTTCATTGCATGACCCACTAAATTAGTCAAATTAACAAGCTCTTATTGATCGGTCACACTATCTTAGCATATTAAGGTAGTTTGCCCCATCTACATATAGATATTTCTTGCTATAAGATTAATTAACTTCAACTAAACGTGACCTTCCTGCATACATAGGACTAATTTTTTTGTTTGGCAAAATAATAATAATAATAATAATCATCATCATGCAAAAATATATTAGAAAAACTAGCGTATCTCATTCTCATACTACTTATATTAGAAAAAACTAGGGTATCTCATTCTCATACTGCTTCTGCTTAATCCTTTAGCTGGTTGAGCTCTGGGAATCTGCAAAAATGAAAATTGCTGCTAATCAGAATAATGCTTAAACGTAAAAGGTACCTAAATCCTACATAAATGATGAAGATTAATTGTAACAAAATATGCACACCCTAGAATTATCTTCCACGGTAAGTGTATTTACTCTCTTCATAATCTCGTAGAGAACACAAACCGGTTGGTCTTTCTTCCATGTCCACTTGAATAGATATGTTTACCCATATATGATGAAGATTAATTAGAAAGTAGTATATATATGTTTACCCATAGAAGACGTTGAAGAACTCTAGTTTCAAATTGCGGAATTCCATGTCCGCTTGAATTTGGATCCAACTTGTATGCTTTCTCCAGGGTAAAGTATCGGCCTACAATAAAAAATTGTCACACAATTCTATATTGTCTTCGCGAAAGAATCAAAAGAATCTAAATTCATATGCTAATTAATAAGTAGCTAGCTAGTAATTCTATTTTACAAAGTACAATACGTAAATTCGAAATAAGGCCTTATTATAAATTAACTAAGTGATTAATCAATTAATTAGACACAAAAGTCTTTATTGCATTTTTTCACTCTTAGAATTTGATTGAAAAGAGAAAGAAGACCCATTAATAGCTTACAAAGATAAGCAACTCTTAGATTTCCTGATTCAATTTTGTTTGCAGCATCAAGAAATGTTGCAGTATTGAGTGAATGTGGCACTTCAATCTCCACATTATATATCTCACAAACCAAACACCTTCTTCCACGAAAATTATGTGATGCAAAGTTAATTAATTAATTCAAACTAGCATGTAATACAAAAGTAGAGTAGAACAAAATTAAAAAGAAAAAAATTAAAGAAGAGAAGAGAGCACTAAGTTTGAGTTTAAATTAGCATAGCTTATATTAGTTTTTTTTTCCCTTTTTAAAAGTGGTAATTTAAGAGGGACTGGTAAAAAGGATTACAGTGTTTTCCGTTTTTTAATTTACAATTTTCCTTTTTAAGTAATATTTTCCAACATTATTAGCAACTAATAACGCCGTCAATTTTTTTTTAAACACTCAATTGAATCACACTCAATCTATTATTGGGCCACCAGTTCATTATTTGGCCACTCCTAGCCCAACATCACATCAATCCTTCTTCCTCTTCTTGTTTACATTTTTTTTCTAGAATTTGCGAACTTTTCATTTATATTTAAGCATCAATATCTTTTTATGCCCCCAAAAATGTCATGCTGTGCCATTTTTCAATTTCGTATTCTGTAGGTCCTGGACTGATTGTTAAAAAATTGAAAGCTGCCCCCTCTTCTCAGATATGGTATTGATTGATAATAATATTCAAACAATCTTAAACCAGAAATTTTTAAATGTCTTTTTTGTTGTTAATATTATTGGCTCTCACTAAGACATTATTTTACAATACTTAGAAAGTGTGCTACATTTTTTAATTTGGTGACCAGTCAATTCATTTTCTCTCATTTTGTCATAAGGACAAGAAGATAATAAAGGAGACAAAAAACGCAACAAAGACTTGGGCGGCAGTAAAAACAATTTAAAATAAATTTCAGGAAAGGTGATAATCTAGATTCACTTGTCATATTCGTGTCATGTCAAATAACAGAGTAATAATATGCATTTAAGAGTAATAATGTGCGTTTGATACGATTACCTATTGCTCTTTTATCATGTCAACAATTTAAAACACTAGCTCAACACAACCATTAATCGGATTAAATTGGATGTAATTTCACGAACTTGATATACTTTAATTTTTTCTAAAGATTATTAAACTTACGTCAATTTAAGTTCAAATAAAACCAATTATCAATTAGCATAAGATAACCAATTGAATAGAATAGTATTATAAAAAGGTCCGAATGTCTGAGATATTATTAATTGAGTGACATGTAAAGAACACAAACAAAAAAATCCCATTATCTTAAATAACTCAAGTTTGCTAACTTGGTGTCCCATTTGTATTAGATCGAGGGTGCGTTTGGGATTGAGGTGATATAACTTTAAAACTACAGCTGCTGAGGAAAAAAAGTTATAACTATAAAATAGAAGTTAATAATACATAATAAATATAAATTTTAAATAATAATTTTAACAAAATTATTAAAGATATAAAACATTTTTCATGATATAAGTAAAAAATCACATTAACATAGTTTTCAAAGTACAGTAGTTAGTATTTACTAAACACTTTAGTACTATAACTTGAAAGCTACAACTGCTCATCCTCAATCTACTCACCGTGAGGTGTCACAAATTGACTTGCTCTAATGAAAAGCCTTCAAAACTCAAATTATAGTTAATTTAGTTAAGAGTTCTCACTTCCCAAATGGAGAAAGTCATACAAGAAGTCACTAGAAAAACGAAAATTTTGTCAACTTTCATTTGTCAACTCCCGACCAAAGCTCCTGTCTTGTTGCCTTATGTAATTCTCTCCTTCTTTGTCTCTCAACATTCCCACTTATCTATTTGCTTTTTCTTTTGTTTTTTCAGTCCCATTTTATAAAACTAAAATAATTAAACCTCCCAATAATGGCCGTATCATACTCACCATTATTTTTGTTATTGTTATTATTCCTAAGATTCTTCTTTAATATTCCTACATTCTGCTTTTGTCCCAGTTTTTATCGTCAAGAGTTGAAAAGATCAATTAAGTTTAAACCCATTTTATGATCAATCTTTAGATGACAAAAGCTAAGCGGAGAAGCCTTGCACGTGAATCAAGAAAAGCTCAATAAGGTAATAAGATACGGTGCTCTTTTGGTTTATATATAAGCTTTAGCTTTGTGGTTTTATTTTCTTGAAAATTATGTACTTAATTATGTTCTTAATAGTAACTCTTTATTGTTCTAATCATGTGCTTTCTTTAAGTTTTGGGTTGATGTATCATGTTTGGATGAGTAGAAAATGCTGTTCAGAATGCGTTGTTGAGTTATTATTTTTCCTTTTGGTGAAGTCTAATTTATTCTTGTGTGAGTTCCTGGGCTAAAGAGGCTGCTGCTACTGATTATAATTGAGATTTTTCATACAAGCACTGAAGAATTAAATTCGCACGATATATGATTTTAGTTTTGTTTTACTGTGGGAGTCTTGGGTGAAATGTTTTCATTCGATTATCAATAGGAAAAAATGGCTTTTTTTTTTTATATAGTGAATTTAGCACTAGACGGATTTGGTTTTTGTACATGATTAAACGGTTTCACTTTTCACAAGATTAATTGTGATTCGGATGTTAGCAGAAATGGCATCATTGGAAGAACTTCTATTAGCGGATGGATTTAAAGGGAGAAGATCATCGGTGACAAGCTCGAGACCATCCTTTCACGAAGAAGCTATGAGTATGCCCGTCTACCCTTTTGGAGACAAAAACAAAGCAGCTTCTTCATCAAGCAGCAGAATCAAGACTGAGAGGACAAGGTCTGATCTGTCGCGATATACTTTGAAAATTGATTCCCCAAGAATTAGTAATCTTAGTGGTAGAAGACTGAGGGACAGTCTTGTTAGAAGAGAGAAAGTAGACGGCGGGTCAATGAGAGAACACAGAAAGAGATTTGCAGGAAGACATTCCGTTGACGTACAAGAAAGAAGAAGATCAAATGCTAAGTCCTCAGAAACTTCTCAGGAAAATGAGATTGTTGAGGTTGCCGGGGAAGAAAGTCAGAGAGTTAGCATTAATTTGGACAAGAGGCATAGCACTGTTGATAATAGGAAAAGCATGGAAGAGAATGAGCCTGGTTGTGATAGATATGACCGAAGTTCAATGAGTAGAAAAAGTATTAAAGAAAATAATAGAAAGCATGAGAGTGTTTTGGCTCCAGCTTCTGAACCTGCTCTAGATGAAGTTGCTGTGCAGGCCATAGTATCCATCCTTAGTGGCCATGTCAAAAGTTTTCTGAAAAATGAGGATTTTCGTGCCACCCTTCGCCATAAGTGTTTCTCTTCCCTTAATTATATCGAACTTGAGGAAGAGGGTAATAGTGATGAAAGCAAGGTGATAGCTAGTCTTGAACAAGCAATTGAAACTGTGCAAAGAGCAGCCGAGGAATCTGCAAGTTCAAAAGAATTGAAAAAGGCTTCGCTTCAGCTTAGCATGATCACGGGGCTGAGTGCAAATGATTTGAAGGATGGTTCCACTTCTGGGGTTCCCAATTCTAAGCTGTCAGCCTGTGCTCATCTTTACCTCAGTGTGATATATAAGTTACAGAAGAAGGACCGAGTCTCAGCAAAGCACCTTTTACAAGTGTTTTGTGATTCGCCGTTTATGGCAAGAACAATTTTATTGCCTGAACTTTGGGACTATTTAATATCTCCGCATCTTGCACATTTGAAGGCGTGGTATAAGCAGGAAGCTGATTCTTTAGCAGATGAGTCAAACAAGCCCAGGAAAATGAAGCAGCTTGAGAAAGTATACAATGAAATTTTGGATTCGGGCACTTATCAGTTTGCAGTTTACTACAAGGATTGGCTCACTGAAGGGATTGAAGCTCCTTCAGTACCTGCAATCCAAATTCCACTGTTGTCTGTTCAAAGACATCAGCGAAAAGTTTCCTTTGGTAAATCTTCAGAGGTAGCTAGCCCTGCTACTGCCTTCTCCCCACAGCCAATGGTCAGTAAGAAGCTATATGACGCTGTATTTGAACGAGCAAGTAAACCCAGAGTTGACACGACTGAAGATGATGGCGAAATGGAGAACTTTGATAATTTCGCTAGAAGCTCTGGTGGTTCTACTGTCGAAAAACGAACATTAACATACTCTTCTGAAATTGTTAAATGTACATATCAAGATACGGAGGATGATTCACCTAAGATTGCCCAAGACGATCTATTCCACCCAGTAAGCAATTTCACACACACATATCCATTTAAATAGTTTATGCTTTCCAAGTTCATTTTCTTATTGTACGGTTTGCACTTCTGCTTTGATGACATGTTAGTGATTAGGGGAAATTGAGTTGTTATGATATAAAATTGACAAACTTTTGAGTAATTTTTTTTTTTTTTTGGGGTAACAATGCTGCTTTTCAATTTCTTTTTTACCAGAAGAGGCCTTCTGAAATTCTTAGATATCTACCATGAATCAAACATGTCAATATGGCAAACGCCATAATGGAAAATTGTTAAAACTATAATTTGTTTGGCATACTAACATATGTGCAGGAAGACGAACTATTATTGGCAGCTGAGGAAGACTGGAGGTTGCCTGGAGTGAATTATCCAGCTGAAAGAGATATAAACAGTAACAGTAACATCTGTTATACGAGTAAAAAAATTGAAACTATTAAGCTATACACACCTCCAGATACAAAAGCAAATGAGCTCACACTCAAGAGGCTAGCAAAATCTGTTTACGAACAGCAGCAAACTGGGGGTTGCAGTGCTCTTACCATTTCTAGTCCTCCAAGTACTCGCGGGGCACCAGTCAACTTGAGGCCTTCCTTTGAAGGTGAGCAAGAGAAAGCATGTAAGGTACTTATTTCCATTTTATTTAAATTAAAATATCAGTTCCATTGCTCATATTTGCATTTTCCTACCACAGAGTTGCATGAAAGTGATGAATATTTTGATGAAGGATCCTTCTGGACAAGCATTCCTCAGGACTTCATTTGTCCCTTGACTGGACAGTTATTCGAAGAACCAGTGACTTTGGAAAGTGGTCAAACATTTGAATCTGAGGCCATCAAAGAATGGATTGAACAAGGAAACAGAACATGTCCTGTAACAGGAAAATATTTGGAATGTCCATCATTGCCACTCACTAACTTTATTTTGAAGCGTGTAATTGATGGTTGGAAATCAGAGAATTGCAGGCATCTCTTGGCTTTTGCCTTTCAAATAGTGGAGAAATCAGGGACGAATGAGTCAAAAAATGACGATGAAAAAACTACATTTTTATTAGAGCAGCTTCTTTCCGTTTTCAGTGATGAAGAGAGAATAACAAATGCCAAGCACCTTATTTCTATCGGAGGTTTGCAGTTTCTTATTTGCAGGTTTGAGTCTGGGAAGTTAGTAGAGAAGGCACGAGTGGCAGCTCTCATGTGCTGTTGTATTGAAGCAGAAGCAGGATGCAGAAACCAGATAGCAAGAAATATTAATGTACACTCTCTCCTCGAGCTGCTTCACAGCAAGCAAGTGAAGCTGAGAACAAATGCAGTGTTGCTGCTGACTGACCTGATTTGCTTGAGCAGGTGTGTTAAATTTACTCATTTTACGAGCGCTGCAAAACTTTCTTTAGTTGCTTCCTCAACTATTAAAGTGCACCAGATCATTGTATATTTTTTATTTTTTGACATTGCAGGAAGAGAGATGTTTCGACACTTTTAAGAAATGTGCAAAATGAAGAGTTAGTAAATGCAATGCATGTTTTACTTTTGTATCTCCAGCGCTCCCCACCTGAACAAAGACCCTTGTTTTCAATACTTCTGTTGCACTTAGATCTTCTGGTATGCTAGCTGATCATTTAAAGTAATAGCTTGCAAATATGTTCGTCGATTCAATATTCTTGAGTTTAGTTTTTGCTATTTGGATGCTTACAGAAACCAAGTATTTTTCTCAGACAAATTTATGATGCAGGTAGAACCTCGGAAGTACAGTATATATAGAGAGGCAGCTGTGGATGCCATTACAGTGGCACTGGAAGAAAGCCTAACAGATGAGAAGATTCAAGAAAAGTGTTGCCGAGCACTCCTTATTCTTGGCGGACGGTTCTCTTTCTCCAGAGAAGTGGAGAATGAGAGTTGCATCCTAAAGCAAGCAGGATTTAATGATCGCTGTGAAGCGAATTCTCTCGACAATGATGAAAATGATTTACCCGTTGGTGATTCTACTCCATTGGTATGTTTAATGTCTGTGCACCATAGGACATTCTTATCATTGTAAATGTGTTCTGCGTAAACACTCTACACAATCATTCTCTTAGGACCCTCTAAGGACTTCATTTTCACCATAAATGGCGGCACTTGCCTTGTTCTGCAAGCAATTACAATGTTAAGATTACCAAGCATGCATGATAATTTTCACAGAATGTCTTAATTGCATTTGGTTGTATCTGTGAAACAATTTAGCTGAAGTCAGATCATGTTCTTTAGGATGATGAAGAACAAGCCAGCGAAGAGTGGTTGCGTAAACTGTCCGCGTCATTGCTCGGTAACAGGAAAAGATCATTTCTAGAGACTGTCTCCAGGATCTTAGGTTCCAGGAACTCGGATTTGGTAAGTGTGTGCCTAACAACAATGGTATGGTTGAGCCATGCACTTTCCGCGCAACCTGATGCTGAATTCCAGCTCTTGGCATTCTCAGCCGTCATCTCTCAGCTGAAAGAAATACTTCAAAAGGGGGAACAGCCTCAGCAAAAAGTTCTTGCCTCAATGTCATTACTCAATTTCAGCAAAATCCCAGGTTAACAACTTTTTCTTAATTAAAGGGTGTACGTTTATGTCAAACTTCGAATTCCCCAATGTAATTACATTTGTATTTGTTATTGCAGAATGTTGTGTCGTGTTGAAGACAATCGCGGAGGAGATCAGGGTTCCTTTACAAAGCCTGACTAAAGTAACATGGACGGCGCAAGAGCCATGCGCCATCATTGCGGAAAGATCTCTAATCTAGTAGGAAAATTAAAGAAACAGCACTCGGAAAACATTTGACATAAAACAGTAATTGACTGAATTTCTTGAGTAAATTTATCATCAACTTTTGAGGCTTTCTCTAGAGCAAAATCAATGGTTTAGTTTCCTCTTGATCCAGAGGAGACAATTTCAGAATTGTATTATAAATCTTGCACTGCTTTGGACATTTCCATATTGAATATTTGTATGTACATCGGAGCTGATATTTTCTACTCTCTGGGGAAGCTAGAGTGTGTATTTTACTAGACCGATGTTAAGCCATTAACGACCACGAGTCCGCTACTCTTTAACTATGCAGTACTTGGATTTTTCTTAGTAGGCGGAGGCTAAGCACATAACAGTAACGGACTCAACCCAAGCTCTTGGAAGGCAGCGAGTCTAAGAGCAAACATTTACACTTGTTTACGAACCTATGAATATATTGGCCTCGGCGTTAGGCTGAATAATTTTCAATTAGCTTTATTTGGTTGATGATTTGAGTCTGAATCCTAAGATGGTAAAGGGTAAAAATTTACTTTGAGTTTTGTTCATGCTTAAATGAGTTTATTTTAACCCAATATCTAATTCTAGTGTTTTCATTCAAATGTTTAAATGAACCAATATCTAATTCCACCATTAATGGTTGTGATTTATTTATTTATTTGTATTTTTTTCTCTTATCTAACAACCACCTACTACCACGACCAAAGATTGTAGTGTTACCTTTTTATATTAGTTCATGTGAAAGCAATAGTTATCAATTTTTTTTAAATTTACTTTCACTAAATTGAGAGAAATCGTTGTCCTTATGTTTTCTCTTTTTCTTTCCCTCTCTAGATGTACATTGTTTTTTTTTTTTTAATTACAGATGTATATTGTTAAATGACAATAAGCAAGAGAGAAAGAAAAGTGTCCTAATATAAACATCGGTTTAGGCTTTCTTAGTTGTACAATTATTATTTTTTTAACAATATGATTATATAATGGGTGAGGCTATATGCATTCTAATTAATATTCTGAATAATCAATTACTTTTTACGCCTATTTTTAAAAATTAAAAATCAAAATTTTACCCTAAGTACTCTTTATGACCCCATTTTCGTTTCTCTCATCTTCCCCTATCATTCCCGTATGGCTTTGCCAAAAAATGAGTTGGAAAATATGAAGGAAAGCAATCTAATTTGTAATTTAGCAAGAACTCATTATAAAAAATCCCCAAAATTCCCAAAAAAGTAAAAAAAAAAAAAACAAGGGTTTGGTTGGCTCATATTAATCACCATTCAGGAAAAAATTAACGAAGTTCCCAAATAGTGAGTTCTTGATACACGGCAAAATTGTGACATTGGAGTTTTGGAAATGAAGTTGGCAAACTAGTTAAGTGCGTGCCGCAACATATTTACACGAAGGACATTGTGGCTGGAAAAAAATTGAGAATTTATTGGAGACTACTGTGGGTGAAGAATAAAGTATGATGTTATGAAATGAGATAAGTGACGACAATTGAAATTGTTTCTTAATATGCTTTTGTTTTATATCCAATTATTTAAAGGTGGGATAATATATGTATTTCTGTAATTTGATTTAAGTATATTTATGTAATAAAATATTTTATAAAATTAAGAGTGTTCAGAGTAAAATTTAAAACTTATGCATTTAGCCTCACCCTTTTATAATTGGTTCAAATTGTAACCCAATATAATCATGTATTTATTTAATATTTTTACCAGTAACTACATTGCATATTAATTCCAATGGCCTCTTTAGAATAACTTGCATTCCAAGCAACACAATTACAATATTATTAGAGTTCCATCCTTTTCCAAGAAAATATTAGATCTCTCTGTGTCTCTTATTCTACTTAATTATAATTCCAAAACTCTAACACCATACTACCAAGAACGCAAAACGCATTGAAGCCCTCTTTTCACATAGGTTCTTTCTTAATCTTAACTTCACCAAAAAAATTCTCTTCAACAATTTCTTCCTTAATTTTCTTCATGTCACTATTAGAGGTCTCAACATTTGGAGAATGAGCATTGTTTGCTTGTTCCTCCACTTCAACTTCAATTTCGACGCTAGAGTTTGCTTCCCCATGACTATTTCTTTTCCAAGCTTTCACCCTCATTTGCTCATTGGCAGGCTGAGGCATCATCGTAAGTCCTTCGGTTGAGTGAATTAGGCGAAGATTCCTCTTCTTGAGCCTTGCCGAAAGTCTTCTCTTTTTCTCAGCACTTGTTTCATACTTGTAATGAGACCTCATATGTGCTGCAAAAGCCTGTGAAGTGCCAAACGCGCCATTGCATTTCGGGCATCTGTAGGGACCATATTTCTTGCAAGGATGACTATGAGTCCTGCCGTCATATTCAACATTTTGATTCTCTTCTGGATTAGGTTTTGAATGTTGTTTGGGTTTTGCCCAGGGTTTTTTTCTTGAACATGGACTTTTCCTTCGGCTAGAGTTGTAACAACTCTATCAACATATGCACTTGCCTCAACATGATCATTGAGGTCTATAATACGAGGAGGTCGTAGGTTTAGGGGTCGATTTTGATGATGAGGGTTAACAAAGGGATCAATTTCAGGGATTGGATGATAAACTGAATTGGTAGAAATCGGGGTTTTGTTTCTAAAATTGGGTAATTGGCCTCGGATGTCAAATCTATTAGTTGCAGTTAGTCTTTGAACAAAGCCTTTATCATTTGTAACAAGCCCTTGGATGTTGGCACTGCCGTTTTGAAGGAGGTTTTGGGTGGGGATATTATAATTTGGAGCAAGCAGACGCTCCGTAGTGGAGGTTTGAGTAAGAAATCGAGTCGTTTTCGTTGCTTCAGATATGCCTATTATAACCTCCTTTGGAGGAAAGGCAAGTTGATTTTGAATTGGTGAATAGTCAACGAAGCTATGAACTTGAACCATGTTTGGTGTTGTGAAGATATGATCAACTGTGGTAGGGGGTCAAATTGAAATCGAGTGAGAGTTTTAGGGTCATTGTGCAGATTGCATTCAGTCAAGGGGGTGTTTAAGAAATTGTCTGCTGACGTGGCATAAGTCCGTTAGAGTTCGTTATGTGGTTTCTGGAAAATTTCCAGAAACACGAGGCTGGTGTGTAGCCTCTGATATAAGAACTCTTTCTCTCGCTTCTCGAGTTTTAGTGATTCTTCTTTGTGTATGAATCTTGTAATCATCTCTTCATCTGCCATTCATTTGTTCTCAGTTGTGATGAATGAAAGAGCGTGTATTTTTCCTTCAAAAGTGTTGCCTCGTTCTGTTAAATTTAGTCCTGTTATTCTTGTTCTTTTATTCAATCTTCATTAAACCTTACGTTGCTTTGATCCTGAGTGATTAAGGGTTAGAAACAAGATTGGTTCTTGTTACCAGCCAGTTCGAATCAGTCCCTAACAGGTGTAAGTGTAACAAAAGCTCTTCTCACTTCAGTCACTAGTTGGCCTAAATCAAGGTAGCCGTTAAGACCATTATTTGATGGCTGATAGACTCTTTGAGAAATGAGTTGATTATCTTGGTGGTGCAGCAGCTGATTCAGCTGATGAGAGCTGATTAAGCTACTGCCATTCAAGGAGTTTTGATGTAAATTTGAGTTGTTTTGTGAAAACAAGAGGCCATTATCAAAGGTTTCATCTCTATTAACTAAATCAGATGGAGGACCAAAATTTATACCCATTGGAGAAATTGGGTGAAAGATTGAAGAAGAATTTGGGAAAATAAATTAGATGTATGATGCTTCTGATTCAAATTAGAGGTTCTTGTTGTTTCCTTTTAAAGCCAAGGGCATCATTTTTGGGTAACAAAAATTTGATATCGGTCATGCAATAAGAAGAGGGCTTCATAAATTGTAAATTTGACTATGTCATTATTGCTTTGGATGAGAGCAAATCTGCTTCTTTTATAATAAATGGAAAGTAGTAATTATAAGCAATGCACAATTAATGTGTTTTCTGTTTAACACATTTAAGACAACAAATAATCAATTAGTAGTTTTTTTTAAAAAAAAAACATCGTGGTGCTAATTGGATATTTGGGTTGGTTCTTGACGGAGTTTGTCGAAGCTCCTCAAAAACAAATACTAATTCACCTAAATAAAATTGTAGAAATGGTGAGACCAGGTCGAATCCCAAGAGAACTATGTATTTAATTTCTCAAAGTCTAAAACAAAATTAATTTCCCAAAGATTTAGATTTTGCAAGTCACATAAACCGGATAGCCGGATTTTGTAAACCGGAAGACCGTTTATTGATCGGAAATTTCTGGGAATTATCCGGCTAACCGGATAAGGAAACCGGCAATCCGGTTGTGACTTGTGATTTTTCTGGAACTGAACCGGATAACCGGTTGAGGAATCCGGACAACCGGATGCGATTTGTGATGTTTCTGACTTGATTCGGCTTGCCGGTTGCTGAGATCCGGAAGACCGAATGCGTGCTGTGATGATTCTGGATGCGATCCGGTCAGCCGGTTTGGTGAAATCCGGTAGACCGGTTGTGACTTGATGAAATTCTGGAGCTAATCGGCTTGCCGGATGAGGGAAAACCGGTAGACCGGTTACGGCTTGAAGACTTTGGGTGATTAATGGCGGATGTGAAACCGATGGCCAATTTGCATTCTCTTGGTTACGGTTCTGTCCGTCAGGTTTGGTGAAACCGGAAATCCGAATGCTTGAATTTAATGGTTTTTGAGAATTTGACGAAAATAAAATAAAATAAAATTAAATAAAACAAGATGTAAAATTAAATAAGGAAAAATCAATCTTACCAAGCATCCAATCCAAGGGTATCAATTCCATCCAATTGCAATTTTGATCATAGGCTTAAATATAAATTACTCATTCCAAGAACTTAGTCTACTTAATCGGAAAAGCCGTAGAAAGTAATTATTCTCCTAATACATTAGACTCAAACAATCGCCTAAATCCAAACTTATCACCAATTTAACTGAGCATCATCGTTCCATATCAAATTTAGTGATAGCATTAAGAATAGTGAGAATGACTAAAACAAGATCAATTAATTCAGATTACTCCAATTTAATCAATTTGTATTTTTATTCCCCTAGAGCCTATCATGCAAGCTATGTAATTGTGGCCATCAATATACACACACATGAGCCAACTCCTTGCTACTCAATTCAGTTATTCATGACAATTACGGATCACAAACTCCTGACTAGCGATAGAAAAATAAATATTGAATTAAGGCGTCAACTCAATCAATATAAATAATTCATAGAAAATAAGAACAAGAAAATAAAAATTACTTGAATTGAAGAAATTCTTGTTAAGTTCAAAGCCTCACAAAATTACAATTGGAATTTGATTAACCCCTGGACCGGAATTAAAACCTTAGCCACACATGGTGGCCAAACAAAACAAAAGTATTTGAGAAGAATAAATTGCAACCGCTTCTTGCTTCCCACGTTTTTGTCTTGTCTTCGCTTGTGTCTCTTGGCTCACGCCCCTTGCTCTTCCTTTTATAATATTGCTAGCTTTCCTTTTCTTACTTGGTTTCCTCTTCTTGCGGTTTCTCCTTTTCTTACTTGGTTTCCTCTTCTTGCGGTTTCTTCTTTTCTTAACGCTAGGAAGTCGAATCCTTCTCCAATTCTGATTGCTAATGGTCGGCCCACGTTTGCAAAGCCCAATTAAAGCCCTTTTTATCCAAATTTCGTCACAACCTCCATGATTCATCTCCTAAATCAATTCAAATATAATTTCCACGAATTAGCACAAAATAAATCAAGATATGAGGGAATTAAACTAAATATAGCATGACTATTTATGACCTATCAAATTCCCCCACACCTAAACCATGCTTGTCCTCAAGCATATCTTAAATTATCATACCAATCTTCCTTTCTCACGTTCAAACCATTCAATATCCAAGAATACCAATAAAGCTAAACACACATCAATGAGTCGAATCATAGTGACAATCTAGAGAATAAGCATTCATAGGATAGAATTCGTAACAAAAACATAAGCATCTCATCGATTCATCAAAATCAAATGCAGCAAGACTTAACACCCTCGCATGGTTTCGCTCAATGCTCTCAAAGTGTTTAGGGTGCGTGTTTTACTCTCAAAATCAAAGCATAGCATGTCATTACCATAGGCTTGCAAATGATTTAAATCTCCACCACTGCATATGAATATGATGCAAAAATCAAAGGGACTTAACAAGGGTTGAAATGGGGCTTAGGTAAGGGTATGGTAGAAGGGAAAATTAAGGGTTTAACGATAAAGACAAAGAGTTGATTACATGCATGATTTAGATGCCAAACAAAATAAACAAACATACTTCTAGAATGATGAAATTTATCCCCACATTTAAGCACTTAAAATACTTGGAGAAACAATTTGATAATTCAATTGCTTTTGCAAATAATTCTCCAATCATCCAATCAAGGGAATAAATTTCACAACAGATTTTTTTTCTTTTTCTTTTCTTTTTTCTCTTTTTTTTTTCTTTTCTTTTTCGTTTTTTTTTTTTTTTAATCATGCCATTACTTCACTCTTGTCTTGATAGGGTAGAAAGAAAACATGGATAACAAACAAAAAGGCTTGGGGTTAAACAATGTGTTAGAAACAAATGAAAGGGAAAAATAGGCTCAAAGGGGCTAACTAGGGAAAAATAAAAGGTGGGTCTTTTAGAGTCTAAGAATTGGTTGAACCTAATTGCCCTTATCACACTTAAGCATCAATTCAAAATGTGGTCTCAACATACATTCATAAGCAAGTTCTAGAATAAACACACTAAGTTTGATACACTCAACAAAAATAAAATGAGCAAAATGTAATAAGTTGCTCTTAGGCTCAAAAGCTCACTAGAGTGTCTATTTTGCCTTAAGTCTTGTGCATTTTTCAATCAACAAATAAATTTGACACCATCGAAAATTTTAAAGAAAAATACTATTCATGCTTACCTCTTTCATGCATTAAAACTCAAAACAAAGATGTACCCCTAGCTTACAAGGTATTCAAAGATATTGAGAAGACTTAAAGCATAAGAATGGAGCAAATTAAAAACATGCAAAAATCCTCCCCCACACCTAAATAATACATTGTCCTCAATGTATCAACAAGTAAATAGCTCACAAAAAATAATAATGATGAAAAGTAAATGAGAAGGGAAGAAGAAACTCCCACAGATGTGGCGGTGTGGACTCGAATGAGCTAGGAGAGGCCAGGAAAGCTGAAAATTGGCGTGAGCACGATTTATTGAGGTTAATCTCCTTCATCAAGAACATCTGGAGGCTTAAAATAAAATCAACGAAAGTAAAGAAAACTAAATATAATAAAGAAATGAAAACTCAAAAGCGAGAATAAAGAAAATATTTGGGTTGCCTCCCAAAAAGCGCCTTTGTTTTATGTCTTTGGCTAGACACAGTCGCAAAGTGAATAAATCATCCAATGCCTTTTAAATTAGATTGTGCATCTAATTTTAGCTCATTCCCAACACTTCCTTGGGCATAAACATCCGCATAATAGAATCAAGTACATCAATTTGACAAAGAGAATGCACATGGGGTGTTTCACGTCAAAATATTAAACTTAACAATCTCTCCATCAAACTCGACAGAGAGAGTACCCTCATCTACATCAATCTTTGTTTTGGCAGTTTTCATGAAAGGTCTTCCTAATAAGATTGAAGCTGATTTGGAAGAAGGATGACCTTCCATCTCTAAGATGTAAAAATCTACAGGAAATATAAGCTCGTTAACTTGCAAAACGTCTTCTACAATCCCAAGTGGGTGAATATAAGAACGGTCAGCCAATTGAATAACTACACCGATCGATTGCAAGTCATTCAACTTTAAATCTTGGTAAGCAATGTAAATGGCATGACATTAATTGAGCTCACAAATCTAGCATAGCATGCTCGATTTTCTTTTCACCAATCACACAAGGTAATGAAAACATACACGGATCCTTGCATTTTCTGGCATATTCTTTTGTAAAATTGCCACATTTTCACTTACCTCCACCTTCCCCTTAGCTTTCATCTTTCTCTTGTTGGTGCCTGACGTTTTCAAGAACTTTGCATATTTGGGGATTTGTTTGATCGCATCCAACAAGGGATGTTAATTTGCACTTTCACGAATGTGTCCGAATCTCCTTTTCTTGCTCATCTTCTTTTGGCTTAGCTAACTTTGCTAGGAAAAGGAGGTGTAGGCGTGTAAGATGAAAGAGATAAAGGAGGATCGAATTTTACCCCACGCTTGTTTTTGGGATGAGCTTCTTCATCTTCATCTCCTTGGCCATTTCGAACCTTTAGGTGGAGTTGATCCCGAAGGAATTTCTTTTCCAGCGATGATATTGCACTACGATTCTCTTGGGTTGATTTACGGTTGTGAAGGTAATTTTCCGAATTTTGAGCTTCCAATTCTAACGGATGTGGCTAATTGAGTGATTTGGTTGCCCAAATTACGGATGCTTGTCCTTGTTTCTGCTGAAGTTGAAGAGTATTGGTATGAGATTCTTAACAATATCTTCCAAAACGTACACGAGTTGGGAGCTTGAGTTTGTGAGGATTGGAGGTGGTCTTGTGAAGTTACGGCGGTGGCCTTTGTTGTCCTCCTTGGTTTCCATAGCTAAAGTTAGGATGATCCCTCCATCCGTAAGGATTGTAGTGATTCGAATAGGGATCGTGTGCCTTTGGCGTGACCAGAAACCCATTTATAGCATTGGCTTGTGTGGAGTCTTGTTGCGATGTGGGGCACATATCGATGGGATGCCCGTGAAATGAGCATATTCCACACGCTTTCACGTTTGCGGTTGCCTACTGACCATTTGACGAACCAAGCGGTTAAATCGGAAATTTGATTTTTAAGGTCACTTACCTCGTTAACGTGCTTGATAGATCCTCCAGCTCTTGTACCAAATTGTTGAGAAGTTTCAGCCATGTTTGAAATCAATTGTTTGGTACTTCGGTGTCTTGTTCAAAGCTCCACCACTTGCGCATCAATCATACTCTATCCATTGGCAACAATCACTCGTAGAAATATTGGATGAGTTGATCGAGAATTTGATGGTGGGAAAGCTAGCACATAATCGCTTGAATCGTTCAGTCGTGCACGTCTCCCAGGTGATTTGTGTGATACCATAGATCTCCTTCCTAATACTAGCGGCTCGTGGAGCGGAAAGAATTTCTCCAGAAATAGCCTCTTCATCTCATTCCATGTGGTGATAGAACCGGAAGGTAGATAATAGAGCCAATCTTTAGCTTGATCCTTCAAAGAGAATGGAAAGGCTCTAAGGTTGATTTGCTCCTCGGATACACCATGTGGCTTCATTCCAGAGCAAACAATGTGAAATTCTTTAAGATGCTTGTGAGGATCTTCACCTGCACAACCACGAAAAGAAGGAAGTAAATGAATTAAACCAGATTTTAATTCGAAATCATTAGCGATATTAGGAAAAGTAATGCATAGAGGTTGTTGATTCAAATCTGGTGCGGCGAGTTCTTTGAGAGTTAGGTCTGCCATTTTTTCTTCAATTTCTGCAAAGATGGATGTTCCACCAGTAGTTAAGTCTATCTCTGCTTCGTTCTCAAGACGACGTTTTCCTTCTCTAGTTTCTTTCCTCAATTGACGCGCTGTCCTCTCGATTTGAGATTATCGCAAATTAGTACCACGAGAGGCAGTCATAAACTAAATCAAATAAACAATTAAACAATGAGAAACTAAAATTAGATCCCCGGCAACGGCGCCAATTTTGACGGAGTTTGTCGAAGCTCCTCAAAAACAAATACTAATTCACCTAAATAAAATTGTAGAAATGGTGAGACCAGGTCGAATCCCAAGAGAACTATGTATTTAATTTCTCAAAGTCTAAAACAAAATTAATTTCCCAAAGATTTAGATTTTGCAAGCTTCTGCCGCAAACCGGATAGCCGGATTTTGTAAACCGGAAGACCGTTTATTGATCGGAAATTTCTGGGAATTATCCGGCTAACCGGATAAGGAAACCGGCAATCCGGTTGTGGCTTGTGATTTTTCTGGAACTGAACCGGATAACCGGTTGAGGAATCCGGACAACCGGATGCGATTTGTGATGTTTCTGACTTGATTCGGCTTGCCGGTTGCTGAGATCCGGAAGACCGAATGCGTGCTGTGATGATTCTGGATGCGATCCGGTCAGCCGGTTTGGTGAAATCCGGTAGACCGGTTGTGACTTGATGAAATTCTGGAGCTAATCGGCTTGCCGGATGAGGGAAAATCGGTGACCGTTCTGAAGACTTTCGGGTGATTTGATGTGAGAAACCGATGGCCGAATTTGCGTTCTTCTTGGTTCTGGTTCTATCCGGTCAGCCGGTTTGGTGAAACCGGAAATCCGAATGCTTGAATTTAATGGTTTTTGAGAATTTGACGAAAATAAAATAAAACAAGATGTAAAATTAAATAAGGAAAAATCAATCTTACCAAGCATCCAATCCAAGGGTATCAATTCCATCCAATTGCAATTTTGATCATAGGCTTAAATATAAATTACTCATTCCAAGAACTTAGTCTACTTAATCGGAAAAGCCGTAGAAAGTAATTATTCTCCTAATACATTAGACTCAAACAATCGCCTAAATCCAAACTTATCACCAATTTAACTGGGCATCATCGTTCCATATCAAATTTAGTGATAGCATTAAGAATAGTGAGAATGACTAAAACAAGATCAATTAATTCAGATTACTCCAATTTAATCAATTTGTATTTTTATTCCCCTAGAGCCTATCATGCAAGCTATGTAATTGTGGCCATCAATATACACACACATGAGCCAACTCCTTGCTACTCAATTCAGTTATTCATGACAATTACGGATCACAAACTCCTGACTAGCGATAGAAAAATAAATATTGAATTAAGGCGTCAACTCAATCAATATAAATAATTCATAGAAAATAAGAACAAGAAAATAAAAATTACTTGGATTGAAGAAATTCTTGTTAAGTTCAAAGCCTCACAAAATTACAACTGGAATTTGATTAACCCCTGGACCGGAATTAAAACTTTAGCCACTCATGGTGGCCAAACAAAATCAGAATTTGTTTAAAGAAGAAAAAGTTGCAGCCGTTGCTTCCTTTCCTCACGTTTTTTGTCTTGTCTTGGCTTGTGTCTCATGGCTCACGCCCCTTGCTCTTCCTTTTATAATATTGCTAGCTTTCCTTTTCTTACTTGGTTTCCTCTTCTTGCGGTTTCTTCTTTTCTTAACGCTAGGAAGTCGAATCCTTCTCCAATTCTGATTGCTAATGGTCGGCCCACGTTTGCAAAGCCCAATTAAAGCCCTTTTTATCCAAATTTCGTCACAACCTCCATGATTCATCTCCTAAATCAATTCAAATATAATTTCCACGAATTAGCACAAAATAAATCAAGATATGAGGGAATTAAACTAAATATAGCATGACTATTTATGACCTATCAGTTCTTCAATTGGCTTTTGTTTACTTGAAAGAAAGATATTAAATTTTATTTGATTTTAATAGAACAGGAAAATTAAGGACAAGGGTATCAGTCGATTTATGATGAGGAAGCCTCTGAATTTTATTGATCTAAAGATATTATGAAACTGCTTGAATTTGTCCTTTATTATCAAAAAATTTACATAAGAAATGAACATCAT
Source organism: Citropsis articulata (assembly GCA_030449925.1). NCBI lineage: Eukaryota > Viridiplantae > Streptophyta > Magnoliopsida > Sapindales > Rutaceae > Citropsis > Citropsis articulata. The sequence goes on along the minus strand of JASUUH010000096.1, from coordinate 4,124,120 downwards.
CTTTATTTATTTGTAGTATAGAAATTGGTGTCAATCATATTGAATTATGTCATTTAATTTCACATTCTATAATGTTAATTTTATCAAGAAAGCTACCTAAAAGATTACAAGACCCTGTCTATATGCTTGGAAGGATTGAACTCACAAATGATTGATCTTGCTGGTATTCAATTGAGAAATTTTTAGAAAATGAACGGGTTTTATTTTTTTTACAATTGATTCTTCCTAGAATAATAAAATAGTATATTCTATTTAAAATTATTTTTACAGTCAATATCATCCTAAAAACAAATTAGATTTTGCGTGAGGTCAGTCTGCGTGATGGTGGAAACATAATTCAATATTCAATCAATGGACGTTAGTCGATAAGACAATTAAGTCAATTCAACAAATGAACATGGATGTGATTAACTAAATATAACTTTGTAAGTGTAAAAATGCAGAAAAAAAAGGAATCTAGAGTAGAAACACACACAATAATATAAAATAAGAAGGAAATTTTGAGTAAAATACAACATTGGATAAAGCCGAACTTTCATTGTTGGTTCCTTTTTGGAGTGAGCTTGGATTTCTTTATTAACCAAATTCAAGTACTTTTTACTCCAGCTAGGCACCTCTAGACAAGCCCACTAGCTGAGAATTGCCTCCTAGTTTATTTATTTAGCACAAGATAAATTCTCAACTGACATTAGAATTTTTTTTTTTGACACCCGCATGTGTGTTAGTATTTTTTATATAAAATTTAGTGTAGGTCAGTTCAGGTATCAGCTTGTCTCTGACAGCATGTAAAGTTTTATAAACTTATTAACTAATACTTAAATGCACTGTAAAGTAGTTACAACGCTATAAAAGGATGGGCATATATGAAATTTGTACAAACGTTCGGGCCTGAACGTTTTCATTTATAAGCAATTTATATAATTATAGTTGTGTTCTTTTTAAAATTTATAAGCTCACTTAAGGAAACAATTAATTTTTGTTCACAAAAAATAAGCTTTATATGAAGGATATGCTATTATTGGTTTACAGCTTGATAAATCATAAGCATGGAAGACCAAGATACGCGGTATGCATAAAAGAATATAAATCCTAGTACGTGAAGCGTATACAATTCCTATTTTTAATAATCATGCACCAGCCCAATTCTCCATGTGAACATAAATATTGAAAGATTCAAAAAAGAATCTCAGCTCTCTCAATTATAGTCAATGAGAAAATTTATTAAAAATAAAAAGTCTTATTACCAAAACTATAACTGAGACCATATGTTTATTTTTTTATATTGTAAATTTCTTTTATGCCTCGTAATTTGACTCACTGTATATTTCGTTAATCATTACTTCTAGAAATCAAATTCTCAATTTAATTATATATTTATCATAATAAAAATTATAGATTTTCTTCAGGCATTGACTAATTTTAGAGACAAATTTAACGTAAAAAAGAAAAGAGATAAAAGTAAACTAAATTCCGGGACAAGGTTCTACCACTAGTTGACAGAAGAGTCCAAGAAGCTTGATAGAGAATTATTTGATTTTACTGTAACCTCACATGCATAGATTGTGACTTGGAAAAGTGACCTGATCAGGCACAAAAGTAATAATTTATCTTTAATTAAAATAAAGCACACCTGCATTTTTATCCAATAATTCCTATCACAGCCTTATATTATATTTCGTTCAACACAAGGTAAGATGTTAACATATTTTGAACAAGGGAATTGATTCTTTTTTATTCAAGTTTTTATCATTTTTCTTGTACAAAATTGATCTTCAGCCATTGTAAATCAAATAAGAGTGGGGGCTTATGTGCATTAAAGCGTCCGTTATTACTTTAGAAAAAGCGTTCCTTATTTTCTTCTAAATGTTTATGTTAAGTGTTACTCAACATGATAATTAACAAAACATTTTTTACCTCAAAGTTTTGGGTTTAATCCCTATAACCTAAATCAGATTTGGGCACCAAAGAAAAAGAAAAGGCTAAAAAAACCCTTCGTGTTAGATTTACATGACAAGTCAATCCAAATGTGCCTTGCACGTGAGCTTAAGTGGTAACTCAGCACCTGTTATATATGTACATGTATATACAATAAGCTCAAACTTAAAGTCTTTCACATATTTCTCAAGAGACAAGGTGGATAGCTTCGACAAGCTGAATAATCTAAACAATTTAACCTTTTTTTTTTGCATTAAATGAAGATAGATTAGGCTTACACCAAATGAATATTTCCACTCAGAAGAAAAGTAAACGGAGGATTTCTCTAACCATTGTCCCAATCCCTTTAGCCCTCAGCCTGTACGCGTGCATTAAATTTTTTCTCCATATAATGGGCTGAAACTTTATAGTACCTCCCTTGCAAATTAAGCAAGCAGCATATCTGATATTTACAATCCTTAGAATTTGCATTTCTTTCTGTATAAACCAAAATGATGTCCTGATTTCAAATTGCAAATATTTTTCTCTTCGTTGCTACAATGTTTGGGGCAGCCATCTGACGCCCACCCACATGAATAGTTATACCATATTATCCAATAAGATCGTTGATTCTTATGATTAGATTAATTATATAGCTTATTTATCTTAATTATGGAGGTTGACTTATTCATTAATTTTTGCATTGGCAGCTTATATACCATCCAACAAGGAAAAGTGCAGCATCGAACCAATCCACAGCCGGGTATGAGGTTATTGATGACATCAATTTTGCCCTAGAAAATGTTTGCCCCGGCGTCGTTTCATGTGCAGGTATCTTAGCCATCGCATCTCGAATTCTGGTTTCTTTGTTTTATTTTTATTTAAAGTAATGATAGATAAACAGAGAATTTGTTTATTTTATTTTAGCACCGGTTTATATATCATTTTTTCTATCAGCGTTAATTTTGTCTCTTCACAACTCTGATATCTAAATTAATATGCACCAATATGTTTGCTATATGATAGTTGAATTAACATGTTAAGTGTGAACTCCATCTTGATCAACCGCCATGTCGTTCTCAGGATAGGTGGACAAATATTTCGTCGTCTGCAAGGTCGCTGGAGCCAAACCGACGATGTCATTCGAAGCTTTTATGTCGTCAAGTGCATAACGCGTGATCATCTTAGCTCAAGACGGTATTTTGGGACGCCGTTTTGAAATCACTTAAGTTTACGCGTGGGAGTCACGTGTCTCTGATGGTTAATGCTGTTATATTTTGGCGGGAACCAGCGACAACAAGAAACCGAGAAACAGACTTTACAAAGTCTGGTTCTGATGGATTTTTAAGCAATCGGATTGAGAGAATTGAGGAGAGAGAACAGAAGAGAGAAAAAGTTTGTTTCTTTTGTTCTTTGCTCAATGCTGCTTTCTTCAGTGGATGTAGGCACCTTCAATGGGTGCTGAACCACTTTAACTCTTGTGTTTATCTTTGATTTTGTTCCAGTTCTTGGTAGTTTCTTGTGTGTATAATTCTTGAGCTGATAATCTTGTATCTTTAGATCAGAATTGGCTTCTTCCGGTGAACTTCATCTAGTTTCAAAGGTCAAATTCATAACACATTCCAGCTCCCTTTGAAACCCTAATTCGGATTTATGACAAGATGATCACGCGTTAATTTTATTTTATTTTAGCTTCATCTACCGAATTTGGTCACTTTATCCGGTAATTCAGGGCAACTTCAGTGTGACAAATGAAGTACATAGGTTTTAACTATTGAATGAATCGTCGCATTAATAAATTAACCTTGCTAGCTTATTTGAATTATGGATTGGGAATGATCTTGAATTCAAAGTCATCATGCCTTACCATGTAAAGATCTTTAATAATTGGACCATGCATCCTCATATACATATTTGAATATTGAAGAATTCGTTTTGCTGAATTAGTATACTAGCCAACTCTACTATCCATAAAAGAAACGGAAATCTCCAATAATTAACACAATTGAAAAGACAACTTCAAGCAATTTGCCATGCATGTTTCTAGAATTGTGAATGGTTTGAACCAGCTGATAGCCCATACACGGCATGACCGTGCTCAGGCACAATATGATTCGAGCCAGAGATGGCAATTTTTTACGGTACTTATGAACTTGACACAAAATAATTGGCTTTGAATAAAATCAAAATTGAAAAGATTGTTAAACTAATTAATGAGTTAGTTTAGATCATTTATTTAAGAATCGTGATAAGTTTGAGTTTAAAGCGTTTTGTTGCATGATTAATTGTTTAATTAATCATATTACATTGACTTTTTTCTAATGATATTTGCAATATTTTCAAATTATTTAGTTATTTCTTGAAAAAAAAAATTGACTAGATATTGAGTAGTCATACTACTACAAAATATTTTGGTAGAAGGACATTATAATCATGTTCAACGAATTGAGTTCTTTATTAAAAAAATTAAAATTATATTAAATGGGTGGTACTATTAATAAACAAGTTAGGTTAGTGTTTGAAATTTTTTTTTTTTTTTTTTTGATCTAGGTCACCCGGTATCCGTATTCCGGATTCGGATCGGCGAATGATCCTCCTCACGAGGTAGACTTCCGCGACTGGTGAGCAACTCAATCGAAAGGGGTTCAATTGCCAGTTGAACCGAGACCTTGTGGGTAGTGTTTGAAATTTTTGATGCCATTGATAAACAAGTCAAATATGAGTCAAGTTAATTGCAGTGAGAGGTGAGAGATTCTTCATGGTTCCACATTTTATTTGTTCTTATAATTTAATACCTTTTTTTTTATTTTTTTGGCCCCCTCATGTGCACACTCGTTCTGGCGAGCTCGATGTGCAGCATTTAGCCGCCGTCTATTTAATTTCAGCAGCACCGGTAACCCTGACCTACCTTGCAAACCCGTCAACAAAGTTGCCCTCAAGGAGGCCCTGCGGGTACCTTAAATGATCTTGGTCCATCAACTCCTTATTGTTTTGACAATAATTACTTCACAAATCTTCGAAACAATCGTGGTTGTCTCCGAACTGATCAAGAATTATTCTCTACGACTGGTGCTAACACCATCTTCATAGCTAATCGTTTTACTAAGAGCCAATCTGACTTCGTTGACGCTTTTGGAAAGTCCATGGGAATATTGGTGCATTGACTGGAAGCAATGGTGAGGTTAGAGCAAATTGCAGAAGGTCACTGCTAATTAATTAATTGATCAGTTCAAATTGAGGTTTAATGTTGTGGGATAAGTGTTTCTATTTGTAAGGGTGCAGTTTTTGTGTGATTTCGTTAATAAGTAAAATAAGAGCAATGAAATTTTTTGCCAATTTTACATCTCAATGTATGTATTCGTGAAGTATGATTTAATGAAATACAGCTCGAATTCTTATGATAACATTTTTTTTTTAGCTACATTCCTCTTTGTTACAACTTACGATTGGTTTTAGTCTCTCTCTTGTTTTATTGGCCAGCGGAGAAGAAGAGTAAATAGTATTAACCGGGGGGGAAACTGTTAGATCTCTAATGGCGTAATTGGTTAAATATTAAAATTTGATGTACTTGCTTATATTATTTACATTAGTCACTGATTAACAAGCATATCTACTGAAGCAAAAAACTATAAAATAAAAAAAAATATTGATGTTTTTAGATGATTAATAATATGTTGTAAAATCCAAACATAACCTTTACCTTCTGCAGTTCTTAAACAAATTTCCTTTTCCTAGTACCATATTGATTTCATTTAGGAAACCAGTTTCCTATTCCTCTTTAACTAAGGCATTGTTATTACATGTAATGGGAATAGGAAAGTATTCCCTAATTCAATACGGCAAGTTATTGTCACATATAAATATCCATAGAGAAACAAAAAGTTCGTTTCATATATCATACTAAAAATAATGGAGCAATACGAAAAGATTAGGGAGCTTGGGTCGGGGGCTTATGGCGACGTGTTTCAGGCTCTTGATAAAAGGAGTGGCGAATTTGTTGCTGTCAAGAAATTGAAGAAGAAGAAATTAATAAATCTACAATGCAATTAGAGAAGAAACTGTTTGCGTGGCTGTGAGTTGAAGGAGAACAACAGCTGCAATTACGGAGATAGACGCCCATGGAGTGTTGAAATAATTTTGCTTCAAGGTTGCCTTCCATTTGTGCCATTGTAATTTGCGATAGGCCTGTAAATTAGTGACAACACTAGAATATTGGAATTTAAAATTATCTAACGTACAGTGACACGACCCGCCCCGACCTACATGTCAGATCCGAGGTGAATCGTGGTGACTGATAACTAAAACTTATGGCACAATCAATTCATGAAAATATATATGTATAAATGGTCTCTGATACAAACACATTTATGTCTCACTATACATACTCACACTAAAATTATATCCATATATATAACATAAGCAATATAAGCGTACTCAAAATGTAAGTTATTCAGTAATACGTCTCGTGACCCAACCTCAACTGACTAGAAATTGGTCTACATGAAATCCTGCGAAAATCAAGGAGAAAGGGGGGTAAATAGGAAAATAGTGAGTTTGCGGCTCAATGAGTGGATGTAATTATATATTAAAAATAATAATAACGATGATAGTAATAAAGTATGTGTACTAGTGCTTATGCATAATCATGTAACATAATTCCACACTGAATGCAGTGGCAGTGCCAGTTTCTCGAGCACTGGGATACGCATTAGGCTTAACCATGCGAGGATCTACAACTAATGACCCGCTGTTTACTTTGCCTAGAGGGTTTCCAAACATCCTAGATCAAGTTGCCTCAGTTTCTCCTGAGGATGCTATTTACCATTCCTAGGGGTACCAAATGTTTCATAGAAAAAAAAAACTATTTTCATTTCTAAATCTTGCGATTTCTAATAACTTTCTTACTCTTTCAATATTAATAAATGTATCCCTATTATTCTCTTTTATCTTTCTTATTATTTATTTTTAAAAAAAAACTTAAAAAAAAGAAAAACCTTATAAAGTAATGAATATTTTATGGGTTTAATACAATTTTATTGTACGTATAAACTTTAGGTGCAACAAAGAGTTTGAGAATCCTTAAAAAATTATTTGTAATGAAATAAAATAAAATTTAATTTAATTTTTTTTCTCGCAATACTGTATCATAATTTTGTTCCTATGTATATTGCAAGAGTATTATTTTAGCCTAAAAGATTATTCTTAAATTCAGATTACTTTAATGATAATAAAAAAATTATATTGTACAAGTAAAATAAAATTGAAGAGAGAGAAAATATAAATGGGATTAATCCTATTTACATTTGTCTTAAAATGTGATTGTAACATGACAGAGGTTTTATAAGATTAATGAAAGGGTGGTAATAGTTCTACTCTTTTTACATTTACTGTTTTAACCTTTATTCGAATTATATTATTAAAGGAGTTCGCCTTTTTGCTCTAGGGCTTTAACTTCCTTCCGCATGGGAAGGACTTTATTTTTGGAGGTTGTCTAACCGTGGGTAACAAGAATTTGAAAGGGGGGAGGAAGTGAGAAATATGGAAATTAGAAAAGCAATCTCTCTAATATGTCCAGTACAAGCAACAGGGAAAAAAACGAGGGTTGAAAGTAGAAGAATTAACATTTGAAAAGAATTCCGCAAAATCCATTGTTTTTTAAATTAAAAAAATTAATTCGAAAATAAGTCCATTACTTTTCTCACAATTTTAATACTTAATATGAGTGCTTACTGTTTGTGCAAAACTGCAAATAGAGATAAAGTAGAGAGTCTTTCACTGACATGCAGAGAGGTAAGCAGCGAGATCAGGGGCATAGGAATCTTGGAATTTGTTAAGAAAGATGGTGTAAGGTCACTTTCGGAATTAAATTAGCTGATATTGGAAAAGGGATTTCAGGCGGATGTTTAATGGCACCAACAGTCCAACTGAGAATATATGGCCACCAGTCCCAGCAGCAGCCCAATCCGAACCCAAACAAAAATAAACTTCATTAAAAAATAAATAAATAAATAACACAAAACACAAACAGCAGCCGACTAAATTAAAACCAAACTCGAAACAACGTTTATCCTCAGATCATCGCCACGACGGCCACGGAAGACGGAACCCATTCAAAATCATGCTGCAGCGTTGCAGCAGGTGTGCGCAACTTGTCGGTTTTATTCAAAACCGTTTACAACATCATCTTATTACTGTAATATTTGTTTTCTCTGTTTTCGTCTTAGCTTCAGAGAATTTGATGTTTGAATCTTGTATTACTTGTTTCTTTTTATGTGATACTTATATATAATATTAAATTTTCGGTTTTTTTTAATTTTATTTTGTAATAAAAGGAATGAATATATAAGTTAGGATCAATTGGACATGTGTTTAGTCATTTACTTTTCTGGACGTAACTTTTACAGTCCTTTGTAATGATGAAGTTCGTATTCAGCTTTGACGTTGAGAGCGTAATTTAATTAATGACAAGCTTGGCCTTTTAGCAAATCTTTTTATTATTTACGGCGATGGCGTTGTAATTGTTTGCTGCCACGCAGAGTTTTGACGATTCAAAATATTCGGAGAGTTGCAAAGTCTGTTCTTACAAATGAGAAGAGGGGGTACCATTACCATTCAGAATTACTACGAAAGAATAAGTATGGGGCTGTGTTTACAGTTGGGTTACGAGCGCCTCGTTATCGCATTCCTTTTCCCAGTAGAGGGCAGGGTGCAGTCCCAGTGTTTAATACTATTACGAAGCTGAAGCAGCTTCCCTGCAGTAAGAGTTGTTCAGCCAGGAGTTTATCATCTATTGCCTCTGCAAGGACTAGTAGTGCAGTGACACATCAAGCCCAAATTGCTTGTAAAAGGCTTTTTAATATTAATACTTCTTTCAGTCGGAGGATTGCACAAGCATTCAGCTTGGCTTTGACACGTTCATCCCTCATAGTTCCTGGTATTATTCTTGCCTTCACAATTGGGCAGGATCAGCTAGCATGGGCAGAGGAGCTGCGAGGGTCGTCTGCTCAAAAAGCGAGACGCTCAAGTGTTGCAAGTGGTTTCAATATTCTCACGCCGATTCTTGTGTTCTCATTTGCGTTGCATTCGCTTGTAGACTATGTCATTTTGCTTGTGAGAGTTCTGTATCTGGGAGTTCTGTTCTCACCCAGTATAATCATGGCGCCTTTTGCTGATGCTTTTGGGGCCCGCTTCAGGGAACTGTGGCTTCGTGTTGTTCTTTGGACGCTGCAAAGCGCTGGTCCTGCTTTCATCAAATGGGGTCAGTGGGCTACTGCACGGCCGGATCTATTCCCTAGGGATTTTTGCAATGAGCTCTCAAAGCTTCACAGTGATAAAGCCCCGGAACATAGCTTTGCCCACACTAGAAAAACTGTTGAAGCGGCATTTGGTCTCAAGCTTTCTGAAGTTTTTGATAGTTTCGAAGAGGCTCCTGTGGCTTCTGGTAGGATTGCTCAAGTGCATCGAGCTTCTTTGAATCATCGATACCCCACTGGTCAACAAAAGACAAATGAGCCTGCAGTAGTTGCGGTAAAGGTTGTACATCCTGGTGTTGAGGAATCAATTAAGAGAGATATTGTGATAATCAGCTTTGTAGCCAAGATTTGCAGTGTTGTTCCCTCTTGGAAGTGGCTAAGATTGGATGAAAATGTACAGCAGTTTGCAGCTTTAACGATGTCTCAAGTCAACCTTTCTAAGGAAGCTTCCCATTTGAGCCGCTTTAATCATTATTTCCAGGACTCGAAGTTTGTTTTTTTCCCCGAGCCTTTGTATCCCTTTGTACATCCTGCTGTTTTGGTGGAAACTTATGAAGAAGGTGAAAACATTTCGCGCTTTGTCGATGACCATAATGATGATCGGTGGCTTAAATCTGCCATCTGTTCTATAGAGACGGATGCACTACTTCATATGCTTCTGGTGCACTTTCCAGTTTTTCTCAGATGCTCGTCATTTTATAGTTTTTTTTTTCAGTAAATAACAGACTGTACATCATTCTGAGACATTTTAACGTCCTTTTTTCAGGGGAACCAGTTTGTTCATGCCGACATGCATCCTGGAAATATTCTTGTCCGAGTGGATCAGAAGAAATCTTTTCTGCAACGGTTCTTTAGAAGATCAGCGAGGTTCAGACCAAGGCCTAGTGTCATTTTCCTGGACGTAGGCAGGAGCGTTGAACTTTCCAGGAGTGATGAAAGAAATATATGGGATTTTTTTGAGGCCTTTGCTTATCGAGATGGCCGCGGAGCTGCAGAGTGTGTACTGAGATGGTCGCAGCAACAAAACTGCCCAAATCCAAAAGCGTTTATTGAAGTAATTAACTATAACTATGAGGCTCATGATTTCAGAGTTCTTTTCTTTGTAGATCATTTTTAAATTAATTAAGGTTATAACTAGCAAAACTTAATTCCTGCCTTAGCTTGAATTTCTTCTGATGCCTTTCACATATATAATAATGTTTTAGTAGGAAGTGGATGAGGCTTTTACTTCCTGGGGTTCTTGGAGGGGTGATGAGGTCCAACCTGAAGAGCGCATGCATCAATTACTGGAGAAAGTTCGGCATCATCGAGTCAATATTGATGGAAATGTTTGCACTGCGATAGCTACAATAACGGATCTCCAGGTAATTACAATTAATTATGAATAAGTAATTAATTAGGTGTTTGTGTTGCCATGATATTATATTAGGCTAATGTAATTAAAAATTCAGTATATATACCAGTTGAAATGGTTTAGGACGCATTTAAGGTATGTAACTAGTTTGCATGTTTTTTGGTGCTTGTTTTTCAATTTAACAGGGCTGGCAGCGCAAGCTTGATGTTTATTCTTTATCTAATGTGATGGGCAAAATACGGCGAATCGTAGTCTCAGCTGTTCGGCTACAGGATATTCCTGATCTCTGGATAACTGATCCAGTTATGGCAATGTTCAAAGCAGCGTGGTATGCTGCCGAAGTTAAAACGGAAGAGTTTTGGGCTGATCGACAACGAAATTCAAATGGGTCAGATATGGGAGGGCCTGCTTTAGATTTCGAGCAGGTCTACATTTAGACGGAGTACAACTAAGGCAGATTTGGGTCAGATTAAAATTATGCGTAACCTTACTGAAATCAACCTCGCTATTCTCAAAACTCAATCGAAGCCTTAACTTAAAATATTTATTAGTTTGTCGTGATATTTAAATTTATTTTAGTTTGAGATGAATTGCATGTATCAGTTGATACTTATATATTTTAATATTTGGACAGCTTTTATTCGAAGTTTGTCAAGTTTTTTATTTTTTTCTTGTTAGGTTTTGGAGTTTGCTGAAGATAAGCTGTTCATATTCTCTTATAATCTTTTATTTTTTTCATTAACTACTAATTTTATAATTTAAACATGCATTTTAATTAATAGATCCGTGACAGATTTAGTGGATTATCATAATTAGTATATATTTACATGCGCGAATGTAGTAAAAAATATAAGCTCATGATGGATCTAAAGTACATATAGATATCTACTTTTCTTATGGATTTAAAGTTTCTGAGAAAAGTAATTAATGCATCCTTTTATATTCTTTTTAATTCATCTACAGAAAGCAAAGTTAGAGAGGAAGAATCATATGATTTTTCATTTTGTTCTGTGAGCGCATGTTTCTACAATTTAAGAGTAATTTTTATTTTGAAATCAGTGAGTCCCTAACATTTAAAGTGAGTAGTTTCACTGCATGGCCCACTAGATTGGTCAAATTAACAAGCTCTTATTGATCGGTCACACTATCTTAGCATATTAAGGTAGTTTGCCCCATCTACATATAGATATTTCTTGCTATAAGATTAATTAACTTCAACTAAACGTGACCTTCCTATATACATAGGACTAATTTTTTTGTTTGGCAAAATAGTTATAATAATCATCATCATCATCATGCAAAAATATATTAGAAAAACTAGTGTATCTCATTCTCATACTGCTTATATTAGAAAAACTAGGGTATCTCATTCTCATACTGCTTCTGCTTAATCCTTCAGCTGGTTGAGCTCTAGGATTCTGCAAAAATGAAAATTGCTGCTAATCAGAATAATGCTTAAACGTAAAAGGTACCTAAATCCTACATAAATGATGAAGATTAATTGTAACAAAATATGCACACCCTAGAATTATCTTCCACGGTAAGTGTATTTACTCTCTTCATAATCTCGTAGAGAACACAAACCGTTTGGTCTTTCTTCCATGTCCACTTGAATAGATATGTTTACCCATATATGATGAAGATTAATTAGAAAGTAGTATATATATGTTTACCCATCGAAGACGTTGAAGAACTCTAGTTTCAAATTTAGGAATTCCATGTCCGCTTGAATTTGGATCCAACTTGTATGCTTTCTCCAGGGTAAAGTATCGGCCTACAATAAAAAATTGCCACACAATTCTATATTCTCTTCGCGAAAGAATCAAAAGAATCTAAATTCATATGCTAATTAATAAGTAGCTAGCTAGTAATTCTATTTTACAAAGTACAATACGTAAATTCGAAATAAGGCCTTATTATAAATTAACTAAGTGATTAATCAATTAATTAGACACAAAAGTCTTTATTGCATTTTTTTCACTCTTAGAATTTGATTGAAAAGAGAAAGAAGACCCATTAATAGCTTACAAAGATAAGCAACTCTTAGATTTCCTGATTCAATTTTGTTTGCAGCATCAAGAAATGTTGCAATATTGAGTGAATGTGGCACTTCAATCTCCGCATTATATATCTCACAAACCAAACACCTTTTTCACAAAAATTATTTGATGCAAAGTTAATTAATTAATTCAAACTAGCATGTAATACATAAATAGAGTAGAACAAAATTAAAAAGAAAAAAAATTAAAGAAGAGAAGAGACAACACTAAGTTTGAGTTCCAATTAGCATAGCTTATATTAATTTTTTTCCCTTTTAAAAAGTGGTAATTTAAGAGGGACTGGTAAAAAGGATTACAGTGTTTTCCTTTTTTTAATTTACAATTTTCCTTTTTAAGTAATATTTTCTTTAAAACTTGAGGAAACATTATTAGCAACTAATAACGCCATCAATTTTTTTTTAAACACTCAATTGAATCACACTCAATCCATTATTGGGCCACCAATTCATTATTTGGGTCACTCCTAGCCCAACATCACATCGATTCTTCTTCCTCTTCTTATTTACATTTTTTTTCTAGAATTTGCGAACTTTTCATGTATATTTAAGCATCAATATCTTTTTATGCCCCCAAAAATGTCATGCTGTGCCATTTTTCAATTTCGTATTCTGTAGGTCCTGGACTGATTGTTAAAAAATTGAAAACTGCCCCCTCTTCTCAGATATAGTATTGATTGATAATAATATTCAAATAATCTTAAAGCAGAATTTTTTAAATGTCTTTTTTGGTGTTAATATTATTGGCTCTCACTAAGACATTATTTTACAATACTTAGAAAGTGTGCTACATTCTTTAATTTGGTGACCAGTCAATTCATTTTCTCTCATTTTGTCATAAGGACATGAAGATAATAAAGGAGACAAAAAATGCAACAAAGACTTGGGCGGCAGTTAAAACAATTTAAAATAGATTTCATGAAAGGTGATAATCTAGATTCACTTGTCATATTCGTGTTATGTCAAATAGAAGAATAATAATATGCATTTAAGAGTAATAATATGCGTTTGATACGAATACTTATTGCTCTTTTATCATGTCCACAATTTAAAACACTAGCTCAACACAACCATTAATCGGATTAAATTGGATGTAATTTCACGAATTTGATATACTTTAATTTTTTTTAAAGATTATTAAACTTACGTCAACTAACCAATTATGAATTAGCATAAGATAACCAATTGAATATAATAGTGTCATAAAAAGGTCCGAATGTCTGAGATATTATTAATTGAGTGACATGTAAAGAACACAAACAAAAAAATCCCATTATCTTAAATAACTCAAGTTTGCTAACTTCGTGTCCCATTCGTGTTAGATTGAGATGTCACAAATTGACTTGCTCTAATAAAAGCCTTCAAAACTCAAATTATAGTTAATTTAGTTAAGAAGAGTTCTCACAATGGAGAAAGTCATACAGAAGTCACTAGAAAAACGAAAATTTTGTCAACTTTCATTTGTCAACTCCCGACCAAAGCTCCTGTCTTGTTGCCTTATGTAACTCTCTCCATCTTTGTCTCTCAACATTCCCACTTATCTATTTGTTTTTTCTTTTGTTTTGTCAGTCCCATTTTATAAAACTAAAATAATTAAACCTCCCAATAATGGCCGTATCATACTCACCATTATTTTTGTTATTGTTATTCCTAAGATTCTTCTTTAATATTCCTACATTCTGCTTTTGTCCCAGTTTTTATCGTCAACAGTTGAAAAGATCAATTAAATTTAAACCCATTTTATGATCAATCTTTAGATGACAAAAGCTAAGCGGAGAAGCCTTGCACGTGAATCAAGAAAAGCTCAATAAGGTAATAAGAAACGGTGCTCTTTTGGTTTATATATAAGCTTTAGCTTTGTGGTTTTATTTTCTTGAAAATTATGTACTTAATTATGTTCTTAATAGTAACTCTTTATTGTTCTAATCATGTGCTTTCTTTAAGTTTTGGGTTGATGTATCATGTTTGGATGAGTAGAAAATGCTGTTCAGAATGCGTTGTTGAGTTATTATTTTTCCTTTTGGTGAAGTCTAATTTATCCTTGTGTGAGTTCCTGGGCTAAAGAGGCTGCTGCTACTGATTATAATTGAGATTTTTCATACAAGCACTGAAGAATTAAATTCGCACGATATATGATTTTAGTTTTGTTTTACTGTGGGAGTCTTGGGTGAAATGTTTTCATTCGATTATCAATAGGAAAAAATGGCTTTTTTTTTTTTTTTATATAGTGAATTTAGCACTAGACGGATTTGGTTTTTGTACATGATTAAACGGTTTCACTTTTCACAAGATTAATTTTGATTCGGATGATAGCAGAAATGGCATCATTGGAAGAACTTCTAATAGCGGATGGATTTAAAGGGAGAAGATCATCGGTGACAAGCTCGAGACCATCCTTTCACGAAGAAGCTATGAGTATGCCCGTCTACCCTTTTGGAGACAAAAACAAAGCAGCTTCTTCATCAAGCAGCAGAATCAAGACTGAGAGGACAAGGTCTGATCTGTCGCGGTGTACTTTGAAAAGTGATTCCCCAAGAATCAGTAATCTTAGTGGTAGAAGACCGAGGGACAGTCTGGTTAGAAGAGAGAAAGTAGACGGCAGGTCAATGAGAGAACACAGAAAGAGATTTGCAGGAAGACATTCCGTTGATGTACAAGAAAGAAGAAGATCAAATGCTAAGTCCTCAGAAACTTCTCAGGAAAATGAGATTGTTGAGGTTGCCGGGGAAGAAAGTCAGAGAGTTAGCATTAATTTGGACAAGAGGCATAGCACTGTTGATAATAGGAAAAGCATGGAGGAGAATGAGCCTGGTTATGATAGATATGACCGAAGTTCAATGAGTAGAAAAAGTATTAAAGAAAATAATAGAAAGCATGAGAGTGTTTTGGCTCCAGCTTCTGAACCTGCTCTAGATGAAGTTGCTGTGCAGGCCATAGTATCTATCCTTAGTGGCTATGTCAAAAGTTTTCTGAAAAATGAGGATTTTCGTGCCACCCTTCGCCATAAGTGTTTCTCTTCCCTTAATTATATCGAACTTGAGGAAGAGGGTAATAGTGATGAAAGCAAGGTGATAGCTAGTCTTGAAGAAGCAATTGAAACTGTGCAAAGAGCAGCCGAGGAATCTGCAAGTTCAAAAGAATTGAAAAAGGCTTCGCTTCAACTGAGCATGATCACGGGGCTGAGTGCAAATGATTTGAAGGATGGTTCCACTTCTGGGGTTCCCAATTCTAAGCTGTCAGCCTGTGCTCATCTTTACCTCAGTGTGATATATAAGTTACAAAAGAAGGACCGAGTCTCAGCAAAGCACCTTTTACAAGTGTTTTGTGATTCGCCGTTTATGGCAAGAACAACTTTATTGCCTGAACTTTGGGACTATTTAATATCTCCGCATCTTGCACATTTGAAGGCGTGGTATAAGCAGGAAGCTGATTCTTTAGCAGATGAGTCAAACAAGCCCAGGAAAATGAAGCAGCTTGAGAAAGTATACAATGAAATTTTGGATTCGGGCACTTATCAGTTTGCAGTTTACTACAAGGATTGGCTCACTGAAGGGATTGAAGCTCCTTCAGTACCTGCGATCCAAATTCCATCGTTGTCTGTTCAAAGACATCAGCAAAAAGTTTCCTTTGGTAATTCTTCAGAGGTAGCTAGCCCTGCTGCTGCCTTCTCCCCACAGCCAATGGTCAGTAAGAAGCTATATGACGCTGTATTTGAACGAGCAAGTAAACCCAGAGTTGACACGACTGAAGATGATGGCGAAATGGAGAACTTTGATAATTTCGCAAGAAGCTCTGGTGGTTCTACCGTCGAAAAACGAACATTAACTTACTCTTCTGAAATTGTTAACTGCACATATCAAGATACGGAGGATGATTCACCTAAGATTTCCCAAGACGATCTATTCCACCCAGTAAGCAATTTAACACACACATATCCATTTTAAATAGTTTATGCTTTCCAAGCTCATTTTCTTATTGTGCAGTTTGCACTTCTGCTTTGATGACATGTTAGTGATTAGGGGAAATTGAGGTGTTATGATATAAAATTGACTAACTTTTGTGTAATTTTTTTTTTTTGGGTAACAATGCTGCTTTTCAATTTCTTTTTTACCTGAAGATGCCTTCTGAAATTCTTAAATATCTACCATGAATCAAACATGTCAATATGGCAAACGCCATAATGGCAAATTGTTAAACCTATAATTTGTTTGGCATACTAACATATGTGCAGGCAGACGAACTATTATTGGCAGCTGAGGAAGACTGGAGGTTGCCTGGAGTGAATTATCCAGCTGAAAGAGACATAAACAGTAACATTAACATCTGTTATACGAGTAAAAAAATTGAAACTATTAAGCTATACACACCTCCAGATACAAAAGCAAATGAGCTCACACTCAAGAGGCTAGCAAAATCTGTTTTCGAACAGCAGCAAACTGGGGGTTGCACTGCTCTTACCATTTCTAGTCCTCCAAGTACTCGCGGGGCGCCAATCAACTTGAGGCCTTCCTTTGAAGGTGAGCAAGAGAAAGCATGTAAGGTACTTATTTCCATTTTATTTAAATTAAAATATCAGTTCCATTGCTCATATTTGCATTTTCCTACCACAGAGTTGCATGAAAGTGATGAATATTTTGATGAAGGATCCTTCTTGACAAGCATTCCTCAGGACTTCATTTGTCCTTTGACTGGACAGTTATTCGAAGAACCAGTGACTTTGGAAAGTGGTCAAACATTTGAATGTGAGGCCATCAAAGAATGGATTGAACAAGGAAACAGAACATGTCCTGTAACAGGAAAATATTTGGAATGTCCATCATTGCCACTCACTAACTTTATTTTGAAGCGTGTAATTGATGGTTGGAAATCAGAGAATTGCAGGCATCTCTTGGCTTTTGCCTTTCAAATAGTGGAGAAATCAGGGACGAATGAGTCCAAAAATGACGATGAAACAACTATATTTTTATTAGAGCAGCTTCTTTCCGTTTTCAGTGATGAAGAGAGAATAACAAGTGCCAAGCACCTTATTTCTATCGGAGGTTTGCAGTTTCTTATTTGCAGGTTTGAGTCTGGGAAGTTAGAAGAGAAGGCACGAGTGGCAGCTCTCATGTGCTGTTGTATTGAAGCAGAAGCAGGATGCAGAAACCAGATAGCAAGAAATATTAATGTACACTCTCTCCTCGAGCTGCTTCCCAGCAAGCAAGTGAAGCTGAGAACAAATGCAGTGTTGCTGCTGACTGACCTGATTTGCTTGAGCAGGTGTGTTAAATTTACTCATTTTACGAGCGCTGCAAAACTTTCGTTAGTTGCTTCCTCAACTATTATAGTGCACCAGATCATTCTATATTTTTTATTTTTTGACATTGCAGGAAGAGAGATGTTTCGACACTTTTAAGAAATGTGCAAAACGAAGAGTTAGTAAATGCAATGCATGTTTTACTTTTGTATCTCCAGAGCTCCCCACCTGAACAAAGACCCTTGTTTTCAATACTTCTGTTGCACTTAGATCTTCTGGTATGCTAGCTGATCATTTAAAGTAATAGCTTGCAAATATGTTCGTCGATTCAATATTCATGAGTTTAGTTTTTTGCTATTTGGATGCTTACAGAAACCAAGTATTTTTCTCAGACAAATTTATGATGCAGGTAGAACCTCGGAAGTACAGTATATATAGAGAGGCAGCTGTGGATGCCATTACAGTGGCACTGGAAGAAAGCCTAACAGATGAGAAGATTCAAGAAAAGTGTTGCCGAGCACTCCTTATTCTTGGCGGACGGTTCTCTTTCTCCAGAGAAGTGGAGAATGAGAGTTGCATCCTAAAGCAAGCAGGATTTAATGATCGCTGTGAAGCGAATTCTCTCGACAATGATGAAAATGATTTACCCGTTGGTGATTCTACTCCATTGGTATGTTTAATGTCTGTGCACCATAGGACTTTCTTATCATTGTAAATGTGTTCTGCGTAAACACTCTACACAATCATTCTCTTATGACCTTCTAAGGACTTCATTTTCACCATAAATGGCGGCACTTGCCTTGTTCTGCAAGCAATTACAATGTTAAGATTACCAAGCATGCATGATAATTTTCACAGAATGTCTTAATTGCATTTGGTTGTATCTTTGAAACAATTTAGCTGAAGTCAGATCATGTTCTTTAGGATGATGAAGAACGAGCCAGTGAAGAGTGGTTGTGTAAACTGTCCGCGTCATTGCTCGGTAACAGGAAAAGATCATTTCTAGAGACTGTCTCCAGGACCTTAGGTTCCAGGAACTCGGATTTGGTAAGTGTGTGCCTAACAACAGTGGTATGGTTGAGCCATGCACTTTCCGCGCAACCTGACGCTGAATTCCAGCTCTTGGCATTCTCAGCCGTCATCTCTCAGCTGAAAGAAATACTTCAAAAGGGGGAACAGCCTCAGCAAAAAGTTCTTGCCTCAATGTCATTACTCAATTTCAGCAAAATCCCTGGTTAACAACTTTTTCTTAATTAAAGTGTGTACTCTTATGTCAAACTTCGAATTCCCCAATGTGATTACATTTGTATTTGTTATCGCAGAATGTAGTGTCGTGTTGAAGACAATCGCGGAGGAGATCAGGGTTCCTTTACAAAGCCTAACTGATGTAACATGGACGGGGCAAGAGCCATGCGCCATCATTGCGGGAAGATCTCTAATCTAGTAGGAAAATTAAAGAAACAGCACTCGGAAAACATTTGACATAAAACAGTAATTGACTGAATTTCTTGAGTAAATTTATCATCAACTTCTAAGGCTTTCTCTAGAGCAAAATCAATGGCTTAGTTTCCTCTTGATCCAGAGGAGACAATTTCAGAATTGTATTACAAATCTTGTACTGCTTTGGACATTTCCATATTGAATATTTGTATGTACATTGGAGCTGCTATTTTCTACTCTCTGAGGAAGCTAGAGTGTGTATTTTACTAGACCGATGTTAAGCCCATAACATTAACGACCACGAGTCCGCTACTCTTTAACTATGCAGTACTTGGATTTTTCTTAGTAGGCGGAGGCTAAGCCCATAACAGTAACGGACTCAACCCAAGCTCTCAGAAGGCAGCGAGTCTAAGAGCAAACATTTACACTTGTTTTCGAACCTATGAATATATTTGGTTGATGATTTTGAGTCTGAATCCTAAGATGGTAAAGGGTAAAAATTTACTTTCAGTTTTGTTCATGCTTAAATGAGTTTATTTTAACCTTAATTAGTTTCTAGTGTTTTCATTCAAATGTTTAAATGAACCAATATCTAATTCCACCATTAATGGTTGTGATTTATTTATTTATTTGTATTTTTTTCTCTTATCTAACAGCCACCTACCACGACCAAAGATTGTAGTGTTACCTTTGTATATTAGTTCATGTGAAAGCAATAATTATCATTTTTTTTTAAATTTATTTTCACTAAATTGAGAGAAATCGTTGTCCTCATGTTTTCTCTTTTTCTTCCCCTCTCTGGATGTATATTGTTTTTTTTTTTTTTAATTACAGATGTATATTGTTAAATGACAATAAGCAAGAGAGAGAAAAGTGTCCTAATATAAACATCGGTTTAGGCTTTCTTACTTGTACAATTATTATTTTTGTTAACAATATGATTATATAATGGGTGGGGGTATATGCATTCTAATTAATATTCTGAATAATCAATTACTTTTTACACCTATTTTTTAAAATTGAAAATCAAAAATTTTCCCTGAGTACTCTTTATGACCCCATTTTCGTTTCTCTCATCTTCCCCTATCATTCCCGTATGGCTTTGCTAAAAAATGAGTTGGAAAATATGGAGGAAAGCAATCTAATTTGTAATTTATCAAGAACTCATTATAAAAAATCCCCAAAATTTCCAAAAAAGTAAAAAACAAGGGTTTGGTTGGCTCATATTAATCACCATTCAGGAAAAAATTAACGAAGTTCCCAGATAATGAGTTCTTGATACACGGCAAAATTGTGACATTGGAGTCTTGGAAATGAAGTTGGCAAACTAGTTAAGTGCGTGCCGCAACATATTTACACGAAGGACATTGTGACTGGAAAAAAATTGAGAATTTATTCGAGACTACTGTGGGTGAAGAATAAAGTATGATGTTATGAAATGAGATAAGTGACGACAATTGAAACTGTTTCTTAATACGCTTTTGTTTTATATCCAATTATTTAAAGGTGGGATAATATCTGTATTTCTGTAATTTGATTTAAATACATTTATGTAATAAAATATTTTATAAAATTAAGAGTGTTCAGAGTAAATTTTAAAATTTATGCATTTAGCCTCACCCTTTTATAATTGGTTCAAATTGTAACCCAATGTAATCATGTATTTATTTAATATTTTTACCAGTAACTACATTGCATATTAATTCCAATGGCCTCTTTAGAATAACTTGCATTCCAAGCAACACAAGTACAATATTATTAGAGTTCCATCCTCTTCCAAGAAAATATTAGATCTCTCTGTGTCTCTTATTCTACTTAATTATAATTCCAAAACTCTAACACCATACTACCAAGTACGCAAAACGCATTGAAGCCCTCTTTTCACATAGGTTCTTTCTTAATCTTAACTTCACCAAAAAAATTCTCTTCAACAATTTCTTCCTTAATTTTCTTCATGTCACTATTAGAGGTCTCAACATTTGGAGAATGAGCATTGTTTGCTTGTTCCTCTACTTCAACTTCAATTTCGACGCTAGAGTTTGCTTCCCCATGACTATTTCTTTTCCAAGCTTTCACCCTCATTTGCTCACTCGCAGACTGAGGCATCATCGTAAGTCCTTCGGTTGAGTGAATTAGGCGAAGATTCCTGTTCTTGAGCCTTGCCGAAAGTCTTCTCTTTCTCTCAGCACTTGTTTCATACTTGTAATGAGACCTCGTATGTGCTGCAAAAGCCTGTGAAGTGCCAAACGCGCCATTGCATTTCGGGCATCTGTTGGGACCATATTTCTTGCAAGGATGACTATGAGTCCTGCCGTCATATTCAACATTTTGATTCTCTTCTGGATTAGGGTTTTGAATGTTGTTTGAGTTTTGCCCGGGGTTTTTTTCTTGAACATGGACTTTTCCTTCGGCTAGAGTTGTAACAACTCTATCACCATATGCACTTGCCTCAACATGATCATCGAGGTCTATAATACGAGGAGGTCGTAGGTTTAGGGGTCGATTTTGATGATGAGGGTTCACAAAGGGATCAATTTCAGGGATTGGATGATAAACTGAATTGGTAGAAATCGAGGTTTTGTTTCTGAAATTGGGTAATTGGCCTCGGATGTCAAATCTATTAGTTGCAGTTAGTCTTTGAACAAAGCCTTTATCATTTGCAACAAGCCCTTGGATGCTGGCACTGCCGTTTTGAAGGAGGTTTTGGGTGGGGATATTATAATTTGGAGCAAGCAGACGCTCCGTAGTGGAGGTTGGAGCAAGAAATCGAGTGGTTTTCGTGGCTTCAGATATGCCTATTATAACCTCCTTTGGAGGAAAGGCAAGTTGATTTTGAATTGGTGAATAGTCAACGAAGCTATGAACTTGAACCCTGTTTGGTGTAAGTGTAACAAAAGCTCTTCTCACTTCAGTCACTAGTTGGCCTAAATCAAGGTGGCCGTTAAGACCATTATTTGATGGCTGATAGACTCTTTGAGAAATGAGTTGATTATTTTGGTGGTGCAGCAGCTGATTCAGCTGATGAGAGCTGATTAAGCTATTGCCATTCAAGGGGTTTTGATGTAAATTTGAGTTGTTTTGTGAAAACAAGAGGCCATTATCAAAGGTTTCATCTCTATTAACTAAATCAGATGGAGGACCAAAATTTATACCCATTGGAGAAATTGGGTGAAAGATTGAAGAAGAATTTGGGAACATAAATTAGATGTATGATGCTTCTGATTCAAATTAGAGGTTCTTGTTGTTTCCTTTTAAAGCCAAGGGCATCATTTTTGGGTAACAAAAATTTGATATCGGTCATGCAATAAGAAGAGGGCTTCATAAATTGTAAATTTGACTATGTCACTATTGCTTTGGATGAGAGCAAATCTGCTTCTTTTATAATAAATGGAAAGTAGTAATTATAAGCATTGCACAATTAATGTGTTTTCTGTTTAACACATTTAAGACAACAAATAATCAATTGGTAGTTTTTTTTTTAAAAAAAACATCGTGGTGCTAATTGGATATTTGGGTTGCTTCTTCAATTGGCTTTTGTTTACTTGAAAGAAAGATATTAAATTTTATTTGATTTTAATAGAACAGGAAAATTAAGGACAAGGGTATCAGTCGATTTATGATGAGGAAGCCTCTGAATTTTATTGATCTAAAGATATTATGAAACTGCTTGAATTTGTCCATTATTATCAAAAAATTTCCATAAGAAACGAACATCATCTTTATTTATTTGTAGTATAGAAATTGGTGTCAATCATATTGAATTATGTCATTTAATTTCACATTCTATAATGTTAATTTTATCAAGAAAGCTACCTAAAAGATTACGAGACCCTGTCTATATTCTTGGAAGGACTGAACTCACAAATGATTGATCTTGCTGATATTCAATTGAGAAATTTCTAGAAAATGAACGGGTTTTATTTTTTTTACAATTGATTCTTCCTAGAATAATAAAATAGTATATTCTATTTAAAATTATTTTTACAGTCAATATCATCCTAAAAACAAATTAGATTTTGCGTGAGGTCAGTCTGCGTGATGGTGTAAACATAATTCAATATTCAATCAATGGACGTTAGTCGATAAGACAATTAAGTCAATTCAACAAATGAACATGGATGTGATTAACTAAATATAACTTTGTAAGTGTAAAAATGCAGAAAAAAAAAAGAAATCTAGAGTAGAAACACATACAATAATATAAATAAGAAGGAAATTTTGAGTAAAATACAACATTGGATAAAGCCGAACTTTCATTGTTGGTTCCTTTTTGGAGTGAGCTTGGATTTCTTTATTAACCAAATTCACGTACTTTTTACTCCAGCTAGGCACCTTTAGACAAGCCCACTAGCTGAGAATTGCCTCCTAGTTTATTTATTTAGCACAAGATAAATTCTCAACTGACCTAAGAATTTTTTGTTTTTTTGACACCCACATGTGTGTTAGTATTTTTTATATAAAATTTAGTGTAGGTCAGTTCAGGTATTAGCTTTTCTCTGACAGCATGTAAAGTTTTATAAACTTATTAACTAATACTTAAATGCACTGTAAAATTTTATAAACTTATTAACTCATACTTAAATGCACTGTAAAGTAGTTACAACGTTATAAAAGGATGCGCATATATGAAATTTGTACAAACGTTCGGGCCTGAACGTTTTCATTTATAAGCAATTTATATAATTATAGTTGTGTTCTTTTTAAAATTTATAAGCTCACTTAAGGAAACAATTAATTTTTGTTCACAAAAAATAAGCTTTATATGAAGGATATGCTATTATTGGTTTACAGCTTGATAAATCATAAGCATGGAAGACCAAGATACGCAGTATGCATATAAGAATATAAATCCTAGTACGTGAAGCGTATACAATTCCTATTTTTAATAATCATGCACCAACCCAATTCTCCATGTGAACATAAATATTGAAAGATTCAAAAAAGAATCTCAGCTCTCTCAATTATAGTCAATGAGAAAATTTATTAAAAATAAAAAGTCTTATTACCAAAACTATAACTGAGACCATATGTTTATTTTTTTATATTGTAGATTTCTTTTATGCCTCGTAATTTGACTCACCGTATATTTCGTTAATCATTACTTCTAGAAATCAAATTCTCAATTTAATTATATATTTATCATAATAAAAATTATAGATTTTCTTCAGACATTGACTAATTTTAGAGACAAATTTAACGTAAAAAAGACAAGAGATAAAAGCAAACTAAATTCCGGGACAAGGTTCTACCACTAGTTGACAGAAGAGTCCAAGAAGCTTGATAGAGAATTATTTGAATTTACTGTAACCTCACATACACAGATTGTGACTTGGAAAAGTGACCTGATCAGGCACAAAAGTAATAATTTATCTTTAACTAAAATAAAGCACACCTGCATTTTTATCCAATAATTCCTATCACGGCCTTATATTATATTTCGTTCAACACAAGGTAAGATGTTAACATATTTTGAACAAGGGAATTGATACTTTTTTATTCAAGTTTTTATCATTTTTTCTTGTACAAAATTGATCTTCAACCATTGTAAATCAAATAAGAGTGGGGGCTTATGTGCATTAAAGCGTCCGTTATTACTTTAGAAAAAGCGTTCGTTATTTTCTTCTAAATATTTATGTTAAGTGTTACTCAACATGATAACAAGACATTTTTGACCTCAAAGTTTTGGGTTTAATCCCTATAACCTAAATCAGATTTGGGCACCGAAAAAAAAGAAAAGGGCAAAAAAACCCTTCATGTTAGATTTACATGACAAATCAATCCAAATGTGCCTTGCACGTGAGCTTAAGTGGTAACTCAGCACTTGTTATATATGTACATGTATATACAATAAGTTCAAACTTAAAGTCTTTCACATATTTCTCAAGAGACAAGGTGGATAGCTTCGACAAACTGAATAATCTAAACAATTTAACCTTTTTTTTTTTGCATTAAATAAAGATAGATTAGGCTTACACCAAATGAATATTTCCACTCAGAAGAAAAGTAAACAGAGGATTTCTCCAGCCATTGTCCCAATTCCTTTAGTACCTCCCTTGCAAATTATGCAAGCAGCATATCTGATATTTACAATCCTTAGAATTTGCATTTCTTTGTGTATAAACCAAAATAATGTCCTGATTTCAAATTGCAAATATTTTTCTCTTCGTTGCTACAATGTTTGGGGCAGCCAACTGACGCCCACCCACATGAATAGTTATACCATACTATCCAATAGGACCGTTGATTCTTATGATTAGATTAATTATATAGTTTTTTTTTATCTTAATTATGGAGGTTGACTTATTCATTAATTTTTGCATTGGCAGCTTATATACCATCCAACAAAGAAAAGTGCAGCATCGAACCAATCCACAGCCGGTTATGAGGTTATTGATGACATCAATTCTGCCCTATAAAGTGTTTGCCCCGGCGTCGTTTCATGTGCAGGTGGAACTTGTGACATTCTGCTAAGTGTGAACTCCATCTTGATCAACCGCCGTGTCGTTCTTAGGATAGGTGGGCATATATTTTGTCGTCTGCAAGGTCTCTGGAGCCAAACCGACGATGTCATTCGAAGCTTTTAAGCCGTCATGTGCATAACGCGTGATCATCTTAGCTCAAGACGGTATTTTGGGACGCCGTTTTGAAATCACTTAAGTTTACGCGTGGGAGTCACGTGTCTCGACGGATCTTTGTTATATATTTTGGCTACCGAAACAAGGCGAAAGCAGACTTTACAAAGTCTGGTTCTGGTGGATTTTTAAGCAATCGGATTGAGAGAATTGAGGAGAGAGAAGAGAGAAAAAGTTTGTTTCTTTGTTCTTTGCTCAATGCTGCTTTCTTCAGTGGATGTAGGCACCTTCAATGGGTGCTGAACCACTTTAACTCTTGTGTTTATCTTTGATTTTGTTCCTGTTCTTGATAGCTTCTTGTGTGTATAATTCTTGGCCGATAATCTTGTATCTTTAGATCAGAATTGGCTTCTTCCGGTGAACTTCATCTAGTTTCAAAGGTCAAATTCATAACACATCCCAGCTCCCTTTGAAACCCTAATTCGGATTTATGACAAGATGATCACCCGTTAATTTTATTTTATTTTAGCTTCATCTACTGAATTTGGTCACTTTATCCGGTCATTAAGGGCAACTTCAGTGTGACAAAATGAAGTACATTGGTTTCAACTATTGAATGAATCGTCGCATTAACAAATTAACCTTGCTAGCTTCTTAGAATCATGGATTGGGAATGATCTTGAATTCAAAGTCATCATGCCTTACCATGTAAAGATCTTTAATAATTGGACCATGCATCCTCATATACATATTTGAATATCGAAGAATTCGTTTTGCTGAATTAGTGTACTGGCCAACTCTACTATCCATAAAAGAAACGGAAATCTCCAATAATTAACACAATTGAAAAGATAACTTCAATTAATTTGCCATGCATGTTTCTATACACGGCATGACCGTGCTCAGGCACATTATGATTCGAGCCAGAGATGCCAATTTTTTACGGTACTTATGAACTTGACACAAAATAATTGGCTTTGAATAAAATCAAAATTGAAAAGACTGGTAAACTAATTAATGAGTTAGTTTGGATCATTTATTTAAGAATCGTGATAAGTCTGAGTTTAAAGCGTTTTGTTGCATGATTAATTGTTTAATTAATCATATTACATTGACTTTTTTTTTAATGATATTTGCAATATTTTCAAATTATTTAGTTATTTCTTGAAAAAAAAAAACTAGATATTGAGTAGTCATACTACTACAAAATATTCTAGGTAGAAGGAAATTATAATCATGTTCAACAAATTGAGTTCTTTATTAGAAAAATTAAAATTATATTAAATGGGTGGTACTATTAATAAACAAGTTAGGTTAGTGTTTGAAATTTTTGATGCAATTGATAAACAAGTCAAATATGAGTCAAGTTAATTACAGTGAGAGATTCTTCATGGTTCCACATTTTATTTGTTCTTATAATTTAATACCTTTTTTTTTGCCCCCCCTCATGTGCACACTCGTTCTAGCGAGCTCAATGTGCAACTTTTAGCTGCTGTCTATTTAATTTCAGTAGGACTGGTAACCCTGACCTACCTTGCAACCCGTCAACAAAGTTGCCCTCAAGGAGGTGTTAGAGTGCAATTCATACACTAGTTTTGCATTGTTTACTTCCTTTACTATCGATATTTTACACTTAATAATAGTGATTTACTTGTGTTTTATTTTGTAGGTGTAATTCTATTGATTGGTGCTAAAATTGAGCTACAAGATGATGTTTGAAAATGATTGTTTTCTTGCAGAAATTATGAGTTTCAGAAGAACTTTGTTGATAAGGCGTGGGCGCATGCTGTCAACTAAGGACCTGCAGTTTTTATTTTAACATGTTTATCTTTTTGACTATTTTTGTAATTGCGAATTTTGATAATATTTTAGATTTTAGTATTTTATTTTTGGAAAAACTCTACAAGGAAAAATAGACTGAAACACAAAGAGATGGGGGAGAAGAAAAGAAGAAAAAAACCCTAGATCTAAATTTTTCTCTTCTCTCTATGAAAACTAAACCTATTTTTCTGGTTGAAGGTTAATAAAACTTTGATTCATCATTACTGTGAGATCTTTCTTATGCTTTAATTATTTTATTACTTTTTGGGTATTTGTTTATTCTCTGAATTATTGTCATGATTATGTTTGTTAATTGGATAATTGGCCACTATTTAATTATCAACTTAATCTATAGTCAATTAAAATATTCATTGTATGAAGATTTTAATGTTTGTGACAAATTGCATAGCAGTGCGTTGTGTTATGAGAATAAACAATCTAATTTAAATGAACCATCGTACGCGTTTGTTGATTAGGATTTGGGTCTCTCTAATTTTTTAGACGGTCAATTGATTAAATCATATGATCGTATCTAGGATTGTCTATTGATTAGGAAAATAACCAATGGTCGCACCTTGGTTACCGATTAGTTAAGGAGAGATTGGCTATTAGAGGGTCTCAATAATTATAACCAGTCTATTCATAAGTAATAATGATTTATATTTAGATCAATGATCAGTAGTCGAATTAAGCTGAGTTAATTCCTTCAACCAGAGCTTTTCCCAATTTGAATTACAATTTTAATTTGCGTTCTTGTTTTTTTTATTTGATTTTTATTATTATTAACAATCCCCCCATTTTGTATTTTATTTTTTTAAAGGATTTAAATTATCAATTTCTATGGACACGACCTTACTCAATCACTATACACAATTTATTTAGAATAATTATTTATTTTTGTTGGCTTCGACAACCATCAGGAGGCCCTGCGTGTACCTTAAATGATCTTGGTCCATCAACTCCTGATTGTTTTGACAATAATTACTTCACAAATCTTCAAAACAATCATGTCGATCTCGATGATGAATTATTCTCTACATTGGTGCTAACACCATCTCCATATCTGTCGTTTTTGAGGAAAGTCCATGGGAATATTGATGTATTGACTGGAAGCAATGGTGAGGTTAGAGCAAATTGCAGAAGGTCGCTGCTAATTAATTAATTAATCAGTTCAAATTGAGGTTTTATGTTGTGGGATAAGTGTTTCTATTTGTAAGGGTGCAGGTTTTGTGTGATTTTGTTAATAAGCATAATAAGAGCAATGAAATTTTTTGCCAATTTTACATCTCAATGTATGTATTCGTGAAGTATGATTTAATGATTTTATTTTTTTATAGAATTGTTTAATGATTTTGATTGATTAAAAACATTTGTTGTGGTTCATCGATTTTATAAAAAGAAGAAATTTGGAGAAAGAGGTGCTTCAAAGTTTAGTAACTGCTGATATTTTGAATGGTGGTTCGGAATCTGTCAGCGCTAATTGAGCCAGGTAGCAGCCTCCAACTTTTTGTCTACACCTCATCATTCTACACATGACTTATGGGACCTACAAAAATTTTTAACGAAGTGCAATTTTAAAAATTTACAGACAAACGTTTGGCCCCACTACACTAAATGAGCTGCAGAGAATAATTGTAATTTTGAACAGCACTGATAGATGCCCCGGGTCAAACCCCGAAAATAAACCAAACGACGTCGTTTTTGGGGTTTCTGAAAATGTTGCCGTTTTGCGCTTCGGCTTTTCTCTTCTCTTCTTCTTCGGCTTTTCTCTTCTCTTCTTCTTCGGCTTTTCTCTCTTCTTCTCTGCAAACTCTCTTCCTCTTCACCCTTTTCTCTTCCTCTTCAGCAAACCCAGCAGAGAAAATCAAGCCATTCCAGCCATTTTCGAATCTCCGCTTTCTCTCTTCCTCTTGAGCTCTCTTTCTCTTGAGACCCGGCTTTTGCGACTAATTGAGCCACCCATTCCGGCGATTGCGAGAATCTCATTGCTTTCTTCCTCTTGGAGAACCCGGCATTTCGGTAGTGATCCAGCCATTCCAACCATTCCTCAAGATCAAGCAGCGACTGGAAAATTCAAAAACACGCGACAGCTAATTAAGCTCACGGAGCGGCAAAGTTCACAGCTTGAGGTAATGCTTGGATTTTGCTTCTTTAGGTTATGGCAAAATGGGCTGCAAATAATTTTAATTTTCGGATGCTTGTTTAGGTTATTTAATTTTCGGTTGAAATAAATTGTTAAGATATTTGGGGAAGTAAAATGTGATTCTCGTTTTATTTAATTTTGCCAGAATGGATAGCTATTGTAATTCTCGTTTTATTGAAGTATATTTAATTGCAATTGGTTTTCCTTATGCATTTGATTTGGGTGGATTATGCTGTCACCGGATTTGAGGAATGAAAACGTGAAAGGTTGAAAAGTTGAATATAGTGCATACTTGTTCTGGCCATTTCATCGATGCATGCTATAGAAGTGACCCACGAGAGATTCTGAAATTGGCTAAGAAATAGGAAAAATAAATAAACATGAAAAGTGCAATTCTTTGGACATTGAAGTGTTATTTGGCAATCCCCTAGATTCTTCCTTGGTTAATGGATAATCTTATTTCTATCTCTCTTTAAAATTTGAGTATTTGTTTCTATATTGCATTTTGGATCTGAGAATATAATAAGCTGAGCATTCAATGAATTTCGATAAATAACTAATAAGATATTGAATTATTTTAATTTTTGTTAATGGATAATTTAGAAGAAGTGGAGGAGGTTGATGAAGTTGAAGAATTGCATGATCTACAAGGGGCTGATTTGGAAGAAAAGAATGAGGAATTGGTGGTGGAAAAAGTTGTTGAGCCTATAGTTGGGATGTCTTTTGATAGTCACGATGAAATGTTTGAATATTATAAAACTTATGGCCTCTGAAGGGTTTCCAGTGATGCGGAGATCTTGTAGAAAAGGGGATGATGGGAGTTTGCGATATGTAACATTTACTTGTGGGAGAAATGGCAAGTCAAAAGCGAAATCCACTAATGTTTTACGGCTTCAACCAATCCAAAAAGTTAGATGCAATGCTAAACTTGGAGGACGTTTGGATTTTGTTAGTGGAAAATGGGTAATTGGAAATTTGATCCTGGAACACAACCATGCTGTGAGTCCGAGCAAGAGTAGGTATTATCGATGCAATCGTACTATTAGTCCTTTTGTTAAAAAGCAGCTTGAAATAAATGAAGACGCTGGAATTAAAATGGCTCAAAGTTTTAAGTCGATTGTTGTCGAGGCTGGTGGCTTTGAAAATGTGCCATTTTTAGAAAGAGATGCTAGAAATCATGTTGACAAGGTGAGGCGATTAAGGCTCGGAGAAGGGGATGCTGTTGCAATTCAGAGATATTTTAAGAAAATGCAAACCGAAAATGATGGGTTTTTCTTCAGTCTTGACCTAGATGAGCAGGGTCGGTTAAAAAATATTTTTTGGGCAGATCCAAGGAGTATGATATGCCATTTGATACCACATACCTTACAAATAAGTATGATATGCCATTCGCTCCTTTTGTAGGAGTTAATCATCATGGGCAATCAATTTTGTTAGGATGTGGGTTGATTTCTCATGAAGACACGGAGACATTTGTGTGGTTATTTGACACATGGCTATCATGTATGTCTGGCTGTCCTCCCTTTGGAATCATTACAGATCAAGATAAAGCGATGAAAAATGCAATTGAGATTGTGTTTCCAAACACTAGGCATCGATGGTGTTTATGGCATATACTGAAAAAGGTGCCTGAAAAGTTGGGAAGGTATGCAGAATATCATGCCATTACAGTTTCTTTACATTCTGTTGTTTATGATTCACATATTCGTATTGAGTTCGAGGAAGCTTGGCATGACATGATAGATAAATATGATCTTGGTAATAATCAGTGGTTAAATGGTTTATATGAGGAAAGGAATCGTTGGGTTCCATGTTTCGTGAAAACTACTTTTTGGGCCGGAATGTCAACCACTCAGCGTAGTGAGAGTATAAATGCTTTCTTTGATGGGTATGTTAATTCGAAAACAACTTTGAAGCAATTCGTGGACAAATATGAGAAAGCAATGGAGAGTAAAATTGAGAAAGAATAGCAAGCAGATCTGTGAGTTTTAGTGGATGCCATATCGTACCAGTTTTGCAATGGAGAAGCAAGTTGAAGAAGTGTACACTATTTTCAAGTTCCAAGAATTTCAACAGGAGCTGATGAATAAGATATATTGTGAGGTTTTCAGTTGTGGGGGGTCCGAATATGAGGTTATTGAAAACGATGAAAAGTGTAGAGAAAAGACCTTTAAAGTTATTTTTGAAAAGGATGAGGGTGAAATTCATTGTGTGTGTTCAATGTTTGAATACAAGGGCATTCTTTGTAGACACGTAATTGCAGTGTTGTCACGTAACCGTATTCAATTACTACATGAAAGTTATATCCTACGAAGATAGAGAAAAGATGTGCGGAGATTCTATAATAAAGTGAAAGTCAGTTATGATGCACGGAGTTCGAGTATTAAACACCAGCGATATAAAGAGGAGTGCACTGCTTTTTATGATGTTGCTGAGGTAACCAGAATGAAGAGCCATAAAAACATTATGGGTTGGATCGTAATGAAGGATGTATCTCTAAATGTTCGATGTGGTGATGCCTCTGCCATTGAGGGTGGATCAGGTGTAACATCTGAGGATCCGATGGTAACTTCGGCGTAAAGGTCGTCCACCTTATCAAAGAAAGCAAAAGCAATTCAAGAGGCCAAAACAGAAGTCGAACAATGTTTCGATAAACACAGTTGTTGAGGTAATTATATATACTTTAACTTAATTTAATACTTTAATAAGTTCATTTTAAATTAATTTAATATATACTTTTAACATGTGTTATGTGTTGACTGCGTTTCTAGGATGCGGAGATACATGATTTATCTTCTCAAGTGGCTACTACAATCCCAACACAAGAGAGCAATGTGACTATGGTAATTTGGTGTTTTGTATGTTATTTCCATTAATTATCATATGTTTTATAATTTGTGTTTAATTTTTTTTTTTTGTTGTACAATAGCAAGCACAGCAACCACCCCTACAACATGCATTTTTTCCTCCTTACTATCAGTATTGGAATCATTACGGTGGAGCTCATCACGTACTCTTCCAACATCCAGGCCAACAAAATTTCGAGGAGGCCAATCAAGGAGAGTTTTCAACTAATGAACCAAGCATATAATCAAAGTTCATTGACATTGGCTTGATGAATCAATGTAATTTGGTGTTTTATGTATTATGTATTGAACTAATGTAAATTGGTGTTTTATGTATTATGTATTGAACTAATGTAAATTGGTGTTTTATGTATTATGTATTGAACTAATGTAATTTGGTGTTTTATGTATGAAATACTAATTATCGGTTAGCCGTTTACTCGTTAACGGATGTAGGTAAATTCGAAACCACACATTTGCTAACCTTTAACACTAAGCGGTTGAGCTTAACAAAGTATGTCTCTGCAGAATTAACGGTTAGCCGTTATTAGTTAACGGTGCATGGATTATTTCAGATGGCCTTTAAAAACATTTCAACAACCTTTAACACTAAGCGGTTGAAGGCAACAAGTATGCCTCTCGGAAATTAACGGTTAGCGTTATTAGATTATGATTAACGGTTATTTCCAGTTGCCTTTAAAACAAAAATATCCTTAACGGTTAAGGCTTAAACAATTACCCTTTTACCATAACCGGTTACCCGTTTACGTAAACGGTTAGCAGTTTAAATCCAGTGGCTAATTTTTGACTAGTTTCAAAACAAACGGTTAAGGATTAAGACAATAACCTTTCTCTGCATGTTATCGGTTAACCGTTAATATTAACGGTTCACCGATTATTTCCAGAATTGCACATTTTTTATGTTAACAATCTCCCCCTTTTTGATGATGACATACTTTTTGCTAAACAACTGTACAACGGGTGTGAAATATTAAATCCAAACAACTCAGAAATAAATTTCTAACCGACATATAAATTTCTAACCGAGTTAAGTCATACAATTCGGGAACTTATATTTAACATGAAAATGTTAATACAAGTTAAAAATAATACTTGAATAGAAAACATATTACAACAATAATGAGTATTTTAATAAAATCATATCGTGGTGCCTCTCTCTTTCGAAGTTCGTCGTCCGACAATCGCCTCTGCACTTCACGTTCTTGAATATGCTCAAGTTCTTTATGCGATGGTGAAATTTAACGGACAAACACTCAATTTCCAAGGCCAATTTCCTAACCTCATCCATTAACAAGTCTATTTTACGATAGTTATGTTTGCGATCTTACTACATTGGAAGTTGTTGCATCCTCTGCAAATCCAAAATTTGCGATTTGGATTTTTGTTGTCTTGTGGCGTTAACAACTCCATCACCGCATCCGTTACACATTTGCAATGAGCTTGATTGTCACTTGTATTGG
This sequence comes from Citropsis articulata, assembly GCA_030449925.1. Taxonomy (NCBI): domain Eukaryota; kingdom Viridiplantae; phylum Streptophyta; class Magnoliopsida; order Sapindales; family Rutaceae; genus Citropsis; species Citropsis articulata. Next base: position 4,090,004 of record JASUUH010000096.1, on the reverse strand, counting down.
ATGACATTGTTTGTGATTAATAGTCCGTTGAGAATAAAGCGCCCAGCGAAACATTCACAGTTAATAATGCCAAAGAAATTAAAGAAATTACCCAAGTCAAATTTGAATTCCTAATGTTCCAATTATACTTAGTCAGCCAACTCTTTATCATGATGTCTTGCGTAGCCCACCCAGCAGCTAATAAGTTCAACAAAGTTATCACTTCGAAAAGTGCATTCTAATAACATGATTATTATGGCAAAATTGTTTTGCTTCCAAGTTCCCAAGAATGAAGTTATGTTTGCATTTTAATTACAATCGAATCCCATTCTAAGTAAAAAGATGAGTTCCATTTTCATAATTCTTTGATTAAATGCACGCAATCTATATAACAAAATGGCACAAACAGAATGAACATTAACCAAAGATGAATAATTCACCCTAACTCCCTCCTTCTCTTTCACACTTAACAAATTTATAACTTCCATTTCATATCCTTTCCTCTCATAAACCTTAATCATTCCACACCACGTTTTAGCATCCTTCTCCTTCATTTGATCAAAGACCACCCTTGCTTTCTCAACCTCTCCATTACGCTTTGATCCATCTTATACTAAAACGTTACAGCATAATCCACCCAAATCAAATGCATAAGGAAAACCAATTGCAATTAAATATACTTCAATAAAACGAGAATTACAATAGCTATCCATTCTGGCAAAATTAAATAAAACGGGAATCACATTTTACTTCCCCAAATATCTTAACAATTTATTTCAACCGAAAATTAAATAACCTAAACAAGCATCCGAAAATTAAAATTATTTGCAGCCCATTTTGCCATAACCTAAAGAAGCAAAAGCCAAGCATTACCTCAAGTGAACTTTGCGCTCAGTGAGCTTAATTAGGTCATGTATTTTGAATTTTCCGATCAGCTTGATCTTGAGGAATGGTTGGAATGGCTGGATCACGACTGTCGCAAATGTTGGGTTCGCCGAAGAGGAAGAGAGCAAGCAGAGATTCTGCAATCGCTCGAATGGGTGGCTCAATTAAATCATAAAGTCTGTAGAAGAGGAAGAGAGTCTTAGAAAAGGAAAAGAAAGCGAGATTCGAAAATGGTTTGGAGCAGCGATTTTCTCTCTTGGGTTTCTTTGAAGAGGAAGAGAAAAGGCGAAGAGGAAGAGAGTTTGCGAGAAGAGAGAAAAGCAGAAGAAGAGGAGAAAAAGCCGAGGCATAAGCGACGCGTTTTGAAACTAACGGCGTCGTTTGGTTTATTTTGAGGTTTGACACGGGGGTTTGACAGGCATCTATCGTCGATCGTCCGAGTTGCGTTAAGAACCTTTTCATTCTCATCTTCTCCTTCTTGCCTCTTCCAACGTTTTTAATTAAATACCTTTTGATAGTTATAAAATTATTTAAATATTTTTTTTATTTTTATAAATACCTTAATAAATATGTGTAAAATCTAAAATATCCTTAAAAAATACATGAAATTCATCCCTTTTCACTCTTTTCTTACTTCTCACACTCAAATCTCTTCCTATCAAATTATCTCTCAAAATCTCTTATAACCTCTTACACAAATATAATTATGTATTTATTTTTTTAATAATTTTCGTTGACATTTTCTATATAGTAATAAATATAAATTCTTAGCACAAATTAAGTCTTTAAAGACCTAAATTATTCTAATGAATAATGAAAAAAGTCGTGTAATTTTGAGGTCGTGTAATACATGAAGGTCTTGTAATCGCGTAATATATGAAGTCGTGTAATACATGAAGGTCCTATAATACATAAAATCATGTAGTACACGAAAGTCGTATAATACACAACTGGAGGTCGTGAAAGTCCCAAAATACATTATGCAAGATAACGTAATAATGCACAAAGTCATGTCATATACGACTGAAGCTCGTGTATTACACGAGTATATTACACAATTTTAAATCTCGTGTTACATGACCTTACACCAAATCGTGTGTTATATGAGCTTACATAGCCGAATTATAATTGGCACAATCCAGCAATTTTTCACCATTTACATTGACCAAACAGTTAGAAATTTGTATGTTATGAGAGACCGACAACTAATGTAATCGATTTTTTTAATATAAGACCCTAAATTTTTTTTTATTTTTCTCTAAATATAAAAAAGAAAGCCAGTTACAAGGAATTACTTTCCTAAAGTTGTTAGATTCCGATAATTTTGCAACAAAGAATTGGCTTTTGTCGGTGATTATGCAGCGATAAACCAGGCTTCTCTTTCTCAATTGCAGCATCTTTCCCTTCTCAAGCTCGGCTTGCTCATGTGTTGATGTTTGGTTCAGTATGTATGAATGTTTGTTTGAGCCATGTTATTAGGGATGACAATTTAACTCGGCCCTAGCCCAACCTGGATAATTCGGACCAGGTTCAACTCGTACCAGAATAAAATAAATTCGGTATCCGGAATTGATTTTGTCAACCCACATATATCTAGGTCAGGTCTTGGGAACCAAAAAATTCGAAGCCCGGGCCGAACATATTCATTTTAATATTATTTTTAATTATTTTTATAATATCAATAGGAAAGAAAAATCAGACATGCCCTGATTCCCGCTTCTACAGCCACAACCACCAAACCAAAGCCATTCTTTTCATATCTCTTCAACTCTTTCTCTTACATTTAATCTTCATCATCTTCACATCTTCACAGCCGCCTTAGCCAAAGCAAAGTATTCTTTTACTCTCTCTTCAACTCTCCTTTTCATTAAATCATTATCGCCACTCGTCATCGCTTCGCCACCTTCACTGTGTTTCATGTTCATCCTCATCACCAACCACCGCTTGTCTATTTATATCATGGGTTTTGGTCGACATTTGTCTATTGCTTCGCCACCTTCGCTGTGTTTCATGTTCATCATCATTACTGTCCACCACTTGTCTATCTATTTCATGGGTTTTGGTCGAAGTTTGTTTGCATTCGCGATTGCAATCGCGGCTGTGGCGTTGTGTTCATCATCATCATCAGCATCTATTCGTTGCTTCGTCGGATGCAGATCCTCAAAGTTCGTAATATTAATCCGTGAATCGTCAGTTTGAATTATAGATCTATATTATAGATTTTGTATTTGTGAATGTTTTATTGGTTTGAATCATTGAATTAAAATATGTATTTGTGTTTGATCATTTTAGAATTGAGATTTGTATTTGTATTTAATTTCTTTAATTTTTTAGTTGATTAAGTGATCTGGGTTTAAAACCCGCAATCCCAAAATTCAGATTTTTCTAGGGTGAACTCGTACCGGACATGGAGACAATAAGTCCGGATCCAGGACAACTTTTTGGTATTCGAGTTCGAAACTAAAAACATCAAAGTCGGATTCGGACTTAGACCCGGATTCGGATTTTGCCAATTCCTACTTGATATGTTTGAGTTGTGGGAGTGTTTTAAAATGAGGATACTTTAATAATTTTATGTGAATTTTTAAGGGGTATTAATGAAAATTTTGGCAAATTCAGTTTTTAGGGTATTGAGGTAATTTTGAAGGTATTAAAGTGTATGGCTGTAATTGCCTCCTCCAACACATCAAAATTTCTTCGCCTGCAAACTCAGCCTCTTATTCTCTTTCTTCTTCTCAATTAGATCGTGACCTTCTTTTTCTGTGCTCTTCTTCATTTTCGAGTCTTCTCCTTTGATTGCTTTGGCTTTTGATAGTTTCAGCTGGCTATGGCCTTGCAATTATTGTTTGTTCAAAGGAGTTTCCAGATGGTAATTCTTGTAAGCCATCTCCTTCTTTGCATTCAAATTAAATGCCGTTTAATCCCTGCATGATCAATGGTTGCAATGCAACGGTTCTTCAGAGCCTTTATATTTTAGGGTTTTCCTTTTTTGATTGATCAATTAATCGGCGGTTTTATTTTATTACACTAGTGTTGGTAATACTTGGGTAGTTAGAGAGTTGGTGTCCATCATTAACGTGGGTATAGCAGGAGATAAGGCTTTATCAGTGGAGTAGTTGGGTGCGCTCAATCAACTGTAGTTATTGGTGAGTTCTAGACATAAATGCTCTCAGTTGAATTGACACAGAAGAATTGATTCGCGAGTGTAGAGCAGCAATATCTTTAACGAAAGAAGAAGAAGGCAGAGTCTCTTTTGAAGGCAAAATTGTAGGTAGGTGCTTGGTTGGGAAGGAGTTGAGAAACGGGGGAGTTAACGCAGATGGCTAATTGGCTATACAAATAACGTGTGGAAATCGGAAACCGGCGAGGGGAGTGTTTGGGAAATTTCATCAGACTTCACAAAGAGTACGTGCGTGTGTGTGTGTGTATATATATATGCTCAAAGATTTATCACTAATTTACCATTTATATTCACAAGTGGTTCTTCAAAATCTTCTAATAAAAGTAATTAAAATATTTCATATTATATTATAAAAGATTTATTACTAATTTACCATCTTGGATCTTCAAGATCTTCTAATACAAGTAATTAAAATATTTTATATTATATCATATTACTAATGTATATAAATATAATATTATAATTGCATTTTTAAAATTTAAGAAAATAAAAAAACACGTATTTGTTGGTGCCACGTTCGATTATTCTAGCAGTTCTAAAGACATGTGTTTAATCGGTACTTGCGTCTTCGTAGAGATCCTCTTATCTTTCGATGCTTTAAATACAAGTTGCATAATAATCTTCTATAGATTTATGTGTGCCTTTTCTCTCTCCCTCTCTCATCTCTTCGCCAAGCTACTCTAGAATTGGCTAAGTGCGCCTCAATTGAAAAAAAAAATTATATTTTTCAGATCTTTTGATATGTATTCCTTGTATCAGGGTTGATTTTGAGTTTTCTCCATGTGGGGATGGATTCCCATCACAAGCAAGGCAGAAATCTCTAAATCATGATGAATCAAATCTATGGAGTTTTCTCGCCGTATAAATATTGTTTTGTTGTGGATCTATAAGATCTACAGGTTTTGTGCCTCATATAACAAAAACTAGATCTCTATAGGAACTTTGTTCTTGGGAAGACCTAATTTAGTGGCGGAGGATTATCCAAAAGAGCTCAAATGGTGCAGATCGGGGCATGCATGTGTGATCGTCATCTCAGTGCGCTTTTTTCCTCGTTGAATTTGATCATGCAGTATGTTTTAAATGGTATGACCAGGATCTTTCTTATGTATGTATGTTGTTGTGATTTTTTAATGACAACTATGATAACGTTATGAAAAATAAACGACTTTGATATCATCACAACCCTAATCTTCATATTCCGATTTCTCAGTAGAGAAGAATGGTGTAACTGTAACAATATTAAATGGTTGGAGATATTTTATAATTTACAAAATCAAAATTCACTTATTTTGCATTTTTTCTTTTTGTGCCTGTCGGTCCCAATTTGGTAAAATGTTTTGCCAGCTGTGTTGGCTTTCCATCTTAAAGCAAATGCTAAAAACTAAATAACTTTTTTTTTTTGTTTTGGCTTTAATAATAAATTTGAATGCTTATTCAATTCCTTTTGCAGATTTTTGATGGTCAATCTCTGTAATGTTACCATCTCAATGAGAGACATCTTGTTTTCATTGCAGGGCTGCTGGTGGCTTCTCTCTATGCGAATGGGTATAACTAAAAATGAAAGAACAAAAAAATTTTTTGTTTTGGCTTTAATAAGAAATTTGAATGTTAATTCAATTCCTTTTGCAGATTTTTGATGGTCAATCTCTGTAATGTTACCATCTCAATGAGAGAAATCTTGTCTTCATTGCAGGGTTGCGGGTGTCTTCTCTTTATGTAATACGCATTCATTATTATTGAAACATTTTTTTTCTTTCATCAATTGGCACATTATATGCTCTTTTTAAATTTCGGATGTTCATCATTTTTTGTCAAAATTGGCTGGAGATATACCTTAGGGCTATGTTTGGAAGATCGGATTGGACTGGATTAACTCTTTGGATTATATTGGATTATACTAGTACTATCTTTTGTTTGGTATAGTGTCGGATAGGAAAATAACTATTTAGATAATATATTATTTTAAAAATCATACAGTATAATTTCTATAAATTAATACTCGATAAATTAATAATCTCTGTAATATAATAATTTTTTGCGGTCCTGACTTGGGCCCTGAAGTTAAATTAATAATATCAATAAATTAAGAAAATAATTTTTTTCTTAAAACTTCTATATAACTCTGTGGTCCCATTTATATCATAAATTAATAATTGTAGAAATTACAAATACTGTGAAATTACAAACGTAACTGACTATGTCAATTTATTAAAATATGAGCTATTGTAACTTGTTTTTTTCTTGAAGTTTAAATCTAGTTGAATCTCAATCTCTAATTTTTCTTGAAGTTTAAATATAATTTAGTTCATTGGATATATGACTTAGCTAAATTATGTAAATACATGAATACTCTTTAATTAAGTAGATAAGTAGTCAAATTCAATTAATGCAATTTAATGAAATTACATTTATTTTAGTTCGTCGAATACACTTAGGTAAATTTATGTAAATACATGAATTTAGTTAATCAAGTAGATAGGTACATTAGATGAATGAGTTCAAATTCAATTAATACAATTTGATAACTAACATTTAGTTTAGTTCATTGAATACATTTAGATAAATTTATGTAAATACGGGGATTTAGTTAATCAAGTAAATAGGTACATTAGATGAATTAGTTCAAATTCAATTAATACAATTTAATAACTAACATTTAGTTTAGTTCATTGAATATATTTAGATAAATTTGTGTAAATACATGAATTTAGTTAATCAAGTAGATAGGTACATTAGATTAGTTCTAATTCAATTTATACAATTTAATAACTAACATTTAGTAAAATTCTTCATTGAATACATTTGGTAAAATTCATGAATTTATTTAATCAAGTATACATTATTTATTTGATGAATTTATTTAAATTCTATTGTTTATATTTGTAAAACACAATGAATTTTCAATCAATTAAATGTTAGTTCTTTGTACTGTGAACACCATCGATAAATCAATAATTTATTAATTAATTGATTAATTAATATCTCCTAAATTAATAAATTTCTATAGTCCCGACATTATTAATTATAGAGGTTATACTATATTACTATTTTTTGATTTAATATTTATATTTTAATATTATTGGAATTAAATAAATTGAATAATTTTGTATGTTTAATATATTACATATTAATTAAAATAAAATTATTGAATTAAATTTTTATTTAATATTAAATTTTAAAAAAGTTAACAATAAATTATTAAATAAACTTTTGATATTAGTAACAAATTTAACCTATTAAATATCTAGGCTATCTAAACCCATATGAAGATGAGGATTAATAATTCTATGAATATTGGATTAAATTTTGGACTAATTTATTGGTCCTGACAGCCAAACATAACTCTTGATTGGGCTAATTTTTTTTTACCCTTTAAATTAGTCTTATCCCACCTTTTACCCACCATCCAGACACCCAAATAGGGGTGGCAAAATATTGTCACGGTCCGACTGGTCAGGACCACATGCGGGATCTGGTTGTGGGCGGTCTTAGGTGAAAATTATAAAATATGTATTATTTTAAATATTTTATATTTATTTGACTCATTTATTACACATATATAGTTTTAAACACTTAAAGTTTATATTTTCATGTCAAATTTTATTGAAATAAATTTAGAACTTATAAAATTACCAAAAAATTAAAAAAATACACATATAAGGTAAAAAAATATAAAATCCGGCCCGGTGCATTTAAAAATTACATCCGGGTCACCTGGACCCAGCCTACCCTGCGGCTGCTAAATTGAAAATTCAAGACATCACAGTCATTGTTCAACTCAGCAGAATATCATGAGGATGATCTCTGCTCTAGTGACTGCAGTGGGTATCCATTATATCAAATTAAGCGAACACCAAAGTTTCCTCCTTAGAAGAACTTAGGAAGAACTTCAAAAGAAATGCAAGTTCTACAATTGTTACGCGCAAAATATATAAATTAGCATTTAAAATTGTTTATAGAGCAATCTCTCTTACCCCCAAATATAAAATCCAGCCCGGTGCATCTAAAAATTGCATCTGGGTCACCCAGACCCGGCCCACCCCGCGGCTGCTAAATTGAAAATTCAAGACATCACAGTCATTGTTCAACCCAGCAGAATATCATGAGGATGATCTCTGCTCTAGTGACTGCAGTGGGGATCCATTATATCAAATTAAGCAAACACCAAAGTTTCCTCCTTAGAAGAACTTAGGAAGAAATGCAAGGTCTATAATTGTTACGCACAAAACATATAAATTAGCATTTAAAATTGTTTATAGAGCAATCTTTCTTACCCCCAAACCAGAAGCTCTTCATCCCCCAGACCACACACCCAAAACAGAACCTCCTGACAGCCAAACATGACCCAAACCAGAAGCACTTCATCCCCCAACCCAAATGACCGATTCTCTTATACACCGTCCATGTATGGAGTTTTTGGCATCACTGGTTGTTTGGGTATTTCCCTAATGCAATCCTCTGATGTGATTAGGGTAATGAAGTTTTATTTTCTATTTGCATTGAAGTTGAATGTTCTTTACTGATGGGTTTTGTTTTTTCAGGTGCGAGCACAATTGGGTCGGCAGAGCACTCTTTCAATTGCGAACAAGCTGCTGAAGAGCGAAGGTCCTTATGCCTTTACCAAGGTGCGGGTTTTATTTTTATTGCATTATTCTGTATTATTCTGTCTTTACAAAACTGACAAAAATTACTCTGATGTAGGTAGATAAATTATAGAAATTACTCCTAGTTTCTGTTTGATGAAATGTCAATGTGCATTGGTTTAGGACAAAATCTACATTTTTCTCTTTACAAAACTGACAATAATTACTCTGGTGTAAGTAGATAAATCATAGAAATTACTCCTAGTTTCTGTTTGATGAAATGGGAACACAGGAACTGATAACAAAAACCCAAAAGAAAATGTAGGTCTGATGGCATATCTGGTTTATTCTTTAAGAAGTGTTGAAGCCTTTACAGATGCTCATTAGGGAGGATCAGTTAAGGACAGAAGATTCATATGGGGAAATTTGGTAACTTATTTTAGAAATGTGGCCAACGATATTTGTGAGGAGCTAAAAGTAGTATGTATTTAACCTATAAAGATCTACTGTGACAATAATGCAGCACATTGACATTTCATCAAACAGAAACTAGGAGTAATTTCTATGATTTATCTACCTACACCAGAGTAATTTTTGTCAGTTTTGTAAAGAGAAAAATGCAGATTTTGTCCTAAACCAATGCACATTGACATTTCATCAAATAGAAACTAGGAGTAATTTCTATGATTTATCTACCTACATCAGAGTAATTTTTGTCAGTTTTGTAAAGACAGAATAATACAGAATAATGCAATAAAAATAAAACCCGCACCTTGGTAAAGGTATAAGGACCTTCGCTCTTCAGCAGCTTATTCGCAACTGAAAGAGTGCTCTGCCGACCCAATTGTGTTCGCACCTGAAAAAACAAAACCCATCAGTAAAGAACATTTAACTTCGATGCAAATAGAAAATAAAACTTCATTACCCTAATCACATGAGAGGATTGCATTAGGGAAAAGCCCAAACAACCAGTGACGCCAAAAACTCCATACATGGACGGTGTATAAGAGAATCGGTTATTTGGATTGGGGGATGAAGTGCTTCTGGTTTGGGTCATGTTTGGCTGTCAGGAGGTTCTGTTTTGGGTGTGTGGTCTGGGGGATGAAGAGCTTCTGGTTTAGGGGTAAGAAAGATTGCTCTATAAACAATTTTAAATGCTAATTTATATATTTTGTGTGTAACAATTATAGACCTTGCATTTCTTCCTAAGTTCTTCTAAGGAGAAAACTTTGGTGTTTGCTTAATTTGATATAATGGATCCCCACTGCAATCACTAGAGCAGAGATCATCCTCATGATATTCTGCTGGGTTGAACAATGACTGTGACGTCTTGAATTTTCAATTTAGCAGCCGCGGGGTGGGCCGGGTCTGGGTGACCCAGATGTAATTTTTAGATGCACCGGGCTGGATTTTATATTGGGGGGTAAGAGAGATTGCTCTATAAACAATTTTAAATACTTATTTATATGTTTTGCGCGTAACAATTGTAGAACTTGCATTTCTTCTGAAGTTCTTCCCAAGTTCTTCTAAGGAGGAAACTTTGGTGTTTGCTTAATTTGATATAATGGATACCCACTGCAGTCACTAGAGCAGAGATCATCCTCATGATATTCACTGAGTTGAAAACGTGATGTCTTGAATTTTCAATTTAGCAATAGGGTGTGACAGTGAATCTTGATGTAATTTTTAAATACACCGGGCCGGATTTTATATTTTTTTACCTTATGTGTATTTTTTTTAATTTTTTTGTAATTTTATAAGTTCTAAATTTATTTCAATAAAATTTGACATGAAAATATAAACTTTAAGTGTTTAAAACTTTATATGTGTAATAAATGAGTCAAATAAATATAAAATATTTAAAATAATACATATTTTATAATTTTTTTAATAAAATCCGAGTTCTGGGCCAGGCTCCAAGTTTATCAAGTGACACCCAAGACCGAGTAATACTTGGCCCACAACGGTCGGGTGCAGTCCGAGTCCGGACCGGACAGTTATTTTTGCCACCCTTATTTGGGTGTCTGGATGGTGGGTAAAAGGTGGGATTAGACTAATTTAAAGGGTAAAAAAAAATTAGCCCAATCAAGAGTTATGTTTGGCTGTCAGGACCAATAAATTAGTCCAAAATTTAATCCAATATTCATAGAATTATTAATCCTCATCTTCATATGGGTTTAGATAGCCTAGATATTTAATAGGTTAAATTTGTTACTAATATCAAAAGTTTATTTAATAATTTATTGTTAACTTTTTTAAAATTTAATATTAAATCAAAATTTTAATTCAATAATTTTATTTTAATTAATATGTAATATATTAAACACACAAAATTATTCAATTTATTTAATTCCAATAATATTAAAATATAAATATTAAATCAAAAAATAGTAATATAGTATAACCTCTATAATTAATAATGTCGGGACCATAGAAATTTATTAATTTAGAGAGATATTAATTAATCAATCAATTAATAAATTATTGATTTATCGAGGGTGTTCACAGTATAAAGAACTAACATTTAATTGACTGAAAATTCATTGTATTTTACAAATATAAACAATAGAATTTAAATAAATTCATCAAATAAATAATGTATACTTGATTAAATAAATTCATGAATTTTACCAAATATATTCAATGAAGAATTTTACTAAATGTGAGTTATTAAATTGTATAAATTGAATTAGAACTAATCTAATGTACCTATCTACTTGATTAACTAAATTCATGTATTTACACAAATTTATCGAAATATATTCAATGAACTAAACTAAATGTTAGTTATTAAATTGTATTAATTGAATTTGAACTAATTCATCTAATGTACATATTTACTTGATTAACTAAATTCCCGTATTTACATAAATTTATCTAAATGTATTCAATGAACTAAACTAAATGTTAGTTATCAAATTGTATTAATTGAATTTGAACTCATTCATCTAATGTACCTATCTACTTGCTTAACTAAATTCATGTATTTACATAAATTTATCTAAGTGTATTCGACGAACTAAAATAAATGTAATTTCATTAAATTGCATCAATTGAATTTGACTACTTATCTACTTAATTAAAGAGTATTCATGTATTTACATAATTTAGCTAAGTCATATATTCAATGAACTAAATTAGATTTAAACTTCAAGAAAAATTAGAGATTGAGATTCAACTAGATTTAAACTTCAAGAAAAATTCAACTAGATTTAAACTTCAAGAAAAAACAAGTTACAATAGCTCATATTTTAATAAATTGACATAGTCAGTTACATTTGTAATTTAACAGTATTTGTAATTTCTACAATTATTAATTTATGATATAAATGGGACCACAGAGTTATATAGAAGTTTTAAGAAAAAATTATTTTCTTAATTTATTGATATTATTAATTTAACTTCAGGGCCCAAGTCAGGACCGCAAAAAATTATTATATTATAGAGATTATTAATTTATCGAGTATTAATTTATAAAAATTATACTGTATGATTTTTAAAATAATATATTATCTAAATAGTTATTTTCCTATCCGACACTATACCAAACAAAAGATAGTACTAGTATAATCCAATCTAATCTAATCTAATCCAATCTAATCCAAAGAGTTAATCCAGTCCAATCCAATCTTCCAAACACAGCCTTAAGGTATATCTCCAGTCAATTTTGACAAAAAATGATGAACATCCGAAATTTAAAAAGAGCATATAATGTGCCAATTGATGAAAGAAAAAAAATGTTTCAATAATAATGAATGCGTATTACCTAAGAGAAGCCACAGCCCAGCAATGAAGATGAGCTTTCTCTCACTGAGACAAAAAAATTGCTAAGATGGACGATCAATATCTGCAAATGGGAATTAGATTAATTTCAAAAATTTCTTTTCAAAAAGAAAACCCATAAATTTATCTTACTACAAAAATAACAAAACATGCACAATGAATTTTACTACAAAGGAAAAAAATGCAAAAATATTTTAGGCAAGATAGAAATCGAAATCAATTCTCCATAAAAACATGTTTGTTCCAATTATTAATAGAAATATTAATGATATAACTAAAAAAATAATAATTTCTATAAATTGTAAAGGGTAATGTGATTGTTTATCAAATAATTTTAGAGTAAAATCTACTTTGCTTCAAAAACAAAGTTATTAAACGATCTAGCACACACTTCAAATACTAAATGAACCCCAACCCATGCGTGCAACTCTACTAATTCAATTCTAAAGAAAATCGGTAAGCCAATAAATATATTAAAAAAAATGCACACACTATATAATGTACTCATTGGTGAGGGAAGAATACTCATTTACATAAAGAGAAGCCACCCGCAACCCTGCAATGAAGACAAGATTTCTCTCATTGAGATAGTAACATTACAGAGATTGACCATCAAAAATCTGCAAAAGGAATTGAATTAACATTCAAATTTCTTATTAAAGCCAAAACAAAAATTTTTTTTGTTCTTTCATTTTTAGTTATACCCATTCGCATAGAGAGAAGCCACCAGCAGCCCTGCAATGAAAACAAGATGTCTCTCATTGAGATGGTAACATTACAGAGATTAACCATCAAAAATCTGCAAAAGGAATTGAATAAGCATTCAAATTTATTATTAAAGCCAAAACAAAAAAAAATATTATTTAGTTTTTAGCATTTGCTTTAAGATGGAAAGCCAACACGGTTGGCAAAACATTTTACCAAATTGGGACCGACAGGCACAAAAAGAAAAAATGCAAAATAAGTGAATTTTGATTTTGTAAATTACAAAATATCTCCAACCACTTAATATTGTTACGGTTACACCATTCTTCTCTACTGAGAAATCGGAATATGAAGATTAGGGTTGTGATGATATCAAAGTCGTTTATTTTTCATAACGTTATCATAGTTGTCATTAAAAAATCATAACAACATACATACATAAGAAAGATCCTGGTCATACCATTTAAAAAATACTGCATGATCAAATTCAAGAAGGAAAAAAGCGCACTGAGATGACGATCACACATGCATGCCCCGATCTGCACCATTTGAGCTCTTTTGGATAATCCTCCGCCACTAAATTAGGTCTTCCCAACAACAAAGTTCCTATACAGATCTAGTTTTTGTTATATGAGGCACAAAACCTGTAGATCTTATAGATCCACAACAAAACAATATTTATACGGCGAGAAAACTCCATAGATTTGGATCTACTGCGATTTAGAGATTTCTGCCTTGCTTGTGATGGGAATCCATCCCCACATGGAGAAAACTCAAAATCAACCCTGATACAAGGAATACATATCAAAAGATCTGAAAAATATAATTTTTTTTTTCAATTGAGGCGCACTTAGCCAATTCTAGAGTAGCTTGGCGAAGAGATGAGAGAGGGAGAGAGAAAAGGCACACATAAATCTATAGAAGATTATTATGCAACTTGTATTTAAAGTACTGAAAAGATAACAGGATCTCTACGAAGACGCAAGTACCGATTACCGACACATGTCTTTAGAACTGCGTTAGTACGACCGAACGTGGCACCAACAAATATGTGTTTTTTTATTTTCTTAAATTTTAAAAATGCAATTATAATATTATATTTATATACATTAGTAATATGATATAATATAAAATATTTTAATTACTTGTATTAGAAGATCTTGAAGAACCAAGATGGTAAATTAGTAATAAATCTTTTATAATATAATATGAAATATTTTAATTACTTTTATTAGAAGATTTTGAAGAACCACTTGTGAATATAAATGGTAAATTAGTGATAAATCTTTGAGCATATATATATACACACACACACACGCACGTACTCTTTGTGAAGTTTGATGAAATTTCCCAAACACTCCCCTCGCCGGTTTCCGATTTCCACACGTTATTTGTATAGCCAATTAGCCATCTGCGTTAACTCCCCCGTTTCTCAACTCCTTCCCAACCAAGCACCTACCTACAATTTTGCCTTCAAAAGAGACTCTGCCTTCTTCTTCTTCCGTTAAAGATATTGCTGCTCTACACTCGCGAATCAATTCTTCTGTGTCAATTCAACTGAGAGCATTTATGTCTAGAACTCAGCAATAACTACAGTTGATTGAGCGCACCCAACTACTCCACTGATAAAGCCTGATCTCCTGCTATACCCACGTTAATGATGGACACCAACTCTCTAACTACCCAAGTATTACCAACACTAGTGTAATAAAATAAAACCGCCGATTAATTGATCAATCAAAAAAGGAAAACCCTAAAATATAAAGGCTCTGAAGAACCGTTGCATTGCAGCCATTGATCATGCAGGGATTAAACGGCATTTAATTTGAATGCAAAGAAGGAGATGGCTTACAAGAATTACCATCTGGAAACTCCTTTGAACAAACAATAATTGCAAGGCCATAGCCAGCTGAAACTATCAAAAGCCAAAGCAATCAAAGGAGAAGAGTGAGAAAACTCGAAAATGAAGAAGAGCACAGAAAAAGAAGGTCACGATCTAATTGAGAAGAAGAAAGAGAATAAGAGGCTGAGTTTGCAGGCGAAGAAATTTTGATGTGTTGGAGGAGGCAATTACAGCCATACACTTTAATACCTTCAAAATTATCTCAATACCCTAAAAACTGAATTTGCCAAAATTTTCATTAATACCCCCTAAAAATTCACATAAAATTATTAAAGTATCCTCATTTTAAAACACTCCCACAACTCAAACATATCAAGTAGGAATGGGCAAAATCTAAATCCGGGTCCAAGTCCGAATCCGAGTTTGATGTTTTTAGTTTCGAACTCGAATACCAAAAAGTTGTCCTGGATCCGGACTTATGGTCTCCATGTTTGGTACGGGTTAACCCCGGAAAAATCTGAATTTTTCGGATTGCGGTTTTTAAACCCAGATCACTTAATCAACTAAAAAATTAAAGAAACTAAATACAAATACAAATCTCAATTCTACAATGATCAAACACAAATACAGATTTTAATTCAATGATTCAAACCAATAAAACATTCACAAATACAAAAATCTATAATATAGATCTACAATTCAAACTGATGATTCACGGGATGAACATGAAACACAGTGAAGGTGGCGAAGCGATGACGAGTGGCGATAATGATTTAATGAAAAAGAGAGTTGAAGAGAGAGTAAAAGAATACTTTGTTTTGGCTAAGGCGGCTGTGAAGATGTGAAGATGATGAAGATTAAATGTAAGAGAAAGAGTTGAAGAGATAGGAAAAGAATGGCTTTGGTTTGGTGGTTGTGGCTGTAGAAGCGGGAATCAGGGCATGGCTGATTTTTCTTTCCTATTTATATTATAAAAATAATTAAAAATAATATTAAAATGAATATGTCCGGTCCGGGCTTCGGATTTTTTAGTTCCCAGGACCTGACCTAGATATATGTGGGTTGACAAAATCAATTCCGGATACCGAATTTATTTTATTCTGGTACAAGTTAAACCTATCCGAATTATCCAGGTTGGGCTGGGGCGGAGTTAAATTGTCATCCCTAATAACATGGCTCAAACAAACATTCATACATACTGAACCAAACATCAACACATGAGCAAGCCAAGCTTGAGAAGGGAAAGATGCTGCAATTGAGAAAGAGAAGCCTGGTTTATCGCTGCATAATCACCGACAAAAGCCAATTCTTTGTTGCAAAATTATCGGAATCTAACAACTTTAGGAAAGTAATTCCTTGTAGGTACTTGCTCAAACTAAAAATAATTCTAGGTACGCCACAAGAGAGGGCACTAAACAAGAAAGTACTTGCTCAAACTAAAAGAAAGCCAACTTCTCCACAGCAATTAATCCATGAAGTTGAAAACACATTGTCACCAGCATAACGTAATAATAGAACCAAGCATTCTCTTCAAGAAATTAATTATTTTCTTTCTTTTATGAGTGTGTGTTGATATAAATGTTGGGCCATTTCCGATCAACTTAAAACCGGTAGTTTTTGGTGGTCAATCAACATGACATTAGAACTTAACTGACCAAGAATTGCCAGTTGTATACGTTTGGATCCACGTGGCAACTTTTTTAATTAAATTTGGCGATGAACATGCCGGGCATCCTAGAATTTACATATCATTAATGAGTCATTACCCATCAACTTAAGCTTCTAAGCACCGGTGTATCAGTATTGTGAAGGGAGTTGTAGATGCTTTGTTGCCAGAATGTGACATGCGGAGAGATGGGGAGTGATGGTTTATGTATAAGGTTTTGAAAACTGGATTTATTTGGATCATATTTTAAGATTTATTATCACATGAATTTGTTGGACGGAGATTCAATGCAAATCTAATTGGTTGGGCAGAGTTTGAACAGGGTGAATACAGAGAGAAGGAAAAAGAAATAAAAAGACCTTATTTAACAAGCATTGCTACCTCGATTTTTTCGAAATAGAGCTGTTCAATAGGCACACTAAAGAAATCAGCATCTGCACCCATAGGCCAACCTAACGGGAAACAATCAACTGACCTGTAATTAAAGAACGGTATATTATTCGCTAAAAGTATATTTACTAAAATGGAAAATGCAACAAATGGAAGTCTAATACCAGAAGTATCGTTTAAATCATCATAATCCCTCCATTGAGAATGCTTTGATTTTCCTCGTTTGCCAGTTTCAGCTTCCTGTCAAGCAACCAAATCATAATGTTGTTTTACAACAAATGGAATAATGATACAATAAATAGTAACAAAAAGGAAAATAAGACACTCAAAATTTTATTGTAACAGAAAATAAAATCCCATGCATACCCTGGCAATCACTTCGTAGAGAGGGGTAACAACTTTTCTCAAGAAAGCTTCAACTTCACCTCCACAAGCTGGTTTCACATTCTCTCCTGTCATGGGACTGACATTTCCAGCAAGCATACCATACAATTCAAATGCCATCTAAAATTAAAACAGTAAAGGATATAAGCACTTCACATTACGTAAACCAGAATATATTCAAAAAAGCATTTATCTAGAGGTGACAAATTAAGAAGTCAAGAGCATTGAAACAACTCTCCAAGCGACATTTTCAACTTCGGCACTTTGCAACTTGAAAACACCAACCTATCTATTACCTCCTTTGAAATTTTCAACTAAAATCAATTACAATAGACAATTTGATAAGCTGAAATTAAAACGTTCAATAAACATTCAGAATAAAACAATTTTGTAAAACAATTCCAACAGAGTCAACTGAGCTCTTAAAAGTTCTAAATGCACAATTAACAATATATTGATCTATGGCAGCTGGGCGATTGCAGTTCAAATCAATGCAGAATCATGATTGCTCAGCCTCTCGAGTTCACAAGTAAAATGGACTACAGCTGTCAGTTAAATCTCTCCTAATTAGAATGCCACCTCAAGGATAGTGTAAAAGCACGGCAATCATTTTGATGCACATTTCTGTTGCCATTTTGACATATATGAGCAGGTGCAGTATCAAGAGATGACACAATCTGGAAACATACATGATGGTAAATATAACACAGGCATTCCGGCATGAATCTCAAAGTACGCAGCTTCTCCCCACATAAGAAGATAGAGGCCAATGTATAGTAATTTACGCTGTTGTACATACTGCTGTATGGTTGGTAACCTGCAGGATTTCAGCCACATGAAGGGTTACAACAGCACAATAAGTTCATATACAATCATTTGACTCCATGATAGACACCGAGAGGTTTTTCAATAAGTTTCAACTCAAGCCTTTCGAGTATGGAAGTAGGATTCATTCCCAGTTAGATTAATGGATTGGTCTCCTCTGTGTTATACTCTTCTGTTGGTGGTCGATAATTTCTCTTTTAATCCTTTAAAGGAGGCAGGAAGACTGGATGGGGAAGTCTTTTTCAAGCCTTTCTGTAATTGGTTGAATGGTCCTTCTTTACCTTTTTGAGATATCTCAGATGTCTGGACAGTAAACATCTTAAGCAAGATTCCACTGCTAGCTTGGTCTTTAACTCATTGAAAACTCACAATCTCATAATTAAAAAAAGAAAAAGACATAATATCTGTTAATCTCCTCGGTGTATTATATATAACAGTGATGTAAAATGTATGATCAGATATTTCGCCAAGCTACTGTTCTGGTTTAAACTTTTTAAGCATGCAGCTATATCATGGGAGACAATATCTTCTTGAGTTACTTTCTTTATTGAAATTTGTCAGCTCTTGATGGTGGTGGTATGGCCCCAGTTTTGTAAAAATACTACTTCGTTGGATTATTTGGAATAGAAAGATCTCTGCTTGCACGAAAAACTGGGATTTTCAGACTCGATTTTTTGTATCAGTATAGGCTTTAGTTTTTAGGGGTTGATGCTTCACAATTTTTTATCCAAGAAAGTTAGGATGCTGCTGTTAGACAGCTGTATATATTTTTAGTGTCTTTAAGCTACTGTTTTGGGAACTTATGTTGTAACCCCTCTCCTTGTGACGGTCTGCTAGTTCATTATTTTATCATATCCCAATCAAATCCGTCTTATCATGTCAAACACATAGTATTCAGGAGTTGATTTAACTTATATTCATCTCAAAACTAGATCAACACCAAATAACAGAATCAACAAACTGCTCGTGAAGCCTTACCAAAGACTACTTTTCCGATCCAAGTAATTGTGCCATCTTTTGTAGTTCTTGAAAAGCTTCTTCATCACATCTGTCAGTGCTCTATCATCCAACTAAACAAAGAAAAAAAAAATAGCCAAAAACATATAACATGAACCCTGTCGTATACAAAATTGAGAAGAAAATTCAAATCAAAACCACAAACTCGACGAAGACAATAACACTTGAGCATCATTCATGGTTTAATAGTGGACTGAGGGGGGAAAAAGAAACAAACCGTATCCCTAAGATCTCGTATTAAGAAAAAGGAAAAATCTTGGGTTGTTGATCAGGCTTTGGAAACTGTCGGATATGCACATTTGCAAGCAGCAAGATCAGGTGCTCCCTCTGATTTGCCACATTATCTTCCTGTGTAATTATGAAGCTAGCCAATGAGCATAGATCAAGAAAAATAGAATTTGCTTGCCGTCATATTTGATGAGAAAACTTCAAACAAAACCTTACGAGCTGCAGACTCATTGATAAAACAGATAATTATGTTCATTTATTTTACCTGAAACCCAAACATTTCCTGAAGGCAATCCATAATGTCTTCGTCTTTCTTTTTATCGTGCCCATTGGGCCAAGGAAGACCCCTGGTGTAACAAAGAGCAACAACTGCTGCTTGAATCTGCAATTATGATCAATCAATTGAATTTACTAAAACAAAAGAAACCTAAAGTGGACAGACAAGGTGCAAGTTGGAAGCAAACCTCAGGATATCTCATAATTGCCTGATTTGCACTATCGGGATCCAGAGGAAGGATATTGTAAGGAACATAGATCCGTGTCTTCTCCGTAACTTTATCTTGAGCTTCCAAAATCTGTATAAAAGGCAGTCAGTACTTCTAACAAAGACGTAAGTGGAATATCTGATAGTAGTAAAAAGGCATTCAGAGAGTCTAATTGTCAAAAGATATCAGATTGTTTCACCTCACGATCAACTTCCATTGACTCTGTCAAATTTAGGGCCTTCAAAACCTCAAAGAGTACATTCGCAGTTTGGTATGCCTTGGTAAGCTGTGCGCTGCAGATTAAAAGAAAAATTACTATCAAATAAAAGACGAATGACACTTCCCAATCACATCGCCAGAAAGAATCTCATCATATTATCACATAAAGAGAATTCTGAAAGCCTTAGAACTTACCGATCAGCTTTGTCCGCAGCATTTTGCAAGGCTTGAATATACTTTTTGTAATGATGTTGATAAAAACTCTGCATTTCACGTGCATCACTTTTTTTTCCCTGTTTCCAGATATGTCGGGGCATTCTCCTGCAAGGCAGATAAATTGATAAAACACCTACAGAAACTAAAATATATAATTCGGAGCTGATATTTTCGACTCTCTGGGGAAGCTAGAGTGTGTATTTTACTGGACCGATGTTAGGCCCATAACATTAAACGCCACGAGTCCGCTACTCCTTAACTATGCAGTTGGATTGTTCTTAGTAGGCCGAGGCTAAGCCCATAACAATAACGGACTCAACCCAAGCTCTTAGAAGGCAGCGAGTCTAAGAGCAAACATTTACACTTGTTTACGACGCATGAATATATTGGCCTCGGCGTTAGGCTGAATAATTTTCAATTAGCTTTATTTGGTTGATGATTTGAGTCTGAATCCTACGATGGTAAAGGGTAAAAATTTACTTTGAGTTTTGTTCATGCTTAAATGAGTTTATTTTAACCTTAATTAGTTTCTAGTGTTTTCATTCAAATGTTTAAATGAACAAATATCTAATTCCACCATTAATGGTTGTGATTTATTTATTTATTTGTCTTTTTTTCTCTTATCTAGCAGCCACCAACCACGACCAAAGATTGTAGTGTTACCTTTTTATATTAGTTCGTGTGAAAGCAATAATTATCAATTTTTTTAAATTTATTTTCACTAAATTGAGAGAAATCGCTGTCCTTATGTTTTCTCTTTTTCTTTCCCTCTCTAGATGTATATTATTTTTTTTTTTAATTACAGATGTTTATTGTTAAATGACAATAAGCAAGAGAGAGAAAAGTGTCTTAATATAAACATCGGTTTACGCTGTCTTAGTTGTACAATTATTATTTTTTTAACAATATGATTATATAATGGGTGGGGCTATATGCATTCTAATTAATATTCTGAATAATCAATTACTTTTTACACCTATTTTTAAAAATTAAAAATCAAAATTTTACCCTGAGTACTCTTTATGACCCCATTTTCGTTTCTCACATCTTCCCCTATCATTCCCGTATGGCTTTGCCAAAAAATGAGTTGGAAAATATGGAGGAAAGCAATCTAATTTGTAATTTAGCAAGAACTCATTATAAAAAATCCCCAAAATTCCCAAAAAAGTAAAAAACAAGGGTTTGGTTGGCGCATATTAATCACCATTTAGGAAAAAATTAACGAAATTCCCAGATAATGAGTTCTTGATACACGCCAAAATTGTGACATTGGAGTTTTGGAAATGAAGTTGGCAAACTAGCTAAGTACATGCCGCAACATATTTACACGAAGGACATTGTGACTGGAAAAAAATTGAGAATTTATTGGAGACTACTGTGGGTGAAGAATAAAGTATGATGTTATGAAATGAGATAAGTGATGACAATTGAAACTGTTTCTTAATACGCTTTTGTTTTATATCCAATTATTTAAAGGTGGGATAATATATATATTTCTGTAATTTGATTTGAGTACATTTATGTAATAAAATATTTTATAAAATTAAGAGTGTTCAGAGTAAATTTTAAAATTTATGCATTTAGCCTCACCCTTATATAATTGGTTCAAATTGTAACCCAATATAATCATGTATTTATTTAATATTTTACCGGTAACTACATTGCATATTAATTCCAATGGCCTCTTTAGAATAATTTGCATTCCAAGCAACACAATTACAATATTATTAGAGTTCCATCCTCTTCCAAGAAAATATTATATCTCTCTGTGTCTCTTATTCTACTTAATATAATTCCAAAACTCTAACACCATACTACCAAGTACGCAAACGCATTGAAGCCCTCTTTTCACATAGGTTCTTTCTTAATATTAACTTCACCAATAAAATTCTCTTCAACAATTTCTTCCATAATTTTCTTCATGTCACTATTAGAGGTCTCAACATTTGGAGAATGAGCATTGTTTGCTTGTTCCTCCACTTCAACTTCAATTTCGACGCTAGAGTTTGCTTCCCCATGACTATTTCTTTTCCAAGCTTTCACCCTCATTTGCTCATTGGCAGGCTGAGGCATCATCGTAAGTCCTTCGGTTGAGTGAATTAGGCGAAGATTCCTCTTCTTGAACCTTGCCGAAAGTCTTCTCTTTTTCTCAGCACTTGTTTCATACTTGTAATGAGACCTCATATGTGCTGCAAAAGCCTGTGAAGTGCCAAATGCGCCATTGCATTTCGGGCATCTATGGGGACCATATTTCTTGCAAGGATGACTATGAGTCCTGCGGTCATATTCAACATTTTGATTCTCTTCTGGACTAGGGTTTTGAATGTTGTTTGGGTTTTGCCCAGGGTTTTTTTTCTTGAACATGGATTTTTCCTTCGGCTAGAGTTGTAACAACTCTATCACCATATGCACTTGCCTCAACATGATCATCGAGGTCTATGATACGAGGAGTTCGTAGGTTTAGGGGTCGATTTTGATGACGAGGGTTAAGAAAGGGATCAATTTCAGGGATTGGATGATAAACTGAATTCGTAGAAATCAGGGTTTGGTTTCTAAAATTGCGTAATTGGCCTTGGATGTCAAATCTATTAGTTGCAGTTAGTCTTTGAACATAGTCTTTATCATTTGCAACAAGCCCTTGGATGCTGGCACTGCCGTTTTGAAGGAAGTTTTGGGTGGGGAGATTATAATGTTGTGCGCGGAATGCGGAATCAAGCGCACCAAATAATTATAGAAAAATAAAGGACACAGAATTTTACGTGGTTCGGCAGTATGCCTACGTCCACGGGAGCAAGAGAAAAATAATTATATTATTAACAATTATTTGAGTACAATATTTGAGTAAAAAATCTCACTTCCCAGAACCCAAATACACCCAGTACTCTCACACACTGCAGGAAATATAAATTCCCCAGACTCACTTCTCTCACTCCTCTCAAAAGCTTAAAAACTTAGAAGCTTAAAATTATGGGATCCCTTACAAATGAAGAATGCTTAGCTATTTATAAGAAAAATATTGGCACTATTCCAATTTCGGCCCACCAACCATTTGCCAAATTGTCAAAGTTTCCAAAGCTAATAGACGTTTTCAAAGCTAGCTGCCTTTATTCAATTTGCATGCCAGCTGCCCCACGCAAGCATGCTTGACTTTTCAACATATAATTTGGATCATGCAGATGCTCCGTAGTGGAGGTTGGACCAAGAAATCGAGTGGTTTTCGTGGCTTCAGATATGCCTATTATAACCTCCTTTGGAGGAAAGGCAAGTTGATTTTGAATTGGTGAATAGTCAACGAAGCTATGAACTTGAACCCTGTTTGGTGTAAGTGTAACAAAAGTTTCTTGGGTCTTGGCCTAAATCAAGGTGGCGTTAAGACCAATATTTGATGGTGATAGACTCTTTGAGAAATGAGTTTTGGTGGATTGTTCTTGATGAGAGCTGATTAAGCCACTGCCATTCAAGGGGTTTTGATGTAAATTTGATTTGTTTTGTGAAAGCAAGAGGCCATTATCAAAGGTTTCATCTCTATTGCCTAAATCAGATGGAGGACCAAAATTTATACCCATTGGAGAAATTGGGTGAAAGATTGAAGAAGAATTTGGGAAAAGAAATTAGACGTATGAAGCTTCTGATTCAAATTAGAGGTTTTCGTGGTTCCCTTTTAAAGCCACAGGGCATCTTTTTTGGGTAACAAAATTTTAATATGGGTCATGCAACAAGAAGAGGGCTTCATAAATTGCAATTTTGACTATGTCATTATTACTTTGGATGAGAGAAAATCTGCTTCTTTTCTAATAAATGGAAAGTAGTAATCATAAGCAATGCACAATTAATGTTTTCTGTTTAACACATTTAAGAGGAAAAATGCAAGTCCTAGACAACAAATAATCAATTAATAGTTTTTTATTTTAAAAAAAAAGATTGTGGTGCTAATTCGATATTTGGGTTGGTTCTTCAATTGACTTTTGTTTACTTGAAATAAAGATATTAAATTTTATTTGATTTTAATAGAACAGGGAAATTAAAGACAAGGGTATCAGTCGATTTATGATGAGAAAGCCTCTGAATTTTATTAATCTAAAGATATTATGAAACTGCTATTATTATCTAAAAATTTCCATTAGAAATAAACTTCATGTTTATTTATTTGTAGTATATTTAATTCTTACACCGACAAAAGCCTATTATTGATAAAAAGAGGCGATTTCAACACTGCAGTGGATTGCAATATGATTATTAACTCAAAATTAACTGCAGAGTTGGCAATGGCTTAAATTTGGAAAAACATTTCAAAATCTAGTAATTAATTTATGGAAACCAATATGAAATAGGGAACTCAGAAATAAATTATTTCCCAAATTTAACTTAAAAAATGGTTTCATATCCATAGATTTCTGGTCTGTACTTCTATTGAAAATTTGGAATGTACAGAGTCATTCCAATATGGCATCTTAAATTAGTCAAAAAAATAAATATGTCATTAATTAGCGTATCTAGCTGATCTTTCCTTAGTCACATTTCCAAAATAAACAATAAACATTATCTTTCTGTGGGAAATATACAAGTCGGAGTTTATCAAATTAGAGCATATCTTTTTGTGCGTAAATCGAAACAGAAAAATGATAAAAAGCGTCAGTGAAAAGTTTAAATAAAATATACAAGTGTTGAAATATATGTAAGTTATTGGTCATAATATACGTGATACAAAAAACAATGATTGTAAAAGGTAAATGTAATTAACATGTAATTAACATTCGACGAGTTCTTATTGTTTTGTGTAGAAGTTCTAACAATTCTAAAATGAAGACGATGATAATTTTCACACAGACTTAAAGAATTCCTTAACTCTTGTATAAAGAATCGAATATAATTGACAAAGACTTAGCCATCTGGATTATTAAGGGAAAAAAAGAAAGAAAAATAAAAAAAAAGGAGACATCACAAGTATTACCGCAAAATTTGTAAAGATTGATTTCAACATGCCAACATTAAAATTGTACAAAGTACGTAGAAATTTTGACATTGTAATGTTGTGTGCTTGGGCTATTTTAACTTAATATTTAAATTTGCTGCAAATATATATACATCAATTGATCATATAATTTCTTAACAATCTTTTTCAAGTTGTAATTTATTATTTTATTAGATCGTGATAATATTTTATTACCAGTCTGATCGTAAATAATAAGTGGAATAATCAAATTCCAACTATATAATTAAATGTATATGTATAACTTTCTTTTACTGATTTGACATTGATAATTCACCATAGTTTAAATCGTGTGCACTAAGTCTTATTTAAACTTCAAATCATCTATCAATGTAAAAAAATTTTAAATTATATAGTTAATAATTATTTGATGCATGCCCGCCAAATGATTTGCCAATAAAAATGCATCAAATAAAATAAGGCGGTGGCTACATTGGATCAGCTCCAACATAGCACCAACCGACACAAGCCATGCGATTATATAATCTCGATCTGACGGTCACGATTTCATGTACTTAGAACACAGGATATGCACAAGATTATGGGTTACCTACTGGGAGGGTAGAAATGACACGAATACAACAAAGTTACTGCACTCCATTATCACTTTAATAGATATCTCATCCACGTTCGACTTCAAGTGGCCGAATTCCCTTAAAAAAATCTAAATCAAGAAACTATAACTGCCAATTTCTTTCGACTTGGAAACTCGCCGGGGGTCAAAACGTGTACTTGAAACTGGTTGACGATCCATTCTGAATTGCCAGTAGCTTTCACCGGCGATAAAGAAACCGTTCGAATTTTGAATAGTGTCTCATCCACATTTCTTTACGAAAAGGATCAGAGTTTGAAAAATAAGACCGATTGCCGGTGAGGTTCATCAGTTCTCGGCTAGTGATAGAAGCTACGTGCTTACGAGAAGAAATAGTTTCGTCTTGTGACCAGAAGCGGGTCTGATCTTCTAAGGTGTGGGCAATGATTATTTTTCAATTCAGATTTTCAAATTAGAGGTGGATGATTTGATGAATAATTGCTTAAAGTAGAACTATCAGTACCCCATTGAAATGTCGAATACACGTCAAAATTGGTATATGAATAAATTAAGTGTGAGCTTGAGAGTTCGCTTTAATTGAAAGGAAAAAAAATTATTTATTGCTCATTTGCAGTAACAATTAGGGCGTGTAGTTGTTGAGAAGACAGAATTAGTCACTTAGATGTATCTAGTTGTGACAAAAGAGGTTTGTCCCTGATGCTATATATGAAAACACATGCTTATTTTTAATCAAGAAATAGGACAACAGAAACTTCACTGAATCCTGAAGGATGGGGAGAGCAATTAGCAGAAATGTGCAATTGAAAATCAATTTCTTTGTCTGCGAAACACACCTCATAGACTATAATGGGAGGTGTGGTTGGAATTCCAATCTTGAAACTGTGGGATGGATGTGAGGGTCAGCGGTTAGGCTGGCGGCCACCGATGAGGTTTGTCTCGAGGAGAAAAAAAAGATGACCAACTGAAAAAAGATGGCTGCCACCCAAAATCTTGTACGCCATTAGTATTTTGAGTACGTGTAATCATAACGGTCAGATGGAGGTAATATAATCACACGGCTTATATAAGCTGGCGCTACATTGGAAGTTGGAACTGATCCAACGTAGCCGAACCCATATAATCAATAATAGTTTCAGACACGCACACCAAATTTAACTGAATTTTAAAAGATTTATACGTAAAACACATAATATATTTAAAACAACTAATAAAAGTTTGAACTGTTTGCACTAAATCATAAAATAAATTTTGAATCATCAAACAATGTGAATAACAGTTTGAATCAGTCATATCAAATCATAAACTAATTTTTCGAAGGATCTATTAGTAAAGAAAACACATCAAACATAGTTAAGAATAATTTGAACCGCGCACAAAAAGATTTCAACCATATTTTAAACTTCTTGTTGCATCAAACACATCAATATAACAAAAACATTTACTATATTCCCAAGAGCTCAAAACATAACTACATATAATATATTGCAGCAGGTAAAGAAAAACAGTAAATTAGAACAGTCCTCTTTTTTATTGAAAAAAAATTGGCATAAACTTAAAATGCTCTTGGGATATTATGACCCAAATGTATGTTACTCGCTTTAAAACGATACTTACGCCTGCTTCTCATCCTTCACAGGCTGTTTGCTTCTTTGCTTCTGTTCTTGATCTCCCTCGTTCTTCACACTCCGTTTACCCTTCTTCTTCGCAGATGACGGCACTGGCATCATGGTGAGTCCTCCACATGTATCAACAGGTTGAAGTATATTTCTTTTGGGGTATCTGGCAGCTAGCCTTTCTGTCCTCTGTTCGGGGGTTTCAAACTTGTAGTGACCTGAGGACACATGAGCAGCATATATTTGAGATTTAGCGAACACTTTGTTGCATTTTGGGCAAGTATAAGGACCATTTTTGTTGTGGGGCAAGCTGTGAGTGCGGCCATCGTATTTTGCTTTCTTCTTTTTTCCTTCATCCGAAGAATTGTTGGTAGTCTCTCTAGGGTTTTGATTATCACCATTCCTTGGTAAATGGTTTAAAACTTCATCAGTTTTGGGCAAGGAAAGATCATCTCCAAGAAGCTCTAGCATATAATTAGGAAGTGCCACTTCTGAGGAAATTTGATTGTAAATTGCTTCAAGAGACTCAAGTTCTTTTGACAGATCATCATCATTATCATGATTCATTTTAATGGATGATTAAAAAAAAATTGATTTTGTGTTTGGAAATTTAGAGGAAAAAAAGACTCAATCTCACTGCAAGAATTGATTTTGTGGGCGGTTTTTGGGTTCTAAATACTATAAGAAATTCCACTCTCATTTAATGGCAGCTGGCTCTCTTGGTTGGTGTAATTAAACCCATTCACCTGTTTTTGGCTAAAATGTAATTTGCTTATGCAAGCAAGAGAAAGATTTGCCTTATGACATTTTACTACTCTATACTGCCAAAAGAGCTCACTACCGTGGATGTGCTAGAATCTGCAGCTTTTTTCTAATATATGCAAAGAAGTAATTACAATGGTTTAATGCCTATTTGATGTCTAAGGTTTACATGATTTTGTGGGATTTATTTTATTGAGCGTGTATATCTTTTGAAAATAAAAAATAAAAAAGTTTATTAAGCTTATTTTGAGGTGCAATGGTTTTTTGTAGTGGGGTACTGGTCCTATGTAAGCAAGTATTCAAGATATTTCTCAATATTTAGCAATATTTGTTAAGTGTCTTTTAATTTAATTTCTGCATAAATATAGTTGCCTAGATTATGAGAATAGACTGTACAGTGAATATTCTCGTATAATTCGTCAGTATAGACTAGTTTGTATGGATGCAATGAATTGCCTCTACAACACAGAGCTGGCAAACAGAGAATTTTGAACAGAAATTAATCAAGATTTTTGTCAACAATATAATTTTCCAATACTAAATTTCTAAGAAACAAATGTAATTCATGTAATGTTAAGAGTAATTGTCTGGTCTTTAACTGCTATTTTCAAACATTACTCATTGTTATATATAGGTAAATTGGCATACATAGGGAATTGATGTAAATTTAACCAAGCATAAATGAGCTGTTCTAAAATATCTTATTGAAGTTCATTTTGATTATCGATGTATTAATTTAGATTAGGATTTAGTACTAAGTCAAGTTTTACTGAGTACTAAATCAATGATTAGAATTATTTTAAATTTTTCTATTTTTTTCTCTTGTCTAACAATTATTGATTTAGTAATCAACCAAAACTTAGTTTAGCACTGAATTCTTATCGACTAATTTATCAGGCTACATATTGAGCATGAATTCGGCTGGCTAATTAATATTGCCATGCATCTTATGGGTACCAGTTGTTTGAAAAAGTAAAATTTCATGGGTGATACAAATGCGTTTGAAATTTAAAATTAAATTAAAAAATAAATTCGTTCGGGTCAATGATGTATTAATTAACTAGATTTAACGATAATCCAACCCTAAATCAAACCCTTTCGCACTTTGACTGAAAATTCCTTATAGTAATTAATCCTAGCCTAATAATGATCATTTTTCTAAATATACAAATTTCATTACTAACAAAAATTTCTAGTTAAGAACGGTCTTACATGCCTGTGCCAATTGAGAGCTAAATTTCAAATTTAATCTTAAAACTTAAATTCAAACAAGTTTTTCAAAATGCATTCCTCAAACGCATCTATCTACTGAAATATTTTGTTATTAAATTCCCAATAACAGAAGAGCATAACTACATTAGCTATACTAGAGAAAGAGGAAACACCAACAAAGGGAAGAAAAAGCAGGAACAAGTACATAAGATGAACTGAGAACTCAATAAATTAAGAGCCACACATGGTCCCTTTTAACCTCAACATCAACCAGACCCTCTTCCCTAGCAGCTGTTCCAGCAACGGCATCCTCACCTTGTGTCTGAACTTGGTCATCATGACTCGCAGCCCTTTTCGCCTTCTTTCTCCGAGCAGCAATGTTCTTCAAAGACTTATTAGGCACAATGGTATGTCCAACTCGAAGATTTCTTTTCTTGAATTTGGCAGAAGTCTTGTCTTCCTCTCAGCCGCTGTTTCAAACCTGTAGTGAGATGATATCACATGAGACGTAAATGGTTGAGATACGGGGAACTCTATTTTTCATTTAGGGCATGCGTAAGGACCATATTTGCGTGAAAGGCTGTGAATTCCACCATCATCTTCATATTCTTCATCATCATCAGAAATTTGTACACTATTATTTACCTCAGGATCATCACTAGGGTTTTTTTTTTTAACTTGATCAAGAATTTCTTTGTCACTTTGGTTGGTTTTTTTTAAGGTTTTGCTGAGAAACATTTTGAATCGGATCAGTTTCAATGAATGGAGAATTCACTTGGCTTGACATAGTTGTTATGGATGAAATGGATTGATTTTGTGCCGAGTTGTAATGGTAAATATTATTAAAAGTCTGATTTCGAGCAATCAATGGATGATCCACCTCGAACAAATTTGTTTTAGGGAGGTTAAACTTTAATGGACTGATTTTGTGAAAGCTAGTTTTGGTGAAAAATTGTGCTATCAGAAAGAGATTCACGACTCTTATTAGATAGCTGATTTTGTTGATTGGACATATGCATGTTTCGATTAGGAAAAATGGGCTGTTGAGAAGCAGAGATCATATGATCTCTGGAGCGAAAAGCCTATCTCTGGTTGAAGTTGAAGTAAGAAACTTTGTTTTCACAGCCTCAGTGTGACACCAGATTGATTTTGAACAGGAAAATAGTCAATGACACTTTGAACTAGCACTCTATGTTGAGAGAAAAATTATATCTCCTAATCACATCACCAACTCTTTTGCTCGATCCAGCAAATTGGGCAAAACCTACTGTGGGTTGGTTGCTTCTGTGACGGATGAGCTCATTTTGGCCATCAGTCACATGGTTTTGTCAAAATTTGATTAGTTGAAATCAAAATCTTAGCTATCATTGTGTAACTAAAACCAAAATTAGGCATAGCGAGTGAAGAATATTGGAGCGAAAATTACTGGGTTGGGAGTCACAAGAGCTAAAATTGAAAGACGTGCTTTGGCGATTGAAAAAGGACCCAAAGGGCTTTTATTAATCGATAGGGAGCAAAGCCTGATTTGTGACTTGTGAGGTGTATTGGGTTCGTCGGCTACATTTTTGTAGCCAAAAAATCATCATTTTTAAATGCACAGACATAAACTTGGGTATAATACGAAGAAAATAGCATCCAAGTTTTAGATTTGATAGTAAATAAATTTAAATTTGCCATTTATTTCTTTATAAGAGAGAATCTGTGGAGAGATTAATAGATGGTAAGATAATGCAAACGAATTGTCATTGAATTTCTTTAATTTCATTTTCACATAGTCAGCAACAAACAAATATTAAAAATTGGATATTTTGGTTCAACACTGCCTTAATGCAAAAACTATAAAATTAAATAGAAAACAACATAGAATCAATAAAACTAAAAGGCCCAAGGGCAAGGACCATTTTGAAAAAAAATCATAAACATAAGTGGGTTATAACAAAAACAATAATGTTATGCTTCCTTAATTAGAATATTTAGCTCGTATCTTAAGTAATGTGATAAATAACATATCATTATTTAGTTGGCTCAAGTAATAGTTAATTACTAAGCCTTATTAATTCTAATCCAAATAAAGAAATTTTGTTGCTAGCACATCAATTGAGAATATAAATAAGTATCCTATCAGAGTAAGCATAACATCACTCCAACAAAAAATTATAAAATAGAGGGGCTATCCAAAATATGCATAAAACTTGGTTAAATTTCAATTCATAATTATTCTTTTTTGAATTTTTATTATCATTTTTATTTTGTGTCTTTCAATAATTTTTTCCCCAAGTAGTTGGCTTGTGTACGATAGAAAAAGTCATTTTTTTTTTAAATTATCGAACTGTGTTTGAATTATCTTCGAATTTGTCTAAATGGATGCAATGAATGGTCTCAACAGCAATTAGCTGGGAATGGGATTTTACAATTTTGAGACAAAGAAACCTCAACTAAAAAGTCTTTAGTAGAAATTTTATTTCATCTCTAAATTTCTATGAAATTTGCAATGTTTTAATTATTTCCCACAGTCAGCTAAAAAATTAGGGGTCTCTATAATAAATTTCTAGTCTGTAACTGCTAAAAAGCATTTTTATATTGCTATCTTGGAATGCCATGAAGCCATTTCTGGTCTGTAACTGCTAAAAACCATAGTATATATTGTAACTTGCTACCAAATATGTTTTTAAATTTAATAGGGCCAAGCCTAGATTAGTTGTTTTAGAGGATCCGATTGAAGTTCTTTCGGTTGCTAGGATTTAGAAATTAAAATTAGCCTGTGCGGCAAAACAATGACTGAATTTCGAGCCCAATTTTGGGGACATTCATCGCATTCCTAGCAATATTATACGAAAAGAGTTTATTTTGGCTTTAGCAATAACCGTACTTAATACTAAAATATTACAATTAATCAATAGTTATCCCACCCTCAATTGAAATTTTTGCCACTTGTGACCGGAACAACAATTGTTATATGATAACATGACATAGTTAACGATCATTTCTAAGCATATAATGAAGTTCACTTTTTTTTTTTGATAAGAGAGGGGCTCTACAAAGAGCTAAGGCAAAACAAATCGGGAGTAAGAAATCCCATACAAATCATTTGTAATAAATCTACCAACCCCCAGAGGAGGAATAAAAAATGGATGCAATCCCAAGGGCAGCGCCAAAGTATAATTTGCTGGAAGTCCACTGCGAAATTTGCTTCGCGATATACGTGGTTGATGGTTATAACCTAATTTCGCTTGATGAGATCTCGAATGGAACAGATGAGGGGAGTATACTCGTTGATGCACTCCGTCTAGCTGTTCACCATCTGAAACACACAGTGGCTATCCACTTCCACGTGTAAAAATTGAATACCATGTTGCCAAGCTAAAAGTAACCCTTGGTAAAAGCCCCAAAGTTCTGCTGCAATAACTGAACAAACACCTATGTTGAAGCCAAAGCCAGCGAGCCACATGCCCTGGTGATTGCGTAGAAGGCCTCCAGCACTTGCAGCCCCCAACTCCTTTCTTGCTCCATCTGTGTTCAGCTTACACCAAGGCCAAATAGGTAGATTCCAGGTGATCCATCTCTCAATTTTCTTGGTCTCAACAACCAGAGATGAGTTGTTGATATTCTGAATTTCCTCAGCTCTAACTTTAATATCTTGGATTATACTACTAC
The DNA here is from genome assembly GCA_030449925.1 of Citropsis articulata. NCBI lineage: Eukaryota > Viridiplantae > Streptophyta > Magnoliopsida > Sapindales > Rutaceae > Citropsis > Citropsis articulata. Next base: position 4,056,831 of record JASUUH010000096.1, on the reverse strand, counting down.
TATCCATAGCCCGCTGATGGAATAGAAATTGATTCCTCCAGAACCACAATCGCCTAATAGCAACTCCAAAGAAAATATTCCATTCAATACCCAAGTTCAGCTGCCTTTAGCTTATTAAGTTCTGAGACAGCCATTCTTGCAGCTCCGAAGTGAAAAACCAAGGATGAAAGATTTTAGGAATTATGCTACTCCAGACCGTCTTTGCGACCACACAGTCTCGAAGCACATGTATAGTATTCTCAAAAGCTGAGCCACATCGATCACACTTGCAGTCTACCATCAAATGATGCCTTGACAATTCAACTCTTGTTTTTAGTTTATCATGCAGCACCAGCAAGATGAAAAACCGAATGCTCTGTAGGCCTTTCCAACCCCATGCAAGGCTCCTTAGCTTCTCCTTATCGCCTAGAGTGATCTTTGATAGAGCATGGTAGGCTGACTTCACAGTGAAACACCCCTTTACTGATTCAGCCCAGAAAATGTGGTCTACACCATCATCTGTCGACGGAGGTTTATAAGCGGCAATCTTTAAAAGAATATTATGTGGCAGTAAGTAACTAAAACTCTCCCACCGCCAATTTCCAGCATTATCAACAAGATCCACTGCGTTCATATTTACTAGATTATCAGGATTTGGAGCAATAGCATAATTAATCAGGGGTTGATTTTTAGTCACCCAACAATCCCACCAGAAACGAACTGTTTTACCATTCCCAACATTCCACCGAATCCCCCTCTTAACATCATGCCAAATTTTCCCAATAGCCTTCCAGAGGTAAGAACCATATCTGGTTGGCAGCTCAGATGGCAAATTCTCCGGGTTCACACCATACTTCGTAAGCAGCACCTAAGACCACAGACTTGTTGGTTTGACTACAAGGTTCCAGCCCACTTTCATCAACAGAGCTCAATTCATTACGTCCATGTTCTTAAAACCCAAGCCACCACAATCTTTTGGACGACAAATCCTCCTCCAACTAACAAGGCTCATCTTTTTTCTATTACTAGCCCCGCTCCAAATAAATCTCCTACATGCTTGGTCAATTTTATTTTTAATAGTAGTCGCAAATTCATAGTTTGCATTGCATAAATTGGAATAGTCTGTAGCACTGACTGGACAAGAGTTGCTCTTCCTGCTAAGGATAAATGACTGGCGTTCCACCCAGATAGGCGCTGCTCAACCTTGTCAATTATGCTCTGATATGTCCGCTTTGAAACTCTAGAATGCAGGAGAGGCATTCCAAGATAAGTTCTCAGATCTTTTGTTACTAAAAACCCAAGCAGTTCTCCTATCTGTTTGGCCTCAATTGCTTTAAAATTCTTGGAGAAAAAAATTTGAGTTTTATCCTTGCTGACCTTGGCACCCGAGCTTGCACAGAAAGCATCAAGGACAGACCCAATAACTCTAGCTTGATCACAAGTTGCCTCAGTAAGTAAGAGGAGATCATCAGCAAAAAAGAGGTGGGTAAGGGGAGTCCCATTTCGAACTAAGCGTATTGGTTTCCAATCTCCCATATTTACAGCATGAACAATGCCATGGCTTAATCTCTCGATGCACAAAACAAAAATATATGGGGAAACAGGATCCCCTTGCCTAATTCCCCTGGATGGCACAAAATCCTCAGTCATCTCCCCCTCCCGTAAAACATTTATATGGACTTGAGTAATACAATCCATGATTAACTGAACTAAGTCAGAAGGTATTGCGGCCTCTAGGAGCGTGTCATGGATAAAACTCCAAGTGAGCCTGTCATAGGCTTTTTCTAAGTCCACTTTAATTGCCATTTGCCCCCTCCTACCAGTTTTCCTCCGCATGGAGTGAATCACCTCCTGAGCAATAACAATATTCTCGGTTATATGGCGGCCCGGGACAAAACTTGTTTGTTGAGGGCCCACAAGATGAGGTAGGATTGTTCTTAGTCTGTTGGCAATCATCTTGGTGACTGTCTTATACACTACTGTACATAAGCTAATCGGGCGATACATTTTTAAAGTCTGAGGATGATCATTCTTAGGAATCAAAACTAACAACGTTCTATTAATTTCTGGGGGAACTTTGCCTTGACTGAAGATGCTCTTATTAAGATGCTCTTAATAAGCTAATGAAGTTCACTTTAATAACACGATATTGACAGTTAACAACAGTATAAACACTCATGCGCCAAATGATGATTGAACTTCAAATTTGATCTTAAAACTAAAATCAAATCAAGTATTGAGTACATTTGGTTGATTTTCACGTTATAAAAGTTTATATGAGTTATTTAACTGGACTTAGAGCTGATTAAGATTACAATTAGTCAATAATAATCCCAACGTCAGTTGGAAACTTTTTTCCCTTCTTGTGAGCAGAACAATAGCTTAATCACAACAATAGATATTGATAGTAAACAATGGTATAAGCCGCTCGCCAAATAATAACTGAAGTTTAGATTCAATACAAATTAAATTTCTTAGCAAGTTATGAGTGCATTCATCAAATTTGTTATTAGTGTATTCATCAAATTTATGTATATTAATTGTTATCACAACTGATTATTCTTGATAATAATAATTAGAATAAAAAATAATTCCACAGTCAATCGAACATTTTCTCGTTTATTATAACTGAATGAATTGTTATCTTAACGAGTGATAGTCTAATAACGATAATTTCTAAATATGTAAATTCTCTTTTTTAAAAACTTTCACAGTTAATAACAGTTTTACCGCGCACGCCAACACAAAACTAAAATTTAAATTAATTTCAAATTTGAACTTCAAACCTACCTAATTTTCAGTTGCATTCATCAAACACCTCAATCTATTGAAATATATGTTTATTAAATCAAGAGCATAAAACAGGACTACATTAAACACTATGGAGAAAGAAAAACACATAACAAAGAAAAATTAAAAGAACAAAAACAATAACATAACATAAAATCAAAGTTCAACTCATCATTATTCAAACATAGTACTCATTAGCCTAAGCAAGAGCTTCCTCCTTAACAGCTATTTCACCTATAGTAAGGCCATCCCCTCGTTGCTTCTGCACTTGATCATCACCATCTTCAATCTTGACCGCAGCCCTTTTCTCCTTCCTTCTCCAATCAGCAATGTTCTTGAAAGATCGACCATGCACAATGGTGAGTGATCCATTGCTTGATTGAGCCATTCGAATAATATTCTTCTTCTTGTACTTGGCAGCAAGTCTTTTCTTTCTATCCGCTGCCGTTTCAAACCTGTAGTGAGCTGATGCCACATGAGCCGCAAACGACTGAGATGTGAGGAACTGTTGTATGCATTTAGGGCATATGTAAGGTCCATATTTTTTACGCGAGAGGCTGTGAATTACGCCATCACCCTCTTCCTCTTCGTCCTCGTCGTCAGAACTTTCTTCACTCATTTTTCTAGGAGCGTAAATCAAATCACCCACTAGATCATGATCATGACTAGGGTTTTGGCTCTGAGGCGCGAGCACACTCAATGGCTCGGGATCAAGAATTTCTTCACAATCATGTTTGCCCACCGGAAGATTATTTGGTTGGTGTTGTCTGGGGTTTTGGTTCAAAACATTCTGAACAGGCTCATCATTATTATCAGTGAAAGAATTATTCACTTGGCTTGACATAGTTGAACTAGGTGACATGGATTTGTTTTGAGTGGTGTTTTGAAAAGTATTATGAAAAGGCTGCTCATTACAATAATGAGTAGTTAATGGATTCTGTGACCAGTTTTGAAGAAAACTTGGGCTATCGTAAATAGATTCATAGTTTTGATCAGATAGCTGATTTGGTTGGTTTGACAAAAGAAAATTTCGATTTGTCAAAAAGGGTTGTTGATGAGAAGAAGAGATCATGGGATCATTTGGAGCCAAAATCCTATCTCTAGTTGAAGCTAATGAAGCGAGAAACTTTGTTTTCACAACTTCAGTGACTGCTACTTCAGCGACACCAGGTTGGTTTTCAACAGGATAATAATCAATGACACTTTGAACTTGCACTCTACGAGGATATGATAGAGAAAAATTATTTCTTCTAATCACATCACTGACTCTTTGGCTCAAACCAAGCTGGCCAACCCCTATTGTAGGTTGGCTGTTTCTTTGAGGAATGAGCTCATTTTGGCCAAAATTCACATGGTTTTGGCCAACATTTGAGTAGTTAAAATCAAAACCTTGGCCATTGTCATTGTGAAAATTGGAACCAAAATTAGGCAAGGCACGGGAAGAATTGAACCCAAAATTGGGCTGGGAGTTGAAAGAGTAAAAATTGAAAGACATATTGGAGATTTGAAAGAGAAACTAAACTCAAAGGGGTTTTATCGATAGGTGGCAAAGCTTAAATTGTGAGGTGAATTGGGCTCGTGGCGGTGCCTTTTTATAGCGAAAATAATAATTTCCTAATGCTAAAAAAGTTTAGAAATTGCATTCACATTTTAGAATCTCACTTTGATTTTTTTTTTAAAAAGGCCAAAATGGTCTTTTACTTCTTGATAAAACAGAATCTGAAGGATAGATTTATAGATGGAAACACATAACTTTGCAAACGAATTGTTAGTTAATTTCTTTACTTTTGTTCACGTATTTTAGAATGCTGATATATGATATCGAATAAGTAGGCATGTATGCTAAGAACTTATCGTAAAGTTTCCAATTGGGTATAAAATTACCCCTAATTTAATGTTTTCGGTTACCTAATTTATCATGAGTGCATATATTTTTGGAGAGATTTTAAAGCATTTTTTTTTAAACAATAAATCTCTTTCTTGAAGACAAAATGAATATTAAAATTATAATTACGAACAACCTGTTGAAAACTAGCGACTCAACAAAAAGTCATATCTGCAGATTTCTCTTTTCTATCAAGAACGCTTGTAAAGAAGTGATACATGCAATTTCTTTTTGGCTAAGATTGTTGATACATGCGACACTTTTGTCATCACATATAGATTTTAACTCCATTTATATACCAACAAATTCAAGTTTCAGTGTAAAAGAGGATATTGTGCCTTCAAATTGATTTCTCACTTTTATGAGCATCTTCTAAATATGGAAGAAAAACACATGCAAGCATTAAATTGAGGCCATATCTGAAAGTTATTGTTATTTATGATTTATGGAATTAACTAAATACAGACAATTTCCCATGGATGGGTACGGTCAGAATTATAAAAACTTTTTATATTCTTTGAAGTAGAGGTTTGGTAAATTAACAAATTATTTTTTTTGGGCTTTTTAATTTCTTTAAGAAAAATAATACTGCACTTGCTTAATTTGGTACAAACAGAATGGGAAAATAAAGTTTGTATCCAAATGATGTATCACCTATCATTCATTTGTCAAGCATAAGATGTTAGTTGATTTTACTAGTTATCATTAACGTGCTAATCATGCAACACCTATCAATAAATAAATCTTTGAAATATTATACAATGGTGAAACTTATATATACATAAATATATGCGTATTAAATTTTGAAATCTGATATAGTTTTGATAGTTCTTACAAAATGATAGTAATTTTTTTTTTAAAAAAGCAAATTAATTCCATGAAAGAAGAAAACATTGCAATCTTATATATGGTGATAAATCTAAGTTAAATAAAGATAATAACTTGGCATGGTTAGATTTTAATTAATTAGTCTCTATCAAGGGTTATCCTTTTATGAGACAATAAATTCATAATTGTAACAGAAAAAAAAGTTAAAATTCTCAACTGTTTCTCAACTATCAAATTGTATCAATCTATCAGAAAAGTAACTACATACATATGAACATACAGAAGGATAATGCATTTAACTTTCTTTCTTTATGAAAGTGTATAATTTCTAACTCTTTTTTCATCATATACGGTAACAACAACAATGTTCTTGTTTTTTCCCTAAATTTTTTCTTTTGTATTTTTATACACAAATTCTGAAATTTCAGAAAGGCAAGAATATGAATTCACTCATGTTCATGCAATCCACTTGTTGTACAAGGCAAAAAATTTTCTTATGTCATAAAAACATTAATTAATGATATAATTTGCATTACTTTATGTCTATTTGTCATCTCTTAATATGTCTTTATCCCTTTGTATATTGTATAAAAACGTTAACCCTTCTATTCATTTTTCATTCACAATCACCCTCTCTTCTTTCTTGGTTTCACTTGAAATCCAAGAATTTTTACTCCATGGATAATGAAATTGATAGTGATCCCCACAAATATAGAGAAGAATGGTTCCATTTTGAAATGCCCAAAGGCAAGGAATTTAATCTCCCCAATATATCAAACACTCTGATGCATCAATGGTTAAGGAATAGCAATTCCAAAGAAGCATCCAAGCCAAACAACCATCCTTCTGCCCAAGCATCTGCGCCGGCAATAAATGATGTGCAAAATTGCCAAGTGAAAAATGCTAATAATTATCCACAAGCAATTATCTCTTCTGATCCTCCTCCTCCAATGGACAAAAATTTAAACGTCCACAACATTTCAAGCTTGCAAAATTATAGTTCTAATGAACCAATTCCTTCAAATGTCACTAGTGTCAACTTTCCTGTGAAAATTGAACAAGCCGTGGATGAGGTCTCTCTCAACTCAGCCAGGTCTCATCCGAGTGGTAGACCAAAACACAGTTTTTCGAGCATTGAAACGAATCCCGAACCAGCTTCCCCTAATCGAAACCCTAGCCAAAGCACAATAAATCCTAACCCAACGCCTTCTCCAAGTGGCGCCGCAGACACTAAACATATTTGTTCAAGCTCAAATGGCGAATCTACCCAAAATGGCGATAAGCAATTTGGTAGCCATCTTAGTGATTCACTTAGCCCTAATTCTTCCAGTGGTTTGATTTCGCCAAAAAATAAAGAAACCCTAGCTCCTAATGACTGTCCTATTAAGCCAATTACAAAACAGGAAGTTCAAGATCAAGTTGAAATCAATCCATCCCGGCAGGCTAACGAAGATAGGAAAAATAATCCATGCTGTCTTCATAAGCTGACAATGAAATCTCATTATTCAAAATCAAAAGATTGTGAGACTGATCAATCTGATTTCGAAGGAGATCACAAATGCTTTGTTTGTAACGTGGGGTTTTCAACTGGCAATGCATTGGGAGGACACATGAGTTCACACGCAAAGAAGAGAAAAATGGAAGTGATGAAAAATGGCGGCGGCCTATCTTTTTTCAAGTCTGAAGAAATTGAAGAGGAGGCGCAAAAAGGATCTGAAAATGGTTCGAATCAGCCACAACATAAGCCCATGGCATCAACCGAGGAATCGACGGCAAGTACTGGAGAGAAAATTGAAGGAAGTCACGGGCAATCGAACAAGCAAGATAATGAGAAATATTCAACTAAGATTGATGCTGATTAGGAGCATATGGGTCGTCAACTTCTACCAAATTTCTCTGTTTTTTTCCTTCTATTTTTAATGATAACAGTGGTTTTGCATCGGATTTATCGTTTTAATAAAGATAAATTATTATATTAATTTACAAAAAGCTGTTGCGAAATAATGTTGTTTATTATTCATAAATCGGAATTTTTTATTCTCTTAAATTGATTGGTTGAGAAATCTATTTAATATTAGAATTCATTACCAAAATCATGTGCTTGAACATTAAATAATTTATAGATTCATTTTAATATTATATTTATATTTATCATCTATTATACATGAGGGGTCTAGATTTTATTTATGTCTTTAATTTGAAGTCAATTTTTGGTTCTATTATTATCAAAGGGTAAAGTAATAATCATATTTAAAAAAATTATCAAAATTAACGGAAAACATAAGGGAAAAAGGCAAATCGCTAGGAAATGAGGTCCGTATGTGTTTATATTTACACTAAGGGTGTGTTTACTTGTAGGAATAAGAAATAGGAATGGACGAATGGGAATTAAAGTTATGTTTACTTGGCAAAATTGAATTTGGGAATGGGAATAAATTGTGTGGGTCCCACCCAATTTGGGAATAAAGAATGGGTATCCCATTCCCATGGGGGGTAGGGAATGAAAATGAAAGATAAATTTACTTTTGTACTCTTTTAATTATTAATTTATTAATATTATTATTATTAACAATAAAAATAATTATTATTATTTTAGTTATAATAATTAATAATAATTAAAATAATAAAGTTAATAAAATTTAATAATAATAATAAATGTTAATAATGATAATATTAAGAAAAATAATAATAACAATAATTAATAATAACTAAAACAATAAAGTTAATAAAATTTAATAATCATAATAATAATAATAATAATAATAATAATAATAATAATAATAATAATAAAAATAAAATTTTAATAATGATAATATTAGTGAAAATAATATTAACAATAATTAATAATAATAAAATAATAAAGTTAATAAAAATTTTAATCATAATAATAATAATAATAATAATAATAATAAATGTTAATAATAATAATATTAATAAAAATAATAACAACAATAATTAATAATAACTAAAACAATAAAGTTAATAAAATTTAATAATAATAATAATAATAATAATAAATGTTTATAATGATAATATTAATGAAAATAATATTAACAATAATTAATAAGAAGTAAAATAATAAAGTTAATAATAATTTTTAATAATAATAATAATAAATGTTAATAATGATAATATTAATAAAAATAATAATAACAATAATTAATAATAACTAAAATAATAAAGTTAATAATAATAATAATAAATGTTAATAATGATAATATTAATAAAAATAATAATAGCAATAATTAATAGTAACTAAAATAATAAAGCTAATAAAATTTATTAATAATAATTATTAACTATTATTATTATTATTATTATTATTAATTTTATTTTTAATTAATATCATTTTTATAATAATATTTATATACGTATCTAGTTAATGAAAATTATATTATTTAATACTGTTAGTATTTTAATAAATTAATTCTCATTCCCATTCTTCGTTCCTATTTATTTTGCCAAGTAAATACATCAATGGCATTCCAGCACATTCTCATTCCCATTTATTTTTGTCAAGTAAACATTAGAATCTCATTCCCATTCCTTATTCCCATTCCAGCTTATTCCCATTCCCAGCTCATTCCCATTCTCTGGAAGTAAACGCACCATAAGAGAAATAGGGTTTAGGGTTTAGCTAGGTAATGAGATAATTTAAGAGTATATAAATGATAATTTAGAGAATTATTTTGAAAATGAATAGATTTACTTGAAAGGTAAGTATTGATGAGATGAGTTGACGGGGTCAAATATTATTACTCTAAAAGAGTCTTAATCTGCAAAAGATTGGTGCTAGTAAAGCCCCCTCTAAAATCTTTGTAAAACTGCTTTGCTAAATGTGCCCACCAAAATATTATGAAACATAAAATCACTTCTAAAAGTACCCATTTTCTTTCCCCAATTAAATCTACAATCATGTTTCCGCAAAATATTTCCGCAGTACTCCTAAAAAATCCTACATGTATTTTTGATAGTCTAGGTGTGTAAACACAAGCGAATGACATTTTATATAAGAATTTTGGAGGAATGTAATAGCATCATTATTCTCTACAAAATGATAGATTGACTATGGATCTGTGTCAACTCTGTAGAATTCAGTTCGTGAATAACCTTAGCTTCAAAATTTGTTCATTCTACTTTAATTTGAACCACAAAAAAATGAATAAATTTAGACTTTGGATCTTCTAGTTTTAATTTATGCTCAAATTTGAATTGATGTTTTTTCTTTAATTAGTCTTTGGTGTCTCTAACTTTGCTTTAAAGGTAATTACATTTACCCCCTGCAGTTAATTTGATGTAAGAATGTTTTTAGTCAATATACTTTCAAAGTATGACAAATACTTTCTACACTCTAAAAGATAAAATAGAAGCCCCCTTAAATACCCTTTAATTAGTCCATATAAATTTCAGATTAATCACACAAAAAATGATAAAACATTAATTGTTTTATAAAAAAATAAAATATTTTTTAAACCAATTATGTGACATACAAAAAAGTATTCATTTTATATGATTTATATAGGCAAGCATTTAAACTTTAGTAATGCCAGATATACCAAAACAATTTACCAAATTTTTCAGTGTATTGACATGGCATATTCACTATGTATGGTTTGGATATGAAACAGTCTCAGCAAAATAAAGTATGAATATTGTTTTCTTCATGTTCATTTCAATACATAATATGTGTATGTGTGTGTGCGCGCGCGCGCGTGTAGATGTGCAATATAAGTTTCTTCTTAATATAAAAGATTGGTGCTAGTAAAGCCCCCTCTAAAATATTTGTAAAACTGCTTTGCTAAATGTACCCACCAAAATATTATGAAACATAAAATCACTTCTAGAAGCATCCATTTTCTTTCTCCAATTAAATCTAGAATCCTGCTTTTGTAAAATATTTCCGCAATAATCCTAAAAAATCCTACATGTATTTTTGATAGTGTAGGTGTGTAAACACAAATGAATGACGTTTTATATAAAAAGTTTTGGAGGGATGTAATAGCATCGCTATTCTTTGCAAAATGATAGATTGATTGTGCGCATCTGTATCAACTCTATAGAATTCAATCCATGAATAACCTTAGAATGCAGAATTTGTTAATTCTACTTTTAATTTGAACCAATAAGAAATGAATAAATTTAGATGTTGGCTCTTCTAGTTTTAATTTATGCTCAAATTTGAATTCGATATTTTTTCTTTAATTAGTCTTTGGTGTCTCTAGCTTTTCTTTAAAGGTAATTACATTTACCCCCTGAAGTTAATTTGATGTAAGTACATTTTTAGTTGATATATTTTTAAAGTGATACAAATGCTTTCTACACTCTAAAACATAAAATAGAAGCCCCCCTAAATACATTTTAGTCCTATAAGTTTCAGATTAATCACACAAAAAAAATTGATAAAACATTAATTTTTTGTTAAACAAATAAAATTTTTCTTAAACTATTAATGTGACAGATGAAAAAGTATTCATCGTATATGAGTTATATAAGCAAGAATTTAAATTGTTTGCAATGCCAGATATACCAAAATAATTTACCAAATTTTTCAGTGTATTGATCAATTGCAGATGCGGCGATATAAGTTTCTTCTTAATATATAAGAAAGTCTAATTAAATATTAATTGACACTGAGTTGTTAAATATAAGTTTCTTCTTAATATAGAAGAAGGTCTAATTATATATTAATTGACGCTGAGTTGTTAAATGTGAAACATATAAATCTTTCCATATGTCTACAACTCTACATAGATTCTGTAATACTGAGTTGTTTAAAATTTAAACATACATGCACAAGAATGTTCAAGACTATTAATACTTGAACTACTTATTGTTTCACAATTTTACTTTTATTCTATTGTTCTCTACTAACCAAAATGATTGAAAATAAATAAATTATTAAAGTTCTTTCAAGTTATCAGTTGAAAATTTCTTGATCCTATTAGAGATATTTTTTTCCCCTTATTGTTTGATCAACACTAGCATGTGGTAGCCGATTTCAGATATGCTAGGTTCGAGTTTCAAAATTTCAAACCAATCTAAAGTGTTTTATAAAAATTAATTGCGGCACTTCTGTTAAAAGTTGTAACAGATGGACTTGAGGATAAAAATTGAAGTGCTATTACACAAAAAATGGTATGAAAGATATCATCATTAATTCATCACGTCCCGACTCATAGATTTCTTATATAACTTTCCAATGGCTCAGAATTATTTACCCCAGTTTTTCAAAGCCTTGGTAGGTGATGGTTGTGAAAGAAAATAAAGTTGTTTGTTTTAGAGGAAAATTATTTTCAGAGAAAAGATGATTTCATTTCTTCTAGACTTCTTTTTTTTCAAAAAAAAAAATTATTTACAACAGAATCAATTCATCTTATATACACATACAAGATTGAATCTTGAGCTAACTACATTCTATTACATACACATACAAAATGATTACTAACAAACTTAATAATCTTATGCTGATTAATAACAAACTTAACAATCTTATGCTGATCTGGCAACTTGCTTAACTAACTCTGGTGAGCTAGCATTGCTGGATTGTTTAACTAACTGAGACTAAAGCTTCTTCTCCTTTTTACTCGTATTCTTTGTGAGCTCAGCATAATGGACTTCCTTAACAACCTCTCTCAAACTCAAGGGGCAAGGCTGCAGATTGAGTTTGGATCTTAGATAATTAAAATGAACAAATAAAAGGGGTTTTGTCATGATATCAGCAATCTGTTCTTCACTGGGAATGTATTAAATTTTGAACTCCTCTGCAATTACTTTATTTATGAAAAAGTGTATGTCAAGCTCGATATATTTTGTTCTAGAATGGAAAACAGGATTTTAAGCTAGCTCAGTGGCACTGATGTTGTCACACCTAATACTAAGTGTTTCTGCACAACACAAACCAATTTCAAAGAACAAAGATGGTAACCAGCTGATCTCTGCACTAGCTGAAGCTAAGGCTCTGTATTCACTTTCTGCACTTAATCTAGCAATGACTGATTGTTTCTTAGATGACCATGATATCATATTGTTACCCAAATAGATGCAATAAGCTTCAACAGATTTTCTATCATCTACATCACAAGCCCAGTTTGCATTAGTGAATCTATTGATATTCATTTCTTCATGTTAAACAAACTTAAGTCCATAATCTTGAGTGGACTTTAAGTATCTAAGCACTCTCTTGCATGCTATAAGATGTTGCATTGTAGGATTTGAAACGTACTGGCTTAACTTGTTTACAGCAAAAGCAATCTCAGGCTTTGTTAAAATCATATATGCATTCCTTCTACAATACTCCTTAATATGTAGCATCAGCAATATATTGGCCAGGATAACCTTGACCTTCCTTTTGTAGCTTAAGTCTAGTACCCATAGGTGTGTCAATATCTTTACATTAAAGCAACTAAACTTTAGATAACAAATCTTTTATATATTTCCTTTGAGATAAATAAATGCAACATGCACCATATAAAACTTCTATGCCTAGAAAATAAGAGAAAGTACCCAAATCTTTTAGTGCAAGGACTTCATTAAACATAGCAATAAAAAATTCTAATTCTGCACTATTTGGTCCTGTGATCAAGATATCATCAACATAAATGAGTACCAATATCATGTATGAGCTGATTTTCTTTATAAACAAAGATGTGTCTGCTCTTGAGTTTTCAAAATCCCACGGTAACAGATAACCTTTTAACTTTTCATACTAAGCTATTAGAGCTTGTTTGAGACTATAAAGTGACTTGTGAAGTTTACACATAAAGTTTGGTCTTTGAATGTCAATAAAGCCTGCTGGCTGATCCATAAAGACTTCTTCTGTTAATTCTCCATTAAGAAAAGCATTATTAACATCTACTTGCCTGATTTTTCATTGATTCATAACAGTCAAACTGATCACTACTCTGACATTAGCTAATTTTACCACAGGTATTGAAAGTTTCAAAGTAATTTAGCCTTGCAATCTGCTGAAACCCCTTAACTACTAATCTAGCCTTATATTTGGCCAGACTTCCAACTGAGTTATGTTTGACTCCAAACACCCACTTATTGCCAACAATTTTCTGACCATCTGATCTTGGAACTAGAGACCATGTATTGTTCTTGAGTAAAGCATTATACTCTTCTTTCATAGCTTCAAACCATCTAGGATTTTGCATAGCTTCTTTTACAGAGTTTGGTTCTTCATGAATAAGAGGTACATTGTAGAGTTTAAATTTAAAAATACAAGCCTTACTCTTAATAGTCATAAGATGTGTGTTTACAGGTGCATTGGATTATTGTGTATTTTCTGAAGCTGATGTATATTGAATAGTTTCTGGTGATGTATGGATTATGGGAAATTTGTTGGTGATGGTTGGCTGAATAGGTAGAGAAATATAAGGTTCTGTATGTGGTTTAGTTATTTATGACAATGAATGAGAGTTGTTGTTATGGTTAGGATTAACTGAATAATGAAGACTACTGCTGGTGGAACTTGCAAAGTTAGGATTATAAAAGCTGTTATCATTTGAAGTTAAGGATAAAGACAAAGTAGATAGATGATATACTTGCTGAAGAGTGAATGACAAATTTTGACATGAATTTGATTTATTAAAAGCAAACACAGAATCTGAGGAATAAGGAAAAGAATACTCATAAAAAATGACATGTCTTACTACATAAACTTGACCAGATAGATGCAAACACTTGTATCCTTTATGAGAAGGGTTGTAACCAATGAAGATATATTTACTAGAATGATAACCAAACTTATGCTTGTTATAATCTCTCAAATATGGAAACATGCGCAACCAAAACATTTAAGCATTTTGTAATCTGGTTTATGATTGAATAGCTTTTCATATCGTGTAAGAAACTTCAGAGTTGCAGAAGGTAACCTATTGATATGGTAAACTGCCGTTTGAAAGGCTTCCCACCAAAGACTTAAGAGTAATTTAGCTTGGGCTAGAAGTGTGAGTCCTAACTAAAAAACATGCCTATATTTCATCTTAACTACCCCATTTTGATGATGTGTGTAGGGACATGAATGTCTGAATATGATTCTGTTTTGGTTCAAGAAATCAGTGAATGCTCGATACTCTACCCCCTAGTCAGATTGCAACATTTTAATAGGACATTGAAATTGTTTTTCAGCTTACAATCTGAATAGTTTGAAAACTTGTAAGGCTTCTAATTTCAATTTTAATGATAAATCCAGTTGTATCTACTGAAATCATCAACAAAGCTGATATAATAGACATAACCAGATATGGAAAAAATAGGTGAAGGACCCTATAAATCAGCGTGAATTAGTTTAAGCACTTGAGAAGTTTTAGTTTCGGTGACAGGGAAGTGCAATCTATGAAATTTACCCATTTGACATGCCTCATATATTTATTATGCAGCTTGCTTAATAAAGAAAGTAACGAGATTAACAGTTTGATAATTCTTAAGCAAATGTATTAAGACATCATGATGAAGATGACTAAATCTTCTATAAAACAAATTAATTTTATTAACCAATGCATTACAAAGAGAAACAACAGTTTGATAACAAGCTTTAGAACTTGAGTGATTATTCTTAACATTATTTGCACCAAGAAAAGAAAAATGACATGTTGAAAGCATAAACATAGGTTGGTTTAAAGAAACGTGACACAAGAAGAAGAGGGAGATGACTGAGATGACTTTAACAGCAACTCGTACAATCCTTTCTCAGCAAGACCTTACAGAAGTACTTGCCCCTTCAGTGAATCTTTGACATAACACACATTGCCAACAAATTCAATGTAAAAGTTATTATCAGTTGTCAGTTTGGATATGCTTATCAAGTTCTTAGTAATTGAAGGAACTAATAAGATATCCTTAAGTGCTATAGGTGTGTGTTTGTAGGTAGAATTAAAACTTTTATGGTTAAAACATACATCACCAATGTAAGTAATAATCAAACATTGTCCATTGCCAATAGTCAGCTAGTTTGAACCTTTGAATTCTTCTCTCACATGCATATTTGCCATTTTATTAGTAATATGATGTGTAGCTCCACTATCAAGATATCGTCCTTCATCAGTTAAACCTTCAAGATTTGCAACATAGGCTTCAGGTAGGGTAAATGCTTTTGATAGATAAGAAAAAATAGGAGACTAGTTCACTGGTTGATAGCTAAGATCTGAGACTTCATAAGGATCTTCAAATAGTGATGGTTGATATGCAGCCTTTGATCCCATCAATTTTCCTCTACCAAATTATTTAGGTGAAGAAAAATAGGTATCAACATACCTATACCAACAAGCATCAGCAGTATGTCCTTGTTTGTGATATATTTGGCATATAGGCACTGGTTTATTTGATTCACTAATAGAAATGCTTGAATTGTTAGCAGGAGAAAACATATTCCTCATTTGTGGTGGCCTATGAGACTGCATAAATTGATTTCTTCAAAGACCTACAACATTTTCTCTACCAAAACCATTACCAGCTGGAAAACCTCTATGATAAAAAGCAAAAAACATGCCTCAACCAACATTCTGACCTCTACCCCCAAATTGTCCATAAGAGACATTACCATAAGTATTTCTCCTAGGAGCACCCCTCATATGTGAATAGTTTTGCATTCATCATACTATAATTTGCATTAAACATAGCTTGAGGGTTCTGATTTTATTCCAATCTAGCTTCATTTGTCAGTCAACGTGCATATGCATCATCATAGCCCATCCTATTAGCTTTAATTATTGAAGCCAGATCTAGATAGCCAGATCTTAGTCTATTGAGAGTTCTTATCAACAGATCTTTTTCAGTTATATTATCACCGGCACAGGCAAGTTTATTGGCAAGCATTTTCATTTTCAAACAATACTCTTCAATGGACATTGACTCCTTTCTTAGAGTATCTAATTTATATCTAAGCTGCATTACCTTTGCTTCAGATTGTACTCTAAATTGCTTTTCAATAGATCTTCATATATCAAAGGAAGTATCATAGTTAAGAACTGAACTGAAGATACCTTCACTAATTGTTGAAAGAAGCCAGCTAAACAGAGTTTGATCTTGTGCTCTCCAATTAACATAAGCTAGATTTTTAATCCTCTCCATAGATCTATCAGCTTGTGATTGAGAAATAAATTGTTCTAGAATATTCTGCTTGTCTGAGATTAATCCTTCAAGTCGATTCCTTCTGATTGAAGTAAGCACTTGTTTGCACCAGAGAAGGAAATTTGATCAATCAAGTTTTACGGTCATAGCAAAAGTGAATGAAGTTTGTGTGGAATGAATTTGATTAATACTTGAGCGATTTTGATTCGTTGTATTGGAACTAGCCATGAATGGCTCTGATACCATGTGAAAGAAAATAAAATTGTTTGTTTCAGAGGAAAATTATTTTCAGAGAAAAGATGATTTCATTTCTTCTAGACTTTTCTTTTTTAAAAAAAACATTATTTACAACTGAATCAATTCATCTTATATACACCAAGACTGGATCTTGAGCTAACTACATTCTGTTACACGTACAAAATGATTAATAACAAACTTAATAATCTTATGATGATCTAGCAACCTACTTAACTAACTCTGGTGGGCTGGCATTGATGAATTGTTTAACTAATTGAGACTGAAGCTTCTTCTCCTTCTTGCTTGTATTCTTTGTGAGCTCAGCACAATGGACTTCCTTAACAATGGTTGTGTAGATGTGTCTCGTCTATATAATTAATTATTTGCCTTAGTTTTTCAAGGCCTTGGTAGGTGATGGTTGTGTGGGTGTGTTTTGTTTACATAACTATTAATTCTTCATATGTGTACATATATAATTTTTTTCAAGCGTGAACTTCTGTATTTTATAAAATTATAAGTTATGAACTCGATCCTATATAATAATAAATGATATACAGAGACTTTTCAACGCTGTAAAAAGAGCTTTTTTTTTTTTTGAATGGAAAAGTATACCTTTCATTCCATACAAACAACACTGTTAATTACATCCTGCACTTCAGCTGGAATTGATTCAATCCAGACAGCAGCATGAGTATTCCTTAAAGCAAATTTTGCTAAGGCATGGGCATAGGTGTTGTGCAAATTTTATTGAACTCGCAAGCGCACGAATCTATTGTAGAATAGATCAATGGTGACGAGTGTCGATCCCACGAGGAGGTGGATTTTAATTGTGTGTAAAATTAATTTTCTTAAATGGGTGAGTTGGATTTGTGATGAAATTGATTTAAACTATGCTAGAATTTAAATTGAGACTATCATAGAAATTAAATTACAATGGCAGGAATAAATTAAACTGGAAACTATTGAAATAAAGCACTTGCAGATCCTGGATCCGGATCAACATGCTCCACGCTAAATATTCTATATTAATACTAATTAAATCATTATGGATTCCACATGAACCACGCCAAATAAGTATGGTGACAGGGTTTATCGTACAAATAATAATAACCTCATTGCCAGGTTTAAGCCAGATTCAAAAGACTATTATTATTTGTCCTAAAAAGTCAAAACAACCACAAATATTAGGGGAATAGAAATGAATTTACCAAATAAAGCCCATGGAACATTGAGACTTCACCTTCAACCCAAGCTTGAAAGAAAATTAGCTACTCATATTTGAACCAAGGGTAAAATGAGAATTTATTAAAATATATAGAAAATACAAGAAAGAAGGAATTACGTAAATCTAAAATGAATTCGGGGATATCAAATTGGAAGCCCCTTTTTATCGTGACATCGTTTAATCATGACCATCCTGATTAAAAACAGCCGGACGCCTCGATCAAGGCCATCGATCAACAACAATGTACCACTATTTAAACAAGAACACTATTTACGCCACACGGTTTGACTACTATTTGCACAAGAAACCGGTTTTTGCACAAGAAGCGATTTTTGCAAAGAATACTATTTCAGACAAAGATAAATGCACGTATTTAACAGACCGTATATAAATGACATTTTCCTTTTATGCTCCTCCTTGGGTTTTCGACCGTCACGAGTTCAAATGTGACGTCTGCTTTCTTTGTCTCGATCACTGCTCATTGTGAAACCAATTGTGATTCCGAAATACATAAAATACCTAATTAAAATGCAACACACATAATTAAATAACAAAATACTAAAATAAATAAAAGTAGTAATGTTAGTGAGACTTGAAGTGTAAAATGACGATTTTCTCCTTTATAAATATACACTTTCTAACACTCAACAATAGGCATTACAGATTCTAGGGACAAAGTGAAATTGGACATTTTGAAACTCCTTACTTTCTCTTTGGATATCTGAAATTATCCAATGAATCTCTGTTCTGCTACCCTTGGTGTTGTTTATGAGCTCGCCACTTACAATCGCCTACCATCAGCCGGAAATGGAAGCTTGCTTGTCCACTTGCAGCCCTGAATAGCTTCGCTCGCAAAACTAACGCTCTCCCTTAACCGAGCTTGCTTGATTCCTATAGCTATCACTTACCATCCGCCTCCCCGATAACCGCCTCCTGTGCCTACCTTCCGTTTCTATGCTAATTACGCATCCACATTTAGCTTCCACACGGCGGGGGAGGAACCATCTCGCTGAATTTTTACTTTGCCATTTGTTCCAAATGATGCACCAGCTTTCACTCTTTGAAAGCATTAAGATGTAATCTGCTTTAGCTGCTGAGATCCTTGGATCATAATTCTTCCTTTCGAAAATGAATTTGTTTCTTGCAGACCAAATTATCCAGCAGTAAACAACCATCAACTCAGCCTCTGTTTTCAATGATCTGGAGCACAATTCTTGTACAACATTAAACATGTCCTGGGAATAGCTAATAGAGGGATGAGAAGATAATGGGAAGTGGTTCCAGACTTTCCTTGCTGCTTTACACTCCATCAATGCATGGCTGATTGTCTCCACCTTTTGCTTACATCTTTGACAAATCGGATCTGGCAAACTTTTCCTCTTCCAAAGGTTTTCAGCAGTCGGCAAGATGTTTTTTGCAGCTCTCCACATGAAGATCTTAACTTTCTCAGGCAAATCAAGCAACCAGAGGAATTTCCACTGTCTATGACAACTATCTGAGCTCCCTGGTTCGTTTGGGTATCTTAGATTAAGGGCTAGCTGATACCCACTTTTAACCGAATACTCCCCTCTCTTGTCAAAGTGCCATAACACTTCATCTTCCTCTTGGCTTCTAGGGAGGGGGATTTTGAGGATGGCATTAACGTCTTCTTCCATAAAACATTTCTCCAACTTATCAATCCTCCATTTATTATTAGAGTCAATAAGCTCAGCCACTACAGTTCCAGGGGGAAGAGATTTCGGAGATATTGGCTTGAAAGTAACTGGTCTTGGGATCCAGTTATCTTTGTAAACTTGGATCTTTTTCCCATTCACTACTCGCCACCTCGTTCCTTTCTTAATTACTTGACTCCCCCATAAGATGCTTCTCCAAATAAACGAGGGGTTAAAACCAGTTTTTGCATTCCAAAAGGAAGAGTTTCTGTAATATCTAGCTTTCATCACCCTAGCCATTAAGGAGTTAGGGTATCGGATTAACCTCCAACCTTGCTTAGCTACCAAAGCTTGGTTAAAGCTGGTCAAGTCCCTAAAGCCCAGCCCTCCTCTGCTTTTTGCTTTGCTCAAGCTGTCCCACCTAGACCAATGAATTCCATGCTTGTTCTTTTTGGATCCCCACCAAAAGTTAGCTATCTCTTTTTGCATTTCTTTTTGGTTAGCTATCTCTTTTTGCATTTCTTCACACAAACCTTTGGGAAGCTTAAAAACGCTCATAGCGTAAGCTGGAACGCGGTAAAGTATAAAATTATTTATAATAGGCGCAAAGCATATATGTGTATGAAAACAGATTTTTTCAAATCGTCAATGAGATATAAAAAAATGATTTTTGAAATCTAGAATACTTTCGAAGTAATTAATTCGGTTCTGATGAGTCCAAAACATTTTTTTTTAACCTCAAATTTGGCTGAAAAATAACTGTTAATTTTCAGTTATGGCTGTACTTTGTGGAGTTTGTTGACCTTATGTATTCGCATTAAATTTGGCTGTGAAAAATAAGTGCATTCAACAATTCTACCATTCACTGTGCTTAGCAATTGCAGATTAGGAGAAATTTTATGTCACACACACACACATAACTAGAGTTCTTAAGTACTTAAAATGTTTAATACACGACCATTATAAACCAAGTGCTGAGAGTTTTTTTTTCTTTTTTTTTTAAATGTATTTATTTGCTGAACAACTTCGGAAACCACTGCTCTAAGAGTACTTAATTAAACTGGA
Organism: Citropsis articulata; assembly: GCA_030449925.1. Classification (NCBI taxonomy): domain Eukaryota; kingdom Viridiplantae; phylum Streptophyta; class Magnoliopsida; order Sapindales; family Rutaceae; genus Citropsis; species Citropsis articulata. The sequence continues at coordinate 4,036,097 of JASUUH010000096.1, read as the reverse complement.
ACTACATCTTCATCAAACTTACCAGCAGACATGTTATCACAGTTTGTTCCTGTACCAGAAAATGCCTTTGGTCGGAGAATTCTCGTCCAGTTCTACGTACAGACACTCTTTGGCCTCCCTCCACACCGCCCTGTAAAAGGGCATCCCATCGAACTGGTAATACTCGCCGAGGATTGGCTTCATCGCGATTGTCGCCTCCATAGCATGGTAATGTGGCATGGTTGAGAAGAGATGGTGAGCTACATGAGTATCTGTAATGTTATGGAAGACTTTGTTCAACACGCCGTAATCTCTATCGACAGTCGAGAGAGCCCCCCTTAGCCAGTCCCATTCGGATGAGTTGTAGTGCGGCAGTGCAGGATGCGTGTGCTGCAAGTATGTGATCAGCACAAGAAAGCCATTCACAATGAGTAGCGGTACCCCATACACGCATAGAAGCCAGGCCAGTCCTTTTGCCATGGCAACGCGATAGAGCACGTAAGTTGCAGCAAAGATTCCGGCATCTGAAAGGTATATCTGGAGCCTCTCGCGATCTGAGTAGATGGGGCTCTTGGGATCAAAGTGACAAGCAAAACGGTCGTAGGGCCTGCCGGAAACATTCAGGGCTAAGTATAAGGGCCAGCCAAGAGTTAGTGTGACTAGAAGGGTGAGAGCTCGGCCTGGGGGGTTGTTGAAGTATTTGGAGTAAAATGGGATTTCGGACTTGGTTTTTGGGACAAACACTTCATCGCGCTCAAGGGATGCGGTGTTAGAATGGTGGCGGCGATGACTGTACTTCCATGAGAAGTATGGAACTAAAAGGGCAGAGTGTAGGATTAGGCCAACGGTATCGTCAACACATTGGTAGTCACTAAAGGCATGGTGGCCACACTCGTGAGCAATGACCCAAACACCAGTAAGAACACAGCCTTGGAATATCCAGTAAATGGGCCAAGCAAGGTAGGCAAATGGGGAAGGGAGGAGGTGGAAGTAATTGGTGGCAATGTAGTAGAAGAGGAAGGATAAGGAGAGGTCGTAAACGACGTAAGAGAACGATCGGAGGAGGGAGCGCTTGAAGCAGTGAGGTGGGATGGCTTTCTTGATTTGGCTAAGGGTGAATGGAGGCTTTGTATGTGGTGCAGGCTGGATAAGGCTTTCCTTCATCTCCTGCTGGAGTGAACAGCCACCAGCTCCCATTCTGTTGCCTGCTTGCTTTGAAAAACCTGAAAAGCAAATGTGGTTTTCAATTGTCTAAGTCACCGTCAATTGCCGATAAAACAACATGTTCAAGTGAACAACAACCATGAAAAACAGATTAAAATGATAAGATGAGCATTCAGCAATGGCATTGTGGTCCTACACAATAAAATTTAATTGATGGGCATTAGCTGCATATAATTCCAATTCATGTCTGTCGCCCAAGAAAACAAGAATAGCAACTGTGCATAAAATTAAACACCATATCCTAAAGAATAACTGCCATTAATTTCATTGTCAGGCTGCCAAGAAAGGCATGTATCACATAATTTGGCCTGTGATATTTACAGGTCAAATTGAAGTTCAAAACAATAGCGGTCCACAAAAATTACCGGAGCATGTGGTGGGGCTACAGAGCCATATTAACAGGTCAATTTGAAATTGCACTGCTGCTGCCAGTGCCATTCCACTTGCAAATTGCAGTTGCTAATGGGGCCCAGCTTTTTGGTCCATCTTAGTCACTCACAGTCACATATAGCCCCATCAAAATTTTATCGGAAAATACTTGGTGTAGAAAATCACGAGAAAAAAATAAAAGAAATAATGAAGAAAAGGGTAGAAAGAGAGTGAGTGGGTAGAAAGAGAGAGAACAAAATTCTCTCGTCTTTCTCTCGTGCTTTTCTCTCTCTAACACTACTAAATTTTGTCCGATGGCAAAATTTTGTACAAGCAATTAAAAGTTGGAACCCGATTAACTCTGTAAAATATGCCATTCTTTTGTACGACAAACAAAGTACTAATCAATGAATCTATGAACGTTAAGTTGCACAGACTTGGCTCTTTGTTAGCCTCTTTGTAATTTCTAATGTTTTAATGGTTGACAGCTCATTTGCGACTACTACCCAGCAACTGTGCTGCGGCAACTTTTTTTTTTTTTTTTAAATTTTTACCACTTTTTAAACAAAAATTTATATTTTAAGCCTTCTGTAAAAAATTTTACCATCTCCCGTAAGCTTTTTCTTAGTAGTTACAATTATTTCTTTCCTCAACAGTTGTATGACTATTAAAAGTCATGACACCTCTCTGTGAGGCCTTGAGACTACCCCACAACATTTCAAAGCGGGGTGCCAGACGTCAGGTTAAACATTTTTCAAGGTAAAACAATACACATATAATAAATTTTTCTGGGACATAAACATAAATTGTATGTAAAGTGATACAAGACTCTAAAAACGTGGGAGCACTGCATGATAAACAAATGTGGCCAATTTTTCACTAACGTGAACAAGTGGAAAATATCTCCTTATTATGCACATACATATGAACTGCTTAAATAGGCATCACGTGTCTTGTTTCCACTTTCCACCATCAATACCGCAAAAATTTGATGGGTCTAAATCTGAATCTAACTCTAACGTAACATGTAACGAACTGCTTAAATTTTTTTTTTTTTGACATCTTCATTAATCTCATTCATATTGAAACTTGATTTCAAATCAAGAATCGAGACATAGAACAAGAGACATAAACAGAATTAATTTTAAAATGAATCTAACAGTTTGTTGATGGCCTATAATTACTCAATTTCATATTAGTAAAATTGTTTTTCCCGAAATCTCACACTCATTATTGCTAGAAACATCTGTTTACATATTTTCATATGCATCCAAGAAAATAGAATAAATAAATAGAGTCCCCCAACAAAATATGGAATAAATTAAAATACGATAAAATAAGATAGTTAAAGGCCGATTTTTCCAATGAAAAGGAGATGATAAATAAATAAAAATGAAAAACCGAAAATCCACAGAATGCGGTAAATATCATAACTAAACAAAAATATCATAACACACCCACACAGACACTAACATTTATATAGAGTTAAATCTTATCAATATAGTTGAATTTCTGCAAGCTGGCTTAGATTTTGTTGTTGGTGTAATTATAGAGATGATAATGATAATGGTGAATTTTTTCATGCTATTTTTGGATGTTACTCTATATTATATATATATAAAAGCAAGAAACAAAACCTACCTTGAAGCCATTTTATTGTTAAAAAAAGAAAAAAATACAGTTCTTCTGAGTTTCGACTCGAAATTGTAAGTGGAGTATTTTTTATTTTTTACATTGCTGAAGAATCCAAAAGCAAAAGCATTTGTTAACGGATTCACAATCATCCGAATAAACCAAACACAATGTAACAGAAATTATACACACAATAAAAAATAAAAAATAAAAAGATGGTGATAAAAAGATATAATTCAACATATGCAATACAAGTATGTAACATGCATGTAAAAGAAAAGGGTACCTTTTTAAAAAAAAAAAAAAAAGAAGAGAGAAGTGCTTTCCCTAGAAGCACTTCTTGCTGAGAAGAAGTGCTTTTTTCTCTCTCCTTTGGCCTTCTTCTTCTCCACTAACTCTCTCTCTCTCTCCCTGTGTTAACGCGCGCGTGTGTATAAGTTGCCCGTTCGGTAACTCTTTTTGAGTTGGCTAGTAGTTTGCAAATGGGGGTCTATATAAGCACAATTGCGCAAATTCATCTGCATTTTTTGACACGTGTAAATTCTGCAATTTTGATTGATGATCAATCAAGTACTAGTCGTAAAGGAACGGTCATGATCTTGCTTGAGTGGGTGACGTTCACTCTGGCAGATTGCAGTTGATGTGTTGTTTTATTTAATGACCAAACTCACCCTTACTTGATTTTTTTTTAAAAAAATAAACATGCAAAATATAGTTTAGTAGTTTCAGCATTTATTTTTGCATTAAAACTTTACTGGAAATTTTTCCATGAAATGTACGGAAAAATTATTGAGATGCACTTATTGCTTTCATCGATACTTTTTGTCGAGCCAGGATCGACTTTAAATGTAAAATTAAAAAAAAAATGATACATAATCGGTTTGAATTAGTTTTCTCAAACTTATAACGTCTGCAAAATTCTTTCATAAAAAATACAATGGTCAGTGTTTATAGATTATACAAATATGATTCTAATGATTTTGTTATCCAAAGGGTGTTTTAAGGAAAATGCTATTTAATTAGTTTACTTTAAAAATATATTGGATGACAAAATTCTTTCTTTTTCCTACTTTGCGATATGGAAAAATAGTTTTTGAATAATAGTATATTTAGCTGTGATTTGGCATTCCAAGAACCGAGTTAACTAACTGAAAATATCTTAGTTTGTTTCAAGCACTAGCTGAATTAGGCTAGAAACACATTTAAAAAATCAAATAAATTCTTCAAATTTACAAAGCCACTTGTATTGCTGCCCCAAGTACAATACAAGCAACTGACCAGTAAATTTTAATTTTTAGAAAATGTTATGAGTCTTAAAAATAGTTACATTTATTTAAAAAATTTTACTATTAAATTATGATAAATACAAATAATTAAAATATAGTATAATATTAAATAAAAATTTACTTACTCATAAATAGACATATGTACATTATATTTGCGATTGGGCGCATCATGTGTGCTGTTTAGTTAATTTACATCTTCCGCACTATTTACTATGAATTACATAATTAGTTACTTCATATATTCATGGGTTTATCATATGATAACTAAAGTTGTTAACTGAATCATTTCTTTTACACTTACAACTTACAAGTATAAATGTTATACTACATATAATAAGAATCTAACTAAATTATAATCGGATTTATCTTATTTCTCTCACATGAACAGTAATACAACGATCGGATGCGTATAACTTTTATGAGAGGGTGTAAGTTAGCATTTGCCATGTAATAATAATAACATTATTAAGTCGTTCGTGTGTTGTTTAGTTTTGTTGTCGCTTGTTTGCAGTGGAATCGGAAGTGTACACAATTACCAAACTACCCTCGCATGGATCATTGTTGATCCTTGCGACGTGGAATGACCCCAAATCACTCGTCAGAGATCCTGAACAGGTCTCGGGTAACACGAAGGCTTTTGATCATTTTAAAGGAGAGCACGTGATGTCGTGACTCGTGTGTTTTGGTTTGGGGACGTGACGTGACTCTCCCCTGACCTCGCCTCATTTGCATGCCCGCCATTTTGCTCCGATTTGCGTGGCCAACTCAGCTTTTCAAAATTGGAATATTTACTTTAATGCCTGAAGGATCTTCCCTCGTTCTCCTAGGCTCGTCGAGGAGCCGAGCCGAGAAATAATAGAATATATTAGAAGCAATGCAATTAATTAGTATAGTATGATTTATTAATTATATTTAATATAATTATTATATGATGATTTTTGAAAGTAAATACATATATTTTATAATATTATTTATCTATTGTTTAGTTTATATAATACCTCTAACGGATTTTAATATTTAACTCGTCAGCCATTCCGACTAAAATAGTGTATACATATTCTTTTGTAAAGTAATATCCCGCGAATTGAGGAAATGCTTATAAAAATTATTTTATACCCCATAAATTCTATTTTTAAACGAACTTTATAGGTTAGATGATTATTTTTTAACATAAAAATAAACTCTGCGTGACCATAAGCTTGTCATCGTTTTGTTATTGAATAATGATATTTAATTAAAAGAATTGATAAAACGTTGATAAAAATAACTATATAATAAATAACTTTATAATATTAATTGACGCTATAAAAGTAAAACATGCATATTTTGTTTTGTTCAACCATGATGTCTCCTGTCTTCCTCTTCCTTCTCATTTATTTTTTTGTTTTAATCTTGCCGCCTTGTTTTCTGTTTTCTTTTGTGTGAGTCAGATCTCAAGAAATTGGACTTGTCGTTGATAGTTTCGATTTTTTTTTTTTTTATTTTGTTGATTTCACCGTGTGCAAGAAAAGGCTAATTTTCATAGAGAGATTCCATGCAAATATTACCAGGAGATGCTTCATCATTGTTGTCATTGTCGTTTCAAGATTGTGACAAATAAATATATTCATTTCCACGAAAACAGATATATATATATAAATGTAATTTTCCGCATTGTTTAAAATATGTATTTACTCTATACATTAATAGAGTCACAAGTAATTTTGTATAAATTTATTGTTTATAAACTGACGTGAAATATATCTTTACTTAGTATGTTAAATACAAAATATGGGTAAGACGAACTAATAGTTTTTACAAAGATAATATAGTTATATATTCATGAGAGTGGTTAACTTAAAATTTTAAGCAATTAAATATGAGTTCAACATTAATATTAAGTCAAATTTAACAAATGAATAGATATTAGACATTAAAACTATAAATTTAAATTTGTGGGTGTCGATTAGTTGAAATAGTCATTAATTGATTCCATATTTTTTTTCCCAACATTAATTTTTTAAATTTATCATCCCCCTCTCATGGCGAGAGTTCCTAAAGACCCTATTTTCGTAAAAATTGCTGCCATCCCTACCACCCTACAAATAAGGCATAATAATTCTAACTAATCAAACTCTATTTTTATACTTCTCCTAATGCAAATTTACTTTTGACAAACAATAATAATAATAATAATGCAGGAATAATTTAGGAAAATAATAAAAAACAATACATAATCGATCACAAATAACTCATTGTGATATGATGGCTAATCTTTTCACTTTTCATTGTTGGAAAATAGCATATCAATATGCTAATTTGAGGGCACATTTTGAGTGTGTTCCACTTGTCGAAAGTGGAGAAACTTGAGAGATACGGATTCTACTCCGTGCATACTTTAAAAATATATATTTATTTACTTAAAATGGTGTTTGGGTGAATGAGAAATTGTCTTTCAAAATGCACCCTTGAAGTTGAAAATTTGAAAAGAAATGAGGCTTATCCCACATGGGAAAAATAAGCCAAGGGAATTGTGTTTATATATAGACACTTATCCATGCATGAGTAAGAATATTAAGAATAAAGGCTCTCTCCACACCCGCGTGCAAGAGGAGGGGTGCAAATCCTAAACCAAATTGGTTGGACTCATGTGCGCCCGCGCGTCCTGCGTACGCGAATGTCAGCCCAAAATCAACCAAACATGCATGGCACATTTTGAATTTTCTTTTTAAATTTTTTCTTTTGTAACAGTTTCGTAATCCTTTGAATTCAAAGGATTTGTAACAGCTTTGCAATTATTTTTGGGCTGTTATGCAATTCTATTTCGAATTGAATTGGCTGAATTTATTTAGCTGTTACAACAAATTAAATAAAATGTATTGAATTTGAAAATTCAATATCATGTTGTTGTTACATCCTCGCATTAGTATAAAAGGTAGCTTCCTCCTCTGGTTTCAACATACAACAAAGCATTCTGCACAAAGAGCACTTGCGCTTTCTTCCTCCGTCGTTCTTCATTTTCTTTGAGTTTCGCTGCTGTTGTAGTTCACCGGAATTGTTTGACCGTGCTTGGCAAATAATTCGTGCCCGTTGTATCCTGAGAAATAGATACCAGCTAAACCTAAAGCACTGTCAGTAGGTGGTAAATCTGTTTTAAGGAAACTGAATTTGCAGGCCTCGGGTTTATTTCTTCTATTCCGTTTTTAGTTTGTTATATTATTTTGTTCCGTTAATTTCTTGCTGGTTTCCTGTTCTCGATTTGCTGTTGTCCAAATTTCAGTTGCAAAATTGCTGGTTTTTACGTTGTTACCAGTTTTTGCTTTGCTGCACTTTTATTCTGTTATTTTTAATTAATTTCATTTAATTGATAACTCATTGGTTACCTGTTTTCCAACATTCATCTCATTCTTGAGCTTAAGGGTTGGACCCAAATATTTTTGTTGTGTGGTTACAAAATTAACTTAATTGGTCACATTTCTTTCATGTACTTTCAAGAAGTTTCGATCTATTTTAGGTTGTATCTTGTAATTTACTTTACATATATACTTGAAAGAAGGAAGCAGGAAAGGAGCATTTTATATTAGTTGGGCCTGAGTTTTGACTAATTGGGCTGAAAGGGCAAAAACGCCCAACTGAAATTCACAATCAAAAGTCAAAATTAGTCAAAACCCCAAATTTGAGAACACTAGGGTTTTGTTCCTCTGAGGCCCGAGTTTCGTCCATTCGCTCAGTTCGCAGCGGAATAGACCCTAAGCCAACTATCAGAAATTCGCCGCTAACCTCACCGGAATCTCGCCGGCGACGCCAAATCCAATTAGCCGCTTTCAGCCGCCGGTAATTTTTTCCTGTGTGGCCTGCAATTACCATTTTTTAATTTTAGCATTTTAATCTTAAGTATGATAATTTTATTCGAAATACTGTATATTGTGATGAGTCACCTTCTTGAAATACGAATTGCCAGTTTTTTTTTTCTTTTTAAGCCTTACTAAGTGACACTGTATTTCTAAATATACATGTTTGATAGTTGAATAGGCAGTCAAATTGTTGAATTAATAATTTTTTTTTCAGCTCAACTGTTTCATACCCATTTTCGCAATGAATTTTTTTACTCCATAATGACTATAATCTGTTTGTAATTTATTATGAGAGTTCATTTCTTTTTGCAGAGTTCATGTGGTGCTTAATGTGAAGCTTGTAAAAGGCATCTGTTAAAGATATTGAACAGGCTGAATATAACAGAGCATTCCCATTATTCGTCCATTGCTTCGTTTCAATTCACTCCAGTAGTTCTTCACTAAGAAGCATCATGGGTGCTAAAAACAAAGGTAATTTCTTGTCTATATATATTTGTTATTTGTGATTTGTAATTTTTATTCATAGGAGTTTTTTGGTTTTTGTATAAGTTTGTGCATTTGGTTTTTGAAATTTAGAATGATTTTATTTCTATTCAACTTCGTTCTTGGTTAGCAAGGAGTTTAGACCATGAAATACGTGATAAAGAAATGGAAGAACAAGACGAGACAAGTAGGCCGGTTTCAAAATCGAAGAAAGTAGCAAAGGAGCACAAGGAGCAATTACAACGGCTCCAGGAAAAGGTTAGCAGTTATGTACTCTGAAAAATTTTTGTATGATGGTACTGGTATATTTGTTAGTGAAGTTATTGAAAACTGTTTTCTGCAGGACCCAGAATTCTTCAAGTTTCTGCAAGAACATGGCAAGGAGCTGCTGGAATTTGATGATGATGATATTGATGTGAGTGTGCAATTAATGTGCAACTTTCAAATGCTCATAATGCATGCCAAACTGAGAGCCACATGAAATTTATTGCAATTTTATGCAGGATGATGTTGAAACCGATATGGAAGATGCAGAAATGCAAGAAGATGAGGATGTTGGGCCTGATATGGAGGATGAGGAAGAGAAGCCATCTAAAAATGTTATAACAACTGAGATGGTTGATTCCTGGTGTAATTCAATTAGGGAAAATGGACAATTAGGTGCAGTTCGTTCGCTTATGAAAGCTTTTAGGATTGCCTCCCACTATGGTGATGATGCCGAAGAGGAGTCCTCTGTGAAGTTTCGTATCATGTCTAGCAGTGTCTTTAATAAAATAATGTTATTTGTACTAAGCGAAATGGACGGGATTCTTCGAAAGTTGTTGAAACTCCCCAGTTCTGGAGGAAAGAAAGAGACTATTACAGATCTGATGCACACAAAACAGTGGAAGAAATACAATCATTTAGTGAAGTCATATCTGGGAAATTCTCTGCATGTTTTAAATCAAATGACTGACACAGAAATGATATCTTTTACTTTAAGGCGCCTCAAGTTTTCATCCTTATTCTTGGCTGCTTTTCCGGGCCTCCTAAGGAAATATGTTAAGGTATGCCCATAGATATGCATCATTTTCTGCAAATTCAACTTTTCTTGGTGGTTCTTTATCTAGAATACCATGCTTTTTTGTGGGATCTTAATAAGGTGTTAATGTATAAGAACATACTACATATCTCCTTTGCCTAATGATTAACTCATTTGGTTTGATTATCTTAGTTTGGTTTTACAACCATTTTTATTTTATTAACTTTTTATTTATAAAGTAATTACTAAACAATACTTTATTTCTATTTTTATTTTTTACTTATTCCAGGTTGCACTTCATTTTTGGGGTACAGGAGGAAGTGCACTCCCTGTTGTTGCTTTTCTATTTTTAAGAGACTTGTGCATACGGCTTGGATCTGATTGTTTGGATGACTGCTTCAAAGGGATATACAAAGCCTACATATTAAACTGTCACTTCATAAATGCTGTAAAATTACAGCATATCCAGTTTCTTAGTAATTGCGTTGTAGAACTTCTTGGGGTGGACCTTCCATCTGCATATCAGCATGCCTTTGTTTTCATCCGACAGCTAGCCATGATCCTGCAGGATGCATTTAATGTGAAAACCAAGGTGATATATTGTTTTCTTCTATTTCTTTTCTTTTTAAGAATTCAAATTTTTTTGTTCTTAGGATTTTGAATTAATATAAGTGATCAGTTATTGGGGAGATTTTGTGCTTCTCATCTAGTCTACAATTGAGAAAATTCTTACTTTATTTTTAGCACTTTACTCAGTAGATTTGAGCTTTTGTTTGTCTCTCCTGGCTTTACCCCTAGTTTATTGGTCCTTGAAATATTATTTCTAAGGTAGCTAGATGATTTACCTTTCAATACTGATTGTTATAGTATGCAGTGCATTTAGTAATTAACTTGATATGGTTGATCCACTTTGATTTTCTCATTATTGTTTTGCACCTGAGTTTTTTCTCTCTTTCTTTGTAGGAAGCATTCCGAAAGGTTTATGAGTGGAAATTCATGAACTGCCTTGAGCTTTGGACAGGAGCTGTCTGTGCCTACAGCTCAGAAGCTGATATCAAACCCCTTGCTTATCCTTTGACCCAAATAATCTCTGGGGTTGCCCGTCTAGTTCCAACTGCTCGATACTTCCCCCTTAGATTGAGGTGTGTTAGAATGCTTAACAGAATCGCTGCTTCTACCGGTACTTTTATACCAGTTTCTATGCTCCTTCTGGACATGCTGGAGATGAAAGAATTGAATAGGCCACCCAGTGGAGGTGTTGGCAAAGCTGTTGATTTGCATACAGTTCTCAAGGTCTCTTTAAGTGCAAATATCTTTCTTTGTCAAATTGTTGCAACATGATTGGTTTTTATATTTGACAGAGAGTTCTCTATGACAGGTAAGTAAGCCTACCCTGAAGACACGAGCTTTCCAGGAGGCATGTGTATATTCTGTTGTTGAAGAGCTAGCTGAACATTTAGCACAATGGAGCTATTCTGTCGCTTTCTTTGAGTTATCATTTATTCCCTCTGTGCGGTTGCGTGACTTTTGCAAATCTACCAAAGTTGAAAGATTCCGAAAAGAAATGAGGCAGCTTATCCGTCAGGTATATTCTTTATAGTGATTGCCAGATGTTCATTTATAGAAAATTCCATCTGAATTGTAAGAGCATTTTTCAATGCTGTAATGTTCTAACTCTTCCATTTTCCAGATTGATGCTAACTCTGAGTTTACAAATGAGCGGCGTATGTCAATTACTTTTCAACCAAATGATCCTTCGGCCTCATTTTTCCTTGAGGTCTGTACATAGACTGTTCCTTTGTCTTTTTACCATTTATATTTTCACACTGTATTTCTGCGCATGCATTTTTTTTTGCCCCTATGATGTACTTCTTATATATACTGTATTCAATTATGAGATTAATTAGGATCATAATGTTCGACAGCAAACTTAGCCATTGTAATATATATGACTGTAACTTGACCATAAGTTAGCTAACCTGCTGTTGCTTTAGCTTTTTGAAATTGCTTGCCTTTTTATGATGTAAATGTTTGTTATATTTATGTGGACATTGAGTGGGTGAAATTGGAACTATGAACTGTGAAGCTAAGTGATCAGTGCTCGAACACCGTTTTCTTCCTAGGCAAAAACGTATTTATAAATCCAATACATCTCCTTTTATTATTATTTTTTTTTGGCCTTTTTTAACTTGCCAAATTCTGAGCTACTTCCAGTTTCAGGGTTCTGGATTTTTTTTGTGGATCAAAGATTCATTGAGATTTAGATGTATTTTTTCAGGAGCTTCTGTAGATGATGTTTATGAAGTTATGATGTATCTGATGTATCTGCTGTTTTCGATGTTACCGTTTTAAGAGACTGATGGATTTTGTTTGACTATAGGATGAGAAAAAGGCAGGGTCTAGTCCTCTGTCACGGTATGTGGCAATTCTACGTCAGAGAGCACAACAAAGAAATGACTCATTGATGGAATCAAGGTTTTTAACCGTGTTTGTCATTAGGTTTTATCAATATACTTTCCAAGTTAAGGTTGTCATTTTTTATGATGTGCTGTGATTTTCAGTGTCCTAGTAGGTGAGAAGGCTTCTGTATTCGGGAGTAAGAAGCTACCAGCTAGTGATGGTGAAGATGATTCTGCAGATGAACAAGGTGCCACTGTTTTCAGTTCATCATCCTGGTTACCTGGAAGTGCTTCAAAGTATGATTTTCGTGTCTGGTTCTCTATCTCTCTGTGTTTTCTTACTGCCTTGAAGTTCAATTTTTTTCTTATCCTGTTGGCCCGTGGCTAATAGTTAGACACTACTTGTTTTCAGAGATAAACCTCCTAAAGAGGAGAAGAAGAAAAAGAAGGGAAGGACGACGCAGCAGGAAGAGGTAGCCCTGGAGGAAGACATTGTAGAGGACTTGGTACTAAGCTCTGATGAAGAAGATGGGTCGATGAGCGATGCCCCAGCTAATGAAGATGGATCTGCAAGTGACGTCTTCTCCTCCGATAAAGATGATGATCTAAAACCAGTGTCTCCTAGAGAGCAGACCAAGAAGCGGAAACTGAAAAACCTGCCAAAGAAAAATGTAAAATCCCATGCCAAGCAGTCCAAGAAGAGAAAGAGAGCCAATTGAATAGATACTAAGAGAAGATGATCAATGCAAAAACCAATATAGTCATTATATTTTAGTTCTGCATTAGACATGTAATGCTGCCTGCCCTTAGCAGGAAATTGTGAAATATTCCAATTCTGTCAAAGCAGCAGACTCCTGGCAGAAATTTTGTACGAGAATTTTTGTTGGTGAATACTGAACACAGTTTTTGGAGAAATAGAAATTATAGAATTTTTGTATTCTATCTTGAAAAGTATGGTAATACAAAGATACATTTTATACAATATAGTTATAAATAAGGAACCAACAACGCGTATAATAACATCCAAACAAAAAGGAACAAATATTTAAAATTCAGACCATAATGATAATAGCAAGCTTTTAAGTTTGAATTCATCAACAAATACAACGTCTCCTTTCAGTCAAATGAGGCGAATCTGCACTCTAGAGCTCTTGTACCTTTATGCGAAAATAGAGAATGGTCTTTATTACTATTAGAGCATTACTCCACATCTATTTATTATTTACACATGCGTATACATATCACTATGATTGGCTGAAAATATATAGACATTGCAAGAAACAAATAGAAAAGGGACAAATTTATTGTGAAAATAACATATATTATTACCTAAATTTGTAAGAACATAGTTTGAGTGGAAACTTGTGTTCCTAGAATTATTATTATTATTATTATTATTACTATTTTTTATACACATGCAGATTTGTTAGAAAAGAGTGGAGTTCAACTGCAAAAACTTCAAATCTCTTCCTGTACCACACACCCAATGAAAATAGTATACATTGCTACTTTGATTGGTATGAGTATAGTTTGAGCAGGATTTCTCTTGTTCCACCCTGTACACCATTACTATGATTTTGCATTTTGAAAATTTAAGATGGTAAAGTGGGCCAACAGAGAGTGGACCCCAGTGAATCCCAGTTCTCCGGGTGTGCAAACGATTGAAAAGGTAGTCCAGTTGTACATCTAGTTGTGAATATGTATGTAATTAATGACACAACTTGAGAGGAAGCGCAACGACTCATTTCCACCCAGCAAGGTTTTCGAATCAAGTCGATACCGTAGAACTTTTAAAGCTTTACATAAAGATGCCACATGGTCAGAACACCGTTTACCATCCAGTTTCAAGCCCAACAGACCCAGCACGCTGATTTTCACCTATATCATGTAAAATGGTATATCTTTAATAATTTTATTAAAATTATTATTTAAAATTTATATTTATTATATAGTTTATTTTTAGCACAGAATTTAAAAGTCCAAGACCTCAATCTCAAACACACCCTTAATCCAATTGAGATTCAGCCCATGCACATTAAAATTCATTTCTTAGCTTAACTCTCTCTCTCTCTCTCTCTCTAGAGAGAGAGAATTAAGCTAAGAAATGATATGTATATGTGTGTGTATGATCTGGCACAGTATTCAACTTTATTATAATTTAAAAAATTATTAAATCATATGATTTAATAGTATTATATTATTACATTATTAAATAATATGATTTAATAACTTTTTCAGACTTTAATAAATCTAAAATCATGGATTGAAACATTTATATATACAACTTTTTTAACACATACTTTAACTTGAAATTGAAAAAAAAAAAGCCTATATTTGGTACAAAATCTTTAATTAATTCATTGGCTGTTTTCATAGTGATTATTTTAGTTTAACATATAAAAATTGTTGCTAATAAATTTTTTATTTTAAACAGTTATGAAAACATTTTTCAAGCTTATACTCATTTGAGCTGGAGCCAGCGCAGTTAAAAAAAAAAAAAAGGAGTGATAATAATGTTATTACCACTACTTTTTTTTTTTATGGAGCAAGTAGTTAATGAAAGTATTATGAGAAGGTTGTGGTAAAAATTATATTTTTAATAATATTTAAAACACTCTTTTTATATTAACTACAATCAAATAATAATAGTAATAAAATTACTATTTTTGAACTATTTCAAAAATTATACCAAATTATTTTTCAAGCGCACTCAAGCTTGAGCGCATGTCCATGACACTTACAAAAAGTAATTATAACAACACAATTACCATATATTTGTTGCTTTTTAAAGTATGTAATTAATTAAAAAAATATTACGATAAAGTTGCAGTAAAATATTAAAAAAATTATTCAAAATCACTTTTCAAACTCACTTGAGCTTGGGTGCGCCACTCTAAAAAATAATTATAACGTTGCAATTACCATAAATTTGTTGCTTTTATAGTAAGTAATTAATAAAAAGTACTATGATAAGGTTGCGCCGTTGGGGTTAATTTAAATGAGCTTTTCAAAATTTAAAAAAGTAAAAAATTTAATAGTTAAAAATACAATAAATTATAAAAAAAAATGCTTCTTTTTTTTTTTCCCTATTTCAAAATCTATACCAGCGATTTTTTAGGCTCACTTGAGCTTGAGCCACCCGATAAAGTAATGGTAACAGTACACTGACCAAATATTAGAAGCAAGAGTAGTACTAATTTAAAGTTGCAAGTATATTTAATTTTTTTAAGAATATTATTTTTTAATTAATCAACTACAATCAAATAATTTAAAAAAGAAATGGTCCTTGAGCAATTTCAAAAATTATGCCAAATCATTTTTCAAGCTTCCCTGAGCTTGAGCATTATGAGAAGGCTGCATAAAAATTTTAATAAACAACATTTAAAGAATTCAGCTGTTCAAAAAAAAAAAAAATCAAATTGTCATAAAAATAAACATATTTAGCAAGTTTATTCGGAGCCGTCATAGATTTTATATGTATTTCTTGCACCAATTTTGCGATCAGCATTGGATCGTGGATTTAAAATATTTTCATAAGGTTTTTTTTTATGTATACTAAAAACTAATACATGTGAAATATTAAGTTTTTGTGTTCTTATATTATTAGATAATCATTCACCAAGGTCTCGTTTGAGATTTGGCAACACTAAAATATTTAATAAACACTAACTACTATAACCTGAAGGTTATATTATTTTGAGCCACCACTTATAAAATGAAAATTTTATAAGATTTTTATTATTTTTATCAAAATTATTATGTAAAAGTCATATTAATTACTATATACTATTAACTTTTATTACATAAATACTTTTTTTTTTCACAACAGTTGTAATTTAAAAGGTATAACACTTTCATATGAAACAGGGTCTAAGTTTTTATATCATATGAGAACATACAGTAAATCATCCTTGGATTTTATACTTTCTATATAAAAATATGTCCACCCTTTAAATATCTAAAAATGGGGTTTTGGCCCCCTCATTCTTATTCATGGATATACATTTCACAAGTAGCTAGCTGTAACCCTCTCCCTCTCATCTTTTTTTTTTTTTTTTGAATTTTTATATTTTTATGAATATATGAATAATATCTCAGCTATAGAATAATACTCAATATCTCTTTCTACATAATCATATTTTGTTTTACTTTTTTGAGCACTTGATGTGCGAGAAAACTAATTATTACTTAGATCGTGTGTTTCTAAAGTCACTACGTATAAGTGCAATATATGTCACTTTTCTTCAAGAATGACCTCTGAAATAAAGAAAGAATCTTTTCTCTTCTTTTTTTAATAAATTAAAATTTACGTTTTTTTCTCAAAGAAGAGAAAGCTCAATTTTTTTAGTTGGTCGTTATCCTTTCATATATTACTCCATTTTATGAATCATGTTTCTTGGTTTCTCCTTATGCTAATTTGTTTTTGATCCTTTAGAGTCGATCGGGAGCTAATGCTCCACGTTTATTGTTTTTCATCATTTTTTTTTTAATTTTATTGAGTCTCCGGGCTTAATCGAGATTTAACGATCTATTTATTTATTTATTCTTTGGATGAACCTTTGTTATACAAGTAAATCTTTATTACAGAATTTTGTCCTATCGGATTCAGACTAGCAGGTGAAGGGTTTAAAAAAATAAAGTTTATTGAAAAATTTCGGCTTATTAGACAGCAGGTCCAGGGTTTATCAACAAATAAACATTCCAAATTTCTTTTTTTTCTCTTTAATTTATGTAAAATTTTCCTTTTAGATCTTTGATGAACAAAAGGCTAATCATGTTTATATTGTTCATGTATTTATAATTACATTGTGATCATTAATGTCCAAATCAGATCGATAGTTAGATCATACATCTCAGTGGAAATAAAACTTAAATTATTAATATATGAATTAAGAATATTATAATTATATTTGTTTAAATATTCTCATCTAATGATGATTTTTGTTATCTTATCACATAAAAAGTGTGTCTGTTTATAGATATCTGTCAGTCTTACATGTCATTTTGTTTTATCTATTGAGTGCTTCATCAGTTTCATACATTTCATGCATGAACAAATTATTAATCAACTTCATTTCTCTCTCTCTTTCTCTTCCTCTAGCTAGCTATTGATCTATCATTTTTTCCCCTCAATATTTGAACTGATTTTCGAAGTTCTTATTGATCTATCATTCTTTTTCCTCAATAGTTGAACTTATTTTCGAAGTTCTTTTTGGCTTTACAGAAAGCAAAGAAATTGATCATTTCATCCATCATGGATTCTCAGTGGTTTAATCAAGCAGCAGCAACAAACATGAAAGGCTGTGATCTCCAAAATGCTGGAAACAAAATTGATCTGACCCTGAAGTTAGGATTGCCTGATAGTAGTGATCATGAAAATCAGCATTTTCGTCATTTTGATCAAATGATCCCGTGTCATTCCGACTTGAATATCAATGCTCTTAATTCTCATGAGGTAATTCTTTGTCCCATTATTTCAAATTAAACGTGCTTAGAATAATCAGATATCTTATTAAAATCAAAAATAAAAATAGAATAATAGGTAATTGATTTCATGATTCGATTAATTGATCTAGATATAGTGTCATGATTTTTAATTACATGCATAAATTTAATTTGCACAGGCATTAGTGGAAAATTGAGGATAAACCAATTTCATGCTTATTTTTTCGTAATTAATCGATAAACCAATAGAGAAACAACCTTATGGTCGCAGTTTAGTCAAGACACTAAGTTCAATTAATTGTTGGTCTTTGACTATGCACAAATAAGATATGCTTTGTTACATATCCACGAGGATCTATGTATATTTTATTAGATTGCGGCATCTTAGAATGATCTTAATTTAATTTTTGTAAATAACAATTTTCAAATCTCTTTAGTATATTTTGGTAACTTCCTTCTAAAATCTCCCTAAACATGAACTTATGGTATGTAAACAAAGTTATCTCTATTGTTCTTTTGCATATTTGGTATTAACAAATAAGTTTGACTATCCACCATGTATATGTAAGTTATTAATGCCTTCTCAAGCAACTTATCTTATGATAAGTTGTTCAAAATCATTACATTGTTTATCGAAATTAATCATTTTCGTCCTCATGTTTGGAAGCACACCAAAGCTTCTTGTCATGAAAAAGATAAATGTAACTTTTAATTTTCTTAATTTTTTTTTTTTGTTGTTTTACCCATAAAAGCAGAGGTACAATCGAACACAAAAAAAGAGGAAAAAATTATAATCAATTAGAAAATTCATAAGTTTAAATTTAGGGGTAAAATAGCGTAACACAAAAAATATTGAAAGTTAACAGAATCCTCTTATCTAACATAATCCTTTTGTCGATAAGGGAATTTTGATGAGATTAAAGTACTAAAGGAAAATTAGTTAATTTGCTGAAACAATAGGGTGTTTTTGAAATAATTAATGAAAAATGGAAACACTTGTGGATCTAACATCGGGTGTTTTTGAAATAATTAATGAAAAATGGAAACACTTGTGGATCTAACATCATCATTGGTCAGGGCTTCAAATAATTAATATAATGTTGTTGTTTATTATATATATGCAGGGAATGAATATGGCTAACAACCACATTGGACAAGGCTTCAATCCCAGTGAAGTTGCATGGCAACCATCAAACTTCACTGAACAATATGTGCACTCAGATAATAATAATAATAATCACTACGGCTTAATCCCATTTCAAGGCTCCACATCAATGGGGTCACCCCCGCTTCCTATCTACTATCCCCATAACATCAACAGCGACAACAACTTCAACATGAACCCTAATGTTCCGCCTGCAGCAGCACCACCACCACTAATGAATGATTACATGCTGCTCGACGTTTCGCCGCGGAGAGCTGAACTAGAGCAGGGTTCATCATCAGCTGCAGCTCCAGCTAAAAGGAGGGCAACGGGCACGAGGAGGCCGCGTGGGGGAAGCATCATTGATCCTAACAAAAGATGCACCAATTACAATTGCAAAACCAGTGATACTCCAATGTGGCGTAGAGGCCCTCTTGGTCCCAAGGTGAGCTATCGATTTTCCTTACTAATAAAAGATAACTAAACAAAAATGTTCCTTTCAAAGGGCAAAATTGTCTGAATAATTTTGCCTTAGCAGAATTCAGGCAATTTTGAACAACAACAAGAACATTAGAGGGGCCAAAATAATTATCTTTTTATAGATTTACAGATGTTACTAATGATTTCACTTTAAAAAAAAAAAAGCCGTATCTTTGTTCCTTTTTGTCCTGTTTCTTAATTGAATGTCATTCCTCTTAAAATACTAATCAAAATATTTTATGCTAAACTTAGAATTGATACATTAAAATTGTCATCCAAATTGTTAATTAAACTTAAAACTTAGATTATATTTCTATATGAAATTACTTTTTCATTACAGGTTGAAATAATCTTGTTTAATTATTTGTATGTCTTCCTTTTTGCAGACTTTGTGCAATGCATGTGGGATCAAATATAGGAAAGAAGAGGAGAAGAGGCTGAGGGCAAAAGAAGCCAATAGTCAGAACTCCAACACCGAGACTGATTAATCAAGTTTATGGCGATAATCAGTGATTTTGTAATAATCAAAGTTTTGGCTCATCTGCTAACGGAATAGGTTCTATGTTGTGAAATTTAAAATTTGCTTTGAACTTGCCTCTTTTATCAACTCTTCATGCATAATATTGGAAAACCACAGCTAGACCCCAGATATTTGTCAAGGTGTCAGAAAGACTCTAGACCCAAAAAAAAAAAAAAAAAAGGTGGAAGTGAATTCTCAAAACATGACCAAAATGGCCTTTTAGGTTGTCACTCTCTATCATCAATTAATAAGTAAAGCACGACAGCAACGCACGCAGAACCCAAGTCATCAGCCCTAAAACGACGAGGTCCTACTGTGTATTGATGTTACTCAAGTTATCAAAAAATGAAGCACGTGAGAATGCCGGAGTCAACAAGGTTATAACTTGTTTGATATTGAAGTACTGTATCTTTTAAAGTATAGTTATTGTGAAAAAAAATATAACTAAGAAGTAAAAGTCTATAGTGCATTTCAAATTTGATTTTTAAATAGTAATTCTATCAAAATATAATAAAAATATTATAAATTTTTCATTATAAAAGTGGTGGATAAAATCAACTTAACTTCCAACGTTTATCAAATATTTTTGTATTATAGCTACTCAACCTTAATACTAAATAACAACTAAAAATTGTTTTAGACCATTATTTTTAGCTCTAAAATAAATTTAGATTTTATAAGAGAAAAAATCGTATCATCTTTTTCTCTATAATGTGTAGCTTCGTTCTAAAAAATACCAAATAGAATTTTACAGCAATGGTATAACAACACAGCTACCATATATTCTACAGAGTTTATTATTAATATTAGCCATTGTGAAGTAAGTAATTAATGACAACTTTTATTAACTTCCCAAAGTTTTACATGAAACGAACAAATCCCTAATTTTGAAATTGCCATACACGTTGTACCATTTGTAAGCAGTACGGCATAATTATGAACCTGCTGAAATTGTTGTGAAAAATTTAAAAAAAAAAAAAGAAATTATCCTGGAAATTTATGCTCAGTCGTTAGATTTAATGTATATATATCTTACAATAGTTCGATCAATAGATATTGGATTTAATTTTCGATCCAGTTAACTTTAAAAAAATCATGAGCTAGACACAAATTAAAATACCCTTCCTTCGAAATTCTCTATAGCTAAGTTTTGGCCCCTCTTTCTGATCCATCATATAACTGTAGCTGTAAGTCTTTCTTTTATATATCTTCTTTTATTCTCCATATCTTTCTTTCTTTTTCATTCATATAATTAAATTTTCTCAGGGGTGAACTTTCGCATTTAATTTAAAAAATTTGTAAGAATATATGAATATATCTCTATTATAAAAGCAACTGTATTTCTCCTTTTATCGAATTAATTTTCTCGTCTATTCTTTTCCTTGATAACCTTGACTGCATAAGAAAAATTATTGATAAAATCGCATTCTACAAGAATGACCCCTAACATGAACATGCAACTTTTTCATCCTTCTTTAATTTCATTGGTCATTGATCTTTTTATACGTGCATTCAAATTTTTAATTCGAATAATCATTTAGCTCCCTTTTTTTAAAAAATTGTATATAATTTTCAATTGACGAACAAATTAAAGTTAATACACATAAGGTTTATACAAATTCAAAATAGTTTCATGCATTTTATTATAACATGGTTAAATATTCCCATCTATGGTTAGAACATAATCTCCATAGAAAAATTTAAACTACTGATGAATGAATTAAAATATTCTATTTCTTTCCATCTTCTTATCAAATTAATGATGATTTTTTGTTTTCTAATCACTTAAAAAGTGTGTCTTAGTGTCTACATGTCTATTTGTAGCATATGTGTCAGTCTTCTCTCTCTCTCTCTCAATGGTCAATAAGAGCTTCAGTTTCATATAAACGATTCATGTATGAACAAATTATTTGACTTCATTTCTCTCTCTTTCTCTCTACCTAGCTAGTTCATTTTTGGACCGTAAGAAGTTGTTTTTGCTCTCAAAAAACAAAGAAATTGATCAGTTGATCATGGATCATCAGTGGCTCAATCAGGAAGCAGCAACCAAAATGAACGGTTATGATCAGAACAATGATGATGGAAACACAATTGATCTGACTTTAAAGTTAGGGCTACCTAGTAGTGATAACGAATATGAGCATCGTAATTCTGATGAGGTAATTCTTTGTCTTATGCATTTCTTAATTACGTGTCTAGATAATATGATGTATTCTTAAATTGAATTTAAAAATGAAAATTTGAACATAATCTTCAGAAATGATATTACAATTTAATATTAGTCTTCATTTTTTAAATTATGATTTCTTGATTAAACCAATAAAAAAACTAACGGACAAATAATATTTTTCTTTTGTAATTTTGTTAAAAAACGAAGATTAATTAATGGTTGATCAATCAATATGCAGAAAAGAAGCTTCACTTCATTTAAATGATAATCTATATCTATAGATTGCAGCATCTAATTAGAATGATCTCATTATTGATTTAATTTTTACTAAATAGTGATTATCAAATCTGTTTAGATCCATTATTTTGGTAATCTTCTTGTAAAATCTTAATTATACGTGAACTGATGGTACGTATATAATTGTCATCTTTGTTGGTTTTTCCTTCCCTTTTTAGTTTTATTATTTGGCTGCGTAATTGGTATTAACACATTAGATTGACTGCTCCATATTGATCAAGTGATTAATGACTTCTTAAGCAGCTATTTTTTTCTTCAATTTTCTTTTTTGGGTCATCATTTTCATCTGTGAAAATGACAAATTTATTGACAAATTTTAGCAGCATCCCTACTACGTTGCTACTTACTATTGCCAAAATTTTGGGGTTTCCATTGACGTTTGTCACATGATAAAAAATAAATGCTTAAACAGTATTTTTTATCAAGGGCGGAGTTACTACAGGCTCTAGGTTAATTTTATTCGCAACTTTGTCCCCTATAGCTTAAAAATTATTACTAGCCCAAGCTTGTAATCTCTTTCTAGAATTTGGCCCCCTCTTACTTTCCAATTTTGATAGTTCTTGCCGAGTAACTTTGTACCCCTAGGTTTGTAGGCTGTCTAGACTTTGGTCTCTCTAACCTTTATCAATTTCACATTTTAGTGGCGTTTGTATTTTTATTTGAAATCTGAACAGATTTGAATTAGTCTAAATTCTGAATAGATCTGAATATCTGAATCTGAATAATATGTTTGTCTTTTTGTCTGAATCTCGGAAAATAAATATTAAGTTGTTTGTTTTTTTCAACTTAAAAAACTAAAAATATGTACTTTTATATTTGTATCCTTATTAAATTTGAATGTCAAATAAATAATATATTAAATACCACAATAATTTAACATTTATAAGTAAAATAATATATTAATGGGAGATTTAAGAATTAGATGAGATGAGCAAAGTGAAGAGTGATTCCATGACGGCTAAAAAATAATGATGAGATTATTATGTTGGGTAAATGTCTATGGGTGAGTCCTGGGATAGATATGAAAAATAAATTATAAAGCAGAGATATTTTTGACATTAGAAAGTAATTGACTTAATTTAGATTTCTCCATTCAGTAAAAAGCTAAAAAAATTAGCTTATTTTATTAAGTCAAAATTATCTAAAAAGTCTCATTAAGTTATAAAAACAAACACTTCTAATTAACTTAATTAATTAAGTTAAGTCACTTTAAGTCATTAAGTTAAAAAACAAACGCCACCTGAGTCTCTCAATTCTTAGGTAGGAGCACCCGCATTTTTCTTAATGCGGACATATTTTTAAACTGTATAATTTAAAAGAGTTAGTTATTGAATAAACTATAATTATATAAAACTATGCGGTTTAAAAGAGTTAAAAATTAACTCTTTTAAACCTCGCGGTTTTAAAATATGTCCGCATAAAAAAAAATAAGGGCGTTCGCACTAGAAAAGGACTACATGTATGTGCGTGTGTGCGTGCGCGCGTGTGCGTATGTAGGTATATGTGTATATAAAGCATCATTACCTAAAATAAAATACTAAGTATCAACTCTTGGTTAAAAAGTTATGGGTTAATAACATTATATCCTACAGTTTTTGTTTCCTAACTTTAATCATCTCACTTTATGAATTATGATACTAAGTTAAATAAATTAGATAGAAAAAATTTATGCCTTGTTTTGGATCATAATTTTAAGTTACAATAACTCAAACTTAATAATATTTATTGTGAATAAATTTTGTAATTCCAATAACTTGAACCTAAAAGTAGTTCAGTTAATAATATAAACATGGGAGAAACCAAAATTTTAGTTCAATATGGGTTATAATAGAGAATTTATAAACTGGAACATGTTATAACATAAAATCTGTAAAAGTGAGGAGGCCAGCGGCAGGGGTCATAATGAAAAACTATATAGATCGTTTGCCTATAACAATAATATGTAACACTTAAGGGGCCAACAAAGAATGCAGTTTCTTTAACCCTTAAATTTTAATCAGATATTCAAAACTCTCTCTCTCTATGTATATATGCACCCAAAACTCTCTCTATATCATATCTGAGATTAAAATTCAGAATTAAAATCTAAAACATAGATTTGTAAATTAGTTTACAACATTGTAAAAATTAATTTACGATATCGTACATTTGAGTTGGATTTTAATTCTGAATTAAAAAATTTTCTTATATGTATATGTATATTTCTTTTAGTGAGTAAGTAGTTTCTCTAACATTTTCATTGTCTATATACAGAGAATAAACAACTATAGAATGGTGAACGAAGGAATGAACAGTAACGCAAACATTGGACAAAGGTTCATTCCTAACGAAATTGTGTGGCCACAATCAAACTTGAGCAGTCAACATAGCCAAGCACAATATATGCACCCAAATAATGGCTATGGCTTTAGCAAATTTCCTGCGGGCTCTTCTTCAATGGGATCACAACTTCCTAACTCTCCTCTTCACTACAACAACTCAAGCATTAACCCTGACAATAATCTTCAGCTTGCAGCAGCAGCATCAGCGCTGGCATCGACGAAAGGTTACACACTCATCAACGTTCCGGCGTCTAGAAACCAGCAGCTGGCCACTACTGCAAGCTCGTCAGCTGCAGCTTCAGCTCCAAGGAGAGCAGCAGGCATTCCGAGGCCGCATGGGTATCCTTATAAAAGATGCACTAATTATAATTGCAATACCAATGATACTCCAATGTGGCGTAGAGGCCCTCTTGGCCCCAAGGTCAGTAAATTATTGCAGAGTATTGTCATTATTTTCTATTTGTAGACTTGAAAACAGTTATTCTTTGATGCAGTCACATACATACAAAGTTATGGTACAAAATTTGTTTTTTGGAAAAAAATTTTGGATGCTAGTGTATATATATATATATTAACTGGATCATTTCTTGGATTCTTTTCGCATGTGTTGGTTCAAAATACACATGGCAAGAATATAACAAATAAAAGTATAAATACATTTGGAGCATCCAAGATTTTCTTAACCATACAACGAATAAAATTTGTCACTATTACGGAGTCCAACGAGAATTTGGCAGTTATTTTTCTTATCACGCCAATATTTATACTCACTAATAACATAAGTCATCTGCCACATCATTTGTAATGGAATATGCACAAAAATTATTCATTAGGTATATATATATGTGTATATCTTCAAGAAAGATTAATTATGAGTTAGTTACATTAAATTTAAAGTTTGATACGTTAACCTTGTAACATGAACAGCCAATCTTGAAATTTGTACAATACCTCTTGCCCATATATGTAAATTGAGCTTGAAGTAGTGTTTTCAATCCTATGAATTTTCCTATTCTCAGACTCTCTGCAACGCGTGTGGGATCAAGTACAGAAAAGAGGAGGAGAAAAGGAAGGCGAAAGAAACAGAGACACCAAATATTGATCAGGACTCCAGCAGCCAAACTGCTTAGAGGAACTATTGATTTTAGTCAATTTTGTACCGAAGTTACCGATGCCTGCCTTGTCTGTGAAATGGGATTGAAATTAGCTTTTATGTTGTGCTAGAACTGTTTGCTTTTCAGCTACTTAGTCGCTTTTACAATGCTTCTGACAAATTTTTTCAAGTTATAAATCGATTTCTTGTGCTTGCAACAACAATGCTCTACTAGTATTCTACCTGTTAAAAGCAACATAAAAAATATGAAAATATAAACTAGAAAATCTCACACAAAACGAATATACTAAAAAATTTAATAAGAAAGAAACTAACTCTTGTGCATCTGCAGTATGTCTAATTTTTGCATCCAAAAAAGCAAAACTTAATAAACACGCCAAATACAAAGGTTATGACAACAAATTAGTCCTAACACATAAAGGGGGCAAGATGAAACAAAGGCAAGGTCATATCACTGATTTGCGCAATTCCTCAGATCCGTGTGCAAAGTGGCACCTATCGCCGAAGGTACAAGACCCTTTTGCAAAGTTCTCACAGAGCTTCGTCTTGAAGTTGTTTGACTGAGAAGAGGAATTTGACTTCATTGAATGTCCAGAACCAGAACCAACATTTACAATTAACTCACGAACCATAGCACTGGCTTGCTTGATCTGATCGAATGTACCCTCAAGCTCAATGTTCCTTAAGTTGGGATCAACCTCATGATCTCTGATGGAAAGCTTGGCTCCGGTAAGGCGACAGATTTGCTTGGAGTTCACACCATTTTTGCCAATGATAGCTCCTGCAAGCTTAGCGTCAATGCTAATCTTAGCAGTGGCCGAGGCCCCAAAACTGGCTGCAGCTCCTAGTGATTGTGGAGGCGGCTCAACCCGACCACCCATCCTGCCATGCATCGGTCCTCCCATGGCACGAGGATCTTCATAGGATGGTGCAGTTGGCCTGCCAAGCTCCCATTCACCATGAGCAAAATGGCATTTATCACCAAACTTGCAACCTTCAGCTGAGTTGTATTTGTTGCACAAACGAGATTTCACAGCCGGGGGAGATGAGCCATCTGGAAAGGATGGTGGGACTCCTGAATTTCTAGGAGGAGGTGGTGGATGAGCGGGGGTGCCACCAAGATTCAGCATCTGGGAGACAGCTTTGAAACCACCAGGAACGTAATGCAAGAAGTGACATCCCTCTCCAAAAGGGCACCCAGAAGTACTGCAAAACCAACAAAACAGGTGTGTAAGAGACTCCACAGGATACAAATGCATTTGGGAAATTCCATTGTTACAAGCCAGTCTAATCATAAATCTAAAACAGAATAATTTAAAAAATAAAAAAAAATAAAACTATAATTAATAAAGAAAAGTAACAAGTGAAGGTTGAAAAAGTAACTATTTATCACATTAAAATTGAACAATAGAACTAACTGTACTCATAATCCATTAATTATAAGCACTAAAGCTAGTGTAACACATCTACCATTATATTTGAAGATAAAGGGGGCAAACATTGCACTGATGACTGAGGGAGCTCCGTTGTAAACATATAATCAAATAACTAAAAGCATATGACACAAGATACTAATAATATATCTTTCTCTCTCTCTCTCTCAAGCCTTCTTTCTTGACAGTGCTCATAAAAATGTTTAATAGTCCATTACCAACTATAAAATCACATCTGTTGGCACATTGCTTAGATTAGGTAATGCTAATGGATTATTAACAAGTTCAGTGGGGATACTAACAAAAGTCAAAAACCCTCTCCCTTGCCAGAAACTAGATCCCAACAATTAAGGCACTTAGGTTCCCCAAAATCACACGATCCCCATCAAGACAACCATTTAAGCGTGTTCAAATAACTCGAAGCAAAGGGATGCTCATTGATCTCCATACAAAACCAAACAACATTAATCAACTTTCATTCCCTTTTTCCAAAATGTTCTTTCCCCATACGGTATTGTTTATCACACAATCTTTGCAACCCCTAACTTTCCTTTATTTCCCTTGTAACAAGTAAGAATTCACCAACTCTCTTTCAGCTTTCCCTACCACCCCCTTAAAACTCATATGGTGATCATTCATGACTACACACAACTATTAGAACTCCACCATACCAGAACCATTGGCACTTTCTCCAAGCTCAAACTCATAAATGATAGGTCAAGAATATTAGTCACTTTCTGAGATCTCCTACGATTATTTTTATGAAATATTTCAACCTCAATGTTTGGTTTATTCATGCTATTCACTGAAAGAGCATCATCAACAAACAGCAAGCCCAATCCACAAAATATGTTGGAAGATTTAACCTTAGCCACAACTATCCCATTATTTTTAAGGCCCATCCCGCACATCAATGTGAACATGATTTACCAAGAAATTCACTGATGTTCTCCATTAATCAGCAGAATAAGACAAGTCACCATAACTTGACTATACCATCACAATAGCATATCATACCTCCCTTATATTAGTCTTTCCTAAACCAATCGTCAATTAATCCTTAAATAGGTGAAAATAAGAAAATTATGAAAATTTTGAATGGTGCTGTCTAACATAAGACAAGCAAGAGCCCACATCATATTCTTCATTATATCAAGTTCCCACAAAGTTTCATATAAACATCATTCTTTGACAAAGATACTACTGTAAATAATGCAGTCATGTTACGATAAATCATATTCAGTAGCAGACCAACATATACATTCAATGAATTTGAGATAAATAAACTTCCCCAAATATGGATTGAGCATTCACGTAACTTTTGAGACATAAGAAATTCATAAATTAACTATTCAAAGATAACCTGAAATCTTCCAATACCAGAAGAAAGAGCTCATTTTCAAAATATATAGACAGGGGATAAGAATGCACAGTGCTCAAGTGATCTTAATAGCCATAGAGAAAAAACAGATTATCTTATTCCCAGTTGAAAGCCTTAAGTAATTCTAAGTAAAAGGCATTAAGAAAAATGTTGCTTTAAACTTTCAATAAGAAATCCCAGTAGTAACTTTTACAATAGAAAAAATAAAGAAGACAGAATACCTAAAATTCTAAACACTATTTTAGCTGATAAATAGCCATTATTGCATGGGAAAATCATATAATGTTAAATAAACACATAGCATTAATTGAAGAAGTTTTTTGATCTAAAAGCACAAGCATATGTTTAATCTCATGTAATCCATCAAATACTTCACCAAATTTACTAGAAAGGCTTATTTAATGCCACATTAGAACCATTTAAACTGCTAAAATATATAAATAAAAAATGAGATAAATTATCGAAAGGCAAACTATTTCAATCCAGTAAAAACATCTTGACTCAAAACAAGACTGGCAGACACACTAGCAAAAACATGGAAATTGAGCGAGTCTTGAAGAGAAAGGGAGAAAAAGAACCACAATATTTAAGAATGGTCACTATAATGTTCAGCTCCACAAGTTTAGCAACCCTTGTAACTTCCTTAGCAGTACATAGTCGAACGACCACGCAAACCCAGCCCTTGTACGAAAGCTATATTCATTTAAAAGTGTTACCAAGTAGAGAACAGCTTGGATAGCATGTTCCGGGACTTAAGATGCCAATTGATTGGTCCGGATCTGAAGGAATTTACTTGCAAAAGATTGTAAAATAAATTACAAATAACCATTATATAGTGAGCAAATTTTGCATCCAAACAACTGCTTTCAGTTTACATGAAGCCCTGCAAGTAGTTAATCCAACAGTACTCTCAGATATCAACAGTTTGCCATTTCTGTGTTCAATAATCATTGTTATCGTGATTAGAACAAAGGTATAACCTGTATCACAACTTAAGTTCCCAATTCATTAGTCCAAATCAAATGAATTTTACTTACAAATATTGTGTAATAAAATTTTCTTAAAAATTATAAATATTACAAATAGACATAATTGCATTTAGATTACTCATTTTAGATAGGTTAAGATTTGAACCTGAAAAACTTTGTGCATGGCTTCGATTTGCTTCCTATACCAGTTGGAAAGTTCTCCATTTCTGTTGCAGAACATTAATTGATTTTTTTCAGTTACAATTACAGTGAGTTATTAATCTTGAAACTTTAAAGAATATATAATATCATGTTATCATTCTCATCCTTGTGACAAAGGATGCTGTCTGAAAATTAAATAATCAATCAATAGTGTTCCGTATAGAGTATAAGTACACCACCAGATTCATTAAAATTAAGAGATTAAAATAGTTGAATAACAATACTGTAATTAGGCTCTAAATTGTACGATCTATTCAAGCTGTCGTAGACCTACAAATTGCCTCAATTTTACCTGAGAATTTTATAGGGGCAAAAAATAACTTGAACTAAGTTTTCTCAATCTTTGGGTTTCCAGGAGAAATAACTAACTCGACTAAGTCTTACTAAGTAGCTTAGCCAAGTGTTATGTTTACACTGGAACTAAACTGCAGATGGTTGACATAGTACATGTTTCTTTTCTTTTTTTATTACCCGAATATTCTCAGAGAAAAATTAGTTATCTGAGTTGTAGATAGCATCAATGTCGCATTACAATATCATACTTCTAAAGAAATAATATGAATGTATAAAAATTCCAGCTGCAGCATGAAAAGTTACAGAGAACTAAAATCCAGAATGAACATAACAACTCCATTACATGTGCCACATTATAATAGAAAGTTAGACAAGAATGGACGGTATAGCAAGATATGCAAGAATTAAAGAATATTAATCAGCTACCATAAAGAAACAAAGGAGAAGAGACAACTACCGACTTCAATTGACAACAACTGACCCAGAAAAAACTCAACCAAAAAAACTAACAGATCCAACTGATTCACGTGTCTGCAATTTGCATAAAAAATCAACTCTAATATATGAGACGCAAACAAAAGATACATTACACCACTATTTCAAAACAAAACTTCTGCCACGCAAAGACTCCCAAATCCAGTTTCAACACAATTAGCCCAACATAAAATCCTAGAGAAACCTAAGACAGTGAACAGAATACTGCGACCCCATGCACAAACATTATGAATGAAATTGAAACAGAGACTCATACAAACATATTACAAATGAATAAGTTCCATTTTGCCTCAATTTCACATACATATCAAACTACAAATCATATAAAATTACTATAAAAAAATCATTTAGCTTCATCTCCTCCTCGCTACCCCCAACAACGAAAAAAAAAATCATTTTTAGCTATCTAATACTTACGCATCAGAGCATCTCAAATTAAAAATAAATAAATAAATAGTAACAATTTCGAGCTTCAAAAACTCTTAACACTTGCGCAAAATAACATAGTAATGATAGAAGTTAACAATAACAGCGCTGAGGGAGTACCTTGCTTCGATTTCTTAAAGCCGCCATTGCCATTCGAGGCACCTTCATGCCTTCCTCTCTTACGGCCGCCACCGAGCTCCATTACGAGAGAAACAACCACCTGGATCCGAAGTCGAAGCACCTGACCAAGCGAAGCGGAAAGGAAAAAAGCGGCGAGAAAGTACGGGGAAGTGTGAGAGAAAGTGCGAGAAAATTTTGGGGGCAAGAACCCCAGTGAGAGAAAGCTAGGGCTCGAATTGAAGAGGGAGGAAAATTTTGGGAGGACAATTTGTGAAAACAGAAAAGGGGAAAATCGCGGAATCGAAAATAAGATTTAAATCTAGCTGATAAACGAAGATAAATTTTAATAATTTATGGATATTCCAGGCCACGTCACGTGTCTCTTCCCTCTCTGTTAATGATGTTAGCAAATTTAGTGCTTAGGTCATCCAGCGATCGGTGTTAATGCTTACAGCTTGCCGCAGTGAATCAAGAAGTGATCCTATTAATGGCTCTCATTTCAAACTAATTAAATTCACTGTCGACTGATGCCGTACGTGGAATGTTTGTATCTTAAATAATACTAATAGAATTTCTGGATTAAAAATAATAAATAATGATAAATTAATTATCAGTCATAATACATATACCAACTAAATAAATATAACAATATTGTTTAACAATAAAAAAAAAAGTCAGTGGATTCTATAATGAGATCTACTATTTTTCTACGTAATTGAAAACTATTCTACTACTTTGACATAGTAAAATAACTTTTATCAATAATAATGATATTGAGACGGTGGGATAGTTGTACACAAATTTTAGTTACTTTAGTATTATTATTGCCAATAAAAGAAATGTAAAATTATTATTGATAAAAATTAAACTCTTACATCATAAGGACCTAGTATTCAAGTAAATTTTGAAACCTTTTTTTTTTTTTTGTAAGCTTGAGTTTTGCATTTAGCATAGGAGGTGGTTATTTTAATTTAATTATCTAGAAGACTGTAAATAAGCTCTCATTTTCCGAATAATGAGATATTATTAATAGCAAAATGTTGAGAAAGTAGTGTGCTTATTAATTTAATAAAACTTAAAATGGGTTTTCCAAATATATAACCTAAATACCTGAGTTAAAAATTTTAAATTAAGAGATTTGGGGGAAGACTCGAGATCCAAGCATATTAACACCCAATTAGCAAGCGACTTTTCATTTTTGTAGTGTTAAATTTGAAAGTATATCAATTTGTTTATATGTAATAAATTCTTTAATTGTTTTCAATCACTATCATCTAATCTTTGGTCTCGGAAGCTATATTAGTCCCTAATACGGAAGTAAGGATGGGTCAAGACTTGAGTGATTGGACTCTCCCCAAGATACCAAACAAGGCCCCATTGTTGCAACTCGTTAAGCAAGCAGATGTCATCAGCCTAACAGTGGGTGTCTTTAGAAAGCTTTAATGGCATAGTTGCCCTGATATTGGACCGAAGCCTCGTGCCTCAAATATGTCCTTCTTGGGCCGAAATATTAGCTTAGGACAGTGGAAAACGACATAAAGCACGTTGCCCTGTCGATCCCCAAATGATTTTTCATATGGCTTGAGCATAATAACTTCATCTGTGGGGGTTGATGTTTCTTCATCTCTTCTGTCTCCTAAGAGTTGGGAATCGCCTCAATTAGGTTGGTTTAAACTTATTCAAGATGCAGTTGTGGATGTTTAGCGTGGTATGATTTGTTATTTTGGGGGGAGAGGGGATTTTTTGGTACTTTTAGAGAACTGCTCATTTTTCATTCACTCTTTATCACATGTATATTTGAACTAATTATGATAATATGCATACCCAAGTGACAAAAATTAAATTAATAAGTTGCGGCACTCCAGGAGTACTGAAACCTTCTCATAGGACAAATATACATAATTAAAAGAGGTTATAGGGCAGTTATACATAATCAATCATGAGGGGTTAGTTATGTTGGTAGGAGCTGATTTTGGTTTTTTTTCTGTTGATGTCAATATTGTGGAAGCAAAAGCTTCACATTTTGATAGAAAGCTAGCTAGAGAGGCTGGGTTGTCACCGTTAATCATTAAGTTAGCTTCTTTTGACGTTACACAACTAGTTTAAAAACAGTAAAATACTCAATCAGAACTATTTTAGACTATGAAGATGATATCAAGAATCATTTATAGTAATCCATGACTTCAGGATTCGGCATATTTTAAAGAATCGAAATCAAGCTGAGGATGATTTAGCTAAGTTACTATTCGACATAGTAGTTCTTTCGTTCTGATTGTTTATTGAATTTGATTAAATGGTCGATGGAATATGTGACATTAATTAAGACTTTCATATTCCGTCAGCATCGACATCTGTTACCTATACATTCTGGCAGATTGCCACTTGGTTTAAACCCGAATCCTTGGCAGTCACCGTCATCTTTACATTGGAAACCGATCAACCTGTCGGGTTCCAAATTCTTGCCCCGATAATGTTGGCTGTGTTTGTGCTTTTACCAATCTGCACTGGCAGATATTATTTCAATTTTCACACATGAGACGCATTCCCTCGCAATTTAAACGGCCATTGCAGTCATCAGTCATCACTGCTGGAACATTAAGCTCGCAAGACCAGGGTCCTGGCTTCAACCTCCAGCAACTGCCCTGTAATCATCAATGCCGTTTGTTAAATTGATATATGTAGATGAATAAATGGATGGATAAATAGATGGAAAAAAAATAAATAAATAGAAATGAGAAAATCAAATAAAGACTAACAAGAGACGATAACCATGAGGCGACCATCAAAATCATTCTGATAGAACCAATCTTCCTCATAAGCCGTGTTGATTGAATTAAATTCAGAATAACTGCTACAGCCTTTTTTCTTTTTTTTTATTTTAATACAACTGTTGTATTTGTGCTATTACTGATAGTACTTGAGGTAATAAAGGACAAGTTTGTATCGATAAGGCGAGCAACTGTTTACTGCAAGATTATTAAATTCTCCTTACCTCATAAAATGTAGCAAAAAAATTAAATTCCATTAGAATTTTCAACGCAAAATAAAAAGAATATGTGCATGTCATGGCAACAGGGGACAGAAATGGGAACCTAGGTGTTAAAAATGCCAAAGTGGTGAAGGTAATGAGGTTGAAGTCTAAACGCGGTCCAAACGCAGGGTGAAATGTGGTAATTTTTAAATTATTGAATTCAAAACGTTAGAGTGGAAAAGTTGGGGGGGCAAATGTTAGAATAGAAAGCTGGGGGAAATGAGGTATTTTCATCACTCAAATTCTATAAATCCACCCCAATTTAAAAATATAATTACAAATTAAACATTTCACATTATTTTTAATAATTTTAAAATAAGTAAGAAATTTAATCAATTAGCTAAGTATATTCTCATTATATTCTCTTTTTCTTTTTTAGGTCTCCTGACCACTAAGATGATCCTAACATAATTTTAATTTAACTATTTTTTTTATAAGCTAAAACTACCACAATAATCATAATCTATTTTAAGTTTAGTAACTTTTTATTTACTAATTTATCGGTACTATTTTATTAATATGATTATTAAAAGTCTAGCATCACCATTTATAATGAACAAAAGAGTTATGTTAAATATTGAATTATATCCTATATGTACTCTTTGGATGAGTGATTAGGTTGGATTAGGTTTATTAAAATCCAATCCAATCCAACAAACATGTTTAACACAAACCAATCCAACTCTTAAATCATCATGTTTGGATGGGTTGGTTAAATTGATTAAAATTCAAAATTAAAAAAGCTCAAATATAAAAGTTAAAAAAATCAATTTGTTACTTTAAATCAAATTCAAATAAAAAAAATTAGTTTGCCATCATGACATTAAATATTATCCATTATACTGAATATCTATCAATAAACATTTCACATTATTTTTAATAATTTTAAAATAAGTAAGAAATTTAATCAATTAGCTAAGTATATTCTCATTATATTCTCTTTTTCTTTTTTAGGTCTCCTGACCACTAAGATGACCCTAACATAATTTTAATTTAACTATTTTTTTATAAGCTAAAAGTGCCACAATAATCATAACCTATTTTAAGTTTAGTAACTTTTTATTTACTAATTTATCGGTACTACTTTATTAATATGATTATTAAAAGTCTAGCATCACCATTTATAATGAACAAAAGAGTTATGTTAAATATTGAATTATATCCTATATGTACTCTTTGGATGAGTGATTAGGTTGGATTAGGTTTATTAAAATCCAATCCAATCCAACAAACATGTTTAACACAAACCAATCCAACTCTTAAATCATCATGTTTGGATGGGTTGGTTAAATTGATTAAAATTCAAAATTAAAAAAGCTCAAATATAAAAGTTAAAAAAATCAATTTGTTACTTTAAATCAAATTCAAATAAAAAAAATTAGTTTGCCATCATGACATTAAATATTATCCATTATACTGAATATCTATCAATAAAATAACGTGTAGTGTTTGAAGATCTATCAACTTACTTTTAGTGAAAATATAGGTTTGATTTTTTAACTTTGAGTTTAGAGAATTCAATCAATGTTAGGTTTAACAGAGAAAAACCAAAAAGAGTCTCTTTTTATAAAAGAATGAAAAATTTTCAAAACTATGTTTAGTTATTTATAGTTTAACAACAGAATATTGACATTATTAATTTTTCAATAATTTTTATAAATTTCGGGTTGGATTGAAAAAAGTTGACCCAATCAAACCATCTGAATTTTAATTATTTAGATTGAATTGGATTGAGTCTATTAGGTTGAATTGTGATTACCCACCCCTAATTTTTATATTTAGTATATGATTGCACTGATTAAATTAGATTGATACACAATAGGATTCAAGTACATTATTTAATATATAGCATAAATTAGTACGATTATCAATAGTAGTCCATATTTTCCGCATGATTAAATGTCATTTATTTAATTAACCGACTGTGGATGTCATATAGTACAGATGGAAAAATCATTTATACTGAAAATAGGAGATTGGATTTAAATCCGCTCACATGAGTGAGAGAGATTAAGTTACGATTAGGATAAACAATAAAAAAATTAATTCATAAAGTCTTGTTTTCAGTCAAAAAGAGATTTTACCTTGGGACTACCTGAAAGTTCATTTTCTTGAGTTATGGTATCATGGCGGAGTAAATTATATACCTTCTCTCAATCATACCACAGAAAATTAAACTTTACATGGCCCTTTTTATATTGACTCCAAAGTGATGCAATTAATTAACAAAACATTTTGAAGTAGTGTAGATGCTTAATTTGTACATGATTGGAATTCGCCCACATTAACAGTGAAGAAGGCTTCGATTTTACATTCACGCACTCTCATATAATTAGGTCTTCCTCCATTATGAACAGATAAATCAATGTTCTTTCTTTTCTTTTTTTCATGTTACGTAAGCATGTATGATAACTTTGAAATTTTATTATTGAAATTTATTGAATGATGGAATATTGTTGAGAAATAATATTACATCAGCATTTACACATGCCTTGTACACATTTTGGCAGATTGCCGCCTGGACAAGGGACTGGTGGGCAGTCACTACCGACGCTACAGGATATGCCGATCTGGCCCCTGTCTGGTTCAACACTTAGGCGGCCACCAGCGCAGCCACCATTGCTGCTGGAACAGGCCACTTCCCTGGCTTCAACTTCCACCAGTTGCCCTGTTTATTTAATCAATTAGCATCAACTAACACCGAATTGATTTGTTAATAAAAATTGACAGATAGGTCAGATTAATAGATAGAAAAATAAATAAATAATGTGAGAGACACAGAGAAAATGACGTAAAGACTAACGTACATGATGCAATGACCATGAGGGTAACCATCAAAATCACTCTGATAGAACCGATCTCCTTCATAAGCTTCATGTTGACTGAAGTAAATTAAAATAACAGCTAGCTCTTCTTGATAATAGTATTTGAACTGATGAGGTGCAGGTCAAACTTAAGCATATATATATATATGTGTGTGTGTGTGTGTGCTGACTGCATGCAAGATTATTAATTTCTTCTTAAAAATGGCAAGAAATCCCTGGAATTTAGACTAGATTACAAGAAATATAACTTTTTTCTCAAAAAGGGAAAGTATTTAATAATTTGGATGTATAAGAATTTATAACTCTGATTAGATTTCCATACTAAAGGGCAATTAGATTACTTTTTGGATTAATTTGGATGCATAAGAATTTACAACTCACATCGGGTTTCCATACTAAAAATTTTCACAATTTTTGATGTTATTATTTTACTTTTTGGATTAATTTGGTAAATTAATTTTTCATAAAATTAAAATTGTTGCAAGTACATTAAACATTACTTTAAGTTGGCTAATGTCAATTTATTTATAAAAAACTATTAGTGAGATTGTTGCACATGTACAAAAAATTACTAATTCTCTTATATTGATATCTATTAGTTGATTTGATAATAAATTATTATCGATTAATCTGTTAATTAAAATTTTTATTGATAAATTTATTAATTTCAAGAATATTATCGCAAGGATATTATTAGAAAAGCAAATAAAAAGTAAGGGAAAGAATATAACAAATTTAATTACAATGTTGTTTTAAGATATTTTTTAAAATATAAAGATAAATGGATAATTAAATGAAAATATAGGGATTAATAATTATGTAAATTGAAATTATTTTTAAAAAAATTCTAATTATTATCTGTCACTATTCTATTAGTTAATAAATTTTATATAACTTGTAAAATTATTATTCTATATGTAAATAAAAGAATCAAGTCAAGGATGATTGTTAATTAGTTAGGGAAATAACCTCAAATCAAGGAAACAATCAATCTCCATGCATCCATTTTCAAGATTATGTAATCCCGATTATGATTCTCAAATATTTACTGTCATCCTCTGACTTCACAATTGTAGAAAAAATAGTTTTTCTCTCTTTCGATTTTTCTCAATCTGTTGTGCTATAAGCATTCATAATACGTGGGTCAAAATATAAAGGTAGAGAAGAGACTGTAAAAAGAAGAGTTAAGTTGTTTAGCATAAGCAGCAGATTTTAATAGATAATAAGTTGATCAAATAAACATGATGTAATTAAGACCAACTGCATTACATTCGTGAATGATTCTGGATGTACAATAGAAATATCATATAATTTAATTAATCCATTTCGGCTTGTTTATTAATTACGCTTAAAATAAAAAGCAAGGGCCGGATTGGCCATAGGAGAGAAAAAGATTATAGAAATTTGGTGAGAAAATTTGAAAGTGAAATTTTTTTATTAGAATCTATGCGATACGATTTTATGAATGCCTATGATCATCTTATAAATCAACGATATTGTCACATGATTAAATTTGGTTGATCTACAGCTTCAACACCATTTATTGAGAGTTACAAAAATATGCTATGTATTCATCAACTCAGCATATGATGGGCAATGATGCTCACTAAATCATTATCTATAATATAAAAAAAAAAAAATCGTGTATAACCAACTTTTTTTTTTAATTTTTTGGAACGTAGGGTCGATAAGTTTGAGCAGAGTTCAAATTGATTCTTTAGCTCTCATTTCTTTAGGATTCGAATCCAATTGACCAGCAAAATAAAATTAATTAAAAGCCGCTCGATTAGCGGGTTGAGCAACATTTAAACAAACTTATACACCGGAGCAGCTAAGCTTTCTAAATTTTAATTTGTCTGAAGTATAGAAACCCAGATAGACCTTCATTTTAGAGGAGGGCCAATGGCCTAGGAATTAACGACTCTTTAGATTATAGGTCGGGAATTATTATAGGAGACAGGCCATATCTTGAATTCTAAATATGCATAAAAAACTAAATTTGCTAGCTAGCAGTCTGGTTTAGCTATCACAATTTCATGAAATTCCCTGCCAAGAGCTTTCGTTGACCCTCAATTCATTTCAAGAAGAAAGCACAATCAGAAAAAAAAAATGAATAGCCAGATTTACAATGAGTGCTGAGCCTTGATCCACAAGTGTGTAGGCGGCTTGATTCATCACTAAAAATCACTTGGTCAACTCTCTAAAGCAATCGATCTGTGTCACTATGTGAGTCTATTCCTCACTTTCAGTCCAATTTATGTTTGTAATATTCTTCACGGTGATGATGGATAATATGAGGAATAAATGTCTTCACAGATTCCTCTCCACAGGTTATCAGTAATATTGAGAACAAAACTATTTGCAATATGCAACCTGTTTACCAATCATAGGACTACACAGCCTCTAAATATTCACAAGCTTTAGGCTAAATGTCACAAGTTACATATTGCATTCCAAGTTTTTACAACAAAATTTTTAACTTAAAAATTAAAATTTCACAAGATTTAGTTTATTGTGCTTATAAATAACAATAGTTATATTTTTCTTACAGACATCCACACTTAACATTTGACAAAATCCTTTTTCTTCTTTCCCTTGGATCTATTTTCATTTTCATTTATTGGGTTTGTTAAAGATATTTAAAAGAAAATAATTTTCCTTTACGGGAAACAGAACATTATAGGATAATAAGAAAATAATGAAAGCAGAAATAAGAATAAAGTATTATTGACTAAGATTATTAATGTAAATAATACTAACAACAATGTATTACTTTAAAAAGACTGTATATTTTTTATGTCCGTTTATTTTACAATAAAATAGAGAAAAGTAATGGTGTTGTATTGTAATAAAAGGATTAGGATACCCTCATAATCTTGATTTTTAGTGAATTGAATTCATGCGAGTAATTTGGTAGTTAATATATAGAAAATATGTATGAAGAGTTAAATTCTAACTATATATTATCACTAAAATATATGTGATATAAAATTTTCGTAATATCGAAGTAACTTAAACAGGAGAAGATCCTAATCCACAATACACTAACACCAACAAATCAACAACAATGGTGCTTTAAAATAACCGTATATATATTTTATAAAGTTTGAATATTTGCGCCTGATTGTATTCATCATATGTAGCAAAAATGCAAAATCCAATGAAGCAAAATCTCTTATTTCACACCAAAGTAGTGGAGCTTGAAAAATCGGGACAAGCCACCAGTGGAGTACCCAATGAGTGATGAGTCCCACCACATGATGGATGACACATGATGAACAATGAAAGTCACTTCAAATATTAGGCCATGAAAAAGATGTGTATGATCGCTAGGTTTTCAATTGATGGATATATACGCAAATAGACTGATAAGATATGACTTCTCAATGCCTTTGAAGAAGCCATATCCATATGAGGTTAGCTATGATAGCTCGGATTTTCAAAATTTCATTGCCACAGTCCATTAATATATATATATATATATATATTTCAAAAAGAGAAATGATAATGATTATTATAGAGCCAAAATTGACTTATAATTTCCCTATGCTGTCCAATTTTCGTTCCCTTTTCCTTCCCCTTTTGTTAAGCTTAAGATAATCAATCAAAGATAAGACACCTGACGTAACCCAATTGTTTGCTTTGAGAAATATTATTTCTGCAAATTTTCATATCTGGGGAAGGTAAAAACTGGACCCGTACGTGTCAAATCTCATGTTACACAAATTTACACTGCACAAATATATAATTATTGTGAGGAATATGTTTAGCACTAACTATTCAATGAGATAAAGTAATATCGTGCTGAAGTAAAAAATTTCTTTATGTGCAAAGGGGTTATCGTATGTATTGATCTGTTAAGAACAAACGGCCTCCTGTACACTGGGTTTCAAGGGTTGCATGGCATATTTGTTTGCGTCTCTAGTCTAGATTTTCCACTCTAGACACCATGACTGTCGTCTTTGATCCTGAAACCACACGGCGTTATTTTACATCCATAGCAAAAGTTCTCATACTGTTTGAAAGGAGACCCCTCATATACAGTCAAGTAAGTCAACCTACGCAACATCCTGACACGTCACCCTTAGCTGTTACATGATAATATAGGCCATCAAATATGAGTATTGTGACTTATTGGTTCACCCTTTCTACGTCATGTATGTAAATCAAGTTGTCGAAGCCACAAGATTTTAATGATTAATGATTGACAATAGCTTGACTGAAAACAACAAAATTGAGTAATAATAATGTAAATAGACCATTTAATTTAGTGTCGACATCTCATTTAATTTGAGAATCATACCTTATTGCAATAAGGTGACCCTCTTATATCTCTTTTTATTGGAGAATTTTCAAAATGGATTCGTCACCTCCTTTGTTCAATCTTCATCGCACAGTTCATTTTCTCTCCCTGTGAGTTAGCAAATTGAATGGTGCGGTTCTCCACTTTGAATTGAAAGCACAGCGTGATGACATAAACTAATGGGTGGATCATATTACAAACACTTTATTGAGTTTTATACCCTTTTTGTTTTTGTTTTTACTTCCCAGCTCCAGGTGTTATTTATTAATTACCTAATACTTCACCCAAAAAGCTTTCGTTTTATTTCGGGCATTTTGTATGCGTTACAGGTTTTTATCTTTAGTATTTAATTATTAACAGGTAATGCATTTCAATATTACATTTTAGGGTGCAAAATACGGTTTCACCCTTTAATTGTATCTCCAGACGGGATAAAAAATTTTACTGAGGAGAACAAAAATAAAATTTTTATTTTGTAAGTAAACATTTTAGCACATAAATTGATTCCGAATAGTTGCAACAAATAATTGAAACCTCAAAGGAGACAAGAAATTAAATAAATAGTGTGAGGTAAGAAGAGAGGGCATATATGAAACATAATAAGAGAAAAATGTTCTATTTAATATTTTGTAAAATTATTTTGAAGGTTTAGAATTTAGTTGGCTCATTTTGAAATAAACTACAAAAATGTGGTAGCTCTTTCTTTCTTTCTTTCTTTCTTTTTTTTTTCTTTTTTTGAGAAGAGTAGCTCATTGATATTAGGAGATAAGTTAAAGAAAGTGGGAAAAGAAATTTGTTAGTTAGAGGAGGCATTTGGCGGCCTAGTCTCTCAGTAAATCTAAAATTCAACAAATCGTCTCCCAAATCTTCATT
The DNA here is from genome assembly GCA_030449925.1 of Citropsis articulata. NCBI lineage: Eukaryota > Viridiplantae > Streptophyta > Magnoliopsida > Sapindales > Rutaceae > Citropsis > Citropsis articulata. Next base: position 3,994,009 of record JASUUH010000096.1, on the reverse strand, counting down.
TTTCTTTTTAATTTTCAAAATACATTGAATATATACATAGTTTCTAGGAAGAGTATCTCTTTCAATTCACCATCACAATATCTCCAGGCAGCTGTTTTTTGAATCTTGCAAAGAAAAATATTTAGTTGGTAATAATTACATGAGATCACTACCCATTATCAAATTATCCAAAGTCTAAAAATGAATACAAGCCAAAATCAAGTGAAAAAGAAAAACAAAGGCACGTATGAAATGATAAGAGTAAACCAAAACAAACTATATTGACAAAACATCAATAAAACAAACATATCCAAATGCCACAAACCTTATCTTTGCGCTATAAGGAAGCAATCATATCCCTAAGGTCAAGCTTCCTTATATGCGTTGCAAAACTTTTATTTGAAGGGAAATGAAATGCCCTGGCAAGAAAGCAAAACTTAGAAGCTAATGACTAATTTAATTAATTTAAACTCTTCTGAGCACATCATCTTCATCTAGTTTCATCTCCATTTCCTTCTCACAACTGTCCTCGTCAAGGTTGATGCCTCTGTACCAATTTGCACAGATCAAGTAGATAACAAAATCAAAAGCTGTAAGCACAGCCAGAAGGAAGTAGAATCTATCCATGTGGCCTGTGTTCAAATCATCAGGAATCCATCCAGGCTTGTCGCCTTTAGCGGTGATTCCCATGACCATGACCACAAGAAGGCTGCTCACATAGTTTCCGAATGAAATCGAAGCCATGCATAGTGAGCTTCCAAAGCTTTTGATCCCATCAGGGGCTTGCCCATTGAAGAATTCTAATTGCCCGACATACATGAACACTTCTGAGGCACCGACAAGGACATATTGTGGAATTTGCCAAAATATGCTTAAGGAACTTGCCTTTTCTCCAGGGCTAATATATTTGAGCCTTTGAATTTCAGTGGCACCAGCTGCTATCATTGCTAACATTCCAATTATTAGCCCAATTCCCATCCTTTGAAGCTCAGATAATCCTTTGGGGTTGCCATTGAGTTTGCCGGCTACCGGCACTAGGATTTTCCGATAGATTCCTGTGCAAATGAGGACACTGCAGATATCAAAAGCTGACATGCTGGCTGCCGGAAGGCGAAATTCTCCGATGTGGGAGTTCATAACATCTCCTTGCTCAACAAATAGAGAAGCCATTTGTGTGAAGACCACTGAGTAAATTATTGTGCATAGCCAAATTGGTAACATTTTTAGAACACATTTGGCTTCTTCAACTTGTGTTACAGTGCATAGCTTCCATGGATTCTTTGGGCCAGCTAAGTCGTTATCTGTTACTGTTGCTGCCTTGTCCAAAAACCTGACCAAATTCAACATACAAACGTAAGCCAAACAATGATAGGGCACATACATTCTCGTATTTGCTCAGGTAAAAGCTTAGATCAGGAGAGAATCATAAAATCAAATTCAATGCTTACTCAAATTCATTGCTGTGAAGAATCTTTCTGCTTCCTTTGATGGCAGATTCGGGCCCTGCAACTTCATACAGCTCATCAGAATTAGCCGGGACAACAACGTTCCATTTCCTAGCTGCAGCGATGAACACCTGAGCGACACGTGGCAGAGGGTTGCCACAAGGCTTTACATACCGGTAACCAGGAGTCCCCATCAAGTACGAAAGTAAAGCAATGACAGCAGAAGCTAATGAAACCAAAAACCCTAAAGTCCACTTTCCTGAATCCTCATAATAGACCAAAATGGTGTTTGAAAAAAGTGACCCAACATTGAGAAAGAAGTAGAAATAGCAAAAGAAAAGTGCTTTTGATTGCTTCTCTTTAGGTTTTGATTCATCAAATTGGTCTGCACCAAAGGTGGCCAGTGTGGGCTGATGCCCCCCGTATCCAAAGGCGATGAGATAAATAGATAAGTAGAAAATGGCAGCAAATATTGAAGATACTGGCTTGCAGCTTATGAATCCATCACCACAACCGGTTGGCTTGATCATTAAGAAAGAAACTACTGATAGTAGCACCAAACCCTAATCAAAAGAATACATAATCGCGGTTATAATTAATTAACTAGGCTAACAAACAAGGTCTTTCTTAACGTGTGCTCCAAGCAAACATATGAACAAAATCTATTAAATCTTACCAATGCAAAAATGAGCTGAAAGACAGCACAGGTTAAATAACGCCCCCAGTAAGAATCGCTGAGGAATGCACCGATAAGAGAGCACATATAAACTGTACCAGTCCATTTGCTGACATTATTAGCAGCATTTGCATTTTCTTGTTGAAGAACTCTGGTTAAGAACAAAACCAAGTTCACACCAACTCCAAAGAAAGCTAGTGTTGCAAGGCCTTGATTTGCTGCATGAAACAAACAAACAAGAAATTAATTCGAATAAAATTGTAAGTGATGATTGATGAACCATGATAAAATAAAAAATAAAAAAAAGGGGAAACTTTTGTCATCACTGAAGTTGCACCTAGTAAGATGCTTGCATATTTCCAGCCTCCTTTGTTCTTTTCATGAATGAGATTCTTTCTTATGAAAGAAGTAAGCATCTTTTCATCCTTATTGTTCTTGATCGCAGCTTGTGCTTGTCCAGTGCTAATATTTTCATCTGTCACCTGTTTTATTAATTTAAGGAAAAAAAATCAAAATCGTTAGTTATTTTCAAGCCAAACTACATGAATAAATATATTTTCAAAAACAATAATTAAAAACATATATTAGTTTAATTTTCCAACCTTTAGCGTGATCTGATTGGTGGAGTTGAGTACTGAATCCATAGCAGCCATTGAAGGTTGATTCTGTTCATTGAAAGTAACCCAATAACAAAATAGCAGAAACTATTCAGTACTGAAATTTACTATCAAATAGCAATAACCAACTCAACTTTATGTATTATGTACCAAACGATCACATTTATAATAGGAACTCAAATTTAGCTAAACTCAACCAAAAATTCAAATGAACTTTTGTGTTTTAATTTATTCACCCTCAAATGCTATATCATACACTTGATCCCCAAGAAAATGGAAACCGAAAAGTAGCAATTTTTTGCAATAGAATATAGTACATAAAAGAATATAAAAATAACCATTATATAGAAGTAGTTGTAACAACAGTAATATCATATTATCTTGAAAAGTGAAATGGAAAGAACATGAATTCGATGTAATACATGTAAAAGAACTTGAAAATTGATGAAAAAAATTCTGTTAAATAGAACCTTTAGGCGTGCTTATGGAAACATTTATAATGTAAAGACAATAGAAGAAATTGAGTGCTTACAGAGAATAATTAAGAGAAGTGAAGAAGAAGAAGAAGAAGTAATTGCCTATAGGCCCTGTGGAAGAAGGCTGATAAGATTGGTTTGTGAGAGTTCAATATATAGAAAAAAAAAATAGGGGACTATGAGAAGAGGGGGTCATTTTCAAACTTTATGATCTATACTATTGAGGAAAATTTTCTAAAAGAAATATAATGGATGAGAATTTTGAGAGGTGTGTTTAGAAAAGTGTTCGCCACAAATTTGGTCATTTGTTTCATAAAATATTGGCAAGTGGGCTGTAATTTTCATGTGAAAATGATGGATTTCGTTTTAGCTAATCCTGATAATCTGTACTAAATATCAGTTTTGGTCTTATTATACATATCAAAATATATTTTCACTTTTTCTCAACAATTTCATCATCAGGCATGAGGAGCAGTTTTATATAAACAGTGAAGAACTGTGCATCTTAAAACAAGTCATAAATTCAGTGGACCCATTGAATGGACATATATGGGTAAATGTTTCTATTTATGGCCTGCTGTTAAATGTTATTATCAAATTGATTACCTATAATCATTTGAAAAATATAAATGTATGTTAGATGGCTATCATTGTAGCATCTAATAAGAAACAATTAAAAAAAAAAAAGCAACTAGAGGAAGCAAATAAAATTAAAATAAATTATCTTTGCAATGTTTGAGATCGTTACAAGTTTTTTTTTCCCTTTTGCTGCTGCTATAAGATTTCTAATGAAGGTAACAAAGATGCGAAAGGATATTTTTTCTTATAAGACTTGTATTGATTTGTACCACGCATGATTGAAAAGTGGAAAGCCATATTATTTATATTAGCATTCTAAATTAAAGTTAGTAAAAAGCCAGATCCATACTATTTTTGCAATTAAACAGGAAAAAAAACTAAAAGAAAATAAGAATAAAACACAATGCATGCTTATTTTCAAACAGAAGGAAAAACACTTTGAGTAAATCCCAGAAGAAAATTTTAAAAGTAGCATAGCACTACTCATTGTAAAGAATTATGAGGTGCCTAATATTAACACATTCTAAAGTCCTAGTCACATTCAAAGTTTAAAATGCATCTGAATAAGAACTATATACACACACACACATTCACTAACCTTTGAATAAATTTGATCACTAGTGATGGAGTAAAGCAGTCTTTAGCTGGAAGTGTGACGTATTCCGGTGAAGGCGAAGACCGAGTGTCAATTATAACAGGCAGCAAACGAGGCCCGTAATTCACTAGACTCGTCGTTAGGAAACTTGAAAAGTACAAGTTGAAATCTATTGTCATTTATTGTTGAAAATTTGATGAAAAATAATTTGGCCTTGCAGCTACAGGCACCCTTTTCAACCGCTCTCAGCTAGAAGCTTATAATAAAAACATGTTCAATTTTATAAAATAACAGTAATAATAATGATAATGACCTAAAAGCAAAAGAAACCCCTTAAAAAAAGTGCAGTGCTTGTGATTCAACAAGATTGCGAAGAAAGTACTGCCCAGAGAAGAAGCTTAATTAATTGGTCATAATAGTAGTGTAACGAACAATTAATGTCGTATATTTATAGAGTAAAAAATTTGAGGTAACGGCTTCCTAGCAATATTAGGAGTCTGTTGCGTAACTGCTTCCTACTTAAACTCCAAAGTAAAATCTGAGCTTTTACCAAGTAAATATTTGGATTTGTGGCTGCTGTTATTAGCTGTAATTAGATCTAATATAGATCCATAATTTCGATTTGTTAAGAATTTGCAAAACGATAAAACTATCATTAAAAGAATAATAATAATCACATAGGCCCAAAAAAAAACTGTATACGGAAACTGGCCCATAAAAAAATTCTTCATAAATTAAATATAAACAATTTTATTTCAATGGTTGATTATTTCAGTTAAGGGTAGACAAATAAATTTGACTTATTTTTTTCTCTTACAAAATCTATCAAATATGTCTTTTAAAGAGATGGGTAGAAAGATTTTCACTCTCTTGACGTGTCCGGATTGACCCATAATTATCAATCTTAAAAGACCTTTTTCAAATTTTTAGTCGGCTGTTTTTTGTAACACTATTTTTGGCAATTTCACACGAGAGAAATTCCGATGTATTATCATCGACTTTTCGACTATTATTAATTATTCTTATTGAATGCAATTCAGTGTATTAATTAATTTATTATATGCTTACTTTCTCAAATGATAAGTCATTAATTAATCATGGCAATTTTTTTTTTATATAATAGTTCATCATTGATGAAACGATTTCACAGCACTAATAAAGGAATGATACCTTATATGTCACATCATTTAAAATACATATTTTCATATTTTAATTTTATAATTAGTTCATTATTAATATTTTTAGCTTGCATTAACGTGATAAATAATTTCATAACTGCCTTGTCTATTATGGTGGAGCCAGTTAAACTATGTTACAATAAATGACTTTGATGTCGTCGAAATATTAAGTATCATGGAAACTACAACAAATTAAATTATTTGATTGTATATATACTCATGATTTATTCTTTTTTTTCTGTAATTTTTTTTTCTGAAAGACCTCTAAAATTCTTTTGTTAGAGAGAAATTAATTTGAAACTATCCAGAAACCATTTTTTAATCTTTGTTTATTATTTATTTCGGAAGTGCAGTCAATTACATGTCAAGTGAGAAACTAATTTATTTTCAAAAGTGAGAAAAACAAAAGAATTTACAAGCTGGCTTTGCCAAAAATACCGAACTGAACAGTGTAATATACTCCAGTGATTGATCAAGATTCTATCAACAAAACGAATCCAAGAAAAATTGTGTCAAGATAGATAAGATATGAGATCAAATTTACAAACTAAATTTGCTAGCTAGGCTGGATTTGTGCAACGATATTTAACTGATTAGTGTCATTCATACAATTTTTTATGACTAAAATAAAGATTTCGAAAACACTGATGAAAATACTATTGGTTCAAAATGAATGTATCAGTCAAAATAAATGAAGTGTTAGGCTGTTTTGTACTAAACATGTTAATTTATTTACAAAATGCTGAAGTTACATAAAATTAGTAACCATATCGACTATTGGATCTGTGTAGAGAATAAAATTGTACCATTTGACATAAAATGATATAATTTAATATGGTTAACTTCTTGGTGATGTTCTAATTAACCACAAAACTATAAATAGGAGGGAAGATTATTTTGGTTAGGGCGAACATTAAATCATTCACATTCATGAAACAAACATAGAGTTAAGACACAACAAGTACATTGGTATTTTGTTCTTAATGTTGCAATAACATTTTTCCTATATTAAGACAAAACCACTTAAAAAGTTTGTTTCAACTTACTAACTCACTTGTAAACTGTTTATGTTAGGAAGTAATCTAAAAAGATTTTATTTGTTTTCACCTTTTCTCTTTTACTGAAATAAAATTTAATTTGGTTTCAACTTGGCTGTCAAGGGAACCTAATTTTGTTTGGTTTTTTGAACTCTTTACCTTCTTAATGCAAAATTTTACCATTTTCCTGCAACGGAATATCTAGTAATTACCAGATTTTTTCCATAATTTCTTATTCATTTCTGCCTTCTTTGCATCTTCTTTAAAACCTTCACCTTGCTTCACTCAATTAATGTTTCATCAGTTCCATTTTAATCTTTATGAAAAAGTTTTGTTAAATTCATACTTCTTCTTCTTCTTTTGATTTTCAAAATTAACCCAAAAAAAAAATGGAAGAAGATGCATCGAGCATGGTGTCGAACGCGAAAACTAATGCGAATAACACAGAAGCTTCAGATTCAAACAACAGCACTTCTGGATTGCAGCCAGCTCCCAAGAGAATGAGACATGACAAAAATGCATCACTAGTAAAATTTAAAGGGGTTGTGCCGCAGCAAAATGGTCACTGGGGTGCTCAAATATATGCAAATCATCAAAGAATTTGGCTTGGAACATTTAAATCAGAGAGAGAAGCAGCAATGGCATATGATAGTGCAGCAATCAAGATTCGCGGTGGCGATTCTCATAGAAATTTCCCATGGACAGACACCAATAATCAAGAGCCTAATTTTCAAAGCCAATATAGCACAGAAGCAGTTTTGAATATGATTAGAGATGGAACTTATCAACCAAAGTTTGCTGATTATCTTAGGGTTCAATCACAAAGAGAGGACAATAATTCAAACGCTAGCCTTAATCAAATAATGGTGCATGGAGATGAAAAATTTGCTTATAGGCAACTTTTTCAAAAGGAATTAACACCTAGTGATGTTGGTAAGCTAAATAGACTTGTGATTCCTAAAAAATATGCAGTTAAATATTTTCCTTATATTAGTGAAAATGCTGAAGAAAATGCAATTAATGGAGGAGTAGATGACATGGAATTAGTGTTTTATGATAAGTTAATGAGGCCGTGGAAATTTAGGTATTGTTTTTGGAGAAGTAGTCAAAGTTATGTATTTACAAGAGGATGGAATAGGTTTGTGAAGGAAAAAAGGTTGAAGGAAAAAGATATTATCACATTTTATGCATGCGAATGTGCAAATGGGGCGAAAGAGGGGCAAACTTTCTTCCTAGTTGATGTAATACATTGTGAAGGGCAGAATTGTCATGTGGTTAAAAAGCCAGTGCAATTGGAACAAATTACGGGGAAAAATTTCAGCTACAATGAGAAAGAATCCAATTCTGAAGAGAAAGGGTTTAAACTTTTTGGTGTACAGATTAATTGAGAGAAGAAGAAGCTTCACTGATTAGTTTCATCTTAATTTTTTGTGTACTTTTTATTATTTTTTCCTTTTGGATTTTCCCTTTAATTTTTATGGGTCTTATTGTTTTAGGGCATGAGTATTCATGTAGATCAATTAAATTCATGTACAAAGTCGGGCCAGTCTGAGCAATATATTCTTGGTTTTTAGATGTATATGAAAGAATAATTATCATTGAGATTGATAATTGCAAAATTGTTATCTAGTTTCAAAAAGAAAAATCCCAAAAATTGTATAACTTTGTGTGTTAGCTGGTTTCTAGTTGCTAATAGTATTCAGTTGAGCTAGTTAACTCAAACTGTTGGGGTTTCTTCATGCTGATTAATTTGGTATTTTCGTTGTGTTTATCAGTAAACTTTGTGAAAGAATTCTACTTTTCAAAATTCAAATGCAAATTCTCATCCACTAGACCACTAAAGTCTAAAGATGCACAAAGTAATTGATGAAGCCTAGTCAAACAAGTTATTAATAATATTATTATATTATTATTTTGGAGCAACACAGTAAAATGAATTAATCTAATTTCAAGCCAAAAATGAAAATGGAAATGAAAAGTCATGATAACCAGCTGTGCAACACCAGCTGCCACTGACTTATCAAATCAAACTTTAAGAATTGTTCAATTCAGTATTTCTCGTCCATGTGATTAAAAGATAAGCTGTTTCCCACTCACCCATTTGAGTTTTGACTCACTTTATTCTGGAATTCATATTATATTTCATGGCGTGTCCCTCACTTTCTGTCACTCTTTTCTCGATCACTTCTGATTTTCATTTCGGTTCTTTGCTGGCCCCTGTTGTTTTTCATACTAATTACTTTTCTCCTGAAACATATTATAAATTAAAATTTAACGAAAGTCTCAATTTATACGCTTATAGCATGTTCTATAAGTTATATATATATAATTCAAAAATTTATACTGAGTAGAAGCAAAGATCAATCCCATATGTGGGTAACCAAAATCCTTCATAGAACAACGCACTATATTTACCAAAACCAGCCCTTCGTTTTGGTGCCGATTGAAAACAATCATATTGTGATTCGCAAATTAAGTGAGATTAGTGACCTCTCAACTCAATCAAATACTTGCCAAATTCATTTCTGATCATGCAACTTACCCCCCACCTCCCTTTTTTCATGTATAAATTGAGCATGGTGGCTCTGGAAATTTTGAAATCAAGAAGAGTGGAAATACATTATGTATTAAGTAATTGTATCAGTTGAAAAATAAAAAATAAAAAGAAATGTATATGACATCTAAATTTTCTCGAAAATTAAAATCAGGCTAATCCTTAACAGTCACAGCCACTACAACAAATAAACTATTCATTCATTAAAAACAAAAACCATGATTTTATTTTGCACATTTAAGATGCATGAATATATTTGTTTGATGAGCTTGTGGTGATCACAATTGATCAACTGTTTCATAACATGATGAGCAATAAGAAAATTTTTCTAACCCTATATATACCCCAGAAAATCATGATAGTTTTTTTTTTTGGCTTTTGTTTAATCATTATAACTAATCTGAAATTACTGTTCTTGGGTCAATTCCAAATCTCAAAGGGAGACTCTGAAATAGTTGTTCATGTGATAACATACCACTTGAGAAACAAACTAAAATCTACCAAATGGAGGTGCCTGTGATAAAATAACAGAGACATGTAAGGTGATTTCAGGTGAGAGTGAAAGCCATGCTTTGCCCTTAGAGACATAGACATGCACGCGTGCAGGCCCTTGTGTAATCCATTTGTCAAATTTTGGTTACACTATTTTTAGGGTAAATGTTATCGGAAAAAAAGTCTTGGATACTTATAGTGCATTACATCACATCTTGCATATATATTACTAATTTCTTCATGATTGGTTAATTAACTGTCGGTGCAAACCAAAATTGAGAATTCGGAGCCAATAATGTCAAAGGGGTAAAATTAGACCAGAATCTAAAATTAAAAAAAGAAGAGGTCTAGAAATCTAGAGGACGAAACATTAAAACATTTAAGTTATGAGAGTAAAGTCTAAGACTATCTATTTTGAATACTAGAATAAAACAATTGTGTTGAATCTCGTGAGAATTTTGAGAGAAGTGTTAGAAGTTGCTTTATTCATAAAAGGAGTATTGTGCTTGTCATAATCTCTAGACTGAGTTTGGATATTTGACCTTATTATAACTCACCAATCCTCATTTTCAGTTAATTCTATTAAAAATTTTTAAAAATAACTTCTATCTCTTAATATATCTCATTTAATCCCATATTTATCTTTACCATAATTTTTTATCCTTTTTTTCAGACTCCCACCACATAAAACTTCCAATCTCTATAATATTTCTCTCTCTTTTTAAGGTAGCATTAACTTCTTGTTTTATCTACCCTAAGTTAGCAATTTCAAACACATGCTTTACTTTATTCTTATGTTGTGTTGTGGTTGCGTGTTGTTGTTGTGATGGTGTTGGTGGTGGTAGTGGAGGTTGTTGGTGATCTTCATGCATTGTCGGAGCGTGTTGGGGGGAATATTTTGCGATGAGTGTTGACCAATTCGGGAAAATTCAAACAATGATTAGCACCCATCCCATCAAATTTTATGCGACAAGCACCCGTCGCACCAAATTTTGTGCGACAACTTATTTGTCACACAAAATTCATATTACACAATCTGAAATTTTTGTAAGATAAATGCCCATCGCACCAAATTTTGTGCGACAGGCAAGATCGCACAGAAATTCAAATTACATAAAATTTAGGCTATTTTTTAAAAGTCATAATTTAGGTTAAATGTGTCTATTTTTTGTATATAATATACTGTTTCGAATCTTGCAACGAAACGAATTAAATCCACAACCTTTTTTTTCCAGTCTCCCCTATGATCAAACAAAAAATTTACCTCAAATTATGTGTGACAGACTATTATGATCGTTTTAGGGATATCAATGTAAAATGTGCCGTAGTAATACATTTGTTTTTTAGTGTATAACCACATTTATTTTTTAAAAATATTTTTTAGGTTTAATGGATTCAGTTGTGCTTTAATTATATTACGACGGTTGGTCGGAGACGTTAGCGGATGGGCGTATGGAGTATGTGAATGGCAATAATACAGTTTTTCTAATTCAAAAAGATTGTACGTTTGATCAGTTTCTGATAAGAGTTTATGATGTGTTACAGACAAATCATAATGAATACAATATCACTATGAAGACAACTTTGAAGTCTAGTAATATAATGTATCATACATATTTACTATCTATTGACATATTTAACAACGAAATAGTCAAGGTTATCTTACATATGGCCTCTGATGTGGTCAATTACAAATGCATTCCTGTATTTGTGACCACATTTCCTCAAGTTGTTTACCAAGATGTTGAACTACTTGTAGAAAATGAAACTTCTTTTAAAGCAAACTTTTATGCCCCTGATAGTAAAAAAGAGGTATTACCACAGATACTATCCTTACAACAACTTTACTCTCTACTTCACAGCAATAATGACATTATTAATGATAATGGCATTACCCTAATGGATGTTGAAGAAAAGGCATTACCACTAACAATATCGTTAGAGCAAAGTTACTCTCTATTCTACAATAATAATTTTCACAATAATGATAATCTTATTAATAACATCGGCAAAATAATAGTAAATAATGTTTGTATAGAACCATATAATAATACAACGGACAACTATTTCAATAGCTCAGTTCGTGATGGGGGCGTTAGTCTTTCTTATATTTCTACTAATGTTAAGGATGATGATCAGAATGGTATTCCTATTAATAATAGAGACAGCTAACCTATTTCTTCAGTGGCCCGTTCGAGAAGAAGAACAACAGTTGACTACCTCGTAAGTCTTACTCTAGTTTTACCTTCGAACTTGGCTGCTCCAGACTTGGTCAGTAATTGTAATTATAATGATATTAGTGTGGGTTAGTTGTTTGTTATGAAGAATGTGTTAATACTAGAGCTAGGCAAAATTGCCTTAAGGGGTAAGTTTGATTTCAAGATCACACGGTTGACAACGACATGTTTCGAGGCCCAGTGTTCTTCGGAATCATATAAATGGCAAACTCGAGCAACAAGAGCTTCAAATGACCAGAATGTCCCGTGGTTAGTGAGAAGATTTGAACACGTACACACTTGTTGTAATGAGGTATTGGCCGGTGGTGTTCGTCAAGTAAGTAGTCAAGTTGTTAGTCATATTATTACAAACAAGTTTATCTAAGAAAAATATATATACATTCGAAATGACATCAGAGCAGATATGCAGTAGAAATACGATGTCCAGTTAGTATATCAGCAAGCATATTGAGCCAAAGAAATTGGCCTTGAAATAGTTCTCCTGTTATATAGTTAACCAATTTTGAAGTTAGAATAGTTTTTTGCTGCTTAGTAATATTATCAATTGTTTTATATATATAATACTTATAAGGCGAGTTTTGTAGTTGAAAAATAAATGCACCGCATCATATGTTATTTTTTAAAAAACAAATGTCTTCTACTTTAAGATCCAGGGAATCTGATTATTTATCTTTACGACCCACTATAATGGTATCCTCTCGATCACTTCGAAAAGCCGAGCCTACAACAACAAAGTTAAAAATCCACAAAAGTTAATTTAGTATAAGTATAAAACTAACGAACTCTAATATATATATATATTTTTACCAACCCACCTGAACCCCATGACTGAAGCCATAAATATTATATATCTTAATATTATGAGAATGATTTTTCAAACGCTTCGTCTTAAATTTGTTGGCCTTCTGGTTTAATGCATTGTTCAAATTGTCGTATACCGTTTGCCATGATAAATGACCCCATAGACAATTTCGAAAGTGGTCTATATCGTCAACATATTTCATTAGCCGAAAGTCAGCTTGACTGTGATCCATTCTCTCATTTAGTACCTTATCCGTAAAGTAATACATCACGATTTTCAGGGCATCAATGTCGTCCATAGCACAAAAGTTCAAAATAAAAAAATCTAGCATCCAATTATTTGATATTCAAGTGAAATACAAGTTGTGCAACCCAAGAGGGGGGGTGAATTGAAATTTTAAAATTATGCTAAGTAAATCGCACACCAATTTAATCTAATGCCTTAATCAAATAAAAAACAATAAGTTCAAACAAGTATAATAATAGAGGAGTAAGGGAAGAGAAAACAAACACGAGGATTTTTACGTGGTTCGGCTATTCCCGTCTACGTCCACGCCTCAGACAGGGGCATTTCACTATCCAAGCCTCCCAAGCGAATGTTCTGATTGACTTCCAAGGTGTCAATGGACCTTTACAATCAAGAGAGTATCTCCCCAATCTCTTCACCCCAAGTGTTTCCTCACTTGAACACTCACAATTTGATGATAAATGAAAGTTACAACAATAAAACTCTCTTTAAGAATAGATAAACAAATTATAGCTCAATGATGACTCAATAAATGATGATTTAAAAAATGGAAGCTCAATATATGTTTTATAAACTTGTTTTGACTTTCTAGAGTTCTTAAAATGAAGTTGGAATTGAATTTATATAGTTAAAACCTGAAAACTAGCTGTTATAGGCAAAATCCCGAAATCAAGCGACTAGCTGCTTAAATTAACCAGATCACCGCTTGTAACAGTGAAGTTACCGTTAGATTTGAAATTTGCTACAGTAAGACTGTTCAAAAAATTATAGTTTGCCCAGAAATTCATAAAACTTTTTAAATAGGTCCAATTCTGGATATCAATGTTTGGAATTACATTGAGGTCCTCAAACTTTCATAAATTATAATATGACTCAAAATGTTTCCAACTTTTACAAATAAGTCCAAATCTGGAATTTATAAATAATACTTATCATTCCCAAAATTTTCTGAAATTATTCTATGGCCTAACATATAATAATACTCTTCATAAAAGTCCTTTTTAAGTTTTAATATAATCAACATAAATGTTAAAGTTCTCAAAATTTTTCACTTAGACCCTCAATCTTTTATAAATTATAATATGGCCCAAAGTTTTTCAAATCTTTACAAATAGGTTTAAATTCAAATTCAAAATAATATTTATTAAAATCAAATATTGTAAAATATTTTCATTTTAATCCAAATTACTCAAATCCACAAAATACTTTTATCTTAAAAATATAATATTTTGGCTTATGAAAAGTAATAATTTATTAAACAAAATATTGGGCTTCTCAAATGCTAAATCATGCATCAATTAAATCAAACCGGCTTTACAAGAAATTGTCGCAATAATTTGTCCATCGAGCTTTAAACTTCATTCTTGATTTCGCTGTTGTCTGTTGAGTGTCTTAAGCTTGATTTCACTTGATTCACTTGCATAAATATTATCCTTAAAAAACTAGTGAACTTGTGAAATATAATATTTATTAAATCACTTAAGACACATGTTTATTAACATCAAAATTACAATATGTGTAGCCCTTTAGGCTAACATCAAGTTTTTAAACCTACCACCGAAGTATTTATTAAGCACCTTATGTAGCGTCTTTAAATTTTTTGGCATGACGTTTGGACCATTGGAAAGCTCAGTAAGGAAGCAACACTCTCCAATCAATAAATGTACCAAGTACTCTCTAATTTGAAACTATAACTGATTTTTATCTGTTTCTTCAAGTGCTACTTGCCTAAGTAATAGGTTATAAATTATAACACAACTAAAATTATAACTATCCAAGTCCAGGAAGTGCCCAAAAATATCACTTTTGAACAATGACAATTGTTTGCGCATTAGTTTACGCCAGATAGCTGCGATGAATTTTTTAAATTTTGACGTCTTTGAAATGCGGTCCAAGAAATGATCAACAAAGCATAACTTCATCACATCTCGCTTATTCCCAGGTTCAGGTGGATTGTGCTTTGCCAACTTAGTTTTCATAATCTATCTGAAACAAAATCGAAATTCTAATCTTTATTGTGCTATTTATAAAATAATTATAATAATACAGAATAAAATAAAAAGTTGTCTAAAAAGTAAAAATGGTTCTGTGTGTAATTTGCATTTTTATGCGACAATCTCTCATCACACAAAAAAAAAAATCTTTTCTTTGTGCAACGGGCTTAAATTTGGAGCGACGGCCACACATCGCACAAAATTTGGTGCGAGGGGCACCAGTCGCACAAAAATTTGGATTACACATAGTCTGAGTTTTTGTATGACAGGTACAAAGTCGTATAAAATTTTTTGCAATAAGCACCCGTTGCATAAAAACTCTTGGTACAAAAACTGAGTTTTTGTGCGACGGGCACGATATCGTACAAAAAGTTTTCCGACGGTTGGGCATAAAAACTCAATTTTTGTGCAACGGGCACCCTATAACACAAAAAGTATTATGACGGACACCCGTCGCACAAAAACTTAGAATGTCTAATCTAAGCTTTTGTGGGGCGGGATGCCCATAGCAAAAATTGGGTGATGGGCTCCAAACCCATCGTGCGAGTGCTGCCCATTGCACAAACTCGCACACACATTGCACCAACCCATCATCCGTTACGAAAAAAATAGGTGACCTGGCAATGTCTATCACACACACACTCAAAACAGCACACTCCCAAAGCAACAACCACCACTACAAGCACCACCACCACCACTACCACTATTCTCAAATTACTACCACTATTATTCTCAAATTTCATTCTTAACATTAGTTTTTGGCTAGTGTTGATAAAAGTAAGTTTGAAGGGTTAAAATTAAAAAATCAAAAACTTTTGAGGTTATTTGTGTAAATTTCTCAAATTTTATAGGGTGTGAAAAACATTATTCATATTTGATCCATTAACAACAAAAAGAGTTCTGGACTTCATTTCCTTAGGAAGATTAAGGTCCACATATCCTCATTATGTATTGGGTTTAGGCCCATGAGCTGTAGTTAATGAGGTGCATTTGTCATGGGCCTTAAGTCTAGTACATCGTCCTTAACCATTTTTTTTAATATTTATCAGCCAACACTTTTTTTAATTTTAAACAAAATTATATTTAATATCTTTTTTTTAATATTATGTTATAAGTAAACAATATTTCAAAAAAAAAAAACTATTAGACTTTCTATTTCCTCCTTCATCTCAATGATAACAGCTATTGATCAATCTTATATATAAGATTTATCTAACTTATCTCTATGATAATGTATTTTAAATATTACGGTCTGCTGACATTTATAATTACAAATCTATTATGGAAATCCTGGATCAATTAGAAATTTACTAGAATAATTCTAAATCAATTATATTGAAGTACAACCAAAATGTCTATCTCTTATAAATTCTGAAAGAATATCTACTAAGAATATCTACACTACCCACATTAGTGGGAGAGAGCTCTACCTGCACTCAACCGCAATTTTTTAAAAGGGAAAAGGACATACACACCCTCAATATTTAGTAAAGGGACACAAAATCCCCTAATGTTTCAAAAAAGACATTCATACCCCCGAAATTTATTATTTTAACATGTAATGACCGTTATACCCTTCTAATAATTTATTGATTGTGTAATTTGTCCATATATTGTTATTGTTGATAAAATTAAGAAAATATCTTCATTACCCAATTCCTCTATTTAAATTTTTGTCAAATTTTTTTTTCAAACTAAATAAATTTAATCAATTACTTAAGAATAAAAATAAATAAAATTAGTTATTAATATCATAATAATAACAATTGCTTGTGATTATTTAAGTATGATTACTTTTTTTTTTATTTTGTTGATTATATAAGTTTAAATGATTGACATGTAGAGAATTGTTATTTTAAAAAAAAAAGTAATTATGTTTCAATAATCACAAGCAATTGTTATTCTTATGGTATTAATAATTAATTTTATTTATTTTTATTCTTAAGTAATGGATTAAATTTATTAGTTTGAAGAAAAAATTTGACAAAAATTTAAATAGAGGAATTGGGTAATGAAGGTATTTTTCTAATTTTATTAACAATATATAGACAAATTGCTAGAAGGGTATAATGGTAAAATTATAAAATTTGAGGGTGTGGATGTCTTTTTTGAAACATTAAAGAATTTTATGTCCATTTACTAAACATTGGGGGTGTGTATGTATTTTTTCCTTTTTAAAAATTAGGCAAAGAATATAGTCTCACTACTCTTAAAACTCACTGTCTTAAAGATAACATAGAATAATCTACACATATAATCAAATATGTTGTACCTAGTTGTAAATATTTAAGAGAGAGAGAGAGAGAGAGAGAGGGGGAGAGATCTTGCTAATAACAAGGAAAACATATCAACATCATATTAGGGTGATTCTGATTTGAAAATAGAAAAATTATGATACGAAAAGGTGATATGAACCCAACAAAAATACAACCAACCCTCACCGAACAAAGCCCAACTTCATTAACACCATTAATGGAGAGGATTATCAAATAGCCCCCTTAAATTTTTATTTTTTTGTTATTAATACATAATATACACGTTTGTCTTAGGTCCCTAACCGAATAACCCCTAATGAAATTACCCTTATATTGGAGAATTTAGATGATGTATTTCTTTTTGATAATGTTATGTCTCGCAATCTTGGCGTAATTTTAGAAATAAAAATTAACACATTTGTTTTAAAGTAATTAGAATTACTAACTGTCGTACTTTGAATATTAAATTAATTTTATCATAAAAATTTATATTATTTTTATTAAAATTAATATTTAAAAGTCATATTTACCATAAGTTAATAATATTTATTTCATAACTATAACCTTTTTTTATTACAACTACAATTTTTAAGGCACAGTAGATCAATACAAAAGAACACCTCAGGGTAAGCAATGCCTTGATGTCAAACACGCAAAAAACGTATAATGAAACCTATACTAAAGGACAATTTTGTCAGCTCCATAAGGATTAGAACCTATTTCATACACATGAACAAAATATGTACTTCTTTGGAAAAATATAGCAATACATGGAGTTGGATGATAAAACTACAGTTCTAAAGTAAGTAGCCAAATCCACAACTGCTGTTCAGTTTCTACATCCGTTTTGCATTTTTCGACATTTACAACACTACAAAGCCTCGATCTCATCGAACTCAACTACTTTAAACTCTCGAAAGCTTCATCAGCTTTTGTTTTCGTTCAGAGGAACCCCCCCAAAAAAAAAAAGAAAAAGCCTTTTTTTTTACTCAATACTTTTCTCTTTTCCTCACATTGGCGCTTTCAATCGTTCAAAGGTACCATTTTTTCTTGAACTTGAAGTTCATTGTGAGATTGGGTTTTTGTGTTTTTGGAGATTTATGAGAAATGTAGTAGTGGGTTTGTGCTAAGTTTAGAGATTGTTTGATTGGTGATTAATTTGTTAGATTTGTAGTCAAAGTTCATTTTTATTTTAGGAAAATATAAAAGATCGAAGTAAAGTTGGGTACTTTTTCTATTTAGTTTTTATTTAAATGTTAAGCTAATGTGGCTCTATATTTAATGGTACATGTGATTTTAATTTTTCGTAGTGTAATTGTTTGTGGAGAAAATGAAAATGCCGGAAAATTACAGAATCTAAAAATCTTGATACTGATGTGATTGTATTGGTTTTGTTGTATTTGTTGCAATTTAATTTGTTATTTGGTTTCGAATGATTGGTTTACTCTACTTCTCTGGTTAATATGACAGATATAAGTTCATAACTGATCAATATTGTTTATGTTTTATCCAATGTGGTTCGGAGAAGTTGATAGTTCTAACTTCCTCGGATGGATCTTTCATTTGGTCACGGGGATGAAAAGAAATAAGGATCTTCAACTTCTCTTGTAGGTCTTTTTAATTAGATGTATCTCTGCTTGCACTGAAATCTGGATTATAAACAATCTATGTCTAATCTAGTGCATCATATTGTAATTTAGCACAGAAACACTAATTGTACTGGAGCTGCTTCTTGTATAATTTTACAGGTATTTATTTTCCTCTGCAAGAGTTGGTGCATTGAAAATGGCCGCAACAGCAGCTTGTAGCCTTCAAATGGCAGCAGTAAAGCCATGCATTTCCTCTTCTCACAGAGGTGTCAAAGCAGGTGTTGCGGTTGTTGGTGGCAACTCTAAGGGGGCATTGTGGACTAAGCTTTCTAGTGCTTCTCACATATCATCTGTGCAACCTTTCCTACGGAGTTTTACATCATCTTCAGTAAAATTTGATAAGGCTGTAACAAGGGCAATGGCTGAATCTAGCACTAACAAGCCTATTTCCGGATTGCCTATTGATTTGAAAGGTCAGTTAATTTCCTTGCTCCTCCTCCTCGTCTGTAATAACTGAAAATTAAAAGTTTTGATCCCTAACTAACGATGGAACTAATATTAATAGGTAAGAGGGCGTTTATTGCTGGTGTAGCTGACGACAATGGATATGGTTGGGCTATAGCAAAATCTCTTGCTGCTGCAGGTGCTGAAATTTTGGTTGGAACATGGGTTCCTGTAAGTGACTGAACTTTCATTCTGGTGTTTTTCCCTTTAATGCTGATTTTTCTGTCCTCATAAGAGAATATTCATTTATTTTGTAGGCTTTGAACATTTTTGAAACCAGTCTGCGACGTGGAAAATTTGATGAATCTCGTGTGTAAGTTATTATACTTGGTTTATTTGGCATTGTAATGGGGTAATTCTGGTGCTTGGACTTACTAAAAATATTTTGATAATTCAGGTTGCCAGATGGTTCTTTGATGGAAATCACTAAAATATATCCCCTAGATGCTGTCTATGACAAGCCTGAGGATGTGCCTGAGGATGTAATGAAATATGTAGTTTCTAATTTATATGCGAAAGTAGGTGACGGCTTTTGCAATAACAATTTATTCTTGTCATTTTCTGCAGGTAAAATCAAACAAGCGCTATTCAGGGTCCTCTAAATGGACTGTTCAGGTATAGTTCCATTCATATTGTTTCATTCATTTACCACTGAGATTTTCTGTTACCTTCTTATTTGATAACTTGTAACTCATGTGCTCACTGAAAGGTTAGTTTTATGTCTCATAGGTCATTCATTAGTTAGCCACTCTGAAGATCATAATAGCCCCTTTTGGGCCCAACACTAGCTTCACCACAAGCTAATGATGAAGTTGATACTGTTTTTAATGCATTTTATGAACTGGATTTTTTTTTAAAAATTTTTTATTATGTCCTTGCTAATTCTATACCACATTTATTTGATTTGATATGATTTCTGATGTTGTCACTGCTTTCCAAATGTGTTGCAGGAATGTGCTGAATCTGTCAAACAAGATTTTGGCAGCATTGACATCCTAGTGCACTCACTTGCCAATGGACCAGAGGTACACTGGTTCTGTAAATAAAATCACTGTAATAATCTTGTCCTTTCCTGACAATTTTAATCCGTTAACAGGTGAGCAAGCCTCTGTTGGAGACTTCAAGGAACGGGTATCTTGCAGCTTTATCTGCTTCAAGTTACTCTTATGTTTCTCTACTCAAGCATTTCATTCCATTAATGAACCCAGGTACTTGCTTCATTCTCCAATCTGATAATGCTTTTCATTTTATCTTTCTGTGCCTTATTATATTATGTACGATTAGGTCAAAAAAGTAAATAGATCGAAAAAGTAAATTTCAAGGATCTAAATTGAGTTTTACTCATGTAGGTGGTTCTTCACTTTCGCTTACATACATTGCTTCCGAGAGGATCATTCCAGGGTATGTTTGCCATGCATTGTTTTCTGTACCATTAATATTAGTTGATTTGTGCCTTCTTTGCATGTGATAAGTTTTTGAACTATGTAATTCACAGATATGGTGGAGGCATGAGTTCTGCTAAAGCTGCACTAGAGAGTGACACACGAGTGAGTTTTCATAACTTCTCTGCTCATGCTTTGCTTGTAATCGTGGTTTTCAATTTTTTGTTTAATCTTGATTCTGATTAGTGGCTTTTTCTTGATTGCTTAGGTGCTTGCTTTTGAAGCTGGGAGAAAACACAGAATCAGGGTCAACGCCATCTCTGCTGGTATGCTTGCCACATTATATTATTTTACCTCATTGTCTCTGAGGTTTGCATTTGTCACCTCACATTTTATGATTTGGTTCTCAGGTCCCCTGAGAAGTCGCGCTGCGAAAGCAATTGGATTCATTGATACAATGATTGAATATTCATTGGCCAATGCACCATTGCAGAAAGAATTATCTGCAGGTGATTTTCAAGAATCTTATTATATTTTTATCCTCTTATTATGCCCGAAGGTCTATTCTTTTTTATCACGATGACTGAGATAAATTAACGAAACAGATGAGGTGGGGAACACTGCTGCCTTCTTAGCATCACCTTTGGCCTCTGCCATCACTGGTGCTGTAATCTATGTTGACAATGGTCTGAATGCAATGGGAGTCGGAGTCGACAGTCCAATATTTAAAGACCTTGACATTCCAACAGACAAGCACTAGAAGGGGGTACCCGATTATCAGCACTACCCCACTCTATAGGACACCTAGGTCAGCGGCACCCCCATTTCTTGTGAGAATTTCTGTATTACCTTTTCCGGGATTGAGCTTGAGTATAAACTGTTAGTCAAGTCAACAACTTTAAATTGTGTTTTCAGTGTCAGTGCTTAGTTTGAACGTCTAAACTCAAGGTTTCATTGTGCTTCAATTCAGTTGTAAGATTGCTTCCCAATCTAATAAAACATGCCAAAGGTGATCTGAATTCTGAGCAAGATGAGAATTTAAACTCAAAGGTGGCAGGAACTACATCCTTGCTAGCAGGTTTCTAAACTCAGACCTCGAATCAACTGAATTAATTGACACTCGATAATATGCTGGGATTAGGGTTGGCAAAATCCGGATCCGGATTGAAATTTTTAAATTCCGATCCGCATCTGGATCTGTAAAAAGATATGTGGATCCGGATGCGGGTAATATCCGCCTGGATTACGGGTGGATATTCCGGATATCTGGATCTGGAAATATTAAAATTTATTAATAAAAAATATTATTTAATAATTTACTTAATAATATCAAATAAAATCTAATAATAATTTAATAATCAACAATTTAATACCTAGAATAACACATAACACTATAAAATCACAAATAAAAATACCATAATATAAATCAAACATTAATAATAATATAAATTCAAGTGTAGCATCATTACAAATTCACAAATAAAATTATAAAAACACCACAAATCCATATTAGATAACACGGATCTCAATATATTTCTTAATTTAATTTAACTTCTATATTTTTTTAATTAATTCGAATATATTTTTTCATTTAACTTATTTTTTTCATTTAATTTTGATTTAATAAATAATTTAATTAAAAAATAATGCAGATCCAGATATTCGGTTTTCCGGATTCATTTGCATCCGGATCCTAATTTTAAGAATCCAAATCCGTATTTTTTAATATACAAATCCAGATTTTTCCGAATCTGGATCTTCCGGATCTTTGCGGATCCGGATAATTTTGCCAACCCTAGCTGGGCTTAAGGAAACTTCTCTTTTTACTTTTAGGTGTTTGTTCAGGTTTTCTATTAGATTAATTTTTCGACTTACTAAACCATGCCCTTTGTGTGTCTTATCTTTTCAATTATATTTAAGCAAATGCTGCCATCCACCAACGTTAACTACTTTCATAATTGCTTAGAAATTTATTTGAGACGAGTATTAAAGCATTGGATCTTTTGCAGCGTTGGAATACAATTACCAAACTTATAGAATTATGATTTGATGGGTCCATTGAGAACGAAGCCATTTTTAGTCCTTCCTAGTCCCGATCATAGAAATCTTGAATGCTCAGTGTACGTCGTTTATTGAAATCTTATGACGTGTATTTACTTGTGTATAATTAACTAAGGGAAAATATTCAACAAGAGATGATGCATACAAGTAGTCGAGATTTTTGCTTAAAAGAAGCTTCTGAATCACAATAATCCCAGACGGTTCTAAAAAAGTGTTTTTTTTTTTTTCGAAATTAATGCAGCAAAGAAGCCTTCTTTATACAAAAACAATTAATTCGCCGTCATAGTTGATAAGCACAATCAAAGCATTCTTCAAATCGCTGTCTTATAAATTAACGCAGCCGAGGAAGATGAAATAGCACACAAAACCAGAAGATTGTGATACAGAATCTACAAAATGAGGTTACCACCTAGGTAATTACCCACCCATATATACACATCGGCACCTCTTACTCAGACAATTTTACGCTTGCATCTTAGCGTGCTGGTGCATCTTTTGGCAACATCATCTTCAGGAGAGTCTTCCACAACTGATTCTTCTCTTATGACCAAGCCACGGTTCCTAGACAATTTCCTGATTGGCGTCGTGCGTGATGCTCCTTGAGTGTTGTATGAAGCTTGTTCTGCTTGAGGAGCTGGTGAAGTGTTTGAACTCACCCTATGTGGCATCAGCTCCTCACCAACAGGCACCACATCCTTCATCAACTGCATTACATGTATCATTGAATTAAGATTTCATGGAAACAATTAGTTCGTGCAAGAAACAGCAGAAAATATAAATTATGCATATGGTGCTGCAAGTAAGTCCACATCATTACTCCATTAACCATGAATAGCTCGAGGCATCTAAGAGCCAAGTGCAAGGAAGTTGACTATAACTTGCATCTTCTATCCAGTAAGCAAAAGTAACACATCCTATTGAAGGTTCTCACCAAATTTATTTGCAAAGGAAACCAATCAATCATCTTATACTTCTTGTAAGGGGTTGGTTTGACAAAACAATATTGCATAATAGCTTCAAAGGCAAAATTAATAGTCATCTGATCACATTCCCTTGACCTATTTTATGCTTAGAATGGACCAATATTGCGAGCAGACATACAGCCAATTATCAGAAAAGCACTGAAACTATCTAATACAGCATATTGTCACTGGCCACACAAATCTCCCGTCCGCACGGGTTGCTGCGCATTAAAACTCATCCCGTGACAATATGGATCAAAACTGATATAGTTAAGAGGAACGTCTAATACAGCATCATAGCTCATAAGAAAAGAATCTTGTTCCATACCTTCCAATCCTTGAAGTCATATCTGAACACAAAGTGAGTATATTTGACCTGGCCTGACATAACAGAATCAGCAGAGGGAGCATTCCTAGGTGCTGAAAGAGGGAAAAAGAAAAAAAGTGTGAACCATAAGCACATAAGGTACACAGCAACCAGAAAAAAGGAACAATTGATCACATTGAAACATATCTTACCAACTAGATGAAAACCATGTTCATTAACTGCTATTTCAACCCGCCCATCTTTAACTAAGAATGACAGAGCAAACAAATTCTCGACTGTCTGTGCAAAAGATCTTCTATTCAAAACCAAACTTTCAAGTCTGACACTTTTCTTTCTTCTTAAGATCTCAAACATTGTTGTCATATTCTTATCGGTATCTGTTTTTTCTACTGCCTCAGAGTCATCAACCTGCCAAACATAAACTGTTAGCTTACATAATCTTCAACAGTTGCAAGACCAATTGCAGGGAAAAAAGGTCAGGATCCATTGGCAAAGTATATCAATGTAAATCAAGGAAAGACATAGCTCACAACATTATAAGAAAACTCTAGTCCAACATCTGTTATAGTGAGGCAAGCATTTCAAGCAGAAATCCCCATGCAGGGGAACTTTCAAAGAGTCTATGTAAGACCAGTGAAATCAGATGTTTATGTACACAACAGCTATTCTCATAGGGCAAAATATGAAACGAAGATAAACTGTCAAGCAAAAAAATAACTTTCAGTATCATAATGTACTCTCAATATCCAACATGAAAGCTATACTGAAAATGACGGTAACACATTAAATGTCCACCTGTCTTCTTTCTTTACAACTTTCTTTTTCCTTGACAATTGTCATGATGTGATTCAGAAACAATCATTGCATGTTCAGAGCAACCACAGCTAAATTTCAGTACATTTTCCGATTAAATAGCACCAAATGAAAAAAGAAGAAAATTTCACCTCCTCAGGCTGATCAGTTTGAGTAGGCTTTTCCCGTTTCTTACGAACCACAACCTTCCTTTGTTTCACCTCAGTCTTCATGGGCCCAAGCCTTTAACCAAACAACACGAAGGAAAGCAAAACCAAAGCAATATGTTAGAACTCAACCACTTGAAGGAAATGTAAACGAGAATAATACATAAATAAAAACTCACATGGTGGAACAGCCATGGCATGTTGATAAAAAGGGTGAAACAGCAAGGCCAACATCTTTCCAATTGATCGACATCTGGGCATTATTATTCCCTTGTGAGGACAATCTGCTACTGTTGGATTCCCCAAACATGTTGAGCAAACAACTGACAAAATCCGTTGGGGTAACACCCTCATTGGACTGTGACTTCACAGAAGTCACCAATGTGCTGGTAATATCCAACAGTGCTTCCGCATCTGCTACCTGCTCCCTTGGCTTTTGCACTGCAAATAAACCCAATTTGGTTATTATCCCAAAAATTTCAAATTCACCCAAATAATAGAAGTAATAATTAACATTTTCACTAAAACTGATACACAGCAGCTCAAAGAGTTCAAATAAACTGATTTGGTATTCAATTTCGTTATGAAATTCAGATTCATCCTTTAAAAATTGTTCTAAATTTTCTGATATTTCTACAAGATAACAATAAAAAACTCAGAAAAATGTTAAAAGAAATTACCATCTCTATGCAAATTCTGAACTTCTTTGAGGATAGTGTCAAACTTCTTTGAATCCACTCTCGTCAAATCATCTCTCTGATCTGCAAATTTGTTTTTTTTTTTTTTTAAAAAAAAGAATCTAGTTAAATAAATAATAAATTTAAAAAAAAATTGAAGCTTCAAATTTTTTCAAAATTATTATTTTTTCTAACCTTGAATCTTGCTCAAAACGGCGAGGTACTTAGAACGAAGAACTCTGCGCTGAACCGTGTCTTGTGGCTGATTCGTCCGAGTCGACTCATCGTCAACGTTCTCATCGGCGCCGTTTCGACTCAGTTTCTCCCGCTTCACAGTCCTGAGTAGCTGCTCCGACGAGTCGTCGACCCGGCCTCTGCTGCTGCTCCCAGCCTCTCGCTTCACCGCTCTTCTCATGATTCCAGATCCTCAAATCAAAATCAAGAAACAAAAGAGCGGCAAAAAATTCTTTTTTAACTTTATATTTTTGGAATTTTTGAGTGAAAATGGGGTGTGATTTGAAGAATTGAATGAGTTTTGATATTTGACTTTTTTATTATAAGAGAGCGCGGGCGGGATGAAACTTGAAAGAGAGTGGGAGATTTTTTAATTTTTGGGGAAATTGTGCGCGGTGAAAAGTGAAATTTTTATTCTTGAGTTTCTAAAAGACTGGAGTTAACTTAAGTAGTTTTCTCTGTGAGCGAAGTGGTTCGAACCTCTGCAGATATATTGTAAGAGTTTAATTTATATTTTTTTTTAGAGTTTCAGAGCTTGAGTGAAGATAGTCTTTTTCTCAATACGAGAGTTTGACGTCCCTCGAATATTTGAGAGGGTTTAAAATTTGAGCGGTGTCATATCAGAATTGATGTAAACGGGTCTCAGTAGTTGTAAATATCAGTTATAAATCTCATATAATATGAGTTGTAATCTGAACATTAGTCTCATATAATTCAAAAAAAAAAAAGTAGGTTTCTCTGTGTGCAAAAGAGAGAGAAAAATAAATAAAAATTGGAAGTAGATTTTCCGCGCGGCAAGTTTGCTCCAATTTGGAGATTCTCTCTCTCTATTTATATGTATAACTTTCATCTGATTGAAACAAATCTTTATACGATAGGAAAGTTTTTATCCATTGATGAAGTAAAGCATGCAAAAGGATATTATACCCATCAATAATTGGGAACCACTTCCTAGTTTAATCCAAATAATGCAATCATTTAATTAACCTAGGAATTTCTCAGACTTACGAATGGTTATGGCTATTAATATCGTGCTGTAATTTAAAAAATTCCCAATCATAGGCCAATATATTAAATAAATTTGACCGGATATATTATTAATAATAATAATCATATCCAAATGGTTTTTCCTTACTTGTTTATTTTATAATTACCCATATTGTGATTTGCGTTACAATTCCCAAATTCTAAAACACAACACTTTGAAGATTTGAAATGTCACATACGACAAAGAAAATGTAGCGCGCGACATTTTAGCTTTACGGATTTTTAATTGATAAAATAAGGAAGATACACTACAAATAATTATTGTTCATTTAGTTTTAGCAAATTAAGCAAGAAGTTGCTCTACACTTGAGAACATTCTCAGCAAAAGCGCATAACTTTTTACTTCATATTAAGTAAAATTTGAACTCATTTCTGTCACTAAAGTACCTGCTTGTATATTTTTGCAGGAACAAGAAAAAAGCCTCCTAAACAATGCTACAAAACCGACTTGAGCAAAGAAAAATCAAACAAGATACACAACATGACAATATTCAACCTCCGCTTTTGTTTGATTTATGTATAAACTACTCAAAAACCACCAAAGTGAAAAAAAAAAAAAAACCATAGTTACGTTCAAAAGGTTACACAAAGACACTAAATGAAATTGATCCAATTTCTTTCAGCTTTTGTAACAAATAATGCCAATATATTGACTGATGTAGCCAAGACCAAGAAAAATCATCACAGCAAACCGGCTGCCTTAAGTGCTGCCTTGAAGTCCTCTTCGCTGTTCCGGACCTAATGTTGGAAAGCAGTAGGGAGACATCTATTAGACAGCATTAATTCAGTACTAACAGCCAGCGTTTCACAACATGTGCATGTTTGTACGTGTACATTATTACATCTACTTAAAAATTAAACAGATTTTTGAATTTTGATAAAGTCATAAAATTCTCGAACCATGAAAGCAGGATCTTAAGATTACCTCAGTTACTTTGATGTCGAAGTACTGTTCAATTTTTTCCATGATAATCATATCATCACCATCCATCAACAAATTAAACACAACTCCTGAAAAATTGCAAAAAATAAGTCCTAGTCAATATCCATATAACAAATACATAGTAGAAATCAATAACGAGTCAATCTATTCCCAGTTTAACAAAGTACGTCTGTTTAACTCCTATGTGCACCTTGTGTGCTCTAATAATTCCAAGACAATACAAACATGATGAGCCATAACGACAACATAAAGGTCTTTCTGACAAATAATATCCATCATTACCCATTTCTCAAACAAAGGGCGAACTCATCGGAATTACGTCAATGTGATCAAGAGAAGACACTAACAACCTTGCAAATATAATCAACAGGTTCAACTGCCTTCAACTATCTTTTAAAGCAAATCAAATATTCAGCAAATAAAAGACAATCAGAACAAAATCTTTAATTTAGAAACTTGCCTTTGCGGCCAAAGCGCCCTGCCCGGCCAATTCTATGCAGGTATACTTCACAATCAGGCTCTAAATGTTTTCCATGTTTCACCGGAGGATCATAATTTACAATAAGATTAACCTGAATAAAAGAACGGGTCAGGATGTCAACAGCATGAGCACTAAGCATCCTGCATCCATTTGGTAAAACAGCAATTTTAAAACTAAAGAAAAGCACCTGCTGCTGATCAAAACCTCGGGCAAGAACGTCAGTCGATATAAGAACTTGTGTTAATCCATCTTTAAACTCTTTAACAATTTTGTCTCGTTCTTCCTGGATTGTAGCACCCATAATTGTAGTGACTTCATAACCAAAATCTCTAAGTGCTTTATGCAACGCGCTTGCACTATTCTTTGTGCGGACAAATATAATTGTCTGCCCCATCTTTTCTCCCAGTTCAAAAATTCTATCCCTGATTACCATAACCTTGGCAAGTTCGTCAGGACAGTAAACTTTATACTGCTTTACTGATTCTAATGACAACTCTTCTTTCTTGACAAAAAGTTGATTATAATCTTTAACAACCCTTGTCACAAAATTTTTGACAGTTTCGTTGAACGTGGCTGAAAATAGAAGAACCTGCAAGAAAAGTGTAAATGAGAAGAAAGTATGCAACTACTGTCTCTAAAGTTTGACAGTAAACTACAAAATCATGGCAGCGCATCCAATACCAATTTTTTAGTATTTATCTTGTCCACCATGATACTTCCCTTACCGGGAATATTAGACCATTATTAACACGAATATGACTTTCAACTTTCAAGTACACAAATAGTATCGAATCATTAACTCTCTCCTTCCATTTCACAAAAGATTACAAAAGGGAACTACAATGTTGTTTTGAATATCGCACTTCAACAAAAACAATGACAATCTTGCATATTCAACCAAAATTATAATCCCAACACAAGTTAGAAAGGCAAACACATCCAGCATACAGATATAGGCTAAAAGTTCAAAGTAATCTTGCTAGTTTCACACCCTCTCTCAGCTAAGAGCTTATTACCGCAGTGTAGTTAGACATACCTGGCAATGACCACTGCTTCTTTCGATGTCCTTCATAATCCTCAAAGAATCATCTCTAAAGCCAGCCTGTATAATTCATATATTTAATGAGCACCCAATGACCAAGAGCCTCTCCAAGTGTGTGTGTGTGTGTTTTGGGGGGGGGGGGGTGTGTGGTTCCCTGAATCTTCCCCCAAATTTAAGCCATCAATAAACATTTCCACAATAAAAAGCACCAAAAAGTTTCAATAAAAGTAGCTCTTTCAAATCAACAATGAACCGAACCCTCTTAAACAACAACACAACACAACACTGCCTCGGGGTTCATTCAAATTAACACTTAAAACAACCTAGGAAACTCCAATAAATTTTTCCTGGCAACAAGGGTTACTACTAAATCATCTTGACATTGTTCTTTGATAAGAATAACGTACACAGAATTTCATCAAAAAACTGTAGTACCATAATCTGCTTAATAAAATTACCTCATCAAGCATGTGATCAGCCTCATCATACACAAGAATTTTC
Organism: Citropsis articulata; assembly: GCA_030449925.1. NCBI lineage: Eukaryota > Viridiplantae > Streptophyta > Magnoliopsida > Sapindales > Rutaceae > Citropsis > Citropsis articulata. The sequence goes on along the minus strand of JASUUH010000096.1, from coordinate 3,964,137 downwards.
AAACGACTGAAACCTAATTTCTTTGCTGACATCCATTTCTTAATAGTACCAGGAGTGCCAATCACTACTTGTGCTGTAACTGGTGGCCTTTTTGATATTGGCACATAATTGGTGCTGTCCATTGGCACAGCACATTCTGAAGTTATCCCTGTGTGCTTCCCCATCTTACGAAGAACCTCCAAATTCTGCAACATTTATATACTTTCCCTTAATTGCCTCATTCTTAGTAAAAATTCAAGTAAGATGCAAATGACATCAAATTTCAAACACGAATAGTTAGTAAAAAGGCTGCTAACACATTTACCAAAGGGAGAAAAGAAAAAGAGGGGAAACCTAACCTGAATTGCCAATTCTCTGGTAGGACAAATGCAAAGTGCTTGTGGAGCCTTGAGGTTTGGATCAACACGGCTCAACATCCCAAGCACAAAACAAGTCGTCTTGCCAGAACCATTATGTGCCTGAGCAATCAAATTTCTGTAGGGAGGAGTCAAGATCATAGGCAAACTGATAGCTTGAATCTTACTAGGCTTCTGGAATTTCATTTCCACGTATAATCCCTTTAGGAGCTCTGGTGAGAGATTCAAATCTTCAAATGTAGTTGCGGAGGTATAAGGTGTATCACCAGTTGTAACCTAAATCAGATAAAGAGTAAATGAAAAAATAAACCTCTCTGTACATAATCTATTAAAACTAATTTAGCAATAATTAATCTCCTAAGATCCTAAAATTCTCCACTGCCAAATAGAAATAAATAAACTGTTTAATTCAATTCTTAAAAAAAAAAAAAACAGCAATAGCTACAATTAGAGCAAGAGACTCGTACGGTTTTGATGCTAGAGTCTTCAGCTTCATCAAGGAACTTGTTGACTTTCTTGCTCTCATCAATAGTCAAACCCTCGACGTCAAGTTCCGCCGTTGATTTATCCTCAGATGTGTTAGCGGTTTGCTGTTGCTGCTGCTGCTTCCGCTCCTCTTTCTCCTTCTCCTCCTCCTCCTCTGCTACGTCGCCCCAGGATCGCTTCGGCTCCGTTGATGGCAGCGGCTCCGACGTGGCAGGGACTGCTGGGTTTTCGGCTGCGTCGGCCATATTTGGCGTTGTGTGATGGGATTTGGTCGTAGGATTTTCACTGTCAGTGAGATTCCCTTTTTTTTTTTTTTCCCGTTTGCTGGAGAGAAATAGAGTGGGCGAGTATATTTATAGGAGTAGTTCGTTTCTTGCTGAGTCGGTAAGAGGATCGTAGACTCGACGCTAATGAATTTTTTTTTAAAAGTTGGGATTATAATTACATATAGGTCCCCAGACTATTAGAAAATAACCAATCTGGAACAAAATTCGTATCTTTTGCACTTTATCCTTGAAGAGTAATATTAAAGTCTAAAATCACAAATTATTTTTGTCCAAATTAATGTAACATATTATTATTTATTAAATGAAAATATGGAAAAATAATAGAATTGTGTGGGTGGTTTGCACAAAATGACTTTTAATTGTATCATTACTTATCATTAGAAATTAAAAAAATCCAATAAAAGAAATATAAATATTTTTTGGTTCCTAAAATTTGAGGTACTGAGATAATTAACATTTTATTTTAAAAAATTATCTAAAAATCTTAATTATAGATATATTTTCGTTATTAATTAGATCAAATAATTGTATGTTTTGTTTTGTAATTATAATTCAATTAGGGGACCTAGTGCCATTTGGAGTTTTGGACATTTGTTCGGTTGTTCTGAAAAAAAGAAAATTTTGTTGGGAAAAAATAGTCCCGGAAAAGCGAAAGAGTGGGCTTACCTAAAGGCCTCGGCCCCATAATAAAGCCCATAAGGAGTGAGACGAAAACGAGGCTTGGACCCTTGTTTTAGAAATAATAAAAATTCTTTATAAAGCGTTGCATGTAGGAAAGTACCATGCATTTTTGTGACAAGAGCACCTAGCCTCAATTTCATATTTAATTTCTCCAACCCGCATTGCACACTTAATCTTTTTTTTAAATAAAAATATTATTAATAATAAAATTTAAAAACAAAAGTTAAGGTTGAAAATGGATATAATATTTTCATCTTTTATTAAAAAATGATTATGTCTTCAGAAATTTCAAGTGTGTTTAATTTAATCTTTAACTTTGATAAAATAAACATGTCCATTTGAAGTAAGATCAACTCAACCGATGCAATACGGATAATGTCTAAATTGGGTTGAATTTTTACTTAATCCTTACCTTTTATAAGTTAGGTGAGTTGAGTGTTATCGAATTTATACACACAATCATATAGTGTTTATGAAAGTATATTGGAAAAAAAAATGTTTTTGAAATTTTAAAATAAAATAGAAAAATACTAAGAGAAGTGTTTTTCCCCAGTAAAGCATACAACACTTTAGAATCAAATAAAACTACTTTTCACTTCTTTAAATCCATAAAAAGATTTATTATTGCAACCTATATATTAAAGGCTGCATCCTTGACCTCCATGTACTGTTGTTGACCAATTTCAACCACGGTTAATCCTCCATTCGCACACTTAATCATTTTTTTATAGCAATCATTAGATTTCTTTTAAGTTCAGATGCCTAAATCAGAAAACCGACCATCTCTCTTTTTCTTGTTTACTTGGCTTTGAAAACTGAAAAAAGAATCTTACAAGAAAAAAAAAATGAATCTTTAACTACATCCCTTTTTTCTCATTTTTCTCATTAATCAAAAGACCCAAAAAAATGTAATAAGAAGGTTTACAAAAAAAAAAAAAAAAAAGGAATAGGATTTTGGGATAAGCCTGGTTTAAATACTCTCTCCACTAATAAAAATTTTTCTCAATAACAATTTTTTTAATCTAAAAAAAGAAAAAATCAATTCACCGTATCACACCCCAACTACTATTTGAACCCAATATAAAATTTTATATTACAAATATACCCTTAAATAAATTTACTTATAAACCCTTAGTCTCTTCTTTGTGATCTAAATTTATAAATTCCTTTGTTAAATAAATATGAAATTATTTTTATACTTGTTTTAAGATAACATTGACAAAACAAAGCATTTCTCATGAATTACTTAGAGAAGATATTTTAACATTTTTTATAATGAAACATATGCAAAATGAAATCTCAATTGTTGTTGAACCATTAACAACACTATTTTTCAAGTTTTATGAATTTAAAATCCTTAACAGATTCGGGAAAAAAGAGGGGAAGAAGATGTATTAAGTTAGCAAATTATGATCAAAACATAAGTGGCAGTTTCATTGCTTTTTGCCGAAGGTAATCTTGAATTCATTTATGCACATACTCCAGAAGTCTCTTCGCTTAATCCCAAATCAAAATTATGGAGCTTCCCCCATTACAATCTTTATAATGAATAAAATTATATTATTTCTAAAGTAAATAATTTTGGAAGAATCACTCATTAAGTTTACATATTTGAATTAGTTTGGAAAAAAACATAATATTCTTTGATGTTGGCGAAGACATAGATATGAATATAATATTTTAAGAATTGAGATGGGTGCTTAAAGAAAAATTATGAATTCAAAATTTTGTTGATGGGTGTTATGAGAAATTGGGTTTATTGAGTATTTAAATTGGTTCAAATAGCCTCTCCCTACTCATAATTATTAGGCATGTTATTTATTTATTTTTTCCATCGAGGGTTAGCCCATTTATACACACATACATATACATACACACGTGTGTGTGTGTACATATACATTGTTGCTACTTTTGTACTATTGCTCTTTTTAATAATTAATATCGATTTGAAGTTAAAATAACCTCATTCGTCATTATATACATTTTTTTTATTACATCATTATATACATTTTGTTTGCATACAATCAAACTTTTATCTTCATTTTACTCGAAAGAAACTTTGAATCTAATAGTTAATGTAATCAAAATAAACTCTTAATACAAATACTATCATTGAGTTCGGCTATTTAAACACATGATGTTGATATAAGCCATATGTGAATATTTAAAAGTAAAACGTAGAAGACTTTCATGTTTAACGTGCAATGGTACATTTTCACTTGACACGTGAATTCGTCTCCAAAGTCACGCGAATTCAAGAAAATATGGAAATTTAAATTGATATAAACTGATTGATACGATTAAGTATCAACTTCGACTTCATCATAGTAATTCTACTAGTCTTGACAATATCATCACAATCCTTATTTTGTAACAAAAAGAATTTTGTTCGACATTTTTGATAACGAACCACAGAAGGTGAATTTAATTTATTAATGAAATTTTTAAGTGGTGACATTGATCTTAATATTAAATCGCTCAAAACATATAAAATAGAAATAGAGCTTACATAATATTTACAGCCCCGTCGTGTACATTATAATGCGGGACAAGAGATGTAAATTATCATTTTTTTAGTAGAGACGTGAGACCACAACATCACACCACTATTGTAAAAATTAACATGCATCCCATCAAATACGGTAATTGATATTAAATTTCCGAAAAGATATAAAATAGAAAATAAACTTTTATAATATTTATGACTTATCAATGACGGTTCATATTATATTTACCGTCGTGTAGATTATAATGTACGATTATGGGACATGTATTATCTTTCTATTAACGGAGTTGTGAGACCACAATGCAAGACCACTATTTAAAAAATTAACAGGCATCTCATCTCACACTGTAACATAACGGCCCGAATTGATCGAATTGTGCTCATGGATATCACGAAGAAATTAGAAACCTTTACAAAATCTAAACAATTGGGATTAATTGGGTCCCACAAAAGCCAACCATGATCAATCAAGCTTCGCCGACTATGATGCACCCCTTTGAAATCACAATCTTACGGTGATCTTAGATTGAAATTTCTTCCACTCAAATTGGTCCCGCTTAAAATTCCAACCACGACGAATCGACCTGTGACGTGCATCATCTGACAGGCTGTGATCTTAGATAAAAATTTGCTTGGCGTTTACAAGGGCCAAATTAGTAATTTAAGTCCGAGTGTGTTCTATCGTTTAGGTACCTATTATTTTTATTTTTTCCTAAATAAAGTATATAATTTATATATTTATATCAAATAAGCCTATAAATCTATTAAAATGATTGAAATACTATTTGACTCTCTGATAATAATCACAAAGTATGTATCTATTTATTCTCAATAAATACAATATTTTCTTTATTTCTTATTCAATCAATACTTTTACGCCAAATTAGTTTCTATACATTAAAATAAAGAATTCCTACAAACATTAAATTCATGCCATTATAACATAATTCGGGAATCTATTGAATACAATTAAAAAAATTATCCTTAAAAACAATTATATTCATCTCATGCTTAACTTGAGAGGAGAGGAATCTCAAAACTCAAATTCTTTCATTAATAATTCAATATTCATTAATAATAAATCATTATCTTATTTTAATTTTGTCTAAAAGACCAAATCATTTTTTTACTATTGTCATTGATTTGGCGACAATTAGTGGACTTATTTAACATAAATAGATAAATCATGATCTTATTCACGAAACGATAAAAATTCAGGGACCCAAACGATAATCTCCCAAACAAAGTTCCGGGGTTTAAACTGAAGTGCAAAACAGATCAGGCCCGAACCGCCAAGCGAAATAAAAATCGAAAAGAGGCGAAACAGAACCACGGCGCTCTCGAGTCTTGACTCTCTTGCTCCCTCGTTCCCTATAAATACAAACTTAACATAAATCTCAAAAATTATAAAAAAAAAAAGAAGCATAAAACTGAAAACATAAACACAACAACAACGAACGGAATAAAAGCAAAAAGAAGAACCCAATCAAAACGGCAAGGCCGAAACCCTAAAACGATAACACGAAAACAAAACGAGAAAGTAAAACGTAGGCAGGGGGGGAAAAAAAGGAGATAACAATCTAATGATTATAATGAATCGATGATGACATGAGCGTAGGCGTAGTAATATGAGTTATTAGCTTCTTTATTTCATGGCCAGAGAACGCCACGAAACGACGTCGCAGCAGCAGCAACAGTGGGGCACGTTAGAGGAGTTGTTGCTAGCGTGTGCCGTAAACCGCCACGGGACCAGGAGTTGGGACTCGATCGCTATGGAAGTTCAGAACCGAAGTTCGGCTCTCTCGTCGCTCACTCCGCAGAGCTGTAGGGACAAGTTCAATGAGATTAGACGGCGGTTCACGGCGAAAAACGGCGCCGAATCGACGAGTTTGGTCCCGTTGGTTGACCAACTCAGACAGATTCGTGTCCAAGAGCTCCGCGCCGAGGTTCAACGACGCGACGTTTCGATCGTGTAAAATTGCTATTTTTTTTAATTTGAGATCTGAGACTGAGGGATTTTGCTTTATGTGATGAGATCTGTGAAACGACGGCGACGTTTTCGTGTTTTGCAGGTCATTGGAATTGAAGGTGAAGAGATTGAAAGAGGAGAGGGAGAAGAGCATGAAGCCGGAGGCAGATCTGGAGAGCGACAGAAAAGCCACGCCGGAGATCGTAGCCGCCGTCGACGGAGACGGCGACTCGAACCGATCCTTCAACGAGTCCAATTCCACTACCCAAAAGGCCGAAACGATAAACAAGAAACAAAACGACGACGTGGAAGGGGAGGAAGAGAAAGAGCAGAAAATGAAACCCGAACCGGATGTTGAAAATGATCCGGTCCAAAACAGAACCGAGAGTGAACCGGACCGGGAGGATCGAGACTGGTCATCCAACGGTAAATTAAATGAAAATGGAAATGGAAATGGGAATGTTAAAGAAGAGACCGACGAAGATAATGACAAAACGGCGTCGGAGGGGAAAGTGGGAAGCGTGAAGAATAAAACGAGTGCAGTCGGTGGACTCAGTGCGTCGAACGAGTTGTGGGACGAGTCGAAAAGGGAGGGAAAGCAGAGCAGCGATGTACAAAGCTCAGCTAGTTTGTCGAGGAACAAACGTCGTCGTAGTGGCGAGGAGCCCTATGACGAGGAGGTTTCTCCCGCCACGAAAAAGGTATTGGCTGTAAAATCTGAGCCGTTAGTGAGGTTTCTTGGGATGATACGGTCCCATCGGCTCGGCTCGCACTTTGAGCGGCGGCTTCGGAGCCAGGTATGTTCACTTTTTATTTTTTAAACGAATATTCTTTATGTGAAAAAATTGGAATTTAATTTAATTAATCCGGTTGATCAAATAAGGTAAGTAAAGTTGGAACATGCACTCTGTTCATGAATAGTAGGCAACTCAATCCGGAGCAATGATAGCTTTCCACGTAATATCCAATAGGGACTTATCGGTAAAAATGAAAAAATTGCGGTGGTTGTTTGGTCCTCGAAAAATAATAAAAAAGGAATTGTTTCATCGCATTATCACATTAGGCATCTAAGCATCGTTTTGGAGAGACGACGGTATGGATGTAATAACGTATTGACGTGGGTCCCAACTACTGGAATTTTGGACTCCATGTGATTTGGAGTACGACTGAAATTGTCAAGAATTGAAAAAAAAAATCCTAAAATATTTTTTTTGATTGAGGATGTGACCAATGGTATCCTACAATATAGATTTCACAATTTTAACATTCATAAATGATTAAATTTTATTTATTTTTAGTAATTTTGTTTACTATCTCCCGGTGCTTGGATGGAAGGATGCCCTTAAAGTTGTAGTTGATTGAACATTTCACCTATTTGTCTCCTTTCTTTTTCACTTTAAAATTTTTTTATGTCTAGTATGAGCCAGAATCATGCAAACCCAAAATAATTGTTGTTTATCTTTGAGGAGAGAAACATGACTCATGGCCCATGCTTTTGCGAATTTCTTTTCCCCTAAGATGATAATTTTTTCAACCCTTCAAATGATGAAAGTGTTTTACACCCAAAAACGAGAAAGAGTACAAGACCGTGCGTAAATTTAAACTTATTAAGGATCCCAATAATATTTATAACATTAACCAAATAATTTTTGAAACAATAGCTAAATGGCCTTGAGTGACTTGGGTGATGCCCTGCCACGTCGGTTTTCGATTGATTGCTAGCTTCACAGGTGCAAGTTACGAGTGAGTTTTTTTTTTTTTTTTGGGTTGCACGTAGGACTTTTCATGGGCCAAGTTTTTTACTCGTTTACGTGTGTTTTGCTTGGAATAGTTTTTCTTGGGTCTTGGTCTTTGCTCCATTTGGAAGGTGACAGGAAAGAGGGAGGGTAACTTCGGCTTTAAAACGGGTTAGCTCGCGTTCGCGTTGGTTTCTTTTCGATTCATTTTACTCATTTTGCCCTTCTCGGGCGTCTTCTCTAATTTTGCCTTTTTTTTATAGTTTCTGTTATTTTGTTATGGGCTGGATAATAACATTCAGGCCCCCGAGCTCTTTTTCTAAATTGGGAAGGAAATAGTTCTTTTTTGTGATTTCAGTAAAATTAGGGGATCCGGAGTCATTTCCTCTATCCTGCCTAGTGCCTATTGGCTATTGGTAGTTATGGTCTGTAGGCCGTCGTTGTGTGTATGGGAAGCCGTGCCGACAGTTGACCCTTTGACTTGGCATGAATTGAGGAGAATCCAACGGTGATTAGGGTCTCGCCAGTGGGGACCATATAATGGTCCCCACGTGATTGCACAACTACGGCTGTTTCTTATTTTTACGACAGTTTATGCTTGCGTGTAATACTTTTATTTTAACAAAAAATTGTTTTTTAATTCTCTGGCACAACAGAGAGCGTTATTTAACTGATCAATAATGGTATAATGTTTTTCTGCAGGAATCTGAGAGGTACAAGAAGTTGGTAAGGCAACACATTGATCTTCGAACAGTTCAATCCAGGCTTGACAGAGGGCTTTACTCCAATTGCTTCCAAAAATTCTGTAGAGATCTCCTTTTGTTATTCAACAACTTCGTAATATTCTTCAGAAAAAGCTCTCAGGAAAATGCCGCAGCACAAGAACTCCGGGCCCTGGTCATTAAAGAAATGACAGATATGCTTCGTAAGCAACAACCCATTACTGTTACTAGACCTAAACATAAACCTAAACCCGAACACCATCGACAACAACCACAACCACCGCCCGCTTCCCTTTCAAAGCCTAGCAGAGGTTCAACAATGGTGGTGTGTGGGAAACGCAGCTCTATTAAAGCAATATCCAAGAATGCTTATGGTAAAAAAGGAGATAGAAAGGATAGAGAAGTTGAAGAGAAACCGAAGGCGAATGAGAAGAAGGTTGATAGTTCGTTTGTGGGTATTGAGGATAACGGTGTTAAGAAGAAGAGGAGCCAAGAGAGGTCTGTTTCGGGGCGGAGAAATTCAAGAAGTAGCAGTAGGAGTGGTGACGTGAAGCATCAGTTTGGTGGTAATGAGCTTAGTTCTCATGATACTTTGGAGGCTAAGACAGAGAATAAGAAAGAAAATGCTGTAAAGAAGAAGAAGCAAGGGGCGGCTAGTTTCTTGAAAAGAATGAAGCAGAATTCACCTAGTGAAGTGATGGAAGATGATGACGATGAAGAAGAAGATGACAACGATAATGATAATGATGACGATGACTCGGGCGACGAGAGCAAGGATAGTAAAGTAGAAGAGGAGAAGAAGAGGAGGTCGGTGACGAGGAGAGATGTAAATAGAGTTACAAGAAGTTCAAGGGGAAGAGGGGTGAAGGAAGAAAATAGAAGGGCGAAGAGAGGAGTGGGGAGGCCACCGAAGAGATCGGCTTCGGGGACAATGAGTCCGCCGGAGAGGACGTCGGGGAAAAGGGGCAGAGACAATGGTGAGAGCGAAGTTGGCGGTGGAGGCAGGAGTAGGAAAAGAACAAGGAGGTGAAATAAAAGGGTGCATGCATGAATGATTGTTGTATAATGTATATTATTGAGAGGTTTTTTGCTTTTTTTTTTTTTTCCTTTTTGGGTTATGATTTCTTTTGATCAGTTTAGTGTTTTAGTTACTAAGAGATCAAAAATAGAAATGGTTCAATTAGAGAGAATGAAGTAGAAAAAAGAAAGTTGTGTTTGGAAATTGGAGAGTGTTTTTGGCAGCCATTTGCATTTTTTTTTTTTAATATATAAACACATACACATAGCAGCAAGTATAGGAAAAGATGAATCATAGGCTTTTTTTTTTATCTTAGTTTGTTTCATTTTTGCTTTAGAAATTGAGGTGCATTTGGTTCATTGAGTCGAGAGATTATTTTGATGGACATAATCATAAAGACGTATTTAACTTTTAACAAAAATATAACTAGTAATTTTTTTTTAATTACTGAAGTTTGAATATTATTAAGACAACCAAGACTGAAAATGAGATACTGTTTATATTACAATATTACTTTACATATAAAATAGATTTACTTGCTAAATGCCAGTGGTTTAACTACGTTAAGTTTAACATGACAATGTCATCATGTGATAATAGTATTGAAGCGGCGTATGTCTACCTGATAATAATATTATTTAGTGTCCCATCGCTAAATCTTATTATTGTGTGTGATGGTATGTTGCGTTAAAGCTAATAAATGAACTCTAAGTAATATGATATTATTATCTACCAGCCTTTTTAGATATCATTTTTTCTCTCTCATTGACCTTAAAACTGATTAGAGCTGAAAAGCTGCACAGAGAAAGTAACCAGCCATGATGCCAAAAGTAATTTGGTGTACCGATTTTCTTGAACCCTCCAAAGGAAAAAGAAGTAAATTTCACGTACCTTTTATCGATGTATTTCTCAAAGCCTGACTTTTCTAGTAGTTGCAAATAATTCTAATTCTCTTTGCATAAAGTTGATTCATAAATCTATTTTTTTAAAAATATTACTAATTAATTTACTTAACAATTTACGTGTGTGTACATGTTACTGTCTTTTTCACTTAAGTATCATATTTTGCAATATATACTTTAATTTTGAATTTTGAAACCCCAATTTTCAAGTTTAAGTTACAGTGGGTTTATTAGAAGTCATTCATAGTTGAATGACGAACTCACCTCTAAATGAGTTCATTTTGATTTTAAAACTCGATTTTCGAATTATATTTGAGATAGACTTCAAAACAATGATACCGTTAAATAAATTTACACTCTCATTATTTGATGTAAAAAAAAAAGATACCAAAAAAAAAAAAACTAAAGTTTCTGAATCCATAAGGGTGTATAATGTGGACAACTCGATAGTTAGAAAATTGATGGTGCAAAATCAATACTAATTATCCTACGACAATTCTCCCAAAAATGCAAATATGGATTTCTCAATTTTGAGAAAAATTTGCATAAGACGAGCCTCACCATCTTATGCTGAGGTGGTGGGTTTGTTCTTTTGCTATGTGATATAATAGTTGGTGTTACAGTGGGATTTATAACTTTTTTTATTAAAAAATTAATGAGATTTATAGTAAATCTTATTCTTATGTCATGTGATAAAATACTATTGGACGGACTCATCGCCTCAATATGCTGAGATCGTGAATCTGTCCCATACAAATTTCTCTTCTCAATTCTTAGGCAAAATTTCTAGATGTAAGTAATGACAGCTTTTAAGGTATTGAATTAGAATTAGTAGCTCAACTAATGAATGAAAAATATTATAGTTGGTTATAATAATTAATGACTGAAAATACCATGGTCGGTTACGTGCAATTTATTGTTATTCTCAATTTCTCATTATGATTTAATGGTTTGATTATTATTGAGGTTGGGGTGAATATTGATTATTGAGTCGTAACTTTCTTTTTAATTTATTGGAAAAATTTTGACAAGGTGTTGTCATAATGAGAAAAAATACGATTCTGCTTTCAAGTTTATTTTACATGCATCTTTCTCTTATCGGATAAATTTTTAAAGGGAGGGGCTATATGCACTCTAAAAATTTTTTTGAACACTCTATTACTATGTACACTCATCTATTAATTTAAAAAAAAAAAAATTATACTTTGTACACTCTTTAAAATGTCAAAAGAATCCTCACTTAATCTTTTTTAAATTAATCATCTTAGTTACTCTACACACTCATAAAAATACTATATACACTCAAACAAATAAATTAACTAAACAATATATCCTTCGGCCAAATCAAGGATGCTGCTTGCTTTGCGTCACAAATTCAGCGTTTAGAATCAGGAAGAGAAGTGAAGATCAAATTTTTAATCGTAGCGGTAGATTACGTACACTCAGCAATCGTGGGCAAGACGTATGGTATGGGAGCTGGTCGCAAGCTGAAGTCTCACCGTGGGACTCAAAGGTGAGCTGATAAGTCATGCAACAAGTGTCACCTTGGTAACAAGTGGAAGAAGCCATTTGCTGGTTCTTCCCATGGAAAGAAGATTGTCGCTTTTGTTCCAAATGATGGTTGCTTGAACTATATTGAAGAAAATGGTGTTGATTGCTGGATTTGGATGTGAGAGACATGCAATTGGTAACTTATCTCTGGATTTGGTTGAAGATAATGTCGCAAACATGCCTGCTCGGTTGTAAATATTTATTTAAGATATATGAAAGAAAAAATTTAAGATTTAAAACAATAAGAAAATTATATATTAATTGTAGTGCCTTAAATGAGTTTTCAAAATAATAATATTATATATGCTCATAATAAAGTATTTTTAATAGTAATTTATGTCATGGGTATTTTTAGAATAAAATATTTATAAAAATATGAGTGTTCAAAGAAATTTTTAGAATATGTATAGCCCCACCTATTTTTAAATCACACGTTGTCGTTGAGTCTTTGGCACAGTGCTAATAGAACTTGTGCCCTTGAGGTCCTAATTCTTTTTGCTTTCACTTCCACTCAAAATTATAACGGTAAATTTTTGTTCATCCCTTTTAAATAGAATAATAATTTTTAATTTATTATCTAAAAGTATGAAAATTTTAATTTATCTCATTTTCGTTCGAGAGGGTGATGTAAATATAGAGTATGTTGACAAACTTTTTTTTTTAATCTTTTAATAATAAATATGATCAAATTAATTTTTCCACACTTAAGAATAGAATAAAAATTTTCAATCTAAGTTTACCTAAATTGTAAAATATCAATAGACTTGTTGTAAATCATGGTGGATTCCACCAAATGGTGATTTGGTGCTCTCCCCATTTTCTCTTATTGTTCTTCCCATTATTCTTTCTATAATTAATAATGGTGAATTACTCCACCTTATAATGCCTATATATAGCCTTTCTTTGCTAATGAATTTACACACTTTCAATTCCTTACTGAAGCTATTTTGCTTGTTTTCCTCAATCTCCATTTAAGTATTTCTTACTTGTTTTCTTCAATCTCCATTTAAGTATTTCTTACTTAGATATCATCATTAAATAATTGCTTACATAATAATATCAATTATCTCCAAATTCATAACACGTTATTAGCACGAAGTTCGTTATGGCACAGGAAGTATTCTATCCATTTACGCTTTTATTTTTTCTACGCATTTATTTAAAAAAAAATTTCCTATAAGTAATACTTATTATTTACATTTTTTTCTTTTAATATTTTTTATACTAATCTCTTTTTATTTGTTTGTGATAATGTCTCCTTGACAAAATTGGAGTTTAACGCTTTGGATATATCTGACGATAATTATTTATCCTGGATCCTAGATGCCGAAATTCATCTTGATGCTATAGGGCTTAGTGACACGATAAAAAATAACAATGACTCATCTACTCAAGATCAAGCTAAGGCCGTGATTTTTCTACGGCATCATCTCCACCAATTACTTAAAATGGAATATCTCACTATAAAGGATCCATATATCATGTGGAGCAGTTTTGTATGAAAGATATGGTCATTTAAAGTAAGTTATTCTTCCCAATGCTCGTAGTGAATGAAATGCCCTTAGGCTACAAGACTTTTAGTCAGTAAATGAATATAATTCTGCACTATACAGAATTACCTCACAATTAAAATTGTGTGGAGAAAATATTACTGATGAGGATATGTTGAAAAAAAACATTTACAACATTTCATGCTTCCAACATGGTTTTACAACAACAATATAAAGCTCGTCAGTATACAAAATATTCTGACTTGATTGCATGCCTTCTTGTGGCAGAAAAGAATAATGTGTTATTAATGAAAAATCATTAAACACATCCCACTGGAGCAAAACTAATTTTTGAAACAAATTCTGTCTCACATGATCGTGAAGACAATTATGAAAATTGGCGTGGCCGTGGGCATAATCGCGGCCGTAGAAATAGTCGTGGTCGTGGCTATTATCGAGGTCGAGGACATAATCATTATTATCGACCTCGTGGTGGATATAAGAACAACAAAAAGGAGAAAAATGAAGACCAACATAATACTCAAGAAAACACTTGTGATAGATGTGGAATGTCTGGTCATTTTTTAAGACAATGTCGTACTCCCAGACATCGTGTGGATATGTTTCAGGCATCTATAAAATCGAAAGGAAAGAATATTGAAACAAACTATGTTGATGACTCGGATCCAGTGGATATTACACATCTTGATGTTTTAGACTTTTTTGAAGACAAAGATGGAAAAATTGATCACTTGATTGGTGATGGAAATGTTCATCACATTTAAAATTCTACTTGTGCTGTATATTTGTTCATGTAATTTTTATTTTTCATGTTATCTAATATTTATTTCCCTTTCTACTTTTGTTTAAGGATATGGATTTCAATAAAATATTTGATGGAGAAATATGTTTGGCTAATAGTGCAACTATACATACGATTCTTCGAAACAAGAGATATTTTTTAAATTTAAATCTAATTAAGGTAAATGTGAATATAATATCAGGTTCAGTAGATCTTATTGAAGGTACTGGAAGAGCAATGATCATATTAGCAAAATGTATGAAATTGGACATTCATAATGCTCTGTATTCACCTAAATCAAAAAGAAATTTACTTTGATTTTAAAGACATTCGTCGTAATAATTTTCATATAGAAACAAAGGATGAGAATAATGTAGAATATCTATGCATTACTTCTAATATGTCTGAAAAGAAAGAGATATTAGAAAAGCTTCAAGCTTTCTCATCTAGCTTATATTATACGACGATAAAATCAATGAAAAGTTACACAGTCATAAAAGATAAGTTATATAATCCAAAATCTTTTATACTTTGGCATGACCGCCTTGGTCACCCTGAATCAATAATGATGCGTAGAATTATTGAAAATTCTCATGGATATTCATTGAAAGATTTGAAAATTTTATTGTCAAATGAGAATAGTTGCACTGCCTGTTCATAAGGAAAATTGATAGTTAGACCATCACCTAGTAAAATTAATTCTAAATCTCCATCATTTTTACAAATAATTCAAGGAGATATCTATGGGCCTATTCACCTACCAAGTGGACAATTTCGTTATTTCATGGTTTTAATTGATGCATCTACAAAATACCACATGTTTGTTTATTATCTACACGTAACGTTGCATTTGCAAGATTGCTTGTGCAGATAATCAGGTTACGTGCACAATTTCTAGATTATCCAATCAAGACCATACGTCTAGATAATGCTGGCGAGTTTATTTCCAAAATATTTGATGATTACTGCATGACAGTTGGAATTTATGTAGAACACCTAGTACCACATGTACATACTTAGAATGGATTAGCAGAATCTCTTATCAAACGTCTTCAGGTAATTGTCAGAACTTTATTATTACGAAGTTAATTACCTATTTCGACATATGGACATGCTATTTTGCATGCTGCGGCATTAATCCGCTTGAGGCCTACTGCCTATCATAAATATTCCCCATTACAATTGGTATTGGGACATCAACCAAATTTATCACATTTACGCATTTTTGGTTGTGCAGTACAAGTGCCAATTGCGCCCCCACAACGTACTAAAATGGGACCCCAACGACGTTTGAGAATTTATGTGGGATTTGACTCACCATCTATTATCAGATATCTTGAACCATTGACGGGTGATGTATTTACCGTACGATTTGTGGGTTGTCATTTTAACGAGACAAATTTTCCTCCATTGGGAGAAAGAAAAAAGGTTCATGAGGTTAAGCACCATCCTCAATGGAAAATGACTTATCTATCTTATTTAGATCCACGCACGTCTTAGAGTGAATATGAAGTGCGAAGGATAGTTCATTTACAACAAATTGTAGAACAATTGCCAGATGTATTTACAGATACAGCAAAAGTAACCAAATCATATATACCAGCTGCAACTATATTCGGCTGGGTCATTGTACCTAAAGAACAATTAATGAAAAGTGCAGTTGAGGAATTATCTGTGTCACGCCAGAAGCGTGGTAGACCAATTGGTTCAAAAGATAGTGTTCCGAGAAAAAGAAGAATGATTAAACATAGTTTTGCTGCAAATGATGATAATAATCTAAAAGAACAAATTGCTTCAGAAAAGCAACTAGTCTCTTAAAAGACTAGAAAGCCTGACAATACACAAATTTTTCATGAAGAACAAAGTCTTGAAAAGGCATATGAATCCAGAAATAGTGAGATTTTTGTTGATCACACTCATGGTAATATTGTCATCAATGATGTGTTTGCGTTTACAGTAGCTCCTGATATTATAAATGATTGATTCGCAAACTATTGATGAATGTAGACTAAGGTATGATTGGCTTAAATGGAAAAAAATAATACAGGCAGAGTTGACTTCTTTAGCCAAAAGTGAAATATTCGGACCTATAATCCAAACACCTAAGGATGTCAAACCTGTTGGGTACAAATGGGTATTTGTACAAAAACGTAATGAAAATGATGAAGTTGTAAGATATAAAGCACGACTTGTTGCACAAGGCTTCTTACAAAGACCTGGTATTGATTATAATGAGACATACTCTCCAGTCATGTGTGCAATTACGTTTCGGTTTTTAATTGGTTTGACTGTATCGGAAAAACTTGATATGCGTCTCATGGATGTGGTGACAACTTATTTATATGGGCCACTTGACACGGATATATATATATGAAAATCCCTTAAGGATTTAAAATGCCAGAATCTTGTCAATCATCACATCGTGGCTTGTATTCAATAAAGTTACAAAAATCTTCATAGGGATTAAAACAATCTGGACGCATGTGGTATAATCGCCTAAGTGAATACTTGATAAAAATAGGATACGTTAATGATCATATTTGTCCATGTGTTTTTATCAAGCAATCAAAATCTGGAATTGCTATTGTTGCAGTTTATGTTGACGATTTGAATTTAATAGGAACTCCTGAAGAGCTCAAAAAGACCAATAAATGTTTGAAAAATGAATTTGAAATAAAAGATTTGGGGAAAACTAGGTATTGTCTCGGGCTGCAGACCGAGCACAGACCTAATGGTATATTTATCCATCAGTCAACTTATACTAAGGAAATTTTAAAACGTTTTAATATGAATAAAGCTTACCCATTGAGTACCCCAATGGTAGTTCGGTCTCTTGATCCTAAAAATGATCCATTCCGTCCAAAAGAAGATGATGAACAGATACTTAGTCCTGAAGTACCATATCTAAATGCAATTGGTGCTATGATGTATTTAGCACAATGTACGAGATCAGACATAATATTTTCTGTTAATCTGTTGGCTCGATTTAGCTCTGAACTAACTAGAAGACATTGGAATGGTGTCAAACATATTTTTCGTTATCTTTAAGGAACAATTGATTTAGGTTTATTTTATTCTAATAAAATAACGAAAAATCCAGGTATTGTTGGTTATGCTGATGCATGTTATTTATCTGATCCCCATAAAGTTTGTTCACAAACAGGATATGTTTTCACTTTCAATGGTATAACAATTTCTTGGAAGTCTACAAAACAGACTCTCGTTGCAACATCCTCCAACCATTCTGAAATTCTTGCACTACATGAAGTCAGTCGAGAATGCATATGATTGCGATCCGTAATCCATCATATTCAAAGTACGTGTAGAATATGTTCAAGTTCAGATATTCCAACAGTGATATATGAAGATAATGCTGCATGTATAGCTCAACTTAGAAGATGATAAATTAAAGGGGACAGAATAAAATATATGTCACCAAAATTTTCTACACTCATGAGCTCAATGAGCGAAAGATTGATGATATCAAACAAATCGCTCCATGAGATAACTTAGGTGACTATTCTGAAAGTTTTACATCTTCATTTTAGAAAATAATATATGGCATTGGCATGCGTCGCTCCAATAAACGGTCTTATTAATACATATTCTTGTCGGAGGAGCCTTTCATGGAGTAGTGAAATTTGGACATATATCTGGCTGTCTTTCTTTTTTCGAGTTTTTCCTGGATTTTCTTGGTAAATGTTTTTAATGAGGCATTTTAAAATCACATCCAATGTCATCAGGGGGAGCACATCTAGTGAATAATTAGTGAATCCAAGAAGGAGTGTTGTAAATCATGGTGGATTCCACCAAATGGTGTTCTCCCCATTTTCTCTTATTGCTCTTCCCATTATTCTTTTTATAATTAATAATGGTGAATTACTCCACCTTGTAATGCCTATATATAGCCTTTTTTTACTAATGAATTTACACACTTTCAATTCCTTACTCGAATTATTTTGTTTATTTTCTTCAATCTCTATTTCAATATTTCTTACTTAAATATCATCATTAAATAATTACTTACATAATAATATCAATTATCTCCAAATTCATAACACGACTATCATTTAAAAAAAAATCACAAATCTTTTATGGTAATAAATCTAGATTTAGAAATGTGCATACTGCATAGCCAAACAAAGCAAACTGTTGCAAGTTTCCACTCCCTCAAGTCACCCAAAAAAACCGGCCCAACAAGGCAACCACAACGTTGATGACCCTGTCTTTGTCATCTTTAATCCCAGATACGGTTTAACAATTCAGAATTAATCAATCAATCAAACCCCCCTCTCTTCACTCATACAGAAAGTACGGAATACCCATTTTAAGTTTCATTCACTCTCTCTCTCCCCCATTTCCCATTTTGATCCTTCCCGCAAAAATATGTCAAGCTACTCAGTAGAGTCCTGTGCGGTGGAAACAACTGATGGGGTGAAGCTTAACACAAGAGTGTTCAGACCTAAAGAAGAAGAACAAGGAGGAGAGGTAAAAAATGACAGCAACAGCTTGGCGATTGTTCTTGTTCATCCATACTCGATTTTGGGTGGCTGTCAAGGGCTCTTGAAAGGCATAGCTTCTGGGTTGGCTAGTAAGGGTTTCAAAGCTGTGACTTTTGATATGAGAGGTGTTGGCAGGTCCACAGGAAAGGCTTCTCTCACTGGCTTTGCTGAAGTTAAGGATGTTATTGCTGTTTGCAAATGGGTTTCTGAAAATTTGTCTACTAATAGGATTCTCTTGGTGGGTTCTTCTGCAGGTATGATTCTCTTTTTTCTTTTTGATGTCGCTTTGGTGGATCATGTTTGATTGTGTGTAAAATGCTTGTTTGATTTGTGTTCATGGTATAAATCTTTTAGATCTGTGAAATTGGATGCTGACTTGTATTGGCGTCAGACTTAATGGTATCCTTTGTGTTTTTAGTGGGGGATAATAGGAAACTTTCCACTAATACATCTGTGGAAAGCTGCTATCCTGCTTTTTTTGTTTCAAAAAAGTTTTATTTTGATTTAGTGAATAGGTTTATGGTGTTAAATTAATTTTCAAACATTTCTTGACATAGTAGAATTCCAAATAGGGAGTTTTAAACCTCTGCTTGATTTTGACGAGGGTCAGTCAATGAATTGTTCTGCAGTTAGCTTTATTTTGGTGTTCTGAAAGCTAGATGGTGCTCTTGAGGGTTTATTGAATTAACTTGTTTATATAATTTTAATAGAGAATTGCTGTGGAAAATATGAATTTTCTTTTGGGAACCTTCAGATTTTAGTGGAATTCTAGAAGATTAGATTAATTCTCTCTTTCCTCCTCCCCACCCAGTCCCTCCTCCTTCCCTCCCTTTTGTTGGATGCAAGGAAGATATTTCCGGAGCCATTTTCTCTAGTTTTTGCAGTTGTACGAGTGTTCAGTTTCCTTTTTCTTCCTTATTATCGAATTTCAATTCCTTTCAACAACTATTTGGTGATGGTGCGTGCAAATCTCAAGGATCTACATAGGTGTTAATTGCATTATTAGGTTCATAATATTTTAACCCTCAAGATAAGTAACTCATATTCAACCTGTTTGCGTAGAACATTCATGTTGGGCCTTTTTATTTTATTTATTTGTTCCACTTTACATGGTTTCTTGGTTCTAGTGAGTGTCTAATTGATGTCAATTAGTAACTCCACAAACTGCCACATTCTGATTGGTTTCCTTTCCTGGAAACCCTTTTAAATGGAGGACGAAACTCCTTGGGGAACTTTTGTGATGATCAAGCTTGAGTTCCCAAGTGACCTCCTTCAAAACTATGTGGTGAATCTCAAGCAAATGATATTTACCTTGATTTAAAAAAAGAAAAAGAAAAAACTAAATGAATAACTAATCAATATGTTAAGCTACAATTGAAGCATTAACCTTTATCTTAATGATTTGTGATAGTGTGAATTTCGTTGACAAAGGCTAGAGCCCAGCTATGACCTCTTGATGGAAATTTCTTGATAGAGTTAAGTTGATGCGACCACTGAATATTGAGCAATGCACATATTAGGTGAAAAAATCAATCTGCTACATTGACAAATTTATCGTATACCTGTCCTTACAGTGGAAGTTATTTTATGTGTGTAGTATCCACCTAGAATACCAATTGGTTATGTTTTATCAATTCCTGTACCTCTGGCATTTTCACAGTACAGGAAAAGCATGAGACTGATTAGGTGTATTGTTACCTGTCAATATTATAATATGCCTAACAAGTACGAATTCATCTTCTTCTGCCTTGAATATTAATTTTGCAGTGACTTGGGCATTTCAGATACTGTAATAGGTAATAGACATTTGGTGTGTAAGACCATGGAATGTAACTGACTTCTGATTTCACCGATCAAATTGCAATAAAGCCTGATGAATTAATAACTTATCGTGGAAAAAAGAAAAAGAAAAGAAAAATAAATTAGAAGTAAGGAGTTTTCAAGTTAATTTTTATCATTCATGTGTCTCATTGGATTGATTCTGTAATAAAATATTATGATACTACTTGAATTGTGATGATTGATGTTGTGTACTTCAACCCTGCTCTTGCTGTAAAATATCCATTGAATTTGCAAGGTCCTTGAACTGTGAAAGCATATTTAGTTTCATTTACATCTTGTTCATCCCTTATGATCTGTTATCAGGTGCCCCAATCACCGGTTCTGCAGTCGATGAGATTGAGCAAGTTGTTGGCTACGTAAGTTTGGGATACCCTTTCGGTATGATGGCTTCAATCTTATTTGGGCGACACCATAAAGCCATCCTTAAGTCTCCGAAGCCAAAACTCTTTGTAATGGGAACTCGGGATGGGTTTACCAGTGTTAAACAGCTGCAGAACAAGCTGAGTTCTGCCGCAGGGCGCGTTGAAACTCACCTTATTGAAGGAGCAAGCCACTTCCAAATGGAAGGACCTACTTATGATGCTCAGATGGTGAACCTTATCCTTGATTTTATTGCATCATTGTAGTAGCAAAATATCAGCCAGTTCTTGAAGTTGCGCTTGATGCAGAATTCCTGTAATTGCTTTTACATGCAACTCTCATGTATTCTATGTATATGCTGATTTTTCACGTTTGTTTTATTTGCAGGATATCATATGCTTGGATTGCATCTTCATCAGCATAAATCTTAAATCATTTGGGCAGCTGCCCTCGTTAAAATTTGTTTTAGGATAGTGTTTTCTCTACAAATTGTTTTCTGAAAGCATTTCAAATGATTGAGAGAGAAGAGAGAAGCAAACAATATGAAAATAATCTTTACATGGAAAGAAAAATTTTACATTAAGCATCTAAGAGCAATGGGAGAAAAATAAGCTTACAATAACAGTACGAAACCAAACCTAAGTCACTCTAAATTAAGTACACCACTAGCCTGAAGTGCGTTGGCCTTGCTGGTCATAGAGCTTAAAACATGTCACAACAATCTACAAATGACAGTATCATTGCCTCATCGGCATTGATTATCTGCCGTTATTGCCCGCCCTTGTTGACGGCAGAACCATCAACCATTCCACCCATCTCACTGTATGGCCGTTTTCTCCATCCTCGTTCCTGGTTCATAGATTGCCCTTGTGAGAATTGATGTTCTCCCTGTTCTGCTTTGAATCCAAAGAAAACAAAAACATCGGATTGTTTTCACAATCAATGACCACAGATCGAACACGTTGTATGATGACACTTTCATATCATTCAAAATAATAAGCCCAACATTGTAGCAAGATTTTATGCCATATTCACATTTCACAGGGATATTTGACAGCCAAAGAATTTATCATAAGGAAAGCAATTCACATAATTTGAATAGATTTCACTGCAACCATATGGGACCCATTGCGTTGAAACTTTTAACTGGGAAAAGAGAGTTACACTAGCAAACTGAAAATTTACAGTATAGTACATATCAAAATCTGAATCTTCAAAAAACTCCTAGTAGATGATACAACAGAAGACAGCGTGGTTTTATTATGCTTCCTATAATATAGAACATGGTTATATGTAATTAGTTATTACCACTTTCACCGTCAGATGCATCTTCAAGCTTTGCAATTGCATCGACTAGGGCTAGTTCTTGCTCCTGCATTCAAATTTACTCGTAAGAGTGAACTGCAGAAAGAATACAAAATAACTTAGTACAAAGATGTTAGATGCTTACTTTAAGTACCCTCTTTGCTTTCTCGACATCCGTCGGATCAGGGTGATTAGCAGCAAAAACTTTTTCAACCTGTTCAAATCCACCACAATTAGGCAAAACATACATCAGCAACAATTTCTATATAACTTTTTCATCTGCCCGCATACCTCCTTAATTAGAGTTTCTGTGTGAAGTATTTCAATATCACCCAAAGGCTTCTTGCCAATACCATTCTGGGAGAAAGGAAAACCTTTCTTGGGTTTCATGGTCCCTCTACCTCTTCCTCCACCAGAAACACCACCACCCCGTGTCAAAGGTTTCTTAGTCCCACGACCGGGTCCCGGACGGCCACCTTTCCGAGAAATACCAGGCTCATCACCTTCCCACTTAATATCTTCTGGTGATATCTATCATTAAAAGACTGAAGATTAGCAACAAGTAGGCTTTTTATAAGAAATGAAGATTTTAATTTTAGAGTATTTTTATCACAAAAGACGGGGCAGGTTACACGGGAAACTACATAACAGAAATTGATGAGCAAGATAGGCAAGGTAAGGAATAAAACCTAAAATTCCCAATTACAGATAATGTGGGTTTAAAAATATAAGAGTGGGGCCCAAAAACATTTAAAAACATACAAGTAACTCAGCCACATGACTTATTAGTGATTGGAATTTCTTTGTTTCACTTCCAAAAGGAGCCTTCTAGCAGTACATGTGCACACAATAACACAAGTCCGCTGCATAATATTAGCATAACAATGGAAAGATGAGAAAAGATAACAGTAATCCATAAAGTAATTTTGAAGTAATGTGGTTTGAGACAACTACATGAACACCTTATCACTATCCCAAGGCATGATAAGAGAAACAAGCATCAGAGCAGATATAAGAAAATACAGTAATATCTACACAAGAAGTAGAAAGCTTTTACTTTTAAAACACCGCACGCTACTATTAAACAAGTTCATGTAAACTGGAAAGGAAAACTTATGGCAGTAATTTTACCTCTTTGAGATTGACCCACTCCCATGTTTCATCAGCTGTATTCATATCATAAACCAAAGCATGCCGCCCCTGTCATTGTTTGGGAAAATGTAAAATTAAAGGAGGCCCATTGATTAACAAACTACTGCACAGTCAAATGCTGAAAATACCTCATTGGGGTTGTAGTCAGTTATAACAGCCTCATAGAAGTGGTTGTCTTCAGGCCACCTTGTCCAAACTTTCCTTCCAATTAAGGGATTATAAGTTGCTGCCTCAGAAGGTCCATTTGCTGGAAAAGCACCAGAAGAACCCCGATTAGCAACTTGGCCCCTCACAGCAAGACCTGTAGAAAACTGCATCCATTTCACCGGAAATGGAGCATAAAAATACTCCATCAACCAGGCAGTTCATGGAAAATGCATTAATTTATCATTTTCTTTCAGAAAAACAAATTAGACTTACTGATTTTGGTTTCTTGCCCTTAGATCCAGGTGGTGGACCTGGTCTCAAGGCAGATGAAGATGGTTGCACAGATGGATGCATTCCAGGGGATGGAGCACCAGTTGACAACGAAGCTACTGACTGAGATGTTTTCGTTTTCTTACGTGATGCAGAAATGGTAGGACTAGGTGCAGGATCGTGGGCGGGTTGAGGGATGCTGGGCATGCCAGGCTGGAGGCCACTTGCCTTTCTCCATTCCCTAACATCATGATTGATTTACACTTCCCGTTAAAAGGCAGAATGGATCAGTAAGTCACAATCCATACGATAAAAACTGCTGAGCAAGCATGTCATGATATAATCATACCTTATCCTCAAGATAATGTCATCAGCATTAACCTTTGATAGAAGCTCCCTATGTTCCTCGTCCGACACTCTCAACTCCTTTCTAAGTTCCGTAATTAAACTCTCCTTCTCCTGAAAATATATATGAAGAACGGCTTTCAAACGTAGTCTTATTTATTAAAGATGACTCAAGTGTATGTATGCATACAAAAAGTGAAGCTTACCCAAGTAATAGCATCAGATTGAGCTTTAAAGGCCCGCAGGACTGAACTGTATGCATCCTGCTCAACGCTGTGGATCTGAGTTGCCATGTCATTTTGCATCCTAGGTAATGAAGCGGAACCTATAACTGCAGATCTTCCATTCCCAGTGGGGCGAACCCCTCTCTGAAATCTATTGTGATGTGAAGGAGGAAGGTCATCATCCGTTCCTGCAATTTTCTCATACAGAAGCCATTAAAGGAGAGACTGTCTAACATGTAGCTTCCAAACAAACAAAAAATTTCAAAGGAAAAAAAATGATTTCTTTGCTGGCATCAGTTGCACATCTAAAGTACTTAACTCATCCCATTCAACTAACACAGTTCTTGTTATCTCTTGTATCCACATTCATGAACGGAGCAGGAATAGAAAAAAAATAACTCTACAAAAGAAAGATCTTTTTTATTGCAGAAGAATTTATGTTCTATTCTCCCTCTATCATGCAATAACTAGCACTATTGTTGGCCACACAACCTACAAAATTATTAACTATACTGCAACCAAATCGAGCAATTAAAGAACACGTGATTCATGAACTAATTCTTGTAACTTAAGCTTAACTCACCACTGCTATCAGAAAGCTGGTAATCCATCTCTCTTTCAAATCAAATCTTCAGCTACTTAACTGATTAATTTCTTTCGATACACGGGCTACAGACAACTGAAAACAATTTATAATGATCAATTCATGACTATATTTCACTTAATTTCAATTGTTAATCAAGTTTAAATAACACCACACTCATAATTACTTAAGCACAAACATAATACAAGCATGGAGTTGAAAGTCATCAAAACTAATTCATAGTTTACAATTTCAAGCTTGATATCACGAAATACAACCAAAAAAATGGAATTTTCAAGTGAAACCTTACCACTACTGTCGAAAACCTCGAAGTCCATTGCCGTTTCCTCAACAAAACCTTAAATTACACTTCGAATCAGCTCAAAAACGACAAAAGCGGACCGATTTCTCTGAAAAAAATTTCAAGCTCGAGGACAATTAACCGACCAAGGCCGATAATTTCACTGCAATTTTCACATTTCAAGCCAGAATCGATCAAAAGAAGTGAAATCGGGATCAATAAGACAGAAAGTCTAATTATGGCTAGCGATTGAATTTCGTTTGATTTGGGGATGAAATTAGGGATTTTGATTGAGCAAAGGCAAAGGGATTGTTGCTGAGGAGAGAGAAAGAAACCGGACTTGAAATTAGTTTTAATTATAATTTTATTTTCAGTTAATGGTTGAGTTTGAAGTCCGCCACACGAATTGGATGATCGTTTTTGGAACGTGTTTCTAAATGTGAAAGGATATTTTCTTGAGGATCCTTGCCGCTTTCATTCATTTCGTCAATAATTAATCTCCAATAGATATCAAAGATTAAGACTCCCTAATCAAAATTCCTAACCATTGAATTTCTTGTGATATCAGGAAATAAGATTAAAATTAACTAATAGTAGTAACAAGATTAAAATATGAAGGTAACATTTATCTACGAAATGACTAATTTCATATCTTATAAAATTATTTTAATCATTTCTACCACTTTGCAAATGCATATTGCCAGAAAAAATACTATCACTCTTGGAATAAATAAAATTGGAATCGTTAGTAGACTCGTGAAACATTATTCTTACTTCATCAAAGAATAAAGATTAGAATTTTTTTTGTGTACTTAAATTTCTTACCTATCGCAACAAAAATTAAATTTTGTGTGCTTGTATTACGTTATAATTTTCACGCTTAATCATAACCTCTTGTTCTCATTTATCTTGTGCAAAATCTTTCTAAGGAAACATTAATGATCTTTTTTACGCTTTTTCAAAGTCTATAGCAAAAGAATTAACTTACACTTAGGTTAAAATTCGAAAAAAGAGTAAACAAAGTTTATATTCAAAAGATCTACGAATATGTATTAGAATTTTCTTTGTTCATTTATTATTTGCAATGGGTTCGTCTGTGATGCTTTTGAGATATCATACTCCACAACTCAAACACCGTCTTATCTTATGGTTAAGAAAAAAAAATGATCAGCGGAGAGTGCACAAACTATAGGGTACGACATGCACAGAGGTAACTTTTTTTTTTTTGAATTACATAGGCCAATCTTTCGATTCTATTTCGTATTATATGAGATTCTGTTTATATTTATAAATCTTGAGATCCGGTTTATATAAATTCGATATATGGCATTCGGATTTTAAACCCTCTCAAATATTCGAGGGGCATCAAACTCCCATATTGGGAGAAAAATTACCTTCACTCGAACTCTGAAATTTCAAAGAAAAAAATATAAATTAAACCCCTACAATACATCTGCGGAAACTTGAACCACTTCTTTCCCACTTGTGAGTGAGCGAGTGGCTCTGGCACAAAGGTAACTTAAGCCTACCTGTTGCATCATACGAAGACAGTTGATATTCTTTTGGGCTTATTTCGAGCTTTTCCATTACGTGGCCCACTCTCTTCCCTTCGGCTTCCAATATCATTCAGTGTCCCTTAATTGGGTCCCAGGTGGTAATGGCTCGGGATATGGGCCGTCCATCTGATTGGATGATTAACCCGAGTTAGCAAAACAAAAAGAGTTCTTCATTTTTAACTATTTTTTTATTAGTGCGATAATTATTTCAATCATCATCATTATTATTATTTACTTCTTTTTTTTTTTCAAAACGATAAGTACGTGTCTCGCATGTAACGTATTTGGTCAAAGCATCGACTGAAAATACGTTCGCGTATACGTCACCCACTAGTGACTAGAGACCACCAAAACCAAAATTCTTTCACTAGCTTTCCGTTCCCATACCACCCCCCAAAATATCTAACAAAATAATAATAATAATAAACGAATAAATAAAAGCACTTTTATCAAAATTAACTGCCTACGCATAAAATTTATTAATAATTTTTTTTTTTTTTTTAATATCTGTTTAGCAAACAACAAAAGTTACAAAACAAACAATGCTCTTCCTCCCTCATTTCTCAACTAAACCACACCTCCTCTTCTCTTCACTCTCTTCTGCTTCTTCTTCTCTCCGCCCTCGCATCCCCAAATTCCCGTTCTACCCCTCGCACTTTATAAAGTCTCCATCCCGTCCTTCCCTCGCATGCCACGTCAGCACGACTGGCGGCGGCGGTGCTGCGCAGATGGCGTCGAGTGCGTCTGTCGATTCGGTGACGCATGATTTGAAGAATCAGAGATTGGATACGGAAGCGGAAACGGGCGGCGGAGATGAGAGCAATACGAAGAAGAAGCTGAGAGCGCTTGAGGATCTGAATTGGGACCACTCGTTTGTTCGAGAGTTGCCTGGTGATCCGAGGACTGATTCTATCCCTCGTGAGGTTAGCTTATTTTATTTGATTGAAAAAAAATTAGTTTTGTTTTGTAATTTATTTTATAATTGTAATTTTTTAGACTGAAATTTCACTTATAATTGATTATAATTTTTACATTGAGATTATCGACAGAATAATAAAATGAAACACTTCCTAACTACGATAGTAACATTTTTGTAGGTGGCATCAATTTATTGAATTATTTAATATTTTGTCCTATCTTCCAAATAAATGAATGACACCTTAATGAGATAATCAAAATAATTATTTGTGCAAACTGATGTGGCATAATATGATCAAAGGAATGTAATAAAATGGTGCAGTAGTCACTATGAAATTTGGTAATTTGAACTTTTTTTTTATATAAAAATTAGTTTTAATACCTCTATTTGGCACATTAAATTCTTTTCATGCAAACTATTGTGGCATTATAGCATGTTGCTAATTGTTGCACATCATTTATTAATTTTATATGATTTTTGTGCTTCCTCATTAGTTTGCATGAAAAAAGTTTGTTTATTTAGTAATTATTTCTTTTATAGATTTTTTTTTTTGGGGGGGTTGAATTGAATTTGAACTATATCAGTAGCTAATTGGGATAGTTGGCTTACCCCATTCATGTCGTTTGCATGATCGTATTTGAGATTTGTACATTAATCAAAGACAATTAATAGAGGTTTGTATGCTAATTCAAAGATTTGTCATCTATGTGCATGTTATTTGTTTGCAACCTGATTTGCATCTTGATTCAATGTCTTCTTTTCTTAAATGATATGTAGGTATTGCATGCCTGTTATACTAAAGTTTCGCCGTCAGCTGAAGTAGAAAATCCTCAGCTTGTTGCGTGGTCAGAATCTGTGGCCGAGTCTCTCGAGTTGGATCCTCAAGAGTGAGTGTTTTCTTCTCTCGCTTGTTTCTTTGCATGTTTGTATTGTTTTCAAACTGATGGATGTTTTGAACTAGATTGATTTAATGGCGAGTGGTAATTTTAGAAACTTTCAAAGAGGACATTTGACTTCTGATAGCACTTAATGGTTCGATATTGTGGAAACTCTGAAAGTGTCATTTGAATCTGTAATGGTCTTGAGCTGTCAGTGACTGGAAAGCCCTTGTATGCAGAAGATCTGAAAACTTATTAACAACTGGCACTGCTGTTACCTTCTATTATAATATCCATTACAACTACTATATCTGAGTATATGGAATTGTATGCCATTCTTTTATTAAAATGTATTAATTGCTGAAATTTGTTGGTATAAAAGTATTTGCTTAGTATTGCTTCTGATTTCTGAAGTTTCATAATATCATTTTTTTCTATCTGCACTTAATTTCTTTGTTATTCTTTTTCTTTTTATTTTTTAAATTTATGTCATGCAATTATCTTTGGCACTGAAGCTAGAAATCTGTTTATGTTTTCAGATTTGAAAGACCAGATTTTCCCCTCTTTTTTTCTGGGGCTACTCCTTTGGCTGGAGCGTAAGTGTTGTTGTTCATGTTTATTGCAAGTCACATTGCATATCCCTTTTCAATGATATTGTTGTTGGTCCTTATCGATCTTCCTACTGCAGGGTGCCATATGCTCAATGCTATGGTGGACATCAATTTGGCATGTGGGCTGGTCAGCTTGGTGATGGTCGGGCAATAACTCTTGGCGAGATCCTGAATTCGAAATCAGAAAGGTGGGAATTGCAGCTTAAAGGAGCTGGGAAGACTCCATATAGCCGCTTTGCTGATGGCCTTGCAGTACTGCGTAGTAGCATCAGGGAGTTCCTTTGCAGTGAAGCTATGCACTTTCTAGGAATCCCAACAACTCGTGCACTTTGTCTTGTGACAACAGGAAAATTTGTTACTCGAGACATGTTTTATGAGTATGTTGAGTAAATCAATTTGATTTCAATTCTGATAAAATTTTTAGTAAACGACATCTTTCTAACATACTCAAATCAACACCTCTAATTGATTTTGATTCAGATAAACAATTTAGTAAACTACTATTTTTATGTCTTTCTACCATATTTCCCTTTACTTTTTCTTTCATGCAACTTTGTAATGCAATTTTTTTTTTTTGACGTATGAGATGCTGTGGTTATTAGTAAATAATTTAAATTATTTGTTAGTGAATCAATAGAAACAGACAGCCTTTGACGTGTTGGTTTTAGACTATGTACATGTTCACCAAGAAAAATTTGGAGATTTGAAATACTGGCAATGGAAATAAACTTGAGTGGTGATTATAGAGGATAGTTTTATAATATACCCAGGTATTCATAACAGTTAGTGGCCTCTTTCATTGCAGTGGCAATCCAAAGGAAGAACCTGGTGCAATTGTTTGCAGAGTTGCTCAATCTTTTCTGCGCTTTGGTTCATATCAAATACATGCCTCTAGAGGACAAGAGGACCTTAATATAGTCCGTACTTTGGCTGACTATGCGATTAGACATCATTTTCGTCATATTGAGAATATGAATAAAAGCGAGAGCTTATCTTTTAGCACAGGCGATGAGGATCATTCCGTTGTTGATCTAACTTCAAACAAGTATGCAGGTAACAGTTTCCGTTGAGGAATTATGTTCTGGCTAGATGTTAATGGATGAACTATACTCACTGATAGGAGAATAATTCTGATGTTTGCCTCCTGATTTTTGGCTGCCCTCCATTTATTTTGGAATTAGTCAATGTCAAATTCCAAAGTTCAGCTCATATGGAAATTGGTTAGTTGTTCTAAGTGAACGACTTTGTACTGCTTGTTTGCGCTATTCAATTAGCCATCCAGTGATGCATCTCTGTGCAACAAGCATATACTTGTAACAGTCTCTATTGTTATAGTTCTATGGTCAATATTTGACAATTGATTGGGATGGGCTTGCCTCCCCTATACGGGTTGTAATCTCATTCCATATCCAATTAAGGAAAAGTTTTAGCCTTTGTAATTTCCCTGTTATTTATGAATTATATTTGTCCTTTGGTGTTTGAACTTTCTTGATTCATGGTAGTGTCTTGCTAATGACATATAATGCTAAAATGGATAAGAATACTTCTGCATTCCTTCACTTTCTGTTGACAATTGTATTTCCTCCCACTGAATCTGGAATTTCTATTTCTCGATATTGACAGTTTCTACGTGTATTCATTGATGATTTCTGAAAGTAGTTTGGGAGCAATTTTAACACCTTTCTTTTCTTTTTTGTTTTATCTCTGGACTGCACCAGCATGGGCAGTGGAGGTTGCTGAGCGTACGGCTTCATTGGTTGCACAGTGGCAAGGTGTTGGTTTCACCCATGGTGTCCTGAACACTGACAACATGAGCATTTTGGGGCTCACTATTGATTATGGACCTTTTGGGTTTCTGGATGCATTCGATCCAAGTTTCACCCCAAACACTACGGATCTTCCCGGAAGAAGATACTGTTTTGCAAACCAGCCTGATATTGCCTTGTGGAACGTTGCACAGTTTTCCACAACTCTAGCAGCAGCTAAATTGATAGATGATAAAGAGGCAAATTATGTCATGGAAAGGTTTGTTTAATTTGAATATTTTTTCTTTTAATATTTGCTATTGGTGTGTTATACGTCGTTGATGAAGATTTATGCATATCTTGACTTATTGTTGCAGATATGGAACAAAGTTTATGGATGAATATCAAGCCATTATGACAAAGAAACTTGGTCTTCCAAAATACAATAAACAGATCATTAGTAAACTTCTTAACAATATGGCTGTTGACAAAGTTGATTACACAAATTTCTTTCGTGCACTTTCCAATGTCAAAGCTGATCCCAACATTCCAGAGGATGAGTTGTTAGTTCCACTGAAGGCTGTTTTGTTAGATATCGGAAAGGAGCGGAAGGAGGCATGGATCAGCTGGGTGTTATCGTACATACAAGAGGTACTATATGTTCACATTTTTTTTTCCCTTCTTCTTTATTGTCTTCTTTTCTTTTTGGACCCAATTGAAATCACATAAAATTTGTGAAACTTGCCAGGATTAGTGAAAACTGTTTTGTCATATTCTCTGCTGACGGATGCACGTCTAGTCAATTTCCTCTCCTAGTACTTCAATCTAAAAATTTTTTTTGCAATTTGGAAATATTCCGATGATTGTGGTTGCTTGCTCTGGCCTAGAGTGTGGGGTAGTCTTTGTTTTTTGGTGTGTATAATGAGAGAATGCCGGCAATGCAAAGGAAGTTGAAATCTTTAAAAACTTCATGCTTTACTTCAGTTCCTACTGCATGTTCAAATTGTTTCCACTTGCATTTGCAATGATGTGTGAATGCTTTTTGAGCTTATTACTGTTTGCCTAGATAGAGTAGCTTTTCTAAGGATGTCTAATGTTTTGGTGAATGCTCGTTTTGTCATTTTGATGCCAACATCTTGTTTGTTTTTGCATTTTTACACGACAACGTTAAAATAGACCTGTCATCCGGTAAGGATTATCCCCATAGTGACAAATGGGCAAAAAAAAAAATTGTCTTGTCATCTTTTTCCTTTTCTCTTTCGCAGCTGTCGTCTAGTGGCATCTCAGATGAGCAAAGGAAGGCATTGATGAATTCTGTGAACCCAAAATATGTTCTTAGAAACTACTTGTGCCAGAGTGCTATCGATGCAGCTGAGCTCGGAGATTTTGGTGAGGTGCGGAGGTTGCTTAAACTTATGGAACGCCCATATGACGAGCAACCAGGAATGGAAAAGTATGCTCGCCTGCCCCCAGCATGGGCTTATCGACCAGGTGTTTGCATGCTTTCCTGTTCATCGTAATCTGCCATTCTCCGCATTACGTTATACCTATACCAGAAAGAGGATTGTAACTTCGTGTATATAATAGTCGAATCATTTTTTTTTTTTTTTTTTGGTGGCTGCAGAAAAAGTAGAAATAATTTGTATGGCATTGTTTCTTTGCAGAATTTTAACAGTTTATGCATTTCGAAATCATTTTATTTATTACAATTTTTTATTATATGACTTGATGACTTCTTGCAATTGGCTTCACAAGGATTCGCACAAAATTGTAGGTTAAGAATATTTTATCTTATAGAAAGTCAGGAGTTTAGAAATGTTTCTTCCATCACCTTTATTTTGCAACTTATGCAGTATGTAAATTCTATTGTAGTTACATTTATCAAGAAAAATTAAATATCAATAATGGCAATATGCTCTTGATCAATAATAAATTTATATGTAACACAACTAGTAATGCCCAAGAGCGCCTTTTTGTTATCAGCTTAAGGTCAAATAATTAATGCGCCCTGAACTCCCAGGAACAAGTCTCTTGTATTCATGTGTTTGAAAATTAGCTTGAAGTGGGGATTCTATCGCAAAATTTACGGGGAAACAACTCTTAGGGTTGCTTTTTATATTTTGGGTTCTAAATTATCATGCTAAAGTAAACATATTTGAAAGCCATAATAATTTTATTATTTAAAAATCACTAAACATTCTAAATTTCTATACGCTAAGGTTTTTAAAGACAACTTCCAATTAGTAGGGGGCGCGGTCCATACGCGCCGCGAGCACTCTCCAACACTCACTCAACATGTACTCTTGCATTGCATTAATGCATATTTATAGGAGCGATTTGCAACACCAACACACACACACACGTAATAATCTCCATTATTTTATTCACGTTTCAAAAGTATGCAGCTCCAGATATTGTTATCTTTTACCATTTTCCTACTCTTCAATGTATTATTTTGATATTTTCCATAGCCAAATCAAAAACCACAAATATTAAAAATCTGCTTCCAGGACCTCCACAGCTTCCTCTGATGGGAAACTTGTACAGCTTGATAGCTCAAAAGTTGCGGCAACTAGCCATAAATCTTGTAAAATCAATTCACCTATCGCGTTCCCTTGGAGATAGTAATAAGTCAATTATTCTAACTGAAAAGATTTACTTGTACACAAGCAACATGCTTTGTAGAGCAGTATTTGGCAACAATTACAAGGACCAGCCTCCACTGAGCACATTATCAAGAGAAATGTTATCATTTGTGGGAGCTTAAGATTGCCCGAAATGTTCCCGAGTTTGAAATTTCTTCATATAGTCAACGGGACCAAAGCTGAAGTGGTGAAGGTTCACGGCAAGACTGGCAAGATCCTTAACAATATTATTCAACATCACATTCAAGAGGACGGAGAAGGAAGATCTTGTTGATATTTTTCTAAGGCTTGAGAATAGCATGACCTTGAGATTCCCCTCTCTACCAAAGACATTAAAGCTATTATTTGGCAATTAGGTTGTACGGTCTGATTATAATACCTCATAGTTTGGACACCATCAGATGATTAGATAATCAATAGAAGTTAACAAAATCTGATCATTTGATGGTTTAATTCCAAGTAGTGGAGTATGCGATACTGTAGGAGGTAATTAGGTAGTAGGACCTGATTATAGTATTTCATAGTTTGGACACCGTTAGATAATTAGACAATCAATAAAAGTTAACAAAATCTGATTTTCAAGTAGTGGAGTATGAGACACTGTAGTAGCCACAACATAATCAGCATCCAAATTATTGTATATTTGTTATTAATTCTTTGACGATATTCACGAGTAATATTATTTAAAAATTAAATATTTACAGCAATACTATTCATCCGCCGGGCATGTTTAATTATAGGAGGAACTGATACTTCAGCGTCAATAGCAACATGGGCCATTTCAGAGATGATGAGAAACAGGCACAAGTTGAAGCTGAGACAAAAACTTAAGGGAAAGAACAAGATAAAGGAGATTGATATTCAAGAATTAATTTACGGAAAGTTAGTCATAAAAGAAACAACGAGATTGCACCCTCCCTTCCGTTCCACTGTTGTTCCCAAGAGAGTGCAAGGAGCAATGTGATTTTAATGGACATAAAAACCAAAGTGTTTGCTAATGTATGGGCAAATGGAAGGGATCTTGAATATTGTTAAGATAATTGAATTTATTAATCACGTTTAGTTTTAATTAAGTAAAATTGATAGTTTAGTTAGCTGAGTAAGTTTGTTACTGATGCTGACATGGCAGCTGAGCTATCTGAATTCGTTATATCGTTAGCTCAAACAAACACATTGTTTGCATGCAGTGCGTAGAATATTCGATGCAGCCTTGTATATAAATACTTGTAAATCAGCTCATTAGAGTATATATACACAGTACAACATTTTCTCTCTGTTTTTCTCAGTCATTTTCTTTGTAACCAAACAAATCTATTCTCTTTAACATGTAAAGGGAATATCCAACAATACCAACTATAGTCATCTACAAAGCTTATATAGTATCAATAACCACGCAAGGAAGGTAAGGGTGCTTGCACCTCCTCTAATTATTTTCATAAAATAAATAAATAAAATGTATGTAACTTAAATGGTAAATATTATTTGTATTTATATTTTAATTTTAACTTTTTAATTGTGTAATTTGATTGGATTTTCAAATTGGATCTGAAGTCGGTCTTGGATTACTAGTGCATAAATGACGTCATTTTTGTATGTTTAGATAAAATAACAATTTTGCCCTTATAATGTCAGCAAAGTTATAGCAACATGTAGATGGAAGTGAACGTGTGCAAGAAAATATAACTTTAGGTGGAAATAAATCAAAAAAAGAAAGATATGTGTATTTTTGAAAAAACACCAAAAAAAAAAAAAGTGGTCGGTCGATAATTGCCAAAAAAAAATGACAATCACTTGTATAGGGATTTTTTTTTTTTTCTAAATGAACCTCACTCCAAAAAATTTACTGAGATTAAAAAAAAAAAGAAAAAAGAACAGCGGTACAGTTAGATGATAAAGAGCCAAAGCAGGAGCTAAGACAAGTACATGAGAGATTGAGAGGTTCAAATTGGCTAGAAAATCAGCAGCACGAATATTTATTCTCTCAAAAGGTACGAGTACGACGAAAGATCATAGAAGAAATGTAGGATTCAGGATATGCAAAGATATTGATCCACTCTTAAACATGAATTGGATCAATGAACAATTTGGTAACATGATCTTTCAGGTATTCTGGATTTGTGACACCATCCATTTTCTTGTAAAATACTTCAACTAAGCGTGCAATGTTAACAATAACATTAAGGAGTCGCATTGAAACAATTGTTGGCCTCATGCATTCTTCATTTATATCCTTCCACCCATTTGCAATCATTTTCTTGAACTCTTCAGCCGTTTCCTCACCCGAGGTGCCGTATTCCTTCATATAAGATTCCACGACAGAGGCAACGTGTCCTCTCTCTTGCTCAGCCTAATTAACGTATCAATTTTGCATATGTTAGATGACATAATTAACGTATCATAATTTTTTTTCTCCTTTTCTTTTGTAAATTAACTCGCACCAAATAATCGTACCTTATTAGATACCAAGTCAGCTATGAGACGGCTGAGTGTAAAGGAAGCTCTCATTATTTTTGGCTGACTTCGGAGCCACTCGTAAGCATCAATTCCTGCAATCTCTCGCAATTCTATGTATGCTGCAGAGGGGTCTAAAAAACAAGTGCCTGTGACTATTGCGTTGCTCATGCGCTCATCAAATGGTGGCACATAACCTTCGTGGAACCATTGCGCCTCCACAAAATAGGCTCTCACAACTTCTTTCATCTAAATGTCAGCCGAAAAAGGAAAATAGTAAGAACTTTACAAATTAATACGCGTGTGAAAGTCTTTAATCCTTTTCTAAAGGTGAAAACGCTGGCGAGACAAAAATATTTGTTCAATTTTCCATGCAAAGATATTTGTATAATCAAATGTATTGGAATTGATAATTTTTTGTTTTTTCAGGCAACTATTTAAACATTTAATTGATTATTCGAATTCTTAAAAAAAAAAAAGAATCTGTAGAAAAGTAGTAACATATCCTTTGTAAAAGAGACGCTGTAAGATCTTCCTTCCTCAGTCAATGCATTGTTCAATTCTTCGAAGAGATTCAAGAGAGCTCTATAAAGAGGCTTCATATACTCTGGCAATTCGCTAACGCAATTGATGTCCCACCTGAAAACAAAGAATTTACTCACCAATTTGACACTTGTACAAATAAGCATAATCATTAAAAAAAATCTATCAATAACGTAAGTGTTAAAAAAAAATATATATTCTTATGGTGACGGAAATTTCACAGTGAACAATGCAGTAATTAATTAATTTATTAATTAGTAGTTAAAAATTAATGCAAATAAAATGAAAACCAAAAGGAAATTAAAAAAATTGCACACAGAACCTTTCTACTGCGTCTGTGAAGCTTCGGAGCTCCCCAAGTGTACCATATGCATCGTATGTATCATCTATGATCAGAAGCAGCAAATAGATTTTGGTGAATATTATTCGACCGCGTGAGAAATGGGGCTCAAAATATTGTGCAACACTCCATAGGTAAATTTCCACTGTGCTGTCTCTCGAATATGAATATGTTGATCCAAACTCTAATCCTTTCAGCCACCTTCAATAAAGATGACAATATCAGAGTTTTGAGATTAATTTTGATTTGAAAAATTGATAAGCTGCAATTAATTTTGATTTGAATCAGTCCCCTTCTTCTCCAATATCCAACAGACACATAAGTCGATGCGTAGGGTGGTTTCCACAGAACCTCCGACGCTCAAGTCAGTGATTTGGGTGTTTTGGAAAACATTAGCCACAAATCCCGTGGCTTTCGTTCAATATGAAAAGTGCTTAAAAAGCAGGAAATCTCTATTGGCTCTTTTGATTATTCTGAAAAAAGTCCTTTTTGTGTTTTTTTGTCCAACCCCTTTACCTTTTTTGATTGCGCCATTTATAAGCTTCTTGCGGATTCGGTTTCCCTTCTTCACGTTTCCCACTCCTCGCTTAGCGTGCGTCATGGGTGTGTGAGCGGTTGATGGTGGACGTGGCGGTTTGAGAGGTTTATGCCTGGAGTTTCGGAAGATGGGAGTGATAAACGACTCTCGTGGTTTGGATATTGCCGAGTGGCGCGCATTCTGGTGGTCGGTGTGGAGCGAACCTGCTATCTCTGCTCTCGCGACGACCCCTTCCGGGATTGAGTAGGAGATCCCTGCTCGCAATAGTCTATCCATGGGGAACTTTTAAAGGGGCGGAGCAGAGATCTTGTTCCACAAGTTCGACCAGGAACTTCTGGCTCTTGATGACGACGTCCAGGGATTCATGGCTGTGGTGAGCAGGAAACTCTGGTGGTAAGAAAAAGGTTTTTTGCTTATGAACGCATCGTGCTCTTCGAGTCAAAGCAGAGGAGGTGTCACATTGTGTGGCTGGTCTAGTCGTTATTTATCCACAACAGTATGTATCATCTATGATCAGAAGCAACAAATAGATTTTGGTGAATATTATTCGACCGCGTGAGAAATGGGGCTCAAAATTTTGTGCAACACTCCATAGGTAAATTTCCACTGTTCTGTCTCTCGAATATGAATATGTTGATCCAAAGTCTAATCCTTTCAGCCACCTTCAATAAAGATGACAATATCAGAGTTTTGAGATTAATTTTGATTTGAAAAATTGATAAGCTGCTTTTAATTACCTTGTGATGTAAGCCAACACTTGTTGGTGTAGCAATTGTACCCGATTGAAATCCAATTTTGCAAACCTGAGTAGAGTGTCATTTTTAGATTCGTCGTGCTCATAGAACGAGATAAATTTGTGTGCCTCAATTCTCGGTACACCCATGTGCAAGGGCTGCTCAAGGGCATCGTTTATATGTTTTGCCAAATTTTGCTCCAATTTAGGTGCCATGGATTTCAGATGTGCCGTTGTGAAAGTGAGAGCCTCCTCGAGGATATCTTCTCCATGCAACCTCAAATGCGTAGCTTCATACAAACTCAACATTCCCCTCACATCGCTGGTTAAACTTTCCTTAAATTTACCATTCTGGTCCTTGAATTTGTTGAATACACCTGATGCATTATCCAAAATCAATATAAATGTCTTAGAAGCCTCACATGCACGGTGACGGGCGATTGATGTTGAACTGTTAAAGCTTTCACACTTCCGGTCATGGTCACATGTGAATTAAACTTTTCTATTAGTGAAACCGTTTAACTTAAAAGCTAAACCAAAACTAAAAAATATGCTAAAATATTTAATTAAATTGTCAATTAAATGAGCGTGTAGGGTTACGAACAATAATTTTTGCTTTTGAGCATATGTAAGTAGCGGTGGAACAAGATTTTGGCCGATGGGGCCTATAGCGGAAAAACTGTAAATTAAGGAGCCAGGGCATAAAATTTATTACGGAAAATTGTCAGTTTTTTTTTTTTTTTTTTTTTACTGAAATCAACATATACTACATATCCCTTATTATTTTTATAATACCAAATATCTCTTGGAACTATGGTTCTACAGTATTATCTTCATTTCTACATCCCACTTTTATTTTTATCGATTATAAATTGAATAAATTGAAGTTAAAACAAAATTATTTAAGTACTAAAACTAAGAAATATATATTTTTGTGTGAATAAAAAAGCAGCAATAATATATTTTTCTTGTACTTTTGTAATTTTTAATCATTTTTATATAATAAAATTATTTTATATTTTCAAGATAAAACATCAAATAAATAACCTTTTTACCCCTCTTTTTCTTTAAATTTTTTGTGCCAAGGGGTTTTTGGATGTTATGAAAATAATAATAAAGTAAGTGGTATATATTGATTTCAGTAAGGAGAAATTGTTAATCGCTCACTCATTTATTAATTAGAGGGGAACTAGCATACATAAATTAATAAAATATTAATTTTTTTTTTCTCTAGATAGTTCCACCACTGTGCGTATGTAGTAAGTACTTACAACTAGATACTTTGAAACCATGCTGCCTGAAAACTCGAAGCAGAATAGCAGTAGCGTACAAGTCACAGTCTTTCTCAGCAGCAAGGTCAGGTTGCATTTCAAAAATGTGATTCAATCTTCCTTCAATCTCAGTCTCAAAGTGATATGAAACACCAAGACGGCATAGTAAGTTAATCAAAACAACTTCCTCCACTGCATCATTTCTTGCGGCAATCAGCATTTCCTTAACATGATCTTTCATCTCCTCATTCAGTTTATCATATGTAATATGTTCCAAGTTCCTGCACAAGCAAATTAATCAAGGCCAAGTAATTTAGGATACATGAATATTGAATCTAGCGTGTACTTTGTTTTTTTCTTTTTTTCTTTTTTTTTGGGGGGGGGGGGGGGGCGCTTTATGATACGACGGACTTTTATTAACTGAAAAGAAAGAGTACACCGAATCAGGAGAATGTAATGAATCTTATTTTATCAAAAGGGACAAAATTTTATTTAGTTTGGTAAAATATTTGAAAGTAAAATCACCCATATAGGAGAGGGAGTGGAAATATTAACTCCCATATCCATGGCGTTTTTGCCTCCACTGAAAAGAGCTATTTGAATATTTCCTATAAAAAATCACTTATAAGAAAACACTTTTGCAGTTTTTTTATTTTTTATTTTTTTCCCTTGGCTTAAGAATAATAAAAGAAATATAGTCAATCTAGGGACTAAAGCATAAAAGGGCATTTATAGGAAGGGTTTAAAATTTTGTTAGGAATAACAACGGGTCCAAGCTTGAGAACTCACATCCAATAAACATGTCTTAACGCCAGTTTGGTTATATTGTAACTCTTAAAAGAATTAGTTAAATTAGAATTTATTTTTAGAAGTGTTGTGGGTTTTAGAAACCGTCATATGTGTTTGATAAAAATTCAATTGGTAGTAGAAATAATCTATTTAATTAAGGTTCATGATTTAGTTCCTAATTAATAAGGATAGTTTTGGATTTCTATTATGTATAGGAGGATATATATGAAATTGTATTAAATATAAAAGTGCTTCTCAAAATCAGATTTTGAAAAGTTAATCTTTTCTGCTTTTCAAAATCTACTTTTGGATTTGGATGATTTTATCAAAATTGATTTCTAAAAAACTTTACCAAATACTATAATTAACTTTTAACTTCTAAAAATTATTTTTTAACTTCCCAAAAGTAATTTTAAATGGGCCCTTAATCTAAATAGGATAAAATAACACAAGTATTAATTTTTGTTAAACTTACATCCTACAAGATAGTAGATAAATTTTCCTAACTTAATTATTCTTCGCATTATTTCTCTTATATAAACAGGTTACCACTCAAATTCAGGGGAGGAGAAAAGGTAAATTAGAGGAAAGGGTACAATATCTTCCAAGCCTTCTATTTTCTCTTTTATTATTTTTCTATCGCATCACTCCGCATTATAATTTAAGCATCAAATTGTCTACACCGATAACACTCTTGGCGATCCCTGATGGTTTATTATTTTGTAAACTTTCGACCACCAAACTCTTTACTCTTAACAATGACAATTCCAAAAACATTAAGGCCTCTTACAACCCACTCCCCTACTGATCAACCCGATCTTATTGTGGGGTCAAACTTTTCATATCAACAAGCACACTTGATGTAAGGAGCCTTTAACAAGAAGACATAATTTACATGTGGGTTGAATAATACTTACAGCATGTCTGTGTTCGTGAATGTAATTTCAATACACCTAAAGTCTTTAAATATTCAGAAGGAATTTTAAGAGGATTCAGGAATGATGCCTGCTGTGAAATTCTTAGAAATCAGTAACTACGGAGAAACATTCTGTAAATAATTCAAATCAAAACTTTGGGTGCCACGTATGAGACATGAGTATGATATGACATGGAGAGACTTCTGCCAATGGACACGGAAGCATAACAAATGGCTCCTACTCTTTTTTTTTTTTTTTTAGGTATTGATATGTTATAACACAGTCACGTGTTTATAGACATTTATAATTAGAAATTAATGAAATTAATTCTTTTTTTTATGGAGAAATTAATTTTATTATAATATAATATAGATATATTAAATCTCACTAATAGTAGAAAAATACATTTGTTCTTATGAAGAAAATATATTTATTCTTACCCAATTATACAATTAAAAAAAGGATTTCGAGTCTCACAAAAGACTGAGAACAAGACATGCGTCTAAAATTGAGGGCACGCGATCCTCATCTCTAAACGCCACAGCAACAGAATTTGCCGGCCAAATTCTCTTATCTAATTAAAGAGATCTTCTTACTAAATTTGTAGGTCCCATATCTATTGTTTTTTGTTTTTTTTAAGTTACATATATAATTTCTTTAAAATATTTTCCAAACTAACAAAATCTATTTCTAACCAACTGGAAATTGCGGATATCTTATTTGGTTGACATTACTAATTTTTATTCATTCATTTAAATTTCC
Source organism: Citropsis articulata (assembly GCA_030449925.1). Classification (NCBI taxonomy): domain Eukaryota; kingdom Viridiplantae; phylum Streptophyta; class Magnoliopsida; order Sapindales; family Rutaceae; genus Citropsis; species Citropsis articulata. Next base: position 3,921,902 of record JASUUH010000096.1, on the reverse strand, counting down.
TAATGAAAAAAAAAATTCCTAATTTTTCAGTAAATTTAATTCTAACTTTAACTTAATCTTATCTAAAATTTAACTTAATCGGCTCAATTAGCCAGAAGCCAAACAAATCATTAGCTGATGATGATGACTGTTGGCTGCCTTGTTTACCAACTAGCAACTTGGTCAACCCAAAATGGTAACTACCCCACTTGTTCTCTTATATAAATTTAATATTTATTTTTTTAATTTCCAAAAGTAGAATTTTTAACATCCACGCCACCACCAATTTTTTTTTTCTTAGCCTTTGAAAAATAACTAGAAATTAAGACATTATATATATATATATATAGAGCATGGGCATAATTAGCAATGTCATATGTTGGTCTACTAACTTTAATGTGAATTTTGTGGCGTGAATGCATTTATTAAATTGCCGGCCAAATTTTATACCACCACCGCGTGCCTTTAAAACTGTACAACTGGCTTCCACCAGTGGAATCGTGCCGCCCATGTAACCGCCATCGTGGCAGGTGTCACCAGGCTTTTCTCAAAATACGTGTGGCAACCCGCGTGATGGCGCTAAGTCGCTACTTAACCAGCCAGCCCCAAAATCTAGCAGAAGCAATTCTCGAAGATCGAAGGATAGCGCGTCAATACTCACACAAAGGAGGTTATGCAGGGGCGTTTTCTCGCCAACACAAAGAACAACCACGCACACACAAACACCGAACACAAGTATTGGTTTTTACGGAGGTACCAACCCCCAACTTTTCTATTCCGCCAAAAGAAAAGATTACAATAGTTCAAGTAGTGTATGCTAGAGGCACAATGCTCACCAAAATCTCTCCATCATGCCCTCTCACACACCCCATCACAACTTATATACAAGTTTTGCAAGTGACACCCCCACTTGCTAAGGCCATGTGGCGTGACACCCACATGCCACCTCAAATCTATCTCAAGATTTTCGACCCCCACTAAGCATGTACAAGAAACCATCTCCACTCCCCCAAGGAACTAGGAAACCGCTGCCCATGAATCTAGATAATGAGGTTGTGGGGTGTAACCGCCGCTGCCCACTTGCCATGTTTCCTCATTTCTAGCGTCCCAAGGCCATATCTCCCACTCACGCTTATTTCTAGCCCACCTCTTGGGTAGTTTCGGCCAACCATGCTCCACATCTGCAACAACTGTCCGCCCACAGTCCGCGCATGATGCCTCTCATGTTCACATGATTTTGCCCCACGTGCAAGCACCACTTTAGTGCACCTTGGCGTTCACTCCAGCCCACCTATTTAAGCCACCACTTGCAACTGCCCACACAGTCCAGCAACTCTCTCCCGCCGCTGAGCACCAAGCTCGCCCGCGCGCCCATGTCATGCTCGCGCGCCTCTGCCGCGCTCGCTCGCACGCTGCCGTGCTTTGCTTGCTTGCGCGCTCCAGTGACTTATATCCGCGGGCCCCAGCCCCCCGCGCCCATGCGTCTATTGGCCCATGCGTCTATTGGCCTCACGCCTGCGCGCCCCTTGGCCTCGCGCCCGCGCGCTCACTGCTCCACAAGCCCACACGCCCACTGTGCCTCAGTCCAGCGAGTTGCAACGTACGCCACCCATGCACGTACTTGCGCGCGCTGCCCAGCATTGCTTGCACCCATGCCGCAACGTGCACCTTGCTGCCGCACCCCATCAAACGCGCCAGCCCTTGCCTTGTTTCCGCGCTACCACCAGCACGCCCCTTTGCTGCCAAGGCTCGGCACAAGGCTCCAAGCCAAGCCACGGTAGTTGGCCCCCATGACTCACGGTGGTGACTGTAGGCCTTATCATATTTGGTTTTGCGGGTTCGTAATCATCTGACATGCAGCGGTAGTTGAGTTTTTATTTTAAATTCACGACCGTTGGATTTCTTATGAGGCCATCCAACGGTTGGGACAATTTGCAATTAATTCTGGCCACTGGTGAGCTATTGATTAGATGGCAAGTATCGACGGGAGTTATCAATTGGCTACTTGTACGTTCATTTTTTATTTTTCTTTCTCTCTCTCTCTCTCCCCCTTTTATTTTTTAAAGATTAGGAAACGTTAATTTTAATGAGAATAATCTTTTATACTTCTGTAAGGAAAATCCGTAAATCAAATTCATCTTAAATTCATTATATAAGGATACATACGTACGTACGTACATACATACATACATACATACATATGCACACACATATATATAATAGAACAAAACTAATTTTGTATACAATTTCAAGCCATCATCAAATGAAGTATCAATTTGATATTTTGAGTAATATGCATACACCTTCTCATGCAAATTATCTCATACAAACTTAAGTAATGTTAAAAATTATTTCATGTAGTCTTGAATGTTCATTGCATAATAGATATTATAGATATGGTATTGTGATTAATGTTACAAGACACTCAACATTATTATGGTTTTTTTTTTTAATTATAGCCTAACAACAACTTAATTCTCTCTCCATCAATGTGAGCACCGCTTAAGTTGAACTTAATTATGATATATGTTATCAATGATGACTTTCTCTTAAATATTCAGTTACCTACTAGATATTTAATCCAATTTTCCATTTTTAGATGAAGAAGATTCCATTTTACTAAATTAAAGACTCCAAAAGCTTTCTAATTTTGCGTCATTGAAGTGAAGTATAATCTTACGAATTTTTTATTATTTATATGTCTTGAGCTTATTATAATTTTGGCAGCTACTAATTAACATTAACTTGCAGTTAACCTAAAAAGTTGTTTTTTATAATCTTTTAGCTGTTCGATAAGCAACAATTGAGTCATTAAAAAAAAAAAAAACTAATTTTAGGTCGATGTAAGTTATAGATGATGTAATGTAGTAAGTCTCTATAATCTTATGTGGCATGAAATATGTTTAATATCTTTTTTCGGGTTAAAGAAAATTTTAATTTTAATAAACTTATAAATGTCGTATTGTCAAATTAATTCTATTGAAATAATTTTAAAGAATTAGGTTTCATCGGGTAAAAAAACTACCTAAATGAAAATTCATTTAGCAAGTTTTTATTTTTCAAACTTATCTCAAATGCTGCCGTTTTGGGATAATCAGAATAATAAAATCGGTAGTGAAAATCACAATCCTATCCACATCTAACCAAAATGGAAGTGGTTTCAAAATTAGGAATATGATATCTCTTAATTTGAATTTTACTGAGTTTTTAAAGACCTTTTACTATGAGTCTTTTAGTAGTAGTATATAGATAAAATTTAACTTTTTTATTTTTCTTATTTATTAATTATCAATTAACAGTTGAGCTATTTGGTCAATAAATAATCATATTAGGAGAGAATTCTAATAGTTGATAATTGCCTGTTTGAGATTTTGTAATTGTTTCTTTTTATTTTTTATTTTATTACTTGACTTTTATGCCAAATTTAGTCAATTCATGATTGTATATTTAATTTATTTTCAATTGCAGGCTTTTTCAAGATCCGAAATAGTTAATTTGGCATAGTGAATAAAGTTACTATTTAGTGCAAATGGACAATACTTATAAACTTGAAATCACATGGAGTCCAAACATATTTTCTTTTTCATTTTTTAAATTGACTTTGCTCTGTGGTAAGAATTAAGGGTATGGTACTGCAGTGAGAATTGTGAACTCTGATTTAGTATATGATTGTAATCAGTTAGATTGGGATTATTCTGGATCTAATGATTCAAATCATTTATTGGTGCCATAGTTTTACTTTATAGAATTGAATATTTTAACATGTCATTGTGAAATAATAAAAAAATATTTTTGAAAATTTGGATATTATATACATAAGAAAATGTTACTCATTATTGAATAAAAAATAATGTCTTCAACTAATATCATATATATCAAATGATAAGGCTTCTTTGGTATAGTTTTCCAAGTAGAGCTTTTACCCAAAAAATTTTAGTTGTTTGACTGTTAATGAGAGGTTTTATAAAAAATTATGAAAATTACTTTAATAGATAAGTTTTTTAAAGTTATGTTGTGAAAAAAAATAATAAGATTGTCAAATAAGTAGAGGATATTTATAAATTTTAACATTTAAAAAAACTTTTCAACATCTACTCTTAAAAGTCTAAAATTTGAATTTTTATTAATAGAGATAAAATAGCTTATTTAAACTTCAAAAGCTCTACTTAAAAAGGGAAAAAAAAAACAATAAGAATTTTGATAAGACCTTACGCAATTATATAAATACTTATGACCATTAAATAAGTCATATCAAATAAACACTAAATAGTATAACTCAATAGTAATTTTTTGATGAATCTATATAAAGCACTGGGTTTAATAACAAAATGTTGATTTTTTTAATAAAAACATTATTACCTCATAATATTCTTGACAAATTATTAAAAGTCACTGAAATACAAGTGTGCAACCTAAGAGGGGGGGTGAATTGATGTTTTAAAAATTATCCTAACAAAACCACACAACAATCCAATTTAATGCCTTAATAAAATTGAGAGCAATAAGTTCAATAAAAGCGTAATAATAAATGAGTTAGAGAAGAGAAAGCAAACTCAAAGATTTTTACGTGGTTCGACTATCTTCGCCTACGTCCACGCCTCCAAGCAACCCAAGCTTGATGATTTCACTATCCAAGGCTTCAAATACTTATAATTAACTTCAAGGTGTCAATGAACCTTTACAACAAAGAGATTATCTCCTAATCTCTTCACTCAAGTGTATCACACACTTAATCACTCACAAATTTGATGAGAAATTGAAAATTACAACAAAAACTCTCTCAAAGAGTAGATATACAAAATGAAGAACAAAGATGACTCAAGGATTTGTGATTCATGAATTAAGAGCTAAAGATATGTTGTATGCCTTTTGTTGGTGCATGCTTGGAACCTTGAACAAGAGTTGGGGTTGAGTTTTTATAGTGGGAGCTCAAAAACTAGCCGTTATACACTTTTTGGTGATAACCGGCTTACCATTTATAGAATCCGATTAGCTGCTTAAATGTTACCGTTAAGGCAGAAATTTGAATTTCACAATATTCGGCATGCCGCCTACGATAACCAGATAGCCGTTTATGTTCTGGAAACTTTTTGATCCGTAACTAGATAGCCGCTTACCAAATCCGGATAGCCGTTTTCCATCCGGAGAAATTCTGCCCACTATCCAGCTAGCCGCTTGTCATATCCGGTTAGCCGCTTATTACAGTAACTGCTACAACGAATTATTTTCTAAAATTATAATTTTACCTCAAAACTTTCTATAATTGTACTATAGCCTAAAATGTTATGAAACTTTACAAATAGGTCTAATTTCAGAATTTATAAATAATACTTTGTGAATCCCAAAACTTTTTAAATTTATGAAATAACCCAAAATATTATAACACTTTTCAAATAAGTCATTCTCTATAATTTCAAGCAATACTTGTTGATTTTTAAGTTTTCAAAAAAATTTCAATTAAATCATAAACTTAAAAAACAACCAATTTCATAAAATCATTTTTCCATTTAATATAAACCCTTTATAATGTAAAAATAATGATTTATTTAAAATGTATAAAAAATAATTTAAGCTTTTAAAACTTAATCATTCTTAATCTTATTTGTTATCATCAAAATCAACAATATGGAAACATATATGTTAACAGTCATCTAATACAAAAATATTAAAAATCTATTTAAAACTCTTTTTTGATTCGGCCAACTCCGAAAAAGGAAAATCCTTCAACATTCATGTTGTGGATTTTTATAGTTGTGTGTGTGTGTGTGTGTGTAAAAGCATGTGCTTATTTATGTCAAAGATTTTTTTTTAATATATGTAACTAAGAGATATTAACATTAATGTCCTAATGCATAATTTTTTTTCCTTGATTTCCATAATTATATAATGTACTTGTGCCTAAAATGTTGTTTGATTTGAATTGCATTTATTGTGTTGAATGGATTCATTAACGAGAAATTAACGGTGGCCTAGTAAAATTGGATTCAGGCAAATGTTACTTTGCCAATCTTAAATCTTCCGTATAAAAACTTTTAATCCTATAATAGACAAACGATTTATGTTATCATAACTATTTGGAAAAAGAAAATTATTTGAGGAGTATAATAATTACATGTATGGCTATTAAAGCTGAATTTTAGTTGAAATCAAAGGAGAATATTTTGCAAAGAAAATAGGATGGTAAAAATTTTACAGAAATTGAATAACAAACTTTATTCACGAACTAGTTTATGTTAACGATAAATGAGTCCAATTAGTTAAAATAACAAAATGAGTATTAATATGTCCAAAGATCAAAAGCGCTAAGTATACATACGATGAAGTTCAAGAAATCTGATGAAAACTTAAGATAGTAGGAAAAAACAATGGACTTCGAATGCGGACTCATTATGTTGAAGAAATAAAAGTATTTAAAGGATTGCAATAATGATTTTTCAAAATTTTGATTTAAGTTGATATTTGTAAATTTAGAGTTGGTATATAAAATTATCCTTAATATTATAATTGTTTTTAGAAATAAGTTGGGACTTGGAACATTTACCTATAGCTATGATATTTAGTTAAAAAAAAATAGTGGAAAAAAAGTGGAAGAGCTCAACCTGTAGGACAAAACAAACTAATAATAATTTGTTAACTTTTTATTTGAAGTAAGAATCTAAAAAATGAATTTAAAATATTAATAAAAAGTGTTGGAATTCAATGAAGCGAGTAGAAATATAAAATAAAGAAACAGTACAAAAAAATAGAAAAAATCTAATAAGAAGTAGGAATATAAAAAGTAAACTTAGATCATCGACTTAGAATGTAGAGATTTGATTAAAAGAAAAAACAAGAATACAAAATTAAAAATTTACAAAAAAAAGAGTAGAAGAACAGGAGTTAAAAATTTGAAATAATTTACCAAGAATGTAATAAATTAATGTAGGTTAACGAAACTGATTTTAGAATAGTTTTTTTTCTTTTTAATAACTAAGTTGTTGCTTATCAAATAATTAAAGAGTGGTGAAAGCTACCAAGTTGGATTTTCTCTACCTTTGAGCCAACTATCCATAGCCCTTGGATCGTGTTACTTAATGGGCAACGGCTCAGATCTCGGTTGGGGGCCTAATTTAAAAAACGATCGGGGAGCAAGTGTTTGAGCAGAATTTGGTTAGTGGTTAGATAATGGTAACATTGAATTAGGCTGAATTTTGTAAGAAACACAATTTGGGTTAATTTCGATTGAAGGAGTGGATTGTACAACGAATGAAGAAAAGATTTAACTTTGAGATAGCCATTTCTCTCTTTTGTTGGAGGAAGAAAATATAGCAGAAATTTAGAGAATTCATCAATTAATCAATTAATACTTTACTTTAACTTTAATAATTCTTTTTGTACAAAGTTCATTGTTATGACTGTCAATATTCAACTAAATTAACAAAATACATTTATGACATGCGGAATATTGAAAATTATTAAAATTTTATCTAAAATGTATTAGATTATAAAAAATAAAACTAAATGGCAAAACAATTAGTCACAATAATACATATTGCTTTGCGCAACGTGATTATCTTATATCATAATGGTGAAACAGTTAAAATAAAGTTATCTTAAAGCAGCTTTAAATCTAAAAATTGATCAAGAAATACCCTGATATTATGTTACAGAAACCGTTATATTTTTCTAACCGAGGCTTTTAACTCTCATATCTAAAAATTGATCGAGAAATTGACAAAATAAATAAAGATTTAAAGATATTTTACTTTTAATAGTTATGATAAAATCTCTTCCATGGACTTATCATCTGTCAAGTCTACATGCAAACTATACGTTAATGTTTCAAATATCTCATACATCCTACAAAATTATATTAATAGTTGATTCCACCAAAATTAGAAGACAAAATTAACATGCATTAAATTATTATCATTTTTTATTTTTTTATTTTTCAAACCTAGACAACACGAGGGAGAGTCTAGTAATAAAATCTAACGAATTTCAATTTTCAATAGACAGTTTTCAGTTTTTACCCGCCCCCCAAAAACCAAAAAATAAAAAATAAAATTGATGGACTTAAATAATGATTTATTCGAACTAAAGGATTATTTGATTTTTCATAAACTACAAGGACTCATCTATAATTATCCTATAACGTTTTTAGCTCATTTCCCGGCTAGCTCATGCAATGTCGTTTTAATCGTCACCTTCTCTCGACAGCCTGTATTCGATTTATCAGGTGAGCTCCTACTCTTTCTATTTTATTATATTTTCTCCCTTTTTTTTTAATCTTCTGTAAATTGTGATTTTTTGCGATGACCCATTGGCATTATTTACGACAACTTTGGTGAAATATGCTAGATTGAGTTCTGTCTATTAACTGCTCGATGAATTGCTACTGTGAGTTGTATGTACTTGCGTTGTTATCGAATGTTTTAATTTGCTAAGGAGGCTGAATATGATACTCTTTTAATTTTTTTTATTTTATAATTTATATTTTAGTGATACCCGTGTAGTGAGATCTTGTGGATCTTGCATCATCATCAATGATCAATGATTGTCTCAGCTGTTAGCGAACAACAAAATTAATAGTTTAGGGTCCTTTGGAAACATTTTTATGAAATTATTTTTGCACAAATTATATATAAACAAATGGGATGAATTAAAATCTTGTATTTTCAAGATTCTCAAAACAAAAACACTGAAAAACTTATCTGGTACTAGCATTTTGGATAGGTCAAAGAAGATTGTAGTATGCTTCTAAAATCCTCTAACTTGAAGAGGCAGAGACCATCTCTGAAGTGTTCATAAGTACAGACTTATCTTTAGAGGATAATTTTTGTGTTCAGCAAATTCTACTTCTCAAGAACTGTTTAAAATTTGAAGGAAGGGAGGAAAAAAAAAAAAAGAGTCTGGAAATAAATAGAAAATCTGCCGTTAACTGCTTGTTTTGAGGGGTCTCTTTTGGAGCCAAAGTGAGGAAAATTTATGTAAATTGTATTTTTATTTGTTTTGCAACATCATGGGACTTGTGACTTCCCAATTTAGAATCATAAATCTTTGCTGAAATTCACATGTGTGGGGTAGCATTGTGTTTCTTTTGGATTTGGTATCTACAGAATTCGAGTATGTGAATTGTAATTGTAGTCTATAGTGGAGAGTGGACGGCATGTGATCATGAGTCAATGATTTGAAATATTCCCATGTGATAATGGAACATGGCTAGGAAATTAATCATTTCTTGATCTACAGGGAATGAAAGTTCCACGGAGTTTACAGGTCTGGAGACTGGGCATTGTCACCTACTCCGATGCACTTAAGCTGCAGGAAAAACTGGTCTCTGAGAGAAAAATTCATAAGATTTCTGATACCCTCTTGTCCCTTCAGCATCCACCCACATATACCCTTGGAAAACGGCGTACGGATCATAATTTATTAATTTCTGAGGCTGAACTGAAAAAGTTAGGAGCTGAACTTCATTACACTCAGAGAGGAGGAGACATTACATTTCATGGTCCGCACCAAGCAATTCTGTATCCCATTATTTCCCTTCGTGATATTGGACTTGGTGCTCGAAATTATGTGGAGAAACTTGAGTCAACTATGATTGAAATAGCGTCACTATATGGAGTTAAAGCTTGTCCTGGACAAAAGGGTGAGACTGGAGTTTGGGTTGGAGATAGAAAGATAGGTGCAATTGGAGTTCGGATACAATATGGAATTACTTCCCATGGGTTGGCATTCAACGTAGATCCTGATTTGAACTATTTTAAGCATATTGTGCCTTGTGGGATTGCAGATAAAGACGTCACATCTTTGAGAAGGGAGGCAGGTATTCCGCTTCCTGCTGAAGATGTAATTCATGAGCAGTTAGTTTCTTGCTTTGCTAGACAGTTTGGCTATGATAGTCTTATCTGGAAGGATAATGTCTCAATATTGTCAGATAATTAGGAAGTCAATTGAGATGTATAGTATGCCTAGCAAATAAATCATGTGAAGTTTTTAATCTGTAATTTATTTATTCATTTTGATTCTTATGAACTGTTTGGTTTACTTTTGTTATTGATTTAAATCTTGTTTAGTGATCCTTAGAGATGTATATGCATGGAGAAAGTGATGGAAGTATGATGTTTTGACAGTTTTATATTATGGGAATCTTATTGGATTTGAAAATGGATTTTGGAATTTTGCTATATCTGAGGAAAATTTTATTGGCATTGATTAAATAATTACCAAAAGGTCAAATTTTTATTCAGCAACTGTGGTAAGACATCGTAGAGTTAAGATTTTTCAGCCAGGATACGAATATAAGTTGTATACATGACTGGCTGGTAAGTCCACCGGGCTGTAGCCTGTAGGGACATTAGAAACATTAGCGTAAGGGATAGACCTTTATCAATTACGAGGCATTATTGTTGGGGTTCTCTGTTAGTGATCAGTACCATTTTGTTCAATCTGATTGAGAATCCGTGCAATAAACATGCTGCATTGTATCAATTTTACCTGCACAGCTAATGCAAGTATGCATGAGTCTGATTTTTGTTCAAAGGGTAGCAAGTCAGCACTTTGCACTTTCTACTCTCGTCCTGATGACTGCCCACATGTTTTCAGGAACAGTGAGAATCTTCAATACACTTGAACCTCTGGATAGTCATAAGAAAAACTTCATCAAAATCTCTATTAAAACTCAACTTTCAGGTCTCCCTTGACCAGATCTTGCCATGTAAATTTCCTAGGCAGACGTCTTTGACCATTTTTCTGCCAGCTAAGGTGATAGGATTTCAGTTTATGTATACAAAAATCTTCCTATCTCAAAAGAGATTAATAGCTGACTCATCAATGATGCAACATCATAGAGTAAGATGGAGGAACCTGCTAAGTTTGGATATATATTCTCAATTGTGCTTTAGAAATTGCTGATGGGATTTAGACAGGTCGATATTTATTTAAAATTTGTTTCCAACTTGTCGATACTCAAGTTCCATATTCAACTCATCCCTGAATCATAGGAAAACTGGTGGCCATGAGAGAAATTTATAATTAAAAGTTCAGACATGAATCTAAAGAATTTTGTTCATGGAAGACAAAGCCTCTTGGCTAGCTAAACTTAGTTGGTGAAAAAGTTTAATTTGCTGGCATAATAACAGTGTAGCAATAGCAGTACACAAAAACAAGAAAATAATGTAGTAACAAGGTTTCAATTTTAGAAGATTTAGATAGAGCCAAGTTGAATTTAGAGAAACTGCTAGATGATAGAATGTGGAAGAGAAACTGGCATTTCCAAGGTGATGATGCAATGTAAATCAGGCTAAACCAGCTAACTTTAGCTGTGTTTTGTTATACTTAATAGAGGTGGGTAATATAATAAAGCAGGAAGGACAGAAGATGTGGTGATTGATGTGGTCTCATGTGATCAGTCACATGATATACGTTTAATATTTGAGGATTGCAGCAAAGTTAGAGAAATATAATACTCAATTAAGGATCACATGATCAGCAGCTTCTTGGTTCCAACCTATTAAACAACAAAGAAGGAAATCATTAAGAATATATCTGTCTAAGAGAAATATTACTGTGACTGAGGCCAGTGAAATTATGCCTCTAGCAAGTTCCAAAAAGTTTTGGAAGTGGGAATCTTGTTATGAGCTTTTTATAAGCCTCATTGACCAACATTAGTGAGCTTATTTCCTGCAATTCACATGATGAGCAGAGATTTTGACCCTAGCTGCAATTATTTCACAGGTTGGGCTGCAAAAAACTCATTTCCGTGAATTTCCTTAGTTAACTTTAAATGATACCAAAATATTTTAACTTATTACAGATACAAGTACCTAACTACCCAACCCCTCTTCTAATAGACGATACAGTTATTATGAAGTATCTATTTATTGCTCTTTGTTAGACTTCAGTGCAAACTATATGAATGAAACGTGCATTTACCCCTTTCTTAAAAAGATATTTCCAAATGTATTAGGTCCCAGACAATCTTTATCTTCCTTCCTTTCCAAGCAGACAATAGCATGAAACTCATTCGCACAGCTCTGGCTGCTTTCTGTGCGCTGATTCTGGTTCATTTCCTCATGGCTTCATTACTTTGTATAAACCATGAAGGAATAATTCATCCAAGAGACAGAAATCGACCGAGGAGATTCCTAGTTTCTGCAGCTTCGCTTTCTGCAAATTTAAGCAAATTGGATGAAGCTGTTAAGGATCCTCATAAAGCGGTGAAGAAAGCGGCAAAGACAAGCCTCAGAAAGGCATCAGCAAGTGGTTCAAATCCTAACCAGAACTAGTAGCTGTAGTAGCTATGTATAGAGATCTTATTAAGAAAGAGAAACGAGTCTCATACTATGTCCACATTTTTGCTGTTTTCTTGCTTTTACTTTTGGATGGGTAGGAGAATTGATCTCTATACATTTTTTCAGATCCCCGTCTTTTTGACTAGCTAGGTACCGTTTAATTTAGTCATCGTGTACTTTGCAAATTTTTGTTTATGAAGTAGATTTAGGAGGAGATGAGAACAACGTGTATTTTTATTTATAAAATTGTGTGAATATATAAAAAGCATCATTGGATTATTTCAGAAGATTGCCAGTTCATGTCAGTGATTAATGTCAAAAGACTTGGTGCAGGTTGATGATCATTGATACAGTGATTACCTATATGTGTTATATTATATTTTCTTTCTAATTCTACCTCTATATTTTAATCTTTATTATTCTGTTAAATTTACCTGCAGAAATGCATCCTGTCCCATCTTTCTATTGTATGTTCTTCTGTTTATTCTACATACTTCACGTGATAAGCAATCGGTGGATGAGTGCTTCATCTGTTTCTATGTTTGTTTTTAAGGTAACAGGATTTATGAAGTAGTTGAAAAGCCAGCTCCACATTTACATATTCTAAAGAACATCAGTACCATCAGATTTTTCACCTATTTTAGATAGAGAACAGAAACTAAAAAGCAAAATGGTATGCTCTCTTTCTCATTATGATTTTGAAGTTTTATATTGCCTTTACTTGAGGGGTAATTTCTTTAGGTTCCTCATGAATCCATAGAATGTCACTGTTGTAATGTTCTCTCCAATTGTATCTACACCATTTTACAGATCCAATCACTTCTTGATTACATTTAGGTACTGCTACCTGTCCTCTTCGTTTCTTCCTGTAGACCATCATAATAAGAGCTGAATTCCAGTCTCTGAAAGAGTCTCAGTGATGGCAAATTGAGAAAAATTGTATTAGCTGAGAAAGTTCTAGGATAGACGTGACTGATTATTTATATTCCTACCTCCAAATACCTATGACTTACATAAGACCATTGGACTCAACCGGTATGCATATTCTTGTATAACTTAAGTTCTTCCTGAAGTGATCTGAAATAGTAGTATCTCTGTGACATAACCAAAAAATTCATCCTAATTCAATATGTATTCAGTTTGAAACCGATGGTGGTTTCAGTCCTTCTCAACAAAAACTCTTTTCTAATTTCATGTATGCATATCAAGATGTCATACCTTTTTCAGATGAATAATCTATAACTGAAAACAAGTTTCTCAGATTAACAAATTTTGAGGTTTGGATTCTAATTAAGAATCCAGCTTTATCATAACTTATCATATGAAGGTAAATTCATGCTGAACCTGCCTCCATTTGGATCTTCGTGAACTGGACATCTTGTACTTAATTTTTTGTGCTTCTCAATATGTTGATAACTGGGGATTCAGTACTATTGTTAAAATCCTTTTAGGAAAACTATTGATAACATTTGAATGATAGTAAATTGTATGTCTTTTACTAAAGCAGAGATCTGATATAAATTTGCCCATTGAACCAAATATCTGATCAACAACTCATCAATTAATATTAGTCTGTTTTAGACCTCATCTTGAAGATGGTTCCAAAATTCAAGTTGGTTAATTTAGTGGCAGCTGAGCTTATCTGGCACGCCAGCTCATCAATAGCTAATTGAAAGGCTGAGTTGTGGGGAATTAAAGATTGTAACTTGGGTTTCAGAGAGATATGTGAGTTCTGGATTGCTCTCTGTGACTTATTCCTTATATCTTGTGTTATTGGGCGCAATGCTCTCCCAGTGTTGTCTCCCCTGTAAATGTAGGCCTTTGAGGCTGAACCATGTAATTGCTATCTGATGCGTTTGTTCTTTCTGAGTTTCTCTGTAATTCTAATTTTGTTGTTTGCAATAATTGGTGAGACTTAGTTCTTGATTTATTCTTGAGAATATAAGGTCTAACTCCGCTATGAAATTGTACGGACTTGATTGCTAGCACAAGGGGCTCTTTTCTCATGTTAAACTAGAACTTTGGCAGATTATTTAAGATTTCAAACCCTGCACCTTGTAAAAGTAAAATGTTTTAGTATTTTAGTATAATCAGATAATTCTATATTGGTGAGTATTACCATCTGATTTTGGCTCTGATAGTGATCGTAAATGAGACAGGATGTTCTTTGTTAATATTTGCTACAAATGAATCTCCAAAAATGAATATAACAAAAATAAAAAACATCTGATACCGCAAAATTTATCCACCCGAATTTGATATTCATATATTGTAGCTGGTATACTGTATTGATTATTTACCCTTCTTATGGAAAAGAGTTACGCTGTGTGTTGATATCATTATCTGTACGTGAACCAGTACCGACAAATTAAATTTAACGTAGATACCCAAATATGCAGTTTTAGTTTATTGTTATTCTGGAAAACTGATCCTGTTGCTAGAAGTAATTTATTGCAATTGCTCCAATTCTCATATTTTCCTGTTTAAGCTATGTCTTACTTGTTATGGTTACCAGCAGGTGGAGGATGCCATTATCCGTAATTATTGAATTGATTCCTTATTTTCCCTTTTCCAAAGAAGACTCTAAATGTAAATAACTTGGTGTTATTTCAGTATCGAAGTATATTACCTTTATATGTCAAGGATCTCATTTTTTACCATATCTAGGAAGACATTACAGTTGTAATTTCACTAATATTCTTCTCTTTTTACCTTCCTAGTATAGTTGTCTGTATGCAGAGTGCTTACATCTATATTTATAACCTTATTGATGTCTATACCCCAAGTTTAATTTTGTTATCTCTCCATGTAATGACTCAAATGAATCTTCTGCACTTTGTTACTTGTTTCCCAGTGTAGTGAAATTCCTAGGTTACATATTCAAATTTAACAGTTGAAAGGAGCAGGGTGCCAATGACACCAGCTGAAGCTCGAAATAGATTGTTGTCTAGTTAGGTTGAAGATGAGGACAAATTTATTGAAGTTTTGACATGCAAGAATGCAAATAATATCATGCATACTGCCATCTACCTCTCTAATTTTTGCATTATCTGCTTTGGAGTATTGACTGAACGGAAATTTTTGTTACTACATGCGTACTGAACACATTGGCAAAGTGCTCTACATAACTAATTACATGAGAAGCTTCGGTAAATTGCAGTGCTTGCCCAACCGATTTGGCCTATTCATTTTTCAAAAATTGCTTTTCCAAGTAGCTCTTGCTGCTTTAGCATCCTCTACGGAGATACCTGGACTATCTAATCTGTAAATTTTCACCTTTTCATAAAATTATTCTCTCACTGAAGATGAGAATTTGGAACAGTCAATCTCTGTTTGCTTAATTAGAAGGCAGACACTTTGATAGACACTTCTTGGTTGAAGAAGTGTGAAGACACAGGAGAGGACAAACTAAATGGTAATCTGCAGCCGGTGATCACTGGGGAAATGAAAGAACCAAATTGCGAAGATGAGTAAGGGAAAAAATTTTCCATGCTGGAGGAATCTAATCCGACAATCAGTCTTCAACTTTCCTCTCTTTTTTACTTCTCTGGATTTGACTGACGTTTAACTATGAAGTATGAAATCCCTGCACAATTTTGTCATTTCTCCTGTCTTTGTTTTCTGGAGGTTATGAAGCTTGATGATGGCCTTTATTATGGCAATGCCTCCTTTATTTCAATGTTAGGCCTTGAAGAGGGAAAATGGGGGGAGAGCAGATGCAGGTGATGAATCAAATGCAGATACCAACTATCATGAGTAAACTTCTTTCTTGTCTTATTGAATCTCTATTCCTATTTTTGTCAAATGAAAATGAATTATTCGGTGTGGTCATGAGAATGCATATGTTTTACTTTCACTGATACTCTTCTCTTCATACATATGGATGAGTGAATTAATATCTTAGTTCTCTTTACTCTGATTCTCAGTATACTTACTTTTGCTCTCAGTAATAGGTAAATTTGGAATGACATTTTCTTTTGCGCTCTAACAGAGATGGAATTAGCTGAGCTGTTGCTACATCTGCTATTGTACAGCCTTCTATTGCCTCTCTACCCGGTATACATCTTTTTATTCCATTTACGGAATGGTACGACTATTAACTGACTTTATTTCATCTCTACTAAATAATTCAGTCATTCTCCTTCTTCGACAGATGCCACTGCCACGATAGGTTGACTAATCACTTGGTATAATGCAGATGAAAAAAAATATTACTTTCCTCTTTTACTTCTCCAGAGAATTTTGCCAAGTTATTTTAATACAATTTATTGCCAGCAGTTGAATATACCAGGGATAAATCCTTTTTGTTTTAGATTATATCCTAATTCTATTTACAGTCGGTGATTAAACAACAGTATAATCACCCAAAATGGAAAACTAATGAGTCTGTCAAATATGAGGCCTATGTCCATCATAAGGCGAGTTAAGTCTGCTTCTGCTATCTCTACAAGGCAGCAGCAGAGCTCAACTTATCTGGGGTAGCTGGAAGTTCTGTTAGATTAAGGTTTATTTGCACAGTTTATTTGTGAGAACTAGGGTCTTGGAACGTGATTGCTTGAGAATGAAGAACTTTGATTAAGGTACCTTTTTGTTGAGTGTGTGTGTGTGTTTGTTTCTTTTTTTTTTTTTTTTTTAACCTAATCCCTTGAGACTTGTCTTGAATCAGATGAAGAACTACCATTTAAGAAAAGGAAACTATGTTGCCAGTGGGAGCAAGAGATGGCAAGAGATGAAAGAGTGTATGAAATGATGAAAGTTAAGATGGAGACAACAATTATGTATGAGCTAGCTGATGCACCAGATGAAGGTAATATGAATACCAAGAGTATCATTCGCACATTTAATGGTGAATTCACCAGTCCTCCCTGCAATATAGTCTGAAAATGGATGAAATTATAGGAGAAATGGTGTTAGAGGAGACAGTTGAAATGGCAAAATGGAATCCAAGAAGTAGAAGGAACGGGAAGGGACACAGTCAATCAGCTGAAGGCAAATTAATCGAGTAAGTTTCTCATGCACATATGCCTCAAGCCTAACAAAAAGCTTGCTGTCTGCCACTAGTTTCAATACCTTATTCAGTTTTTTATATTAAAAAATTGAATGCTGCCGTGTTTCTTTTTCGGTATTGTTTTGATATTTTTCATTGATGATAACTGAAGCGTCAAACAGAAATGTTCCTAATAATTTTTTGGTAAATAAATTAAGTTTTTTACTATATCTAGCATTACACTCCCAGTATGTATGGATTTGATTTCATTCCTCAAAACACCTAAACATATCTAAATCTCCTAGCAAGAGTTCTGGTTTTCAATGCAGCATTCTGCAAAGCATCTCTGCCCCTTTGTTAGTAGCTGAGCATCCGAGCTCCAAATTGTTGCAAGACCTGTGTTTATATGCACATTTATCCTTAATGCGTGTATATTTTCATTTTGTACTGTTGTATGCGTATTTGTATAATGTGTTGTCTCCTTAAGTTAATAATAAATGACATAGTTTTGATCATGAAGGTGCAAGGGAAATTCAGCTTGGAAGAGCGGGTGACCAAAGGTACAAACCAACAATACAAACAGCCAGTAATCTCTCTCTCTCTCTCTCTCTATATGTATATATATATAATGCCTTGCTTACAAGTGCTTAAAATATTCTATTTTTGTACCTTCTCTTCTTAACACAACTTTCAATGCCATAGTGTAAATTGTGGCAAACTGGAAAAACAAAGGGGTGACAGACCAAAACTTGTCGGAGATGAGAAGCAAAAGCCAAAGAGAGGTCGGCCAAAGAGGGGGCATAAATCAATCAACAAGCGGGTACTCTCTTTCTCCTTGGTGGTGTGTGCTGGTGCATTTATGTCATAATTAGTAACAGAAGTCTGATTGGTATATACAGGAACGAAGTGAAGCAGAAGCGTAAGAGGGGGAGGCCAAGGAAAACCTAAGCTCCAGCCAGTCACTGTATAATATTGATGAGTCGTCCTCAACTCATCACATTATCTTTTGTACCTAGAATGAATGTTTTAATGTGTCAGATACTCAGCTCAGCATGTCTCTTTTCGCTGAGAATATGCCCTGCCATTGCCCATGCCATTGTCCTTCTGTGTACATGTCATAGGAATGTTGTGACTATTTTTTTCAGTTTGTAGACGTGTTTCAAAAGGGTTTAAATTTTAAGGGTGTATAAGAGGAATATGATTAGAATCCGGGTATCAAAATATTTTATGTATATTTCAGAATATAATAAGAGGTTGCAACATTCATATGACTCTTAAATAAACTTGATTAACCCATTAGAACTCCATTTATGCTTTGATCATTTTTCTAAAATAAAATCTCATTATTTTATGCGAGTACAATTCAAATGTTGTGAAGATTCTTCTATCCATTCAAAATTTCCACTTGTCTTACACCATCGCAGCTAATTGTGTATTTTCCAGAGTATTTGCTACGTGGTTACGGTTCCATAAAACATGACTAATCCTAAAATTCTACTTTCGCAAAATAAGATGTTACAAATCACTAATAATTCAAAATAACTCGGTACGAGTATTGTAATAGTCCAACAAAAACCGAATCACCTGCAATAATGAACTTTCCTAGCATACAGATTGCAGTTTGTTTTTTCCATTCATGATTTATCCTTTGTTTGGATTTTCTTGCCACATTTAGAAGACCCACGTTAAAATCAAAAACTAGGACGCGCTTGAGTAAAAATATTGTTTCACTCAAACACACCTGTATACGATGCCCATAGATAATACACCAAGTGTAACTCATGGGGGATGATATAGCTAAGTTGAAAAAATCACTAATCGTGCATGCTTGACAAGTCTTTAGATGCACAAAAATCATCAAGCCGACTGAAAACGTTTCTGTGGGTGCTAATATTTTGTTAAACTAGTAAAATCTTTTGAGATAGTATCTGAAATATTTGATGTTCAAATCACACCCCGCGGTATGAACTCAAATAACTAATAAACTTTAAATTGGTATAAAAAAGACTTGATGTTCGAATTCAGCTGCTGAGGTTAAAAGAAATCCTTTTTGGAAATAATATTATTTTAGTAAAGTCCGGGTTAAAGTTAGCTCCTAACTTTGTCGCTGCTTAGTATGTCAAAAACTTGATTAGACATACATGCGAATCATCGCATTTTAAAGAACTTCTGGGAATTTAAATAAACATATATAAAATAAGGACTTATGAGAAAATGCAATTAGTAGAGAAAATGAAATTAGTTCTTATTTTGTTAATTTTATTTTCGTTGCACTGTGAAAATAAAATAAAAGGCTTGTGCATTTTATTTTGGAAGGTTAACTATTTGTGAGGTTTGTTCATACATGGCGGCTCTAATAGTGTAACACTTGTTAAAAATCATTACCAAATACGCTGTTGCCACAAACAATAAATACAAACGAAAGAGAGAAGAAACCGTTACCCCCGTATCATTACATCAAAACTTATCAACTTTTCTCTCACTTTTGCTTATAGTATTCAGAACCAATTTGATAACAATATAATAATTTTAGTGTAATTGCAAAATGCGGATGAGAAACCGTGACAGATTTGCAAAGGAGCACTCTGGTACTCCATCTGATTCATCATCACATGAAGTAGGGGAGATTGAAGTACTGTATTTTGATGTGGTGGACAAAGAGAAACTCAAAGAATTGTCAGTGAAAAAGTACAGTGACGTGCAAATTTCTGTGCCACAACCAAACATGCAGCAGCCTCCTGCCTCTGATGAGGGGAATTCAAGCAGCAATCAAGAGAATATGCAATTGATTGAAGCAAATTCAAGCCAAACAATGGTTGTTTCTGGAGATTTTGCCCTTCTGGCCTTATATCTCTCTTCTCTCTTTTTATCTTAATTTGCAGTCTAAAGATCTTATTTTTATTTTCTGAATTAGGTTCATTTTTTTATAACATCTTGATCAGATCATCAAAGATTATTTATCATATGGGTTTGATTCATATATATCTGGGTATCAAACCATAAAGATCTTTGAAGATCTTTGGCATGCAACAATTGATGATAAGTATGTTATTAAAAATTTTTCATGTACTAATTTCTTTCATATTTTTAACTCTACTGCATAGGCCAACAAAGATGGTGGTGGACGAGAAGATCCAGATAAAGAGAAATCTAATTCCTTGGCTGATAATCAAAAGTAATTTTTTGATACTCAAGTTCTATTTTATTTTCATTTTAAATTTTTTAAAGTGAATGAGATTACGATCTCTGGTTGCATCAATCTGTAAAATTAGTACTATTTCCTTATTGTTCAGCAAATTCTAAAAAATAAAGTTCGAGGAATTTTTTGTCGGAAGTGAACCAACCATCGGTTTAGAATTTTGAAATACAAGAAGATAAAATATGTATCATAGCTTAAACCAATAGCTAACATGTACTTTTTTATTATATAGGGAAGAAAAATTCGCTAATGCAAGAGTGAATCTGGAGCAAGCTACAACAGCTTCATCTTCTAATGAGAAAGGTATATATATTCTTCCTTTTAATTTATTTTTTTAATAGAAAATTTTCATTAAACCGCTAAAATTTAAATTTTGTTTTCGCGCCATAATAAATGATGTAATAAACTAACGAAAAACTTTTTAGTATTTCAAATAAATAAAAATTTCATTGATTAGGTCAAGTTATCTTCTTCTGGCGAAGGCAAACTCATCTTATTCTAAATCCAATAACTTTATCGCTACATATTAAAAGCACGAATGATTAATATTTATTGATTCGTGTGTGTGATTATATTAATTAATTTGGATTGTAATTGTATTTTGTGCATGTTTAATTGACAAAAAAAAAATTGATTCAATATTCATTTAAACTTATCCTATTGATATACATCAATAGAAACATGCATAAACAGAAAATGCTAATCAATTATTATTTTCTGCTATGTTAATTAAAAAGTAGGAATTAATTATAGTAACACTGCATTTGATAACAAACACATTTATTAGATTTATGATATGGATTCCTTTGAAATTTTAATTGCTAAAAGATCACTTTGTCATGAAAAAATAAAGTAAAAAAGAAACAAATGTTGGCATGGAAAATTAATGGAAAAATATTCTCTGAGGGTGACTTTTCTTGTTACCTTCCAATTATTTCCTCCCTTTCTTCTCTTGAACTTCTCCTTGACTATAGTCTCAACCTTCTCGTTGCTACTATATATATGAGAGGCCTTATGTCCTTATTGAATTTGGGTTATACGTTTGGAACAGATTGATTGATCACAGGTATGGCAGTACATATGGATGTGGTTGACTCTCAAATCTAATTTCTAACATTTTTGTTTTCCCTATTATTTATGATTAATAGCAAACTTCCTATAGAGACTTTATGTTAACACGTCCATTAAGGCATAATTACTCGATTTTCTTTATGTGTCAATGTTAATTAACCTAGGTACATATATGTGAAGTGAGGAATTACGTATTTACATTTTAGATTAACCTGCATCATGATTGTCTCGATTTCATATATATGGGCATATCCTCGTCATTCACTATTTTTAATAACCGCATTTGATGAGTCAATTGAATTTCTTGAAAGCATAGTTGGCACAAAGTATTGTTACAGCCTTCTTTTAGCAATAAAACTAGCATTGCTTAACTATTGGAAGCATACATATATGCCCAGCAATGACTAAGGTGGGATATGATCTGCGCCCTCGACACAAGGGGAGAGTAATTAAAATAAGGAGCTTGGACTGTGTTCGTAATGATGACAACAATCTGAGCTCTGAAGCCAACGAGGATGGTGACATACTCATCACTGATATGCTTAATGAGGAGAAGAAGGGGAAGCTCAAGGCCAATCTTGAGAAGAAGTCCACCAATACTAAGAAGCCTTAAAAGAGCTCAAGATTGAGAATATGATGCCCATATGAATATAGGGATTTATGCTTAATTCTGTTATCAATAAATGCTGCATGTGGATGTTATGCTAGCTTGTGTCTGCTTAATTAGGGTTTGTTTGATATATGGTGCCATTGTTATTAAGGGTAAAATATACTTGGATTAAAAAATTATGGCTCTTCGTGGTATGGATTAAATCTTTGATGGAGCTATATATATATATATATATGGGGGACTATTCGTGTTATTTATTGATCTTCATTCTAGTTTGGTTTTGCTTATATATAGTGCAGTTTGATGATCAATTGAACCTTGTTAATTCTCAACCCTAAGAACGGCAGTAATCAGCGTACTAACCACATCATTTTTGCCAATTCCCTTTATTTATTTATTATTTTTTGGTGGCCGAATTCCGAAAGATGTTTGTACTTTTATTCCTTAATAAATTCCAATTTCATGTCTTATGTATTTTTAAATCAATACAAGATGTGTCAATTAAACTGAAACTAGGAATAATTAATCAAGTTGAAAAACCACATATTCATGCATGTCTGACAAGTTATAAGATGTTTATGCCATCAACCGAAGTCAAATGTATGAATGAAAAACGGTATAGGATTGACTAGTTTAGATTATAAGGACTGGAAGAAAATCCAAATCAAGCCGAACGGAATCAATTCGGTTCGATATTTTGCTTTTTAGTCTTTGGCCAATTGGGATTTTGTTGTGTTTGGTTTGGTTTGGTGTATCTTTTCAAATAGAGTATATTGTAGAGAGCTTTTATTAGTAAAACTTTTATTAGTAGAGTTTTCACCCAAAAAATAAAAAAAAAAATTAATTATTTGGTTGTCAATAAAAGATTTTGTAAAAATCATAGAATTATTTTAATAGACAAATTATTTAAAGTTATGTTATGAAATGAATGGAATATGATTGATATTTTAGATATTTGAACATTTTAAAAAGTTTTAAATATCTATTTTAAAAGCCCAAAATTTGAGATTTTACTAGTAGAAGTAAAATAACTTATTTAATTTTCAAAATCTTTACTGAAAGACAACCAAAGCATTAAAAAAAAAATTCATAAAAGCTTATGAGATTAAATAAACACTTATAACTATTAAATAAGCACTTAATAGAGATAAAATAACTTATTTAATCTTAAAAAACTCAACTACAAAAACAACCAAATAACAATTTAAAAAAATTGAAAAGGGCTTATAGAATTAAATGAGCACTTGTGACTATTAGATAAGGTATATTAAACAGGCACTAGGTTTAATAAATAAAGCAAATTAATTTCATTTCGTAATACATAAATGAATGAATTTTGTTTTACAATATATACTCACAAGTTGGCTAATTCATTTTCGGTAAAATTTTTGTCAGATCTATATGGTTTTCGCTAATTCAAAACTTACATGTATTTTTGTCAGATGTATATGTTAAAAACTTTGTTGTGAATTCGTTGTTGTATGTTACAAGTCTTTTCTAACTTGTAAGAGTTTTGGAAAAGAAAATTAAGCTATTGGACAAAATACATGGTGGAGAAACTTAACATAAGGCAATGGGGACCCAAAAAATATATATATATATATATATATATATTTGATAAAATGTGAAGTTTGATTGTAAGATTGACTGAGTTGTAGACTTGTAGTCAACCACTCTTTTTTCTTGACGGCCAAACGTATCCTCTGTTCTAAAATTTCCTCCCACCTCAATCTTCATGCCGAGGGTTTGAATCTTCATGTGATGTGATACTTTATTTGTTTTTTTTTTTTTTTTTTCATTTTAGATTTCAGTTAAACTTCAATTTGATACTTTGATGCTGGTTTTGAAAAATATTAGGCAGGACAACAGATGTTTTTTAATGTATTTATCAATATTTATACTGTACTCTTTAATATAATATTTTTTTTAACAAAAAAAATTGACTGACTGGAAACGCAATTAAGGCGAGAAAAAGAGCTCTCAGCGTATAAATTCTGCTTAATTGACTTTGGTTAATCAAAGGGTTTTTATATCCACTGTGGTCCTTGACTTTAATGATGCTTGTCCCATTGTCGGGGCAAGATTATTCAAAGATAGAAAGAAGCAAAGTTTGACATATGGATCATATATGTAATTTTACCTTTCCATTTTTTGACTTGTAACTGTTTCTCTCCTCTCCGTTCTCATTTCATGATTTACTTTAATCAGTTTTTCCCATGATTACGATATGTAATTCCTAAAAGTGTTTTCCAAAAAGCTACAGCAATGGCTTCTGCTAAATTGTACTTCATATTCTTACTAATTCAGCTTCCATATTATTTACATTTAGCCATTGCCCAAAACAATGGAACTGTACCTGTGGGTGCAACTCTCACAGCAGGTACTAATAGCTCTCCCTGGGTATCTCCTTCCGGTGATTTTGCATTTGGATTTCACCAGCTTGATGAAGAAAACAACAGCAATGATCTCTTCTTGCTTTCAATATTTTACAACAAAATACCTGAAAAAACTGTCGTTTGGTACACAGACAATAAAGATCAAAATCCTGCCGTCCCAAGAGGATCACAAGTAAAGCTTACTGCTGATCAAGGCCTAGTACTCAATGATCCTCAAGGCAAACAAGTATGGAGCTCTAAAATTGATAGTGGTGCAGTTGCTATTGCCGTTATGAATGATACAGGCAATTTTGTGCTTGCAAGCAGCAGCTCCAGCAAGTTATGGGATAGCTTCAGCAATCCTACAGATACATTGCTGCCAGGCCAAATGATGGAGACTGAACAAGGGCTTTTTTCTCGAAAATCGGAGACTAATTTCTCGCGAGGACGGTTCCAATTTCGATTGCTTAAAGACGGTAATCTTGTCCTTAATATTGCAAATTTGCCTACTGATCTTGCCTATGCTGCTTACTACATTAGTGGTACTTATGATCCTACAAACTCATCAAATTCTGGTTACCAAGTGATGTTCAATGAGTCTGGTTACATTTACATATTGAGAAGAAATAGCCAGAGGTTTGATCTTACAACAGGAAGAGTAGTGCCAGCTGCAGACTTTTACCATAGAGCAACTCTCAATTTTGATGGCGTTTTCGTGCAATCTTTTTATCCAAAGAATGGTAATGGAAACTGGTCTGTTGTCTGGTCTCAGCCTGAAAATATTTGTGTTAATATTGGAGGAGAATTGGGAAGTGGTGCTTGTGGATTTAACAGTATTTGCACCTTAGATGGTGATCAACGGCCAAGGTGTGAATGCCCAAAAGGGTATTCTTTACTTGATGAGAACGAAAAATACGGAAGCTGCAAAGCAGATTTTGAATTAAGTTGTAATTTAGGAAGGCAGGGTTATAACAAAGAATTGTTTGATTTTCATGAGCTTAAAGATACAGATTGGCCTTCGTCTGACTACGAGCTTTTCAGGCCCTATGATGAAGTGCAGTGCAAAAAAACTTGCTTGAGTGATTGTTTCTGTGCTGTGGCTATTTTTCGAGGTGAAAGCTGCTGGTTGAAGAAGCTGCCTCTCTCCAATGGCAGAGCACATAGCAGTGTCCATGGCAAAGCTTTTGTCAAATATAAAAAAGGTGATGATCCTGGTCCTCCATCAGTTCCTTGTCCTCCGGATCCTGAAGACAAGAAAAAAAGGAAGATGATGAATGTTACAGGATCAGTTCTTTTAGGAAGCTCTGTGTTTGTAAATTTTGCATTGGTTGGTGCAATTGTTCTTGGTTTTTTCTTCATCCACAAGAAGAAATTGATTATAAACCGCCCAGGCGAAAGCACCATGGAAACAAATTTGCGTTGTTTTAGCCACAAAGAGCTTGAATCAGCTACAAATGACTTCAAGGAAGAGGTGGGCAGAGGATCTTTTGGTGTTGTTTACAAAGGAGTAATTCAAACAAGCACACGTACTACTGTAATTGCAGTCAAGAAATTGGATAGAGTGTTTCAAGATGGTGAAAAGGAATTCAAGAATGAAGTCGTCGTGATTGGCCAGACTCATCACAAGAATCTTGTTCGGTTGCTGGGGTTCTGTGACGAAGGCCAGAACAGGTTGTTGGTGTATGAGTTCTTGAATAATGGAACATTAGCAAGTTTCCTTTTCGGAAACTTGAAGCCTAGTTGGAACCTGAGAGCTAACCTTGCATTTCAGATTGCAAGAGGGCTTTTGTACCTACATGAAGATTGCAGCTCTCAGATCATCCATTGTGATATAAAGCCTCAGAACATATTGCTTGATGATTACTACAATGCTCGGATATCGGATTTTGGATTGGCAAAGCTCTTGACACTGAACCAGAGCAAAGCTAGTAAGACGGCTATAAGAGGAACAAAAGGGTACGTAGCTCCTGAATGGTTTAGGAACTCAACAATCACAGCGAAGGTTGATGTGTACAGCTTTGGCGTTTTGTTGCTGGAAATCATTTCCTGCAGGAAAAGTTTCGATATTGGAATGGGTGAAGAGTATGCAATTTTAACGGATTGGGCTTTTGATTGCTATAGAAATGGGAAATTGGATGATTTGGTTGAGGGAGACATGGAAGCCATGAATGATATAAAATGTGTAGAGAAGCTTGTGATGGTTTCCATTTGGTGCATTCAAGAGGATCCATCTCTTAGACCAACAATGAGGAATGTTTCACAGATGCTTGAAGGAGTTGTTGAAGTGGATGTTCCTCCAAATCCATCTCCATTTAGTTGCTCAAAGCGTTGAACTTAATTTCTAGAAAATGTGTGTTTGCATTTTTATTATTTTTCTTATTCAGAATGCTAGTTGTAAGATCATTTTTATTTGTAATTTTAATCAATCTTATTCCCTTTCTTTGCTTCCAAGTTATAAATAAGTTACAATGTTCATCATCCCGAGTCAAAGGCGCGTCAAATGGAGCAATTGTTAATTATCACTGTCTGCATGGTTTGGTTGCTCTGTTGTCGTAACTTAACAAATTTTGCAGTTTAGGTGTTGATTAGAATCCCCAGAATAAAAAGAAAAAATATAAGTTTTAAATAATAGGCATTGGCTTTAAAATATTATGAATAGATAAATTGGATATGATTTTCCAATAAAATATTCGAATACATATAATTCCAGTCCAGGAGACACAGAGAACAGAAGAGATAAGAGAGAGATGGAGTTGTGTTTGTTGTGTTGAATGTGACATCAGATTTCATGTAAAGTGTGGCACCTCAGTCTCACTCTCATTATCTATTGTCAATAAACATCACTATCATCATCCTTTCTTCCTCACGGGCAACAGTCTTGAGGACTACGGAGATGATAATTCTGTTGATCTATTGTATTGTGACACTTGCAAAAGAGAGAGAATTTTAAGACCAGGGCACCCCTTTTATGGTTGTGGTGAATGTGACTACAATGCCCATGTGTGCTGCGTAGTCCCCGAGATGCTACTAGCAGAGGAGTTAAGAGAGAAAAGGATACATTTCGGCCATGATCAATTCCTGACTCTCCTAAACTACGAGGGGACTAACGAATATGTTGATGATTTTTTATTTTTTGCTATCGTTGCAAGAAAGTTATTGCGAGAAAGTTATGTTATTCAGCAGCAGCATCTAGCGTATGGTTGCGATCACTGCAAAATTTGCCTTCACAAATTCTGTATGGAGTTGTCTGGATTACCACGAATATGTTTTGGATTACCACGATTGCAAAGCTTGTCATAAACATTGCTATGGCTTCATTTACAGTTGTGAGAAATGCAACTTCTATCTTGGTATCACATGTGTTGCATTACGACCTTTAATACAACATGAACGTTGTGACCATGTTTTTACTCTTTTTGAGAAATTATATTTTATCCCGAAATGGACAGCCTGCAATTTAGCCTCTTTTGATGCCTCTTTTCTGCGTTGTTTGAAATGTAATTGTTGACGCCAAAATCTAGTCGAGTCAGATAGAGGCTTGATAACTAACTCTTGCATCAATATTAAATTTATTAAGTGAGGAAACGGTTTGCCAATAGCCAAGGATGCCGCGAACACTTGAAATCACAAAGGACAGTAAGACTTTTTGAAGTTTAAGTCAGTTTATTGGTTTAAAAAAAATGTAATAATTTCTAACTTTTTATGAAAAATAATCTACAAGCTAAATTATGACAGAAAAATATAATAAAATAAAATAAAATTTCCATCGGAGAGTCGAACCCCCTTTCCTTTGAATTTTTTAGAATTTTTATAAAGGGTATCCTCCTCCCAAGAATTTTGAAGAAGATCACTAATTTTTAACCCACAAAAAATATGATCCCTAATATTTCAGAAAAAGTAAGTGAGTTTTGTTTTGAGCGAGTCTTACTTCCTGGTGACTTGGAGTAACAAAAGAAGGCTCAATCTTACATGATATATTCGACGATTTAACAACAGAGGAGGCAGAAAAAATAGAGGACATTCTCAAGGAGATTCCTGAGAAAATAATATACATTATGTAGAGAGAAATATCTGAGACTAACATTGAAAATAAATTGATTTTTCAGAGATGTCTTCTTATTCGGATGAGGCCTTGTTACAATTTATGGTAATGCTGAAGGGATTCTAATGATGAGACTGTCAACGTTGGTGATTACAAAATCTCTAGAAGTTACCTCCAATTCTAGAAAAGTTGCTAAACAAATATGGGGATACTATTGATTCGGATTGTGCTTTAAGCTCTAGTCTTATGACGGCTCTCCTTTAAAGATTATGCGGGGTTGTGCAGAGGGCATGGAGGACACACAGATTAAGGACATCACGGATGAATTAATGTTCAATCGGTGGCACTGTCTCAAAGTTGTGCAGCTTGGTGGGTTTAAAATTGATTGCCTTTAATCATTTGAAGAGAACAGTGATTGATGATGCCGAAAGTTTCAAGGACATTGACCTATACAAGCTCTGTTGATGCCGAAAAAAGATCTCAACAACTGCTTTTTTTTGTGGGAGAGCAGCATGAACTGAGTCTGTATAGCAATTTGATCGAATTTTACAACTTACCATTCATAGAAATGGTTACGACTCTCTGTTAGGGTTCCGGTGAGAACCCTCTGATGCTAAAGGCAGATCTTTGGAATAAAGAGGTATTTAATTAATATAGAACTTATACAAAAAAACGTAAATCTTAGTTCTTTCTAGTTATCATAGAAAACGTTAGAATCCCCCAAACAGTTGTCCATTTTCTCCTTTTTTATGCAGTAGTGGAGCAATCAACTCTTAATTCTAGGATCAACGTACCACCATTAACGGTTTAATTTAGGTAGAAATCGCCTATCAACAAGTTCCATAAGCAGAGAGCTCATCTTACTCCAAGAGATTGAGAAACTAACAGCAACAGTGGAGAAACGCGAGAAGCAAATAGAAGATGTGATGTCTAGTCATCAATCTTTTGAATTTTTTAGTCTCCAAAGAGGAAAAATTTGTATCCTTTTCAATTTAAAAATAGATTAAGAAAATGGTAGAATAACATTATTTTATTTGACTACTTTTTTTCTGTCTAAATATAAAAGTAATTTAAATCATATTTAATTTTATAATAATTTCTTTATTAAAATAAGAGATGTAGAGAGAATTTTAGTGGGTCATAACCTCTATAAATTGATAAACATTAGGACCATATAAAATCTATTAATTAAAAGATGTATTAATAAATCAATAAATTAATAATTTACTAATTTGTACAGTGTATTAGTACAATTCAATCAACATATATTTAATACACTAAAAATTCATGGTATTTTACCAGTCTAATCAATTGAATATGAGTTAATCCATTAAATATATGTTAAATTAACTAAAAGAAAAATTCATTGCAAAAAGCTAAGGATAATACAATAGCTTTAGATTCTGTTACGCCCAAGAAAGAAAAAGTAAGCGCTCAACCATGAACACATCAACAATACTTCATAAATTTTATTAGAATTCAAGAATATACGAGTAACGTTTGATTATAAAAAGAAAAAATTCATAACTTTTAATGTAATAAGAAAAATTAGAGATGAGATCTAATTAAGTTACAATTTCAAGAAAAAAATTAGTAATAATAGAGTCATATTTTATTTAATAAAATATCATAACAATTTCAACTTTGTGAATGGGACCACAAAGTTGTATAAGAGATTTATAGAAAAATATTATCTTCTTAACTTAGCCTATTGTAGCAAGTTAGAACCATAAAATACTATTATAAAATAGAGATTATTAATTTATAAGGCTCATCTGTCTCAATATCCATTAATTAACCTCAGCGCGAACTACTTTCCTTACATGATTCTTGGATTTTTTGACTAATCATTTTTTTTCCAAACTGGCTAATCAGATCTTCACTAAAATTTTGTTAGGTTTATGTGGTTTTTACTGTCTTGTGCTGGTCCCATGTAAAAACTTCGTTGTGAAATTGTTGTCGTACGTTACAAGGGCTTTGAAACTTGCAACAATTTCGGGGGAAAAAGAAAAAAAAAAGATTAAGCTATACGACAAAATACATGCGGCGTGGAAGGAGAACTTAACATAACGAAATTTCGGATGCTGTTCAGTTGCATTATGATGGAACTTATATTAACCCGAAGTTGTTAGAAGAAACTCAAGAGTAAAATATAACGTTTGAATAGTTGTAATATTGATTGACTGGAGCTGGCCACACATCTCATCGACCTCAAAATCTCCTCCCTTCATTCTTAAAATGTTAAAGTCGAGTGATCAAATCTCCGTGTAGATGTGAGAGTTTATTCATTTATTATTTTCATTGATTTTAGATTTTGAGTTGGAATTCAACTTTTATAAGTCAGGGCAAATTCTAGGAAACATGCCGCTGGACTTTACGTCCCAGCATATACTTTAGATTGAATCCTCTGCAATTAAGGGAGGAAAAATGTTTTCAGCTTATAACTTCTGCTTAATTAACTTTGAGTGATCAAAGTCAATTCACTGTGATCCGCGACTTTTAATGTTACCCCGTTGTCGCCTTGTCGTGGCGAGATTTTTCAAAGATAGAAACTAGAAGAAGCAAATTACAGTACAAATTAATAACAACATTGACTGTCAAAGTTTTGCTTTCCTAGTTTTTGATGACGTGTGTAATATTACCTTTCTATTTTTTGACTTGCCGATGTTTCTCTCCTCTTGGTTCTCATTTCATGATTTATTTTAACCATTTTTGCCCATGATTGCGATATATAATTTCTTAAAGTGTTTATCGAAATAGCTATTGCAATGGCTTCTGCTAGATTATACTTCATATTCTTACTATTTCAGCTTCCATATTATTTACATTTAGCCATTGCTCAAAACAATGGAACTGTGCCCGTGGGTGCGACTCTCACAGCAGGCACTGATAGCTCCATGTGGCTTTCTCCTTCTGGTGATTTTGCATTTGGATTTCACCAGCTTGATGAAGAAAACAGCAGCAATGATCTCTTCTTGCTTTCAATATTTTACAACAAAATACCTGAAAAAACTGTTGTCTGGTACACAGATAATAAAGATCAAAATCCTGCTGTCTCAAGAGGATCACAAGTAAAGCTTACTGCTGATCAAGGGCTAGTGCTTAATGATCCTCAAGGCAAACAAGTTTGGAGCTCTAAAATTGATATTGGTACAGTCGCTGTTGGCCATATGAATGATACAGGGAATTTTATGCTTGCAAGCAGCAGCTCTAGCAGGTTATGGGACAGCTTCAGCAATCCTACAGATACATTGCTGCCAGGCCAAATGATGGAGACTGAACAACGGGTTTTTTCTCGAAAATCAGAGACCAATTTCTCGCGAGGACCGTTCCAATTTCGCTTGCTTATAGATGGTAATCTTGTCCTTAACATTGCAAATTTGCCTACTGATTTTGCTTATGATGCTTACTACATTAGTCATACTTATGATGGTGCAAATTCATCAAATTCTGGTTACCGAGTGATGTTCAGTGAGTCTGGTTACATGTACATATTGAAAAGAAATAGCCAGAGGTTTGATCTAACAACTGGAAGGGTAGTTCCAGCTGCAGACTTTTACCACAGAGCAACTCTCAATTTTGATGGTGTCTTCGCACAATATTATTATCCAAGGAATGGTAATGGTAACTGGTCTGTTGTCTGGTCTCAGCCTGACAATATTTGTGTTAAAATTGATGGAGAATTGGGAAGTGGTGCTTGTGGATTTAACAGTATTTGCAGCTTAAATAGTGATAAAAGGCCAGTGTGTGATTGCCCAAAAGGGTATTCTTTACTTGATGAGACTGACAAATATGGAAGCTGCAAAGCAGATTTTGAATTAAGTTGCAATGGAGGAGGGCAGGGTTACAACAAAGAATTGTTTGATGTTTATGAGCTTAAAGAAACTGATTGGCCTAAGTCAGACTACGATTCTTTCAGTCCCCATGATGAAGAGCAGTGCAAAAAGCACTTGCTTGAGTGATTGTTTCTGTGCTGTGGCTATTTTTGGAGATGAAAGCTGCTGGTTGAAGAGGCTGCCTCTCTCCAATGGCAGAGCAGATACCAGTGTGACTGGCAAAGCCTTTATCAAATTTAGAAAAGGTGACGATCCCAGTCCTCCATTAGTCCCTCGTCCTCCGGATCCTGAAGACAAGAAGAAGAGGAAGATGATGAATGCCACGGGATCAGTACTCTTAGGGAGCTCCGTGTTTGTGAATTTTGCATTGGTTTGTGCATTTGTTCTTGGTTTTTTCTTCATCTATAAGAAGAAATGGATAAGAAACAGTCCAGGCGATGGCACCATTGAAACAAATTTGCGTTGTTATAGCTACAAAGAGCTTGAGGAAGCTACAGATAACTTCAAGGAAGAAGTCGGCAGAGGATCTTTTGGTATTGTTTACAAAGGTGTAATTCAAACAACAAGAAGAAGTACTACAGTAGTTGCAATCAAGAAATTGGATAGAGTGTTTCAAGATGGTGAAAGAGAATTCAAGAATGAAGTCTTCGTGATTGGCCAGACTCATCACAAGAATCTTGTTCGGTTGCTAGGGTTCTGTGACGAAGGCCAGAACAGGTTGTTGGTGTATGAGTTCTTGAATAATGGAACATTAGCAAGTTTCCTTTTCGGAAACTTGAAGCCTAATTGGAACCTGAGAACTAACATTGCATTTCAGATTGCAAGAGGGCTTTTGTACCTACATGAAGATTGCAGCTCTCAGATCATCCATTGTGATATAAAGCCTCAGAATATATTGCTTGATGATCACTACAATGCTCGGATATCGGACTTTGGTTTGGCAAAGCTTTTGACATTGAATCAGAGCAAAACTATTAAGACGGCTATAAGAGGAACAAAAGGGTATGTGGCTCCTGAATGGTTTAGGAACTCAAAAATCACATAGCAAAGGTTGATGTGTACAGCTTTGGTGTTTTGTTGCTAGAAATCATTTCCTGCAGGAAAAGTTTTGATATTGAAATGGGTGAAGAGTGTGCAATTTTAACAGATTGGGCTTTTGATTGCTATAGAAATGGGAAATTGGATGCTTTGGTTGGGGGAGACATGGAAGCCATGAATGATGTAGAATGTTTAGAGAAGCTTGTGATGGTTTCCATTTGGTGCATTCAAGAGGATCCATCTCTTAGACCAGCAATGAAGAAAGTTTTACAGATGCTTGAAGGGGTTGTTGAAGTGAGTGTTCCCCCAAATCTATATCCATTTAGTAGCTCTATGGGTTGCTATTGATTGATTTTTGGCTAGGAGTTTATTCAATTTGTATTTATTTATTGTTAATTGCAATGTCAAATTTGCTTTCTCTTTTTTTTTTAAAAAATTTTTTGTAACTTAATAAATAAACTAATCGCCTTTAACGATTAATTGATAATTACTATGGAGAGGAAATGTCATGAGCCGATCCAGAGCTAGTAAGATATTGTCCATTTTGGGTATAAGGCCTGCACTGTTTTGTTTTTGGGGGCGCCCATACACCTCAAAATGCATCTTGCCAATTAAGTTATAGATCACCTGTTATATATCAAGCATCTCTTTCGTGCTTTACCGACATAAGATTCGCCTAAGATGTTACATTTAACAAGACCCGCACGGTTTTGTTTCTGGTGTGATCATACACCCTAAAACGTATTTTGCTAATTAAGGTGTGAATCACTCTTTATAAATTCAACATCTCTCTTGTACTTTGTCGATATAAGATTTGTTTAGAGTGTTACAAGAAAATTGTTACAAGTTAAAAATTGTTGAGTGCCTAGTAAATTCAAGTTCTCAAAACAATCCGGCACCCTCATTCTTTAGAATCAACTCCAGAGCATCGCTCACGAGCGCTGCCTCTGTTCTGGATTTCTCCGGATGACAAGTAGATATTACCTGCCGTGTTTGCTTTTCAGTTCCTCTAGTTTTGCCATTGTTCATCAATCACTCGTGTAGCTGCAGCGTGTCATCGTGAAGCTTGTACAGTTCACTCTTCTCGTCATTTTTAATTCTGTAACGAGCATCCGCTGTTCTTGTAACCATCCAACCGTACTTGGCGTGTCTTTCGGCACCTTCCCCCAGCTCACATCGTTCGGATCGTATCGGGCTTGATGGGCTCACTCCTTGGCGGAGGCATACCACCTTTCCGGGATCTGATCTATCATTCCTGAAACCATAATACCAATTATTTAACATTTGACATTATGGGACTGGTTTGCTCACTCTCAATCTAAAATCTAACAAGTTTTATTTTCCCCTATATTGTATGATTAATAGCAAACTTCCTTCCGTAATTCTTATCATAATTTAGCTTGAAAACAATCATATTATAGAAGTGAAAGTAATGATGACTTGGTGTATAACCAATAGAGACTTTATTTTAACAGGTCCATTGAGACATAATTGCTCGATTTTCTTTATGTGTCAATGTTAATTAACCTAGGTACATATATGAAGTGAGCAATTATATTGTATTTGTATTTTGGATTAATTTGCATCATCATTTTGGCCAATTCTATTTTTTTCTTTTCCCCAACTTCCAAAAGATGTTTATACTATATTACTCTTGAATGAAATTCCAATTTCATTTCTTATGTTTTTTCTTGCATCCCCTCCCATTTCTTTTTCCGGATTTCAAAAGATGTGTATACTACAGTCCTTGAATAAAAATCTAATTTCATTTCTTATGTTTTCTTAAAGCAATGCAACACGTTTCAAATTGAACTGAAATAAGGACATAGTTGAAAAAAATACTTTTCATTAATAAAAGGAGCAATTAAGTTGAAAAACCCATATTCATGCATGCTTGACAAGTTTGAAGAAATGCATGTCATCAACCCAAGTCAAACACGCGTGCTTGTGGTTTGATGATATCTTCTGAGATAGTACCTACAAAAAAAATAGTGGAATTGAGTCAATTGACTGGATTAATTTAGAACAGTTCAAATTAAATCCAAATAAAATCGAGCCCAACCAATTCGGTTGATTTTTGGTATTTGGTTTGGGAAAATTGGGTTTTCGTGCTATTTTAAGTCTATTGCATAAAGCAAATAAATTTCATTTTATCATAAATGAATTTAGAAACTTAAATGATTCAAACGAAGATAATGAAATTCATTTCACAATATATATTTACACATGCACTGAACATACAAAATACGTTTTTAAAAAATAGGAACTCAAATTGTAAAAACAGTTTTTAACAAGAATCAAAGTGCCAGTCACCCAAGGGTCGGGCAAAGTTCCTAATCTTCCTTAACTAGTGTTCTTTAATTGTATTCTTCAGTCCGGGGGAAAATGTAGGGTGCATTTGTTAATGTTCCTTAACTAGAGTTTTTTTACTCTTATTTTAGAGGAGGAGAATGATGTTTTTGATGTTATTTTCTTAAAACAAAAATTGCTTGATAGTTTGTTCTCAAAACACCGTATAAAAATAAAAACAGTAAAATTATGTTTGGTTGTTTACTTGAAAATGTGAAAAATAATGAAAACTTGGTGGTTTTTTGTCTTAAAATACTGAATTTTTTATAAAATAATTTTCTTCAATTTATTTATACATTTATCTTCTATTACTATATTTTTAATCAAAATGAAATCAAATTTAATATAATAATAATAATAATTTTCAGAAAACCCTCTCATAATTTATTGAGTTTCAGAAATTAAAATAAAATAATAAATGTAGAATTAATTAACAAAATAAAAATTCTTACTATAATTATATTCATTATAGACATTTAAGTAGTTCATTTTTGTTAATTATATTTTACAACGCAAAATATAAAAAACAAAAGAGTACAAAATATTTGCTTCCAAAACATGCTCAAATATCTATATTTATCTCTTCAATATGAAGGGCATTTCCTACGAATAAATAAAAAATGGCTATATGATATTTAATAATAATAATAAGATCATATACCCAAATATATG
Organism: Citropsis articulata; assembly: GCA_030449925.1. Classification (NCBI taxonomy): domain Eukaryota; kingdom Viridiplantae; phylum Streptophyta; class Magnoliopsida; order Sapindales; family Rutaceae; genus Citropsis; species Citropsis articulata. The sequence goes on along the minus strand of JASUUH010000096.1, from coordinate 3,885,466 downwards.
CCAAATAAAAATTGACATGAACATTATTGAGGGGATAATAGGGGTGGGCATCGGATCGGATTTGGATAGATCCGATCCGATCCAATCCGATCCGAACAAATTCGGATTGGATTCGGATTTTGCTTCAAATCCGATCGGATGTAATTTATGCAATCCGATCGGATTTGATTCGGATCGGATCGGATTCGGATTAATCTGAATAATTCGATCGAATTGCACTGTTAAACAAAAAAGCAGAAATTAGATGAAACGTTGAAAACTTAAACAGCTAAACCTAATTCCCAAATCACGAAACAACCTAGCTGCGTGACCACAAATCAAACCAACCCAGGACCACAAACCACACACAGAGGCCACGACCACAAACCACGCAAACAGGCCACGACCTGACGCACACGGCAACTCACGCCATCGACAACATAAACCAAACGAACCCAGCCATATCCTGATCGACGTCCAGCCACCAATCACGACGAGCAGCTGACAGCGACAGCAAACCTTGTGACTGCCGACTTGTTCATTGTGTAAGGTTCCTGTCTTTTATTGCATGATTGTCAAAGGAATTGCATGTGTAGTCTTTGATGAGCAAATGAAGAAGACGAAGCGTGAGCAGTAGATTAAAGGCTGCTGTAGAGGGAAAAGCTCTCGACTTACCCATATTTGGATGGGTAATTATCATATAACACCCTGAGCTTCTGATAATGAAGCTAATGAGAAAATTGTGTAAGGACTTTTGTTTTCAGAAATTCTAGATTTCATTAATTGTTTATAAAAATTATCAAAAAGGTCCCAAATCCGAACCGATCCGAATCTAAACCTATCCGAAATATTCATCCGATCCGAAATATTCGAATCGAATTGGATCAGATTTGAAGTTCGGATTAAAATCAGATGAATTTTTTTTCAATCCGAATTATCCGAAATCCGATCGGATTCATCCGAATCCGATTCGAATTTGAATTTACCTAGCCCTAGGGGATAAGGTAGAAGTAAGTGAATAAAGAATTCATAAAATAGTACTTGAATAAATAACCGCGATGGGCCAGGCACCAACTTTTTGGCTTTTTGCCTTATCTTTTTTATATTGTTCTCCAAAAGTTCAAGAATTGCAATGTGGCCTTCTCGAGTTTTCTTTACAAAAGTTAAAAAATAAAAATATTTTATTCTCTAACATTTTTTTTACTAATTATTAGAAAATGGCTTAACTAAACATGTTTTATGTTTTTCATTTTTGAAAAATAAAAACACTAAACAAAAAAGGTTACCAAATACACTCTTAGTATCCTTTCAATTTACATATGGAACCAAAAACGGGGTAGAATAACATTATTTTAAGTAACTATTTTATTTTGTCTATGCAAATATCATAAACTTGCCCACTTATATCGTGCCACGTATCAATAAAGGTACCAAAAATTTGAAGACTTCTTATATATGCAATAAAAATAGATAAAAAATACAAAAAATAAAAAGCATATGAGTCATATGATAGATAAATAAATAAAAAGCCAGATTAAATCATAAAGAAAAAGAACGACTGAGATCTCCTAACTAAACTCTCTATAAATAGAAATATTGAATTACTTAAAAGAGATCCAAACATAAATTCTCGCGATAGATTAAACTAATTCTAAAAACACTTGTAACATATACACTTTATTATTCTAATTTAAGTGCATTATTTAATTTTTTATTTCGGCATGAATTTTAAAGTTGTTAGTAATATTACAAATTTGTTACGAATAGAATTAGCACATTTATTAATTATATTTTGTACGAATTAATTTAAACTTTGTCACGTTATTAAATCGAGACATATTGAGCGCGATTAAAAGCTGGGGCAACCGGATTTTATTTTCGTCACAGGTCCAACATTTATTTAATTTGTATTATGTTTAAAAAAAAAAAAGGTCCAACATTTATTTAATTTGTATTATGTTTAAAAAAAAAAAAGGGTGCCAGTTTTATAAATTAAGAAAGGGGGAGAGAGAGAGAGAAAGAGAGAGAGAGAGGAGACCCGATTTTGACCCGCAAACCCGACCCGACTCGTGAACACAACCCGGTCGGATCTCGCTATTCCGGCCACCTCACCGGCCGTGCTTAGTACTGATCTGAAGCTTGTGAGACGGCGGTCATACCCTGCTGTCCTTGCTGCCGGAAACCAACCAGAACGCTGGCGATTGAGTTGGAAAAGTCGCGGCCAAGACCTATTTTTGTCGCTGTCGATCTTGCCGATTTTGGGTGACGCCACCGCCTGGATCTTGTTCCTCAGTTCACACTCATCATTTTTTGACCAAACTTTGCCGCCGTGGACGCTGAATTGTCGGCGAACGATCACCGAAAAGATCAAGGATTTTGGAGCTTCGATCCACCGTCGTTGCCGCGCGTGGGAGGTCAGTGCCGGCATCATTGGACTCAGCGTGGCTAGAACTATCAGACCTAAGCCTCTCGTTGCCGTTGATTGAAGTCCAGTCACCGTTGACCAGTGAAGGGCAATTTAGTAATTTCATGAAGTTTTGGGGTAAATTTATAATTTATGAAAAATGGTGAATAGTTTGGTAATTTTCAAATAGGGTAGTGAGGTAATTTGCTATTTCGAGGGTAATTCGATAATTTAAATTATTACGATTTTGCAATTTCGCACTTCGGCGTAATTTCAGTAATTCAAAACTCAGAATTAATTTTATGATTCGAATCGGCGAAAAATCGATAATTTGTAATTTTAAAGATAATCTGACAAAGGTATTCACCAGAATTTGGTAAATATTGATGTTGGGGATATTTTGGTAATTTTGGCATACAGGGGTATTTCGGTAATTTTAGTAATTTATTCATATAAGAATAGTTTATTATGGATAAATATTCGTTTCGAGATTTATCACAGAAATTAACAGATTTATATATTACGGAGAATAACTACGCTTTACTCAAAATAAGGATCCATAAACCAGAATCACCGCAGACGTCTGTTGACTCCCTGACATCATCATCAAAGTTTAATATACAAAATTTATTTTCATAGTATATTATGATTTTACGATGCATTACAGCGTGTTTTGATAATGAGCATTTAATGCTTCGATTTAGTGATTTCCAAAATAATATATTTTTATTTACGTGCTGATACTGATATTTATTATTATAATAATGAGTTTGATTAATAATTTTATTATTGTTTTTGAGTAAATACATGATAATAGTTTTAAAGATAATTAAGTGGATTTGAGGTATGTTACATGGAAATGAAATGAGATTTCAGATGTAACTATATATTTATGTATTTATGTATAAGTATTGTTTTTGAAATCATTGGACAATGCCATTCCCCTTCAGATATAGTGATACAGATAAAATGAGATGAGGTGATATGAGATAAAAGGTCTTTGGGGCCCATTTGAACACACATAGAGGCTTTGGGCCGTGTATTTGGGCGCTTTTACCTTTTGGGGGCTTATGCATGCAATATAATGATTACAGAGATACAGATATTGAGATACATACATATATTGAGATTACAGATGAGATTTATAAGATGACATTTTCCCCATCTATCCGTGTAGCTCTGGGACATGATAGTTCCCTAATTATCCGTCCGTCGAGGTCTGGATATAATGAGATTATTCCCCTGGGTACTTGTTTGGTGACAGTTTTTCAGTATTCAGTATTTGATATTATCAGTGTCATGATTTCATTGATTCTATACAGATTTATGTAATTTTTTTATTCCAGTGCATGATTTGAATTAAATGAGTTTATTAAAGTTCTTTTGATATTTTAATGAGACTGTTTAGAGAAGAATTATTTCTTTTATTAAATTTATTTATTTTTTTCAAAAACTACTATCCACTCACTGAGCGATGTTAAATCGAGACATATTGAGCGGATTAAAAGCTTGGGTAACCGAATTTTATTTTTTTCATGGGTCCGGTATTCGTTTAATTTGTATTATATTAAAAAAAAAAGGGTGCCAGTTTTATAAATTGAGAAGGAGAGAGAGAGAGTAGACCTGGATGTAACCCACAAACCTGACCCGACCCACGAACGTTACCTGATTGGATCTTGCGATTCTGGCCACCTCACCGGCCGTGCTTGGTATCGATCTGAAGCTTGTGAAGCACCGGTCATACGTCTGCTGTCCTCATCGCTGAAACCGACCAGAACGCTGGCGATTAAGTTCGAAAAGTTGCGGCCAAGACCTATTTTAACCGCCGTCGACCTCGCCAATTTTGGGTGATGCCACCGCCTAGACCTTGTTCCTCAGTTCATACTCATCATTTTCTGACCAAACTTTGCCGCCGTGGACGCCGGATAGCCGACAAACAATCACCGAAAAGCTCACAGACTTTAGAGCTTAGATCCGCCGTCGTTGCCACGCGTGAGAGGTCACTGCCGGCATCATTGGACTCAGCGTGGCTAAAACTATTAGGCCTAAGCTTTTCGTCGCCGTAGACTGAAGTCCGGCCACCGTTGACCGGTGAAGGGCCATTCGGTTATTTCACAAAGCTTTGGGGGTAAATTTAATTTCTGAAAAATGGTGAATACTTTGGTAATTTTCAAATAGGGCAATGAGATAATTTGATATTTCGAGGGTAATTCAATAATTTAAATTATTTAGGACATTTTAGTAATTTCGCACTTTGAGGGTAATTTCGTAAATTTGAAACTTGTGATTAATTTTGTGCTTCGAATTAAGGATAAATTGATAATTTAGAATTTTGAGGATAATTCGATAAATTATGGCTCCAAAAGTAATTTGGTAAATATTGATGTTGGGGGCATTTTGGTAATTTTGGCATACAGGGGTATTTCGGTAATTTCATTAATTTTATTCATATAGGAATACTTTATTATGGATAAATATTCGTTTTGAGATTTGTTGCGTAAAGTTAGTTGTATTTCATATTACAGAGAATAATTATGTCGTTTACTTGAAATAAGAGGATTCATAAACGAGAATCAGCCTGTAGACGTCGTTGATACCGAGTCTGGACATCATCACTGTGAGTGGAATATACAAAATTTATTTTCATAGTATATCTTGATTTTACGATACAGTACAACATGTTTTGATAATGAGTATTTAATGCTTCAATTTAGTGATTTCCAAAATAATAGATTTTTATTTACGTGCTGATACTTATTATTATAACAATGAGTTTGATTAATAATATTATTATTATTTTTGAGTAAATACATGATAATAGTTTTAAAGGGAATTAAGTGGGTTTGAGGTATGTTATATGGAAAGGAAATGAGATTTTAGATGTGACTATATGTTTATGTATTCGTGTAAAAATACTATTTTTGAAATCATTGGACAGTACCCTTCCCCTCTAGATACAATGATACAAATAAAATGAGATGAGATGAGATGAGAGGCCTTTGGAACCCGTCTGAACACACATAGAGGTTTTGAGCCATGTGTTTGGGCGCTTTTGCCTTTTGGGGGCTTATGCATACTGTATAATGATTACCAAGATACAGACATATATTGAGATTACAAATAAGATAGATGAGATATATGAGATTATATTTTTTCCGTCTATCCGTGTAGCTCCCTGACATGATGGTTCCCTGATTGTCCGTCCGTTGAGATCTGGATATGGTGAGATTATTCCCCTAGGTACTTATTTGGTGATAATTTTTCGGTATTCAGTATTTGATATTATCAGTGTCATGATTTCATTGATTCTATGCAGATTTATGTAATTTTGTTATTGCAGTGCATGATTTGAATTAAATGAGTTTATTAAAGTTCTTTTGATATTTTAATGAGACTGTTTAGAGAAGAATTATTTCTTTTACTAAATTTATTTATTTATTTTTCAAAAACTACTATCCACTCACTAGCTCACTGAATTTTATACTCATCCCATTTTTATTATATTCCCCTCTAAGGAGACTTACAAGTATATCAATCGACCCAGCAACATTAGTTAAGTTATTCGGGCCACATGATGGTGCTAGGAATCGTAGATATTTTATTAGGATATTTATGGAGATATTGTATAATTTATTATATATTTGCGATTAAAAATATTTTATTATATTTGATATTATAATGTTTGGATGAGATTTGATATGTTGATTAAGGAAGTTGGTTGTGGGTGTTGGTTGTATTTGAATTATTTTGGGAGTGTTAATTTTTATAATTTACAGGTTTTGGTATATTATATTTATAAGGGAGATTCTGCCGAATTCTCGACGGAATCATTATTAATTAGATTTCTTTTATTCTATTTGAGAGTTTTAGATAGACTCGCCTTGAAAATTCGGGACGGGTCGTTTCAACACTCTTCATACTCAAGATTATATTTCTCCTAGATTTTCCTATATTTTTTAAGGAACTAAACGCTGATTTGACCTTTAGATGCCTTTCGCAAGTATCGAATGGTTGCTAGAAAGCTTAGAAGCTTGAAGATGAAGGACATAATCATCATTGTCATCGTTGTTAGGTACTGAAGGAAATTTTCTCCTTCAGTCTATATATAACAGTAACTTAAGTCACGTATAATTTTGTAATAAAATTTTTATCAAAAGAGAAGGTAAAGAATATATTTTAGTAGGTTAGAATGTCTCTTCTTTCTCCTGATCCATTTATTAATCCCCATATGAACTAATTTCCTCACCTGATTTTTTTTTTTGGACTAATTCATCCAAGTCGGCTGATCAAATTATCACAAGATTTTTCCTTTTTAAGATTTATATAGTTTTTTCTATCTTGTGGTGGCCCTATGTAAGAAACCTCGTTGTGAAATTATTGTCGCGTGCTCCAAGATTTTAGTTTGTAAGACACGTTTTGGAGAAAATTTAAGCTATAAGACAAACGCAGGTGTGAAAAGAGGCGTCCACGTGACAAGTATATGTATATGTATGTATATATGTATAGAGTTATACAAATTTTAAGCACTTTTAAGTCATACAATTTAATGTCGTGTGCTCCAGGAGTTTAGTTTGTAAGCACTTTTATTTTTTTTATGCGGACATGTTTTTAAATCATACAATTAAATAGAGTTAGATTTTAATTTTATTAAACTGCACAATTTATAGTGTATTAAAAAATAGCTCTATTAAATAGCACGACTTAACATGTGTCCACATTTACAAAATGAGAGTACTCGCTCTATGGAATGTAAATATTTGATGTAAATTTTATTAGATATATAGATATTAAGTATGTTATTAAGTAAATCCATTTATTTTTCTTGTCAAATTAGGGTCTAAGAATTTTAACACAATTTTTAAATGAATTGTGTTTGTATCAATCTAAATTTGACACTAGATGAACACGATCGGGTGACTCATTTTACCAACTTTGGTGGAAACTAACTCAACAGACATAGTTGATTTTAGTTATTACTATTTATTGCATATGGAATAGTAATTAACCATGCAATGAATCTTTTATTAATTAGCTGATATTTTTATTAAAAAATACTATAAATAAAATCAATAAATTAATCAGTTCTTTATTTTTATTAGAAATAAATTAAATTACAAACTTTTGAATCTGCCAGATCCACTTAAAAAGTAATCACTCGCTCATTTTCTGCAATTCATTTACTGATGTTGATTTGAATTTTAATCGAATAAGAAATTAAGTTGTATTGCTAAATTGTATTTCACAATTCACATTGGGAAAGCCCAAAGTGGAAGTCTTTGTGAAATAATATTGAATTGCTGGGAGCCATGCGCACAGAGTAAATTTGGAAACTCGCACTGAAAAAATAAATATTTTGTATTTAATTAAAAATGATAAAAAGGCAAAAGACCGGGAAAATGCTGACAAACAAAATGTACAAAAATAATTTATGAATGAAAAATAAAAAAAATACTGATAAAAATACTGTATGACACATAATTTTTTTTTAATTACTCTATTTCTTATTCCTTCTACCTGACACATAATTTTTTCCTTTTTCAAAAAGCTTAAATACAGACGGCATAGTTAGCCATCAGCCTATCACATATTTTAACACTAGGAAACCCAAAATAACTTTCAACGCGGAGGAGAGGGACCGGCGAGAAGAGAGAGAAAATAACTTTCAACTTAACGCTTATATGTTGAAAATTCGAAACCTATAATTTTTTTTAATTTTGAAGAACAATATGGACTGTTGTGTAATTGATCCAAAATTGTGGCTGGGTGCAACCAAGGCAAGAAATTTTTAACCAGTACTCTTCAATGTGATTATTTAAAAAAGAATAAAGAAAATTGACTGACTAGGAAAAATGATAAATTCTTTGAAGTTACGCTTACGCCGAGGACATATTCTTTCAACTTCTGCTTAATTGACTTTGACTAAATCCAAACAGTTCTTATGTTGGCCCATTGTCGAAATAAGATTTGTCAAAGACAGAACTTGAGAAGCAAAGTCGACCAATTAATAACAACGCCGCGTCATCATTTACATGTACTTTTGCTTTTTCTACGTTTTGACTTGTAAATGTTTTTCTCTCCATCACGGTTCACGATTCATGAAGTCTCTTTCCAAAATAGAAAAACTTGTAATTTCACTAATTTTATTTGTTTATTATTTTCATTAGTTTTAGATTTTGGGTTGGATTTCAACTTTTATGAGTCAGGGCAAATTCTAGGAGACATCCCGCTGGAGTTAACTTTGAGTGATCAAATTGAATCCTTTGCAAACAAGGGAGGAAAAATGCTTTCAGCCCATAATTTCTGCGTAATTAAGTGATCAAAGTCAATTCACTGTGATTTTCGACTTTAATGTTGCCCCGTTGCCGCAAGACTATTCAAAGATAGAAGTTAATGAAGCACTTTGTCATTTAATTACAATATTGACTGTCAAAGTTTAACTCTTCTACTTTTTGACTTGTCAATGTTTCTTTCCTCTTGGTTCTCATTTCATGATTCATTCTAACCATTTTGCCTATGATTACAATATATAATTTCTTCAAGTGTTTATCCAAATAGCTATCGCAATGGCTTCTGCTAGACTGTACTTCATATTCTTATTATTTCAACTTCCATACTTTTTACATTTAGCCATCGCTCAAAACAATGGTACCGTCCCTGTGGGCGCAACTCTCACAGCAGGCACTAATAGCTCTCTGTGGCTTTCTCCTTCTGGTCATTTCGCGTTTGGATTTCACCAGCTTGACGAAGGAAACAACACCAATGATCTCTTCTTGCTTTCAATATTTTACAACACAATACCTGAAAAAACTGTTGTCTGGTACACAGATAACAAAGATCAAAATCCTGCTGTCCCAAGAGGTTCACAAGTAAAGCTTACTGCTGATCAAGGGCTAGTGCTTAATGATCCTCAAGGTAAACAAGTTTGGAGCTCTAAAATTGATATTGGTACAGTCGCTGCTGGCCATATGAATGACACAGGCAATTTTGTGCTTGCAAGCAGCAGCTCTAGCAGGTTATGGGACAGCTTCAGCAATCCTACGGATACATTGCTGCCAGGGCAAATGATGGAGACTGAACAAGGGCTTTTTTCTAGAAAATCGGAGAACAATTTCTCCCGAGGACGGTTCCAATTTCGCTTGCTTAAAGATGGTAATCTTGTCCTCAATATTGCAAATTTGGCTACTGGCTTTGCTTATGATGCTTACTACATTAGTGGTACTTATGATCCTGCAAACTCATCAAATTCTGGTTACCGAGTGATGTTCAATGAGTCTGGTTACATGTACGTATTGAAAAGAAATGGCGGGAGGTTTGATCTCACAACAGAAAGAGTAGTTCCAGCAGCAGACTTTTACTACAGAGCAACTCTCAATTTTGATGGCGTTTTCGCGCAATATTTTTATCCAAAGAATGGTAATGGAAACTGGTCTGTTGTCTGGTCTCAGCCTGAAAATATTTGTGTTAATATTAGAGGAGGCTTGGGAAGTGGTGCTTGTGGATTTAACAGTATATGCTCCTTAGATAGTGACCGAAGGCCAAAGTGTGCATGCCCGAAAGGGTATTCTTTACTTGATGAGAATGACAGGTACGGAAGCTGCAAACCAGATTTTGAATTGAGCTGCTGGGGAGGAGGGCAGGGTTATAACAAAGAATTGTTTGATTTTCATGAGCTTAAAAATATAAATTGGCCTCAGTCAGACTACGAGCGTTTCAGCCCCTATAATGAAGTGCAGTGCAAAAACTCTTGCTTGAGTGATTGTTTCTGTGCTGCGGTCATTTTTGAAGACGGTAGCTGCTGGTTCAAGAAGCTGCCTCTCTCCAATGGCATGACAGATAGCCGTATTACTAGCAAAGCTTTTATAAAATATAAGAATAAAGGTGATGATCCTCCATCCGTCCCTCGTCCTCTGGATCCTGAAGACAAGAAGAAAGGGAAGATGATGAATGCCACAGGATCACTACTCTTTGGAAGCTCCGTGTTTGTGAATTTTGCATTGATTTGTGCATTTGGTCTTGGTTTTTTCTCTATCTACAAGAAGAAATGGATAAGAAACAGCCAAGGAGATGGCCTCATTGAAACAAATTTGCATTGTTTTAGCTACAAAGAGCTTGAGGAAGCTACAGGTAACTTCAAGGAAGAAGTCGGCAGAGGATCTTTTGGTATTGTTTACAAAGGTGTAATTCAAACAAACGCACGTACTACTGTAATTGCAGTCAAGAAATTGGATAGAGTGTTTCAAGATGGTGAAAAAGAATTCAAGAATGAAGTCGTCGTGATCGGCCACACTCATCACAAGAATCTTGTTCGGTTGCTAGGGTTTTGTGATGAAGGGCGGAACAGGTTGGTAGTGTATGAGTTCTTGAATAATGGAACATTAGCAAGTTTCCTTTTCGGAAACTTGAAGCCTAGTTGGAACCTGAGAACTAACATTGCATTTCAGATTGCAAGAGGGCTTTTATATCTACATGAAGATTGCAGCTCTCAAATCATCCATTGTGATATAAAGCCTCAGAACATATTGCTTGATGATTACTACAATGCTCAGTTATCGGACTTTGGTTTGGCAAAGCTTTTGACACTGAATCAGAGCAAAACTATTAAGACAGCCATAAGAGGAACAAAAGGGTATGTTGCTCCTGAATGGTTTAGGAACTCCAAAATCACAGCAAAGGTTGATGTGTACAGCTTTGGTGTTTTGTTGCTAGAAATCATTTCCTGCAGGAAAAGTTTTGATATTGAAATGGGTGAAGAGTGTGAAATTTTAACAGATTGGGCTTTTGATTGCTATAGAAATGGGAAATTGGATGCTTTTGTTGGGGGAGACAAGGAAGCCATGAATGATATAGAACGTTTAGAGAAGCTTGTGATGGTTTCCATTTGGTGCATTCAAGAGGATCCATCTCTTAGACCAACGATGAAGAAAGTTTTACAGATGCTTGAAGGAGCTGTTGAAGTGAGTGTTCCCCCAAATCCATATCCATTTAGTAGCTCAATGGGCCGATATTGATTTCTGGCTAGGAGTTATATTCAATTTGTATTTATTTATTGTTAATTTTGATGTCAAATTTGCTTTCTTTTTTTTCAAAGTTAGGTAACTTAATAAATAAATTAATCGCCTTTAATATTGATTTGATAATTAAGATTCTAAGTTCTTTCATTGCATTTCTTTTAACTCCGACCGGGAGGAAAATTGCCCAGTAAATTCAAGTTCTCAAAACAACCTAGCCCCCGCATTCTTCAAAATCAACTCTAGAGCATCACTTACGAGTGCTGCCTCTGTTCTGGAATTTTTTGTAAGAGAGCTTGTAACATTTTTTCTTAAGTTTGATATTCTGGAATAAAACGGCTTGGCATTTTTAGAAAATAGCTAACCGTTTATTTTCAGAGAGCATATGGCTTGCCGTTTGGAGAAAACGACTAATTGTTTATTTCCAGAGAGCATATTTTCTGTTTTATAGAAAACGGCTAACTGTTTGGAGAAAACTTCTAACTGTTTATTTCCAGAGAGCAACTTATTTGACATTCTAGAATAAAATGACTCGCCGTTATTGGGAAAATGGCTAACCGTTTTCTTCCAGAGAGAGTGCTTTCACATCAACTGAAAAAAAAAATGGCTAGTAGGTTTGAGGGGAAAAAAAAAAATCCAATTGTGAATAGATGCAAATCTAAAACCAAAGAGTGTCTTTGAAGAAATACCATTTCCAGTGGTTGTAATCTTTCATATAAACATTTTCTTCATGAAAATAGACACTTATATTAGATTGAAATACCATATTTTTATAGATTTCATATATGTTCTTAAAATGCAATCTTATTTGCTAGAGATTATATTCAGGATTTGATATATCTTGGGGGTAATTTGCCATTAAACTCTATAGCAAACCAAGAGTAGAGAGGGCAAATAAAACCTTAAAGGAAAGTATATAAACATGTTTCAAATCCTAAGAAAATTTCCTTGTTCTTTGCCTCCACATTTCAAAATCCATTAACAATATCTAAGGTTTTAATTTTGCACATGGAGGCTGAGAAAAATTTGACTTTATTTCTTAATCCTGGTGTCCATCTTGATCGTTTTGATGGCACTAATTTCACTCGTTGGAAGGGAAAATTATTCTTCCTTCTTACTGTTCTTAAAATTGCATATGTTGTTGATCCAAAATTAGAACCATTTCCGGAGCCAAAAGAAGATGATACCGAAGATGTTAAGGCTGCAAGGAAAAAACGTGAAGACGATGAATTGATGTGTTGGCGTCACATACTCAATACACTTTCTGACAAGCTCTATGATCTTTACAATTCAATGTCCTCTCCAGTGGAAATTTGGAATGCTCTTAAGTACAAATACAAAACGGAGAAATAAGGTACTGACAAATTCCTTATCTCAAAATATTTTGAATTTGTTGTGATAGACACAAAATCTAATCTTGATCAAATACATGAATTACAAATTATACTTACTACGTTTCAGGATTTGAAAGTTGAAATTTCTAAATCATTTTAAGTTAGGGCTATTATTGCTAAATTGCCTCAAAGTTGGAATGATTATAGAAAGAAACTTCTTCATAGTAGAGAAAACATAGCCTTAGAAGAATTACAAAAACACTTGGTAATCAAAGAAAAGACAAGGTCTCGAGAAGCCAAGAGCAAGTATGATTCTACTAAGGCTAATGTTGTTGAAGCTAGTAAATTTTTAAAGAATTTCAAAGTCAAGAATGACAAGAAACTCAAGAATTCCAACAAAGAAAAGTTTTCTGGAAATTATTTCTTTTGTGGCAATGAAGGCCATTGCCAAAGTGATTGCAGATTCAAGAAGAAAAAGGGGGAAGTGAATTCCCATAAAGCTAATATTGTTGAAGACAAATCTGAAGAGATTTGTGCTATGGTTTCTGAGATGCAAATTGGCATGATTACCGAAACCAATATGGTTGAAACTAAGTCTGATGATTTGTGGCTCGATTCGGGTGCAACCATTCATATTTATAATGATATGAAATTTTTTTTATCATACAAAGAAGAAATTGAAGGACAAAAGGTTCTCATGGGGAATAATAATGCAGCCATGGTAGTAGGAAAAGGAATAGTTGAGGTCAACTTCACTTCTGGAAAGTTACATTATATAATGTCTTTCATGTACCTTCCGTTAGGAAGAATCTTGTTTCTGCTGGTTGTATGTGTACGCATGGGCTTAGGATCGTGCTTGAGGGTAATACTTGTATTATTTCAAAGAATGGAATGTTTGTTGGGAAGGTTATTCTTGTGATAGAATGTACAAACTCAGCATTAATAATAATAATGTCAACTTAGCTTATATTATTGAGTCTTGTGATGTTTGGCATGCTAGATTAGCACATTTGAATTTTAGATCTTTGAAATACATGTCTAAGCATGGTTTGATTAATTGCAATGATGTTAAAAGTCATAAGTGTGAAATCTGCATCCAAACTAAATTAATTAAGAAACATTTTCTTAAAGCCAAACGAAATACTCAAATATTGGCTTTAATACATACCGATATTTGTGAATGACATATTAACAAGAGGAGGTAAGAGATACTTTATCACTTTTATTGATGATTGTTCTAGATGCACTTATGTGTATTTACTTAGAACAAAATATTAAGTTTTTGATAAATTAAAAATTTTTAAAGCTGAAGTTGAGAACCAAAAAGATAAGAAAATCAAAATGGTTCGAAGTGATAGAGGTGGTAAATATTTCTCAATTGAGTTTGATAATTATTGTAAACGATTTGGGATTATTCACCAAAGCTCATCTCTATTTACTCCTCAACAAAATGGTTTAGCTAACAGGAAGAATAGGATCTTTACAGATATGATAAAGGGAAATTATCCACCGTCCACCCGTTTTTTCTAACTTTTTCAAAAATACACAATTCTTTCTTTTTTTGGCTGGAATCCACCTGAAGTTACGTTTTTTTTCACTTTTCCACTTCCGTTTGGAGACCGTTCAGAAAATTAACGGAATTTTGTTTAAATGACTTTTTTATCCTTAAATGTAAACGATAAATTATCCACCGACCACCTGTTTTTTCATATTTTTTCAAAAATACACAATTCTTAATTTTTTTTTTTGCTGAACTCCACTTGAAGTTATATTATTTTGTACCTATCCACCACTGTGTCGTTGTGAAATGACAATTTTACCCTTGTGATGTCAGCAAAGTTCTAATGGTGTTATAACGAGAGTGGACCAATGAAAAAAATATTAACTTTAGGTGGAGCGCTGCAAAAAAAAAGAAGATGTGTGTATTTTTGAAAAACGGGGAAAAAAATGGGTGGACGGTGGATAATTTCCTTATGATAAATTCCATGATTCTTAATGCAAAACTACCAAATAATTTGTGGGGGGAAGCATTATTCATTGCATGTCATGTTCATAGTAGAATTACATCTTTGAAAACACATATATCCCTTTATGAAATTTGGAAATGAAGAAAACCAAACTCGATGTATTTAAGGGTCTAGGGTTGTTTAGCCTTTTATAAAACACATGATCCTAAATCATCAAAGTTAGGTGCTAGAGGTATAAAAAGTGTTTTCGTAGGATATGCTAAAAATTCCAAGGCTTATAGGTTGTTAAATTTAGATTCAAATGTGATTGTGGAATCTAGAGATGTTGAATTTATTGAGAATAAATTTCAACATGATTCTAATATTGAATTTGAATCAATTATTGATTAATCATGTGATAATACACCTGATACCTCCACTAATAACAATAAAAGGAAAGAGTCTATGACATCTTTCGAACCAAAAAAGAGTC
Organism: Citropsis articulata; assembly: GCA_030449925.1. Taxonomy (NCBI): domain Eukaryota; kingdom Viridiplantae; phylum Streptophyta; class Magnoliopsida; order Sapindales; family Rutaceae; genus Citropsis; species Citropsis articulata. The sequence goes on along the minus strand of JASUUH010000096.1, from coordinate 3,870,302 downwards.
AACGTGAAAAGAAAGAAAAGAGTTTAGCTTCAGATTTTATTTTATCACAAGCATTACTCTTCTTAGTTGAAGGGGATAGAAAGAATGTACTTAACAAAATACTTTTGTTGTTAAATGTTGAAAAAGATGCAAAGACATTTAGCGAAGTTATGTCTTCTAGAGACGCTTCCTTTTGGAGAGAGGCGGTAAATGATGAAATGGATTCGACCAGGTTGAATCAAACATGGGTCTTGGTTGATATTCTCTAAGATCTAAACCAATTAGTAGCAAGTAGGTGTTTAGAAGAAAGTACACTAGTGATGGTTCTTTGCAAACTTTTAAGGCTAGATTAGTAGCCAAAGGGTTTAAACAAAGAAATGGTATTGATTTTTTCGATACTTATGCTCCGGTGGCAATGTTAACATCTATACGAGTATTATTTGCAATTACTTGATTGAACAATTTGCATGTACATCAAATGAATGTTAAGACCACTTTTTTTAATGGTGATCTTGATAAAGAAATTTATATGGAACAACCTGAGGGATTTGTTCTGCCTAGAAATGAGACAAAGGTTTGCAAGTTAATTAAATCGCTTTATGGCTTAAAGCAAAGCACCAAAACAATGGCATAAGAAGTTTGATTTGGTAATTTTATCTCATAGTTTTAAGCATAATAATGCTGATAAATGTATATATTCTAAATTTAGGAATGAATTTGGTGTGATTATATGCTTATATGTTGATGACATGCTTATTTTTGGAACAAATATGTAAGGAGTAAATGAAACAAAGAAATATTTAACTTCACAATTTAAGATGAAAGATCTTGGTGAAGTAGATACTATCTTAGGTATCAAAGTGAAGAAATATAGTGGGGGTTACTCACTGTGTCAATCTCATTATATAGAGAAAGTGCTTCTTAAATTCAATTATTTGAAATTTAAAAAAGCTAATACCCTATATGATTCTAGTATTAAGTTACTAAAGAATTCAGGCCGAGCAGTAGCACAACTAGAATATGCCAGTGCTATCGGTAGCTTGATGTATGCTATGCATTGTACGAGGCCGGATATAGATTTTGGAATTTGTAAAATGTCAAGATTCATGAGTAACCTTAGTGTTGAACACTGGAAAGTAATTGGTAGGATACTTGGTTATCTTAAAAGGACCATTAATTTAGGTTTGTTTTATAATAATTATCCTGAAGTACTGAATGAATATTCAGATGCTAGTTGGATAACCAATACAAGTGATAATAAATCCACTTCTGGTTGGATTTTTATAATTGCTGAAGGAGCCGTTTCATGGGCTTCAAAGAAACAAACATGCATAACTCACTCAACAATGGAAAGTGAGTTTATAGCTCTTGTAGCTGCAGGTAAAGAAGCAGAATGGCTCAGAAATTTGTTGTTTAATATAAAATTATGGCCACAACTGATGTCATCTATATCTTTGTACTGCGATAGAGAAGCTACATTGTCTCGAGCTTATAATAAAGTGTATAATGGAAAGTCTAGATATATTAGCTTGAGACATGAATATATGAAACAATTAATAACATATGGTGTTATTAATATTGTTTATGTTAGGACTAATAAGAACCTATCAGATCTTTTAACAAAAGGTCTTTTAAGAGATCTAGTGAATGATACATCTTTTGGAATGAGTAATAACAAGTTATTATTATGTGACAGGTTTGACACCGAAAATAAAATAATCCCATTTGAGATGTTTGATGCAATAACTATGAGGTTGAGGTCGAGTACTTACTGTTAATGAAGTTCAAGTCTTATAGTAGCTAAAGACATGATTTGAAGCTTCACCTAAGTGAACATAAGAAATGGTGTCGTTTCTAACAAGATCGTGGTTTAATCTTGCAAATGTTCATGAATCCAAGATAGAGCACGAGGCCGGAATAGTGCTAAATATTGGAATATAACTTTAAAATCTGAGATAGCCTATATGTGACATATCTCTAGTATTTACTTAAGAGACAAAGTTTAATACTTAGCACACTGTTGTCTTGTAAATCTTTTAAAATACGCTCACTAATTAACGGTTAAAATTGAAAGATACCTTTTTATACGTATAAGTTTATCATTAATAAATCTAGAAAAATATTACAATCTAGTGGAGGATTGTAAGAGAGATTGTAACATTTTTCTTAAGTTTGATATTCTAGAATAAAACGGCTTGCCATTTTTAGAAAATGGCTAACCGTTTATTTCCAGAGAGCATGTTTTCTATTCTACAGAAAACGGCTAATCGTTTATTTCAAGAGAGAAACTTATTTGACATTCTAGAATAAAACGGCTCAACATTATTGAGAAAACGGCTAACCGTTTTCTCCTAAAGAGCGTGTTTTCATGTCAACTGAAAAAAAAAAAAGGGCTAGCAGGTTTAAGGAAAAAAAAACCAATTGTGAATAGATGCAAATCTAAAACCAAAGAGTGTCTTTGAAGAAGTATCATTTCCAATGGTTGTAATCTTTCATATAAACATTTTCTTCATGAAAATAGACACTCACATTATATTGAAACACCATATTTTTACAGATTTCATATATGTTCTTGAAATACAATCTTATTTGCTAGAGATTCTATCCAGGATTTGATATATCTTGGGGGTAATTTGCCATTAAATTCTATAGCAAATAAATTCTATAGCAAATCAAGAGTGGAGAGGGCAAATAAAACCTTAAAGGAAAGTGTATAAATATGTCTCAAATCCTAAGAAATTTTCCTTGTTCTTTGCCTCTACATTTCAAAATCCACCAACATTTCTTCGGATAAGAAGTAGATATTACCTGCCGTGTTTACTTCTTCAGTTCCTTTAGTTTTGCCATTTGTTCATCAATCACTTTGTAGCTACAGCGTGTCCTCATCAAGTCTGTATAGTTCACTCTTCTCATCACGTTTAGCATGATCAATTCTGTAACGAGCATCCGCTGTTCTTGTAACGATCCAACCATGCTTGGTGAGTATTCCGACACCTTCTCCGGGCTCAGATCGTTCGGATCATATCAGGCTTGATGGGCTCACTCTTTCGCGGAGATGTACCACCTTTCCGAGCTCTGATCCGCCATTCCTGAAACCATAATCCCAATTATTTAACATTTGGCGTTATGGGAGTGGTTTGCTAACTTTAATATGTAAATTTTCCCTATAATATATGATTAATTGCAAACTTCCTACCGTAATTCTTATCATAATTTAGCATGAAAACTATCATAATATATAAGTGAGAGTAATGATGACTTGCTGTATAACCTATCGAGACTTTATGTTAACAGGTACATTAAGGCATATCTACTCGATTATCTTTATGTGTCAATTTTAATTAACCTAGGTACATATATGAAGTGAGGAATCATATTATTTTTGTTTTTTGGATTATTTTGCATCATCATTTTGGCCAATTCCATTTCTTTTAACCCCGAATTCCGAAAGGTGTTTATGCTATTACGCTTGAATGAAATTCCAATTTCATTTCTCATGTTTTTTACTTGCATCCCCTCCCATTTCTTTTTCTGAATTTCAAAAGATATTTATACTACTGATCTTGATTAAAAATCCAATTTCATTTCTTATGTTTTTCTTAAAGCAATGAAACACGTGTCAAATTAAACTGAAACTACGACATGGTTGCACAAAATACTTTTCATTAATAAAAGGCATAATAAAGTTGAAAAACCTCTTCTTCAAGCCTGCTTTGACAAGTTTTAAGATATACATGTCATCAACCCAAGTGAAATACACGTACTTGTGGTTTGATGAGATCTATTAAGAGGATAAGAATTCAGTGCTAAACTGAATTTTTACTGAGTAGTGATTCAATGGTTAGGTAAAAGAAACAAAAAAAAAAAAAATTGAACGCAAAATAAATCTTGACTCTTGATTCTTTACTTAATAAAAAATAAGTTCAATATTGAATCTTAATCTAATAGTAACTTTTTTGTCCAGAATTTTAAAATGCTGGAAAGTCAAAGAAAACTTTAAAACCGCATAGCTTTAAAGGATTACAATTTTAAGCTTTTTTTTCAGACTTTTCCGTACTTTAAAATCTTATATTAGAACATTTCTACTAATCTAAAAAGATAGTATTAAAAAAATAACAAAATAGTAAAATTGACTGGTTTAATTTATAAGAATTCAAATTAAATCCAAATCAAGTCGAACCCAACTAAGTCGGTTTGATTTTGGTTTTTGGTTTGGGACAATTGGGTTTCTGCTATTTTAAATTTATTAAATATAGCAAATTAATTTTATGTTTTCATAAATGAATTTAGGAACTCAACTTGTAAAAACAATTTTTAACAAGAATCAAAGTGTTAGTCACCCGAGGATCGGGCGTAAGACTATGCCTCTCTAATTGTATGCTTCAGTCTCGAGAGAGGAAAATTTGGCATCCTTTCAATTTAAAAATGGAACAAAAAAAAGGATAGAATAAGAATTTTAAGTGACTATTTTATTTTCTCTATGCAATTATCATAAATTTGCCCACTTATACCGTGCCACGTACTAGAAAAAGCACCACAAATTTGAAGACTCCAGATGTATGCAATAAAAGTAGATAAAGAAATCACAAAAAATAAAAGCATATGAGTCACATCGTAGATAAATAAATAGAAAAGCCAGATTAAATCAAAAAGAAAAAGAATGACTGAAATCTCCTAACTGAAGTCTCTATAAATGGAAATATTGAATTACCTAAAAGAGATCCCGACATAAATTCTCAGGATATGTTTAACCGATTCTAAAAACATTCTCAATACTCAAAAATATATTTCTCCTTGATTTTCTTGTATTTCCTAGGGAACTAAACACCGATTTGAGCTTTGGAGTGCCTTTAGCGAGTATCAGATGGTTATTTGAAAGCTTGAAAGCTTGAAGATGAAGGATATAATCATTATTATCAGGTACTGAAGGAAATTTGCTCCTTTAGTCTATATATAATAGTAACTTAAGTCACATATAATTTAGTAATAAAATTTTTATCAAAATAGTAGGTATAGAAAATATTTTAGTAGGTTGGAATATCTCTTCTTTCTTATGATCCATTAATTAACCCCCACATGAACTAATTTCCTTATCTAATTTTTTTTTTGACTAATTTATCCAACCCGGCTAATCAATTTTTTGACTCATTCATCCAAGCCTGCTAATCAAATTATCATTGGAATTTTTTTTTTTAGATTTATATTTTTTTCTATCTTGTGGTGGCCCTATGTTAGAAACTTTGTTGTGAAATTATTGTCATATATTACAAGAGTTTAGCTTGTAAGACAAGTTTTGGAGAAAATTTAATCTGTAAGACAAATATGTTGGAGAATTTGAAGGATAAAACACAAATTTATTGGAGAAAGCTTAAGAAAACTTCAAGAACAATTCACACACTCTCACAAATCACTCTTAGAAGCTATGTTTTACTTCTTATTCTTTCTTCTTCTTACACTGGATACATACAACACAAATGGCATAGGTGTTTATAGTGAATGAAACACAAATATAATCATAACAATACACATCACTTAACATGTAATACCCCAATTCTCCTAAGGGTATTTAAGTCTTTTTAATTTTTAGTGATCTTTTTTACGCTGGTATAAATAAAACAAGATATCTTTCCCATTATAAGAGAGAGAGGGGGAAAGAAAAATCGGTTGAAGGAAAAAAAACGACAGAAAGGCAAAAAGAGAGAGAGAAAGAGAGAGAAGAGAGAAAAGAAGAGAAAAAGAGAAAAAGAAAGTTTTCTTCTTTGTTCTGCCATGAGCAACACATGAGATTAAGTTGCATAATTTGAATTAAGTATTGTTGAGAGAAGATTTAGATTTGGAGGTAAGTTTTAATTCTTAGTTTTTATTAATTTGTTGTGGAGAAGCATGATGGCAATAGAAGTAGAAATCTAAGACTTTGAAGAAATATGCTGGCAGTGAATTATTGCGAAAATCAAAGTAAATTGTACAATTTGTTTTTTACTCTGATTTTTGGATATGTTAAACTAGACATCCTGTAGAATATTTTGAAACTCGTTTCAAGCTAATCGGATAAGATTTCAATTAATTACGATTTTTCAAGTCAAGTCTGAAGACTTGGAAATTCCTAATTTTTGTGAATAACGTGAATTGCGAAATTATTTTTACCATAGATAGACTTCTTCAAAAATTATGAAATTTGGACCAATGATGTTTGTATACGTCTAGTATGATTCTATAAATTTTCATGATTTTATGAGAAAGCAATAAATTATTTTGTATTTTTAAAGCAAGTGTGTTCAAAACAGAAAACTATTTGACAGTATTGATAATATCTGAAACGTCAATTATTTTTAATAGTTTTTTAAGGAATCAAGTTATGAAATTTTTATCAATGAATTTTCAATATGTCAGTATATGGTCTGTAAAGTTTGAGGTTTTTCCAATAAGGGAATAATTTATTAAAAATTGGAGAACTTGAACTGTTCTGTTTTGAGGGCTGAAAAATGAAGACATTTGAGGTTGAGTTTAGGAGCTATTTAAAATGAGATATTTGAGGACATTAGAGTTTATAATTGGGACTTGGTTATATTTTATGAGAATTTTATTGATGATTTTAGGTCGAGGATATCAATACGCATTTGTTACGTGATGGTGCTAAGAGGTAAGTAAACTAGATTTCAAAACGAATCACAATAAATAATATCTATGTTTGATGTGTGAAAAGCCTATTTTAATATGTATGAATATGGATTTATATGTCTCTGCCCATGTGTTTATGTGATGTGTTGTTATGTGTTGGGCGTGATTATGTACATAGGCATATGTATGTGTGATGGTTCATTGGCATAAGCATGAAATGCATTAAGTTTTCTATGAATGAGAAAATGGATTTTAGCAAATGAAATTTATGTTTTATAAGATTTTGCATTGGAGGCCACCTCTTGAAACTATGAGGGGCACCTCTTGAGATTATGTGGGGGCCACCTCTTGAGGGCCAAAGCTCTGCAAAGTGCCATGGACAGCACAAAGTGCCACATTGCAAGATATGTATTTTATTGAAAGAAAATGTGAAAGTTTGAAAGCAACAGACACTACTAGAAAAATGGGCTTTATTGACACCAATTTAGTGTCGATGACAACTTTCTTGACACTTGTTAATTCAGGTAATGCTCCAACGCCAGCGACACTAATTTTGGTGTCGATGATTTTTGTCAATAATTAATTCTTATAGTATCACCCAAATAATGACACTATGGCGTTAGTACTTAATGATACTATTTACATGTCGCAATTCACACTATAGTATCATTAAAATAATAATACGAAATGTAAATATTTAATAATACTATTTACATGTCTATTTAAAATTGAATCGGTATTTAGATATTATGCTGCTTTTGGTTAGTAATATATTTTTATTTTTATTGTATTTTTCCAGTTCATTTTACAATTAAAAAACTAAATATATTAAATCTCCCAACACAATTCACATAATAAATATCCCAAATACATCACTTAAATTAACATAATTTAACTACATCGCTATTTGAAAAAAAAAAAAAGAACATAAATATCAAATTAAGTTTTCGATAAGTTTTAAACAACAAAGTACCAAATTCAGTTTCAACAAACATTAACCAACAAGAATAAGCACAAGAATGTACTGAATATCCGAGAATCACAAAACGAAAATATGCACTGATGAAGTTCCTAGAATACTTTGAAATGACCAATTAAATCTACAAGCAGATTAACTTCACATCATTCCTCGGTTATCATTTGTACAGACAATATCTACATCTTTCTCCAACTTCCTCACACGATGAACCACGGATTTACATCTAGCCATCTCTTCCTCTTCACTCAATTGCTTACAGAGTACCAAGTGATAAGCAGAAATTATTTTTTCAGTTGTACGTCCTACAGTCAATTTCTGGTACCAGAAGCAACAATTAATAATTCATAATCAATAAACTAAATTTCACATACAAATGCAGCATATACCGGGGCTAAATTTCACCACAAGTGAAGAGACAAAAAGAGACAAAAATATAGAGAAACGGACTTACGTCAGAACGCCCACACCCTTTTTCCCTACCGTTCACCAGCCCTTTTATTAAAAAAAAAAAAGATTTTCATTTTTTCCATTTCCGTTTTAAAGAGAGAGATAGAGTGAGAGAGAGAGAAAGATGAGAAGGTTTGAGAGAGAAGACCATTTTCTTGACCGACCCGCTTTCGTAACTTCCGATTCCGGCCACCTCACCTACCGAGCTTGGTACCGAATTGAAGCTCTTGAGAAGCCGGTCATAATCAGATCTCGTCGCCGAAACCGAGTAGAACGCCGGCGAATGAGCCGAAAACTCATGCAAGAAGATCTCGGTTTTCGTCGACGATCTAGCCGAGTTGGGTGGCGCTACCACTTGGGAATTAATCCTCGAGCCTCCAAGCAACCTTTCCCACCAAGCACGATCACCGGAGACGTCGATTTTCGGAATGACCACCGGAAAAACCAGCGGCTTTGGAGCTTCGATCCGACGCCGTCATTGCCGGGTGACACCGCCGGCATGGTTGAACTCGAGCGGCGGAACTAGCCGAGTTGAGCTTCCGTTGCGTTGAACAAAGTCCGGTCACCGTTGACCGTTGAAGAGCAATACTGATAAATTCACAAGCTTTGGGGTGTGGGCGGGTCGTTTCATGTGCATCGGAGATGATAATAATGGCTAGTCGAAAATAGTGATGGTAGCAGTGGTGGCTAGTCGAAAGTAGTGACGACAGTGACGGAAGAGATTTTGGGTATGTCGGCGGCGTGGTGGTGATTTGTTTTGTTTTCGATTGAGTTTTAGGGAAAGAGATTTTGGATTGAGTTTTAGGGAAAGAGATTTTGTTTTCGATTGAGTTTGAAATGGGGGAAAGAGATTTGGATTGAGTTTTAGGGATTTTACTTTTGTTTTTATATTTTTATTTTTTAATTTTTTTAAAAGGTACTCGTATCCTGCATCTGTAGGTCTTATGGTCTTTGGTTCAATTGTAAAAATTTTAAATTGTAGAAGTCTTTGGTTCGAGTCGGAAGATTTACAAATTATAATAATTTTTTTTTTAATCTCTGATACTTCAGTGTCAATGATTTCTAATACTTAATTTACTGACACACTAGTATCAGTAATTTCTAATACTTATTTGTTAAAAGCGGAAAATGATGCATATGTATACAATTACTGATACTTTTTACAAAATGTCAGAAACTAAGTGTCAGTAAAGGTCATTTTTGTAGTAGTGAGAAAGAGATTTTGATGAATTTGTTTTCAAGTATTTAGAAAAGATCAAGACATATCGTTTATTACATTATGTATAAATATGTATGTATTTTTGTATAAGAAAAACTAGTTTGCTTACTGAGTTTTGTACTCATTATAGTTTATTGTAATTTAGTTCTCAGAAATCAAGATTGATTTATGGGCGAAGAGGACTTAAATTAAAGACGATAGATGGTTTGAATAAATTTTTAAATAATTTCATTGCTTATTATTTTTTAGGTTTGAATTATTATCGATTGTAAGGAGATATAGGTTGTAAAGAGTTTTTTTTTTTAATTCATATGTGAGTTGTGGATAGATTTACCCTCGGAGTTTGGGCTGGGGTGTTACATAACATGTTCCAGCAAACTTTGATCATAGCACCATTTCACCTAACATGCTCTAAAGGAATCCTTTAACGGCATCCAAAGTGTAAAGTTTATCTCCATTCAATTAGATGCTTCATGAACATAACATGGTAGGACTATGATGATGGAGAATGAAGAAGGGCCATGTGTAACTCAACACCTCATTACACTTAAATGAATTACTTACGTAAAACAAGTTTATTATTTTCAACACTCTCCCTTAAACTTATTTTACGACACCAAGTATATTTCTGAATCTAATAAAATCTTCGACCTTGAGTGGTCTGATGAATTCTTTCTTGATCTTTTGTCAGCTGCTTGATCTTTTGTCATCACGTAATCAACTTATAAATTCTTTCTTGTGATGCACTCTCTTATATAATGATAGCGAGTGTCGATATGTTTGCTTCAATCATAGAAAACTGGATTCTTAGATAGAGCAATTGCTAACTTGTTATTCACACATATCTTGGTTGGCTCTACTTGTGACAAACCCAACTCCTTCAGCAAATTTCTGAGACAAATTACACGGTAAAGACTTGATGTAGCAGCTACGTACTCAGTTTCAGAAGTGGAAAGTGTGACAATTGGTTGCTTCTTTGACATCCATGTGAAAGCAGTATCGCCCATAAAGAACACAAATCTGGTGGTACTTTTCGATCATCTACATCTCCACTTTAATCACTATCGCTATATCTAACAAACTTGTAATAATTAGAGAATGAATATAACAAGCCAAAATCAATTGTGCCTTTGATATAGCGAAGAATTTTTTTTGTAGTTTTAAAATGAGTGATCTTTGGATTCTCCATATATCGACTCACAAGTCCAACAGCATAAAGGATGTCAGGTCTCATACATGTTAAGAATCACGAGCTCCCAATAAGGCTTTTAAAAAAAGTTGGATCTACTTCTTCTCTTTCATCATACTTGGATAGCTTGATTTTACACTCTATTGGTGTGCTTATTGGATTACAATCATTCATCTTGAACTTCTTTAGTGTCTCCTTTGTATAACTTTCTTGAGAAATAAAAATGTCATTTTCTTGCTTGACTTCAATGCCGAGGTAATACCCCATCAATCCGATATCAGTCATCTCGAATTCTTTTATCATCGCTCTCTTGAACTCTTCAAATAAGCTTGGATTACTTCTAGTGAAGCTGAGATAATCCATATATAGACACACAATCAAAATATCTCCATCATTTTCTTTGATTTAGAGAGCATGTTTATTTGGGCATTTGGTGAAGTCGTTTTCTTGAAAATACTTGTCAATTCAGTTATTCCATGCTTTTGGAACTTACTTTAACGTGCCTTCTTCAATTTTAAAACTTTGTCTTCATACCCTTTAACTTTATAGCCCAATGGTTGTTTAATGTAGACTTCTTTTTTAAGAACTTCATTTAGGAAAGCAGACTTTACATCCAATTGATGAATCCTCTATTTTTTCTGAGTAGCCATAGAAATAATAAGTCTAATAGTTTTAAGTCGGGCAACAGGAGTAAATACCCCATCGTAGTCTATGCCAGCTTTTTGACTATAGCCTTTTGCAACCAGCCTTACTTTGTGCCTTTCAATTTCTCCTTTGGCATTTCTCTTCTCTTGTACACCCATTTGACACTGATTACCTTATGACCTTTGGGAATAATAGTAAGTCCTTATGACCTTTGGGAATAATAGTAAGTTCCCAAATGTCATTCTTCATAATGGCTTTGATTTTTTTCATCCATTGCGATTCTCCACTTCTCATATTGTGTAGCTTCTTGGAAGTTGATTGACTCACAATCAGCAAAGAGGTAAAAGAGAGTGAGATTATCAAGTCTCTCAGTTATTTCATATAGATCTTGAAGACTCATTGTACGTTCTTCGGTTCTTTCATTTAGGAAAGATAGTAGTGAATCTCCACGTGTGATTGATGTTAGTGAGATAGGTGGAGTAGCTGGCTTTTGTTGTTTTTCTACTTGTTTTATCTATGTATGATCATATTCTTCAATAGGAAAGAAGTTGAAGTCATCTACACCAGAGCCAAATTCTTACTCTCCTTCTTCATAAAAACTTACATCTTAGCTTATCAAGATCTTCCCGTTGTTTGGATTTTACAACTCGTATCCTTTGGAATTGTTGTCATAATCAATGAAGATGAACTTCTTACTTTCGTCATCCAACTTGGCTCTTCTCTTGTCTGGTATATATACATCGGCAATGCTTCCAAAAACTCTCAGATAGGCGATGTCGGGCTTTCTTTCACTCCAAGCTTCTTATACCGTCTTCCCCCCCCCCCCACTTCTTATTGGAGATCGATTTGATAAGTAAACTGCACATGCAACAGTTTCAGCTCAAAAATTTTTAGGTAGCCTCTTACTTTTGAGTATACTTCTTACCATGTTTAGGATGGTTCTATTCTTCTTTTCTACAACACCATTTTGTTGAGGGGATCTTGGAACTGTTAAAGGGCCCCGAATTCCATTTGCTTCATAAAATTCTATAAATTCTTTGAAAGTGAACTCTCTACCTCAATCAGGTCTCATGGCTTTAATCTGGTATCTACTTTTTTTCCACTGTAGCTTTAAACTTCTTAAAAGCTTCAAAAGCTTCTGACTTTTGCTTTAAAAAATACACCTAATTTTTTCTTGAATAATCATCAATGAAAAAGATAAAGTAGTTACTTTCACCAAGGAAGCTTGGATTAAATGGGCCACACACATAAGTATGAATAAGCTTGAATAGCTTCTGAACTCTTAAGTTTGATTCATTTGGAAAGTTCTTTCTAAACTGCTTGCCAAGTAAATATCTTTCACAAAGTTGATCAAGGTGATTGATGCATGGTAAGCCTTTCACCATGTTCTTCTTAAACAGTAGCTCTAGTATTCCAAAATTAAGATGTCTATATCGAAGATGCCAAATCCAGGATAGATTTTTTTGACAGGCTTTGAGATATTTTGCAACGTCATTTTGAATAGTTAAAGGAAACATTCTATTCTTTGACATTTTCACCATTTACACTTGTAATTAAGTTTCCTTTGTCATCTCTTAGAAAAAGACTATAATTTTTTAAGTGACTATTATAGCATTTTTTCAAGAGTTGACCCAAACTAGAGATATTGCTTTTCATATTAGGCACAAAGTAAACATTTGAAAATAATTAGTGGCTACCATCTTTTGCACGAAAAGAATGTTACCTTTGCCTTTTACCGGTACTTTTGAATCATCTCCAAAAGCAACATTGTCATTCACAGATTCATTTAGTTCTACGAACATACTTCTATTTCCACTCATGTGATTACTAGCTCCTGTGTTAAGATACTATGTATTTTCTTGACCTCTATTGGTGTCATTGCATGCTAGTAAAAGTGTACCATCTTTACCATTCTTCTCTTCAACATAATTTACTCTTTCATCAATTTTAGTACCTAGAGCTCTACATTCTGAAGTATAATACCCAAACTTTTGACAATTATAGCACTGTACTTAGAATTTGTCATACCTCGATCTTGGATTGCCTCTGCCTCGTCCTCAAGTTGAGCTTTCTCCTTTTGCATAATTGGAATCATGTTGTTGAAATTCCAACATTTTCCTCATCCTCGACCTCTTCTTTGATCATATTGCCTTCTCCCGTTGTCGGAGTTTTCTTCTCTTTTCTTTTGATTGACTTCCATCGTGAGAAGTTGTTCTTCAATTTCTTACTTCCTTTTTAGTTTTTCTTCATAGGCTTGCAACCTTCCTTGAAGTTGCTCAATCGTCATTTCCTCCAAATCTTTTGTTTCTTTAATTGTCACAATAATATGGTCAAACTTTGAATCTACTGATCGAAGTATCTTTTTAATGATCCTTACCTCTTTTAACTCTTCATCATTTCTTTTTAGTTCATTGGAAATGGTCACAACTCGAGTAAAGTAGTCAGAAATCGACTCGGATGCTTGCATGTGTAAGGACTAAAATTCTCCTCGTAATGTTTGGAGACCAACCTTCTTAACTTACTCCACTCTTTTGTAAGAGGTCTCTAGCTTTTCCCATGCTTCTTTTGATGAGATTGTACTAGGAATCTTTTCAAATGCATCTTAATCTAATGATTGAAATATAAAGTACTTTACTTTATTCTCTTTCTTCTTTAAGTCTTTCAAATTCTCTTTTTGTGCCGTAGTTAAAGTAGCTTCATTTTCTGGCATGGTAAAGCCTTTCTCCATGACATCCCATACATCATGTGCACCCGATAGAGCCTTCATTTTAATACTCCAGTTGTCGAACTTACTTTCCTTTAATTGTGGACTTGAAATGATATCATACCACAATTTGCCATAACTCATAAATTGAGTAAGAATTTAGAGACTCTGAATATACGGATGGATCTAGAATTGGGAGGAACTCGGGTCAACTTTCGATCAACAGTCAACTTACTGGTCAGCTTTGGTTAGTACTGAACCGGTTGTTCGAGTCAGCTTGGCTTGATTTGGCTCGACTCGGTTGGGTTCAGTTCAGTTCGACCTAGTTCAATGCGGTTTAACTCAGTGAGTCGACTCAGCTTTAGGATAAAAAACTTTCGGCGGCCAGTATTGGCGCATTTAGACTCTGATCGGGTTGATTGTTTGTGGCGTCGCGTTCCTCTCGTCGAGCTCTTTGATTTGATATGCTATATGACTATATATAGCATCAAACATTAGCTCTGATACCACTTGCTGGAGAATTTGAAGGATAAAACATAAATTTATTGGAGAAAGCTGAAGAACACTTCAAGAACAATTCACACGCTCTCACAAATCACTCTTAGAAGCTATGTTTTGCTTCTTATTCTTTCTTCTTTTTACACTTGATACATACAACACAAATGGCATATGTATTTATACTGAATGAAACACAAGCATAATCATAACAATACACATCACTTAACATGTTCCAACAAACTTTCATTATAGCACTGACAGAGTTGTCGAAGCCCTTCAAAATAAATACTGATTCGCCTAAACTAATTTGTAGAAATAGTGGAACCAGGTCGAATCGCAAGAGAACTATGTTATTAATTTCTCAAAGTTTAAAACAAAATTAATTTCCAAAGAAAACTAGATTTGCAAGCTTTCTGCAAATAAACGGCGAACCGTTTATTGTTATCGGTGAACCGTTAATTGTTCGAAGTTTTCTGGAACTATTCGGACAACCGGTTAAGGGAAAACGGAAGACCAGTTGCGGATTGGCTTGGTTCTGGAATTAATCGGCTAACCGTTTAGGGAAAAACGGAAAACCGAATCTCGTTCGTAACCTTTCTGGGCACAATCGGCTAACCGGTAAGCCGAATTTCTAGACTATCGGTTCTGTCCACTAACGGTTTAGCCGTTTGGGATTAACGGTTATCCGATAGCTGTTAACGGTGAGCCGTTAGGGATTAACGGTTAACCGTTTTTCTGGGTTTTAATTTTGTTCTTTTTTTTAACAAGGAATAAAATAAAATAAAAATAAAAATAACAAGACTTTAAAATTAAACAAAGAAAATCAATCTTACCAAACTTCCAATCCAAGGGTATCAATTCCATCCAATTGCAATTTTGATCATAGGCAAAAATATAAATTACTCAATCCAAGAACTTAGTCTACTTAATCGGAATCCCGCAGAAAGCAATTATTCTCCTAATGTAATAGACTCAAACAATCGCTCAAATCCAAACTTATCACTAATTTAACTGGGCATCATCGTTCCATATCAAATTAAGTGATAGCATTAAGAATAGTGAGAATGACTAAAACAAGATCAATTAATTCAGATTACTCCAATTTAATCAATTTGTATTTTTATTTCCCTAGAGCCTATCATGCAAGCTATGTAATTGTGGCCATCAATATACACACACATGAGCCAACTCCTTGCTACTCAATTCAGTCATTCATGACAATTACGGATCACAAACTCATGACTAGCGATAGAAAAATAAATATTGAATTAAGGCGTCAACTTAATCAACATAAATAATTCATAGAAAATAAGAACAAGAAAATAAAAATTACTTGGATGAAGAAATTCTTGTTAGGTTCAAAGCCTCACAAAATCACAATCGGAATTTGATTAACCCCTGGACCGGAATTAAAACCTTAGCCACTCATGGTGGCCAAAGGAAAACAGAAATTGATTAAGAAGAAAGTTGCAGCCGTTTGTTGCTTCCTTTCTCACGTCAAGCTCTTGTTTTTTTGTGTGTGTCTCTCACGTTGGCTTCCTTGGCTTTTTATATTGATAGCTTTTGTTTCCTTTTTTTTGCTAGCTCTCCTTTTTCCTCTTGGCTTCTTCTCCTTTTAATGCTAGGAAACCGAATCCCTCTCTAATTCTGATTGCTAGGAAACCGACTCCTTCTAGGAAAAGGTCAGCCCACGTTTCCAAAGAAAGAAGACCCTCCGTTTATCACCATTTAAATGGCACACACCTCTAGGATTCTTTAACCGTCAGTTTAAAATTCAAACGGATAGATAGATTCTTGCCACCTCATTAGCATTTAATTGTGACGCGACTTTTCAAAGAGATAGCTGCTAGTAGCCAAAGAGAGGTAAAGGAACTAGGTGAGCTACGCGTCTCTTCGCTAAGAAGTCAAAATACACCTTGAGCAAACTCAAACTACAGAATTTCTAGTATTATTCCATGAGCAAGGGACTCTACTCACTCCAAAGAAGCGGAAGTCTCTGTTCATTTCCAACGAGCCGGGTTCTCTGTTCTTTTCTCACAAGCAGGGGACTCTGCTCACTTCAAACAAGCAGGAGTCTCTGCTCGCCTTCGAGGAGCAGAGGTCTCTGCTCATCTTCGAAGAGTAGAGGTATTTGTCTATTGCCGGAGAGGCCTTCCCTGGAGATTCCGTTATGAGCAAGAATCTCCTGCCCAGTTCCGAAAAATGTCTTCTGCCGAAGCCGACAGACCCGACCAACGATAGCCGTCAGTACGTGCATTACTCCCCGAAGATTAAGGCTCGAGGCCCCACTTGTCCACAACTGTTCTCCTAAAATCCAGGCAAGAAACCCACTCAACCGCAACGTCAACACGTGCCCATGATGCATACTGGACGGGAATGGAAAACATGGGCGGTCGAAGCCGAATTCGAAGGAAGGCTATAAAATGAGCAATCAAAAGAGGTAAAGGGGTTGGACAAAATATATACAGAGGGGAAATTGGAAAGAGATATTTTTTTAGAGAGAGAGGGACACTTGAAATTTTCCTTGATCACTCTGTTGATTCAGTGAGAGCCGCAGGATTAGTGGCCAAGGTTTTCCAAACTAGCCTTGTATTTTCATGGGTAAAATTGGAATGAAACCTCACATCATTCATTCTTATTAATAAATCTCAAGATAGAAAATCATTATTCATACTCCACCAAATCCTTACATATAACGTCTGAGATAAAGTCTCAAAAAAACAAGTCTCTAATCCAAAAAAAAGTCTAGCCAAATTTAATCTTTTAAGCAACTCCAAGGATCCACTAAGAAAATTCTCTATCTAAGAACCCAAGCCACATCTCTAATCAATCTGTAAAATATTAGAGACGAGTGGTGAGTCGTCAACTCGGTAAGCAAATCCATGCATAATGTTTGAAAACTTTTGTCATTAAACCTTTAAACATTTTATAACAACATCTTCATTCAACATAAGGGGTGGATTCATGTAAAAGCATTAAAAACATTAAAACATTCATAAAAACATTAAAAATATAAACATTGGTAGCTCATGCCTCGTAGTCATCATCATTCATCATTCATCATTCATCTTTCATCATTCAGGGTACTATACCCCGCATTATTCCTCCTTCAGGGTAGTATACCCCGCATTGTTCATAATATCCTTATGCACAAGATTATCATCATATCAGCAAGTTGGTCATAGCATTACATAGTATCATAACATTTGCATCATATACATTACTACGAACTATGAGCCAAAACATTTTTTAATCCATCTTACATTCTTTCATAAATAGTATTTAAAGTCTTCTAAAACATTTAAGAACTTTTCTTTGAACATTTAATTCTTTTAGAAAATTCTTTAAGAAAATATTTTGTTTGAGAAAACTAATTTCTTAAGAAAAATTTATTTTAAAATACATTTATATAAATTCATTTCAAAGTGTTTTTATTTTTGAAAATTCATTTAAATATTTTAAAAATCAGTTTTGTAAACATTTTCATTTAAGCATAATTCTGATAGCTTAAATTACATTTATTATAAAGTATATCGTGCATGAATCTACTTACCTCGATCCGTAGCAATCAATTCAATACCTCAAGAAACAACCAACGAACTCACCCAAGTCCTATAATCATCATAAAAATATTCTTATTAATATCATCTCTAACCTTAAACATAATCCCAATCATCCTTAAATCAAAGGCACTTATACTAACTTAATACTTATACATATTCTAGACATATACTATACTTATGACTATCTTGCATATGCTGTTTTTTTTTTATAACCTATACACATGTCGGAAAACCATGAAAATTTTACAGAGGCACTGTCAACATGCATAGCATTGCATACAATATTTCACAAAAATCAGCACGAGTGAAAATTAAGTCAGAATATTGACTTTTCACCAACATAACAAAACTGTCCAGCATTAACTAAAACAGACCTTTATCATTTCAAAATTCATAAACTATTCTTAAATACTTGAAATAATATGTTTCTTTTTTCTAATTACAGAAGACACATTTAGAAAGCATATATTTAAAATTCATAATTTTTGGATGCCTAAAACGATTTTTAAAACGTTTTATTTCCGCGAACATCTAATCTGTCTAGAAAATTCTAGATTTGAATACAGAATTTCACAAATTCAGATCATTAATTTTACATGCCCAAAACTCATGATTCCAATTTTCAAAGACAGAGGAAAGATTAAAATTTCATTATAAAATCCTAACATGACCATGTAATATTCATAAATTAGCCCAACTGTAAACGTTTCAGCTTCTGTAATTCTGGAAAACAATTTCTAGATCTGCAGTAACCACAAGTTATGGATTTTAATAATTTAACCATAAAGAATAAAGCTACGAAATTAAACATACAAGCATAGAAGGCATAGATCGGTTGATATAAAAATCACCATAATTTTTAAGGATGTGTAACCTTACAGAAAAATTTCCAGAAGTGACAACCGCTGCTGAAAATCAGAATTTTCCAGCACTAGTAACCCAACTTCGAAAAACCATAACAATTTGCATACTCAGGGGATTTCAACACAAAACTTATCAATGGAAACCTTAAGATGTCTAGTTTTAATGTTTCATGATATGTAAACGTATTCACATGATCCTAAATAGAGAAAATGGTTTCAAACAAGAAACACAGACTGTTCAAATAAGAAACAAAAAAAGATGGTTTCATCTTAAATACTTGGTAATTAATAAATATTTTTTAAAAAAATAAAAAGTAAAAACGTGATTTTTTTTTAAATTATTTTTTTTTATAAAAACTAATAACTTACATAACTAATTTAAAACAAATTTGAAAATTTCACCCACACACAAACATTCACTAATAACCATCTTACTCAAATCTAAGTAAGGGTAAAAGAGGAACAATAAATAAATAAAAAATAATAAAAAGTGGGCATTACAACTTCGACCCCCCTTAAAAAAATTTCATCCTTGAAATTTAGAGCCTTACCCTAATCCTCAAATAACTGAGGATACTTCTCCTTTATTTCATCCTCTCGCTCCCAAGTGGCTTTCTCAGCAGTATGATTCGCCCAACGAACCTTTATCAAAGGAATAACCCTTCTCCTTAGAACTTGTTCTTTTCTATCCAATATCTCCATTGGTTACTTCTCATAGGACATATTATTGTTGATTTGAATAGGTTGGTATACATGAGAAGGATCAGCCATGTACTTCCTCAACACTGACACATGAAATACATTATGAAGCCTTGAAAGGCTTGGTGGTAACGCCACTCAATATGCCACTGGGCCGATTCTCTCTAGAACCTCAAAAGGTCCAATAAACCTAGGGCTAAGCTTGCCCTTTTTCCTAAAACGAAAAACTCCTTTCCAAGGTGAGACTTTTAAGAATACATAGTCCCTAACTTGAAACTCCAAATCACGCCTACGTTGGTCTGCATAGCTCTTCTGCCTACTCTGAGCTGTACTAAGACGCTCTCTTATCAGCTTGATCTTATCAGCTGTAATCTGTACCAATTCCGGTCCCAAGAGTTTCCTTTCACCAACCTCATCCCAACATATCGGCGACCTACAATTCCTCCTATATAAAGCTTCAAAAGGTGCCATGCCAATACTAGAATGGAAGCTATTATTGTAGGCAAACTCTACCAAGGGTAGATGTTCTTCCCAATTGCCTCCCAAATCTAATACACAAGCTCGCAACATGTCCTCGAGAGTTTGGATAGTTCTTTCTGACTGTCCATCTGTCTGAGGGTGAAAAGCAGTACTCAATCTCAACTTTGTTCCAAACTCCCTCTACAGACCAGCCCAGAAATTAGAAGTAAAGCGTGGTTCTCTATCTGAGACAATGGACACTGGTACTCCATGTAACCTTACTATTTCATCAACAAAAAGCTTGCCTAACTTCCAAAGCTTATCGGTAGTCTTCATCGGTAAAAAGTGCGCCGATTTAGTCAAACGATCCATAATACCCAAATTGAGTCACAACTCTTCCTCGAACGAGGTATCCCACTCACAAAGTCCATGGTAATGTGCTCCTACTTCCATTCTGGAATTGGAGGCGACTGTAGAGAGCCCGTAGGCCCCTGGTGTTCAATCTTTACTTGCTGACACACTAAACACTTCGAAACATGATCAGCTATATCACTCTTCATGTTCCTCCACCAGAAATTTTGTTTCAGGTTTTAATACATTTTAGTGCTTCCAGAATGAGCACTAAATGTAGAATCGTGCCCCTCACGCATTATCTCTTTCTTCAACTCAATCACATTTGGTACACAAAGTCGCTGACCAAACCATAAAGTATCATCATCGTCCCGTCTAAATTCTGAACGTCCAGCCCTTACCGCATCAATAATATCTCTGAGTTGTGGATCCTCGCTTTGAGCAGCCTTAATCCCATTAATCAACGTAGGCTGAACACTCAAGTAAGACAAAATATTCGCTTGTCCGTGTATAATAATTTCAATTTCCATCTTCTTTAGATCCTCCAATATGTGGCTTTGAGTAGTTATCATATGTGTCAAACAACTGGATGACTTCCTACTCAAAACATCCGCCACCACATTCGTCTTGTCAGGATGGTAGTGAATTGAGCAATCATAGTCTTTCACTAGCTCTAACCATCTTCTTTGCCTTAAGTTCAATTCTTTCTAGGTAAACAAGTATTTTAAACTCTTATAATCCGTATAGATTTCACAAGTCTTACCATATAGATAGTGTCTTCAGATCTTTAAGGCAAAGACTACAGCTGCTAACTCTAAGTCATGGGGTAGGTAATTCTGCTCATAATTATTCAATTGTCGAGATGCATAAGCAATCACCTTGCCATGTTGCATCAATACACTTCCCAGTCCCTTCCTAGAGGGATCACTGTAAATAACAAAGCCGCCACCACCAGAAGGAACTGTCAGGACAGGAGCAGAAACCAACCTCCTCTTCAACTCCTGAAAGCTTTTCTCACATTCATCACTCCATTTAAACTTCGCATTCTTTTTGGCCAATCTTATTAATGGGGCTGTAAGTCTAGAGAATCCATCCACAAATCTTCTATAATATTCATCTAAACCTAGGAAGATCCTTATCTCAGTAACATTAGTTGGTCTTGACCAATTTAGCACAGCCTCAATCTTGGCTGGATCAACAGAAATGCCATCCTTAGTAACAACATGCCCCAAAAAGACTACTTGGTCAAGATAAAACTCACACTTCTTAAACTTCGCATAGAGCTTCTTCTCCCGAAGTGTTTGAAGAACTATCCTCAAATACTCCTCATACTTCTCCATGGTCTTAAAGTATACCAAAATATCATCAAGGAAAGATTGGAAGACCCTGTTTATTAGGTCCATAAAAGCTGCAGGAGCATTAGTTAACCCGAAGGGCATCACAAGGAACTCATAGTGCCCATATCGAGTTCTAAAGGTTGTCTTAGGTACATCTTCACCTTTCACCTTAAGTTGATGATGCCCATACCTTAAATTAATCTTCGAGAATACTGTTGCACCTTACAACTGATCAAAAAGATCAGCTATAAACGGAAGAGGATATCTATTCTTGATGGCAACTGAGTTCAGCTGTCGGTAGTCAATACATAACCTCATAGAACCATCTTTCTTCTTCACAAACAACATATGTGCTCCCCAATGAGACACACTAGAACAAATAAAGCCCTTATCAAGAAGTTCTTGCAGTTGAACTTTCAATTCTTTCAACTTAATAGGTTTTATACGATAAGGTGCTTTTGAAATAGGTGTTGTGCCCGGCAATAAGTCAATTGAGAATTCAATCTCCCGATCAGGAGGTAAGCCAAACAAGTCCTCTGGAAACACATCAGAAAACTCTCTAACAACATTAATGTCTCCAAGAGAAACCTTGCCACTCCCATCAACCACTACACAAGCTAGAAATGCCTCACACCCTTTTGCCAACATTTTCTAGCTTTAAGTGCAGATATCAATCCTCCACAACTACTCCGTCTACTTTGAAACCGAAATTCCTTCTCCCCAGGAATTCTAATCACAATCTCCTTAGAAAAACATTCAATACTAGCATGATAAGTGCTCAACCAATTCATCCCCAAAATAACATTAAAATCATACATATCTATCGGTAACAAATCAACAAGAAAGTCTCTACCACCCAAACTAATCAAGCAAGACTTATACACTCGATTAATCATTATATTATCACCCATGAGAGTTGCAATAGATAAGTAATATTCTAGTGGCTCAGTGTTTTTACTTGCATAACAAGTGAATGTCATAGATATGAAAGAATGAGTAGCACCAGAATCAAACAATGCTCTAGCATCTCTAGAAAACAAGGATATAGTACCGGTCACCATATAATTAGATGCATCAGCATCTTGCTCCGTCAATGCGAAAACACGACCCTGGGCTCTAGGCTTCTTCCTCTGACTATCATCAGCTTGGTCACCAGTAGCTTGGCTCCATTTCTTAGGACAATCCCTGATCATGTGACCAGTTTGTCCATAACCAAAACAAACACCCGCACCCTGAAGGCACTTTCCTCGATGTGTACTCCCACAAGTCTTACACGGTGGAAAGTTCTTCTGGAAAGAAAAACCATCAACACCTTTTTTGTTCATTCTTAAAGCCACCACCATTATTCCTCTAAATTTGAGCGCTTTTAGTGTTGGGGCCTTTACCATAAGGTCCTCCAGGTCAAGTCCTCTGATTTTGTCGCTCACGTCTCTTTTGAGACTCATTCAGCCACATCTCTCTCTCCAAAGCTCTGTCTACCATATCAGCATATTCAGTTAGCCTCAAGGGTTCAATAGTGTCTCTAATAGATAGTCGTAGTCCCTCAAGAAAACGTCGGCACTTCTTCTTCTCAGTATCGACCAATGTCAGAATAAAACGAGATAGGGTATTGAACTTGTTCTCATACTCAGCCACAAACTTATTCCCTTGAACCAAGTCTAAAACTTCTCTCTCTATCTAGTTAGCCACACTCTGTGGAAAATACTTCTCATAGAAAACATCAACAAATGCCTTCCATGTAATTAGTCTCGTACCAAGACTCCTCCTCAACATTCGAGTTGTGGCTTCCCACCACTGATCTGCCTTACCCTGAAGAGAAAATATGGCAAAGACCACCCTAAGGTCATCGCTACAACCAATAGCATATAATATCTTCTAAATCTGCTTAAGCCACGCCTCAGCAACCATAGGATCAGTTGTCCCATGAAAAGCAGGTGGCCCCAATTTCTGAAACTGTTCCAATGTCACATTTCCTCTATTACCCGCAGAACTGCTTTGTCCCACATTTCTAACATTATAAGACGAGCCTCCACCACGAGCAATCCCCTCCAATAAATGAGTCTGTGTCTCTAGAATACTAGCTAGCATATGCATTGTTGGGTTAGCATTCTGAGTCATCTCGCGAATAGTGGGGTCTCCCTCATCAATTACCCGTTGTGGATTACTTGACCCAGCAACATCCCCCATATTGGTCCTTCGATTAACAACCTGATAGGTCATAAATAGTCATATTATATTTTATTTAATTCCCTCATATTTTGATTGATCTTGTGCTAATTCGTGGAAATTATATTTGAATTGATTTAGGAGATGAATCACGGAGGTTACGATGAAATTTGGATAAAAAGGGCTTTATTTGGGCTTTGCAAACCTGGGCCGACAATTAATTGGAGAAGGATTTGGTCTCCTAGCACAAAGAGGAAGAAGAAACCAAGAGAAAAAAGGAAAGCTAGCAAAAGAGGAAAAGCTAACGTGAGAGAGGACTCCTACTTTGAAAGGAAAAAGGAGAGCTTGCAGTTTCTTATAAAAGGCAAAGTGAAGAAACAAAGGCTGGAGACAGACGGGAGGAAGTCAAGAATCCGGCTGCTGCACTTTATTCTTTAAACAACTTATGTTTTGTTTGGCCACCATGAGTGGCTAAGCTTTTAATTCCGATCCAAGGGTAATCAAATTCCAGTTGTAGTTTTGTGAGGCTTTGAACTTAACTAGAATTTCTTCAATCCAAGTAATTTTTATTTCTTGTTCTTATTGTCTATGAATTATTTATATTGATTGAGTTGACGCCTTAATTCAATATTTATTTTTCTATCGCTAGTCTTGAGTTTGTGATCCGTAATTGTCACGAATGATTGAATTGAGTAGCAAGGAGTTGGCTCATGTGTGTATATTGACTACAATTACATAGCTTGCATGATAGCTCTAGGAAATAAAAATACAAATTGATTGAATTGAGTAATCAATTAATTAATCTTGTTTTAGTCATTCTCACTATTCTTAATGCTATCACTTAATTTGATATGGAACGATGATGCCCATTAAATTGGTGATAAGTTTGGATTTAAAGCGATTGTTTGAGTCTATTTACATTAGGAGAATAATTACTTTCATGGGATTCGATTAAGAGACTAAGTTCTTGGATTGAGTAATTTATATTTTGGCCTATGATCAAAATTGCAATTGGATGGAATTTACACCCTTGGATTGGAAGTTTGGTAAGATTGATATTTTCTTTGTTTAATTTTAATAACTCAAACAAAATCCAAAAATCTCAATCCGGATGTAAATCAAGTCAAATCGGGAGACCGAATTTCCTCGATCAAAGGATTCTCTCTTCCCAAGATTCTCTCAACCTGCTAGCGACACAACACCCATCACTTCCGTATCCCAACCTAATCCAAGAACTCAATTGTTACTACCACCAACCGTCATCGGATTTTCCTATCCTATCCGGATCGCATCCGTAATCATTACCACCAACCGTAAAACCGAACCTCAGGGATAGCCGGATCGATCCAAACCTCACAAACCATATTCGGTCTTCCGGTTATCCTCATCCGACCAAATAAATCGTTCAGAAACGCCACAAATCAAACTTTTTGATTCTTCAAATTATCCGGCTCAGCTCCCAGATCACATCGCCAACAAACGGACATCCGGATCCTTTATCCTAAGAATGGATATTTCAGAAAATCAAACAAGACAAACGGCTTACTGCTTAAGAAACCATTAGCCGGTTTTGAAGAGGCTTACAAAATCTGATTTTTGAGAAAATTGATTATTTTAGACTTTGAGAAGTTAAATACATAGTTCTGGGATTCGACCCGGTCTCACCATTTCTACAATTTTAGGTGAATCAAGATTTGTTTTGAGGAGCTTCGACAAACTCCGCTAAAATTGGCGCTGTCGGGAACTAATTTTAGTTTCATTGTTTAATTGTTTATTTGATTTAGTTTATGACCCGCTCTTCTCGTGACTCCTAATTTGCGATAATCCTCAAATCGAGATGACACACAATCGAGGAAAGAAACTGTAGAAGGAAAACGCTCTTGAGAATGAAGCGTAGATAGACTTACCATCGGTGGAACATCCATCTGCGTAAATCAAGAAAAGATGGCACCTAACTCTCAAAGAACTCCGCACCGATTTGAATCAACAACCCTTATGCATTACTTTTCCTAATATTGCTAATGATTTTGAATTAAAACTGGTTTGATTCATTTACTCTTCTTTCGTGGTTGTGCAGTGAAGATCCTCACAAGCATCTTAAAGAATTTCACATTGTTTGCTCCGAATGAAGCCACATGGTGTATCCGAGAGCAAATCAACCTTAGAGCCTTTTCCATTCTCTTCAAGGATCAAAGATTGGCTCATTATCTACCTTCCGCTCTATCACCACATGGAATGAGATGAAGAGGCTATTTCGGAGAAATTCTTTCCCGCTCACGATGCCAGTATTAGGAAGGAGATTTATGGTATCACACAAATCGGGAGACGCAGACGGCATCGGGAACGATTCAAGCGATTATGTGCTAGCTTTCCCACCATCAAATTTCTCGATCAACTCCTTATCCAATATTTCATGAGGGATTATTGCAATGGATGAGAGTATGATTGACGCAGCAAGCGGAGCTTTAGTGAACAAGACACCAAGCACCCAAACAATTGATTTCAAACATGGCTGAAACTTCTCAACAATTCAGACAAGAGCGGGTGGAGGATCTATCAAGCACGTTAACGAGGTAAAGTGACCTTAAAAATCAAATTTCGATTTAACCGCTGTCTGGCCAAATGGCTGTAGGGCAACTGCAAACGGTGAAAGCGTGTGGGATATGCTCACTTCATGGGCACCCTACTGATATGTGCCCCACATTGCAACAAGACTCCACACAAGAAGCCAATGCTATAAATGGGTTTCCTGGTCACCCTCAACGGAAGTATGATCCCTATTCGAATCACTACAATCCTGGATGGAGGGATCATCCTAACTTTAGCTATGGAAACCAAGGAGGACAACAAAGGCCACCTTTTCAGAACTTCACTAGACCACCTTCAATCCCTACACAGACTCAAGCTCCAAACTCAGGTATGTCTTTGGAAGATATTGTTAAGAATCTTGCTACCAATACTCTCCAACTTCAACAGGAGACAAGGACAAGCATTCAGAATTTAGGCAACCAAATTACTCAATTGGCCACGTCAGTTAGTAAGTTGGAAGCTCAAAATTCTGGAAACCGTAAGTCAACCCAAGAGAGAATCAGTGCAATTTCATCGCGGAAAAGAAATTCCTTCGGGGTCGACTCCACCTAAAGACGTTGAAATGGCCAAGGGAGATGAAGATGAAGAAGCTCCATCAAAAACAAGGCGTGGGGTAAAATTCGATCCTCCTTTATCCCTTTCATCTTACACGCCTACACCTCCTTTTCCTAGCAGGTTAGCTAAGCCAAAAGAAGATGAGCAAGAAAAGGAGATCCTGGACACGTTTAGGAGAGTGCAAATTAACATCCCCTTATTGGATGCGATCAAACAAATTCCGAAATATGCAAGATTCTTGAAAGAGTTGTGCACCAACAAGAGGAAGATGAAGGAAAAGGGGAAGGTTGAGGTAAGTAAGAATGTTTCCGCAATTTTACAAAAGAGTATGCCCGAAAAATGCAAGGATCCAGGTATGTTTTCATTACCTTGTGTGATTGGTGAAAAGAAAGTTGAGCATGCTATGCTAGACTTAGGAGCCTCAATTAATGTCATGCCATTTTCTGTTTACCAAGAACTTAAACTAAATGACTTGCAAAAGACTGGTGTAGTTATTCAATTAGCTGACCGTTCTTATATTCACCCCCTTGGGATTGTAGAAGACGTTTTGGTGCAAGTTAATGAGCTTATATTTCCTGTAGATTTTTACATCTTAGAGATGGAAGGTCATCCTTCTTCCAAATCAGCTTCAATCTTATTAGGAAGACCTTTCATGAAAACTGCCAAAACAAAGATTGATGTAGATGAGGGTACTCTTTCTGTCGAGTTTGATGGAGAGATTGTTAAGTTTAATATTTTTGATGCAGTGAAACACCCTACTGATATGCATTCTCTTTGTCAAATTGATGTGCTTGATTCTATTGTGCAGGAAATTTATACCCAAGAAAATGTTGGAATGAGCTAGAGTTAGATGCACAACCCACTTTAGAAGGAAATTTGAGCCAATAAACTCTAATGCTGAAATTTCCTCTACCACCGACAAAATGTTACCTTCTATTGTGCGCAGCACCAAAACTGAATTGAAAGCTTTTACAAACCACCTCAAATACATGTATTTAGGTGAAAGGAGACATTGCCCGTGATTATATCGAAAGGACTCACAAAGGAGCAAGAGGAAAGTTTGGTGAGAACCTTAAAGGAGATATGGTGGCAATTGGATGGACCTTAGCCGACATAAAAGGAATTAGTCCATCAATTTGCATGCTTAGGATCTTGCTTGAAGTGGATACTAAACCATCACGAGAGCCACATAGGATGTTGTATCCAGCCATGACGGAGGTGGTGATGAAAGAAATCCTCAAATTGCTCGATGGTATAATCTACCCAATCTCGACGGTTGAATGGGTAAGTCCAATTCATGGTTCCCAAGAAAACCGGAATAATCAGTAGTTAAAATGGGAATAATGAACTTGTACCTATGCGTGTGCAAAATGGTTGGAGAATGTGTATTGATTTTAGGAAGCTCAACCAAGTAACTAGAAAAGATCATTTTCCTTTACTTTTATTGACCAAATGCTAGAGAGATTAGCAGGAAAGTCTTTCTTTGTTTTCTCGATGGATTTTCAGGTTTCTATCAAATTCTATTGCACAGATTTATCAAAAAAGACAACCTTTACTTGTCCTTTTCGAACTTATGCCTATAGTAATGCCCTTCTGGCCTATGTAACGCCCGTACATTTCAAAGATGCATGATGAGTATTTTTCTAAATTTATTGAGAGCTGCATCAAGTGTTTATGGATGACTTCACCAGTATATGGGGATTCGTTTGATAAGTGCTTAGATAATTTAACCAAGATTTTGAAAAGATGCAGAGATACTAACTTGATTTTAAATTATGAAAAGTGTCATTTTATGGCCACCCAAGGCATTGTTCTAGGACATGTGATTTCTTCTAGGGGTATCAAGTCGATAAGGCAAAAGTGGATATAATTGCAACTTACCATACCCTACCAATGTTGGGAAGTGCGTTTTCTTGGACATGCAGGATTTTATCGCAGTTTATCAAGGACTTCTCCAAAATCGCTTGCCCTTAACAACAAATTTGCTACAAAGGAAGTCCAATTCGAATTTGGGAAGGAATGCAAAGAAAGGTTTGACAAACTCAAAGAATTGTTGACTAGAGCGCCAATTATTCAACCACCGCGATGGGACTTGCCTGTTGAAATCATGCGATGCGAGCAATTATGCAGTGGGAGCGGTTTTAGGCCAACGGATTGACAAGAAAAGCCATGCCATCTATTATGCTTCAAGGACTTTAAATCCTGCTCAGTGCAATTATTCAACAACGGAGAAAGAGCTTTTGTCAATTGTTTTTGCTTTAGATAAATTTCGTTCTTATGTGCTTGGCTCTAAAGTTATTGTGTATTCTGACCATGCAGCCTTGAAGTATCTTTTGGCCAAGAAGGAATCGAAGCCAAGGCTAATTCGATGGATTTTACTTCTCCAAGAGTTTGACTTGAAGATTAAGGATCGCAAAGGAGTGGAGAATTCTGTTGCTGACCACTTGAGTAGATTGATAACGAAGGAAGATGAGACTAATCTAAATGAAGAATTTCCAAGTGAGTATTTGTTCCAACTAAAATGTATGATTCCTTGGTATGCTGATATAGTAAATTATTTAGTTAAGTCTACCTAATAGTCTTAGAAAGCTAAGCTTAAGAGTGAGTCTAAGTACTATGTTTGGGACAAACCTTTTCTATGGAAATATTGTGCGGATCAAGTGATTAAAGATGTGTGCCTGAAAATGAATTCCAATCTATCTTAACCTTTTGCCATGATTACGCATGTGAGGACACTTTGGACCTAGACGGACCGCTAGGAAAATTCTAGATAGTGGTTTATATTGGGAGTCTTTATTTAAAGATGCATATCAATTTTGCAAAAGCAGAGATGTCAAAGTAGAGCTGTTAACACGCAAGAATGAAATGCCTCAAGTTCCAATTCTTATTTGTGAAATATTTGATGTATGGGGTATTGATTTTATGGGTCCTTGCCATCATCTCATGGATTTTCTTATATTCTTTGGCGGTGGATTATGTTTCAAATGGGTGGAAGCAAAAGCCACCAAAACTGACGACTCTCAAGCTGTTGTAGGTTTTGTCAAAACTAACATTTTTGCTAGGTTTGGAATTCCAAGAGCAATTATTAGTGATCAAGGCACACATTTTTGCAATAGATCGGTTGAAGCTTTGATGAAGAAATATGGAGTGAATCACCGAGTTGCCACCGCATATCATCCTCAAACCAATGGCCGAAGTCTCCAATCGAGAGGTTAAGTCTATTTTGGAAAAGACGGTGAATCCAGGAAGAAAGGATTGGAGCCTTCGTTTAGATGATGCTCTTTGGGCTTACCGCACAGCATACAAAACTCCTATAGGTATGTCTCCTTACCGAATTGTGTTTGGTAAAGCATGTCACTTACCGGTGGAAATCGAGCACAAGGCCTATTGGGCGGTGCGACGATGTAATATGGACTTAGACAAGGCCGGTATGTCAAGATTATTGCAATTGCAAGAGTTAGAGGAGTTGAGGTTAGACGCCTACGAGAACTCAAGAATTTACAAGGAGAAATCCAAGATGCTTCACGACAACATGCTTGTTCGTAAGCAATTCGAGATTGGTCAAAAAGTGTTGTTATATAACTCTCGATTGAAGCTCATACAGTAAGTTTCGCTCGATGGGTTGGTCCTTTTGTTGTTATTAACGTGTTTCCTGGTGCGAGAGATTAAGAGCTTAGACTGACAAGATTTTTAAAGTGAACGGCCATAGGTTGAAAATCTTCATGAGGTGAAATTGCTCCATGCATCACGAGTCAATTTCACTCATCCTCATTATTCGGATACTCTTGCGAATTTGTCTAGCCAAAGACATAAAACAAAGGCGCTTTTTGGGAGGCAACCCAAATATTTTCTTTATTCTCGCTTTTGAATTTCCATTTCTTTATTATATTTAGTTTTCTTTACTTTCGTTGATTTTATTTTAAGCCTCCAGATGTTCTTGAGGAAGAAGATTAACCTCAATAAATCGTGCTCGCGGCACTTTTTCAGCTTTCCTTGGAACCCTCTCCCTTTGCTCATTCGGGTCCACACCGCTCACATTCAGGGGAGTTTCTTTTTCCCTTATCATTTACCTTTTCATTATTATTTTTTGTGAGCTATTTTACTTGTTGATACATTGAGGACAATGTATTATTTAGGTGTGGGGGAGGATTTTTGCATGTTTTTAATTTGAACATTCTTATGCTTTAAGTCTTCTCAATATCTTTGAATACCTTGTAAGTTAGGGATACATCTTTGTTTTGAGTTTTAATGCATGAAAGAGGTAAGCATGAATAGTGTTTTTTCTTTAAAAATTTTCGATAGTGTCGCATTGTTTTGTTGATTGAAAAGTGCACAAGACTTGATGCAAAATAGACACTCTAGTGAGCTTTTGAGCCTAAGAGCAACTCATTACATTTTTGCTCCTTTTATTTTTGTTGAGTGTATCAAACTTAGTGTGTTTATTCTAGAACTTGCTTATGAATGTATGTTGAGACCACATTTTTGAATTGATACTTAAGTGTGATAAGGGCAATTAGGTTCAACCAATTCTTAAACTCTAAAAGACCCACCTTTTATTTTCCCTTAGTTAGCCCCTTTGAGCCTAATTTTCCCTTTCATTTGTTTCTAACGCATTGTTTAACCCAAGCCTTCTTGTTTGTTATCCTTGTTTTCTTTCTACCCTATCAAGACAAGAGTGAAGTAATTGCATGATCGAAAAAAAAAAATCGAAAAAAATAATAATAAAAAAAATAATAAAGAAAAAAAAATGAAAGAAAAAAAAAAGAGAAAAAAAAAGGAGAAGAAAAAAAAAATGAAAGAAAAAAAAAATCTGTTGAGAAATTTATTCCCTTGATTGGATGATTGGAGAATTATTTGCAAAAGCAATTGAATTATCAAATTGTTTCTCCAAGTATTTTAAGTGCTTAAATGTGGGGATAAATTTCATTGTTTTAGAAGTATGTTTGTTTATTTTATGTGGCATCTAAATCATGCATGTAACTAACTCTTTGTCTTGATCGTTAAACCCTTCATTTTTCCTTCTACCATACCCTTACCTAAGCCCCATTTCAACCCTTGTGAAGTCCCTTTGATTTTTGCATCATATTCATATGCAGTGGTGGAGATTTAAATCATTTGCAAGCCTATGGTAATGACATGCTATGCTTTGATTTTGAGAGTAAAACACGCACCCTAAACACTTTGAGAGCATAGAGCGAAACCATGCGAGGGTGTTAAGTCTTGCTGCATTTGATTTTGATGAATCGATGAGATGCTTGTGTTTTTGTTACAAATTCTATCCTATGAATGCTTATTCTCTAGATTGTCACTATGATTCGACTCATTGATGTGTGTTTAGCTTTATTGGTATTCTTGGATATTGATTGGTATGAAAGGAGGTAAAGGGGAGGATTGGTATGATGATTTAAGATATGCTTGAGGACAAGCATGGTTTAGGTGTGGGGGAATTTGATAGGTCATAAATAGTCATATTATATTTTATTTAATTCCCTCATATTTTGATTGATCTTGTGCTAATTCGTGGAAATTATATTTGAATTGATTTAGGAGATGAATCACGGAGGTTACGATGAAATTTGGATAAAAAGGGCTTTATTTGGGCTTTGCAAACCTGGGCCGACAATTAATTGGAGAAGGATTTGGTCTCCTAGCACAAAGAGGAAGAAGAAACCAAGAGAAAAAGGAAAGCTAGCAAAAGAGGAAAAGCTAACGTGAGAGAGGACTCCTACTTTGAAAGGAAAAAGGAGAGCTTGCAGTTTCTTATAAAAGGCAAAGTGAAAAAACAAAGGCTGGAGACAGACGGGAGGAAGTCAAGAATCCGGCTGCTGCACTTTATTCTTTAAACAACTTATGTTTTGTTTGGCCACCATGAGTGGCTAAGCTTTTAATTCCGATCCAAGGGTAATCAAATTCCAGTTGTAGTTTTGTGAGGCTTTGAACTTAACTAGAATTTCTTCAATCCAAGTAATTTTTATTTCTTGTTCTTATTGTCTATGAATTATTTATATTGATTGAGTTGACGCCTTAATTCAATATTTATTTTTCTATCGCTAGTCTTGAGTTTGTGATCCGTAATTGTCACGAATGATTGAATTGAGTAGCAAGGAGTTGGCTCATGTGTGTGTATATTGACGGCCGCAATTACATAGCTTGCATGATAGGCTCTAGGGAAATAAAAATACAAATTGATTGAATTGGAGTAATCTGAATTAATTAATCTTGTTTTAGTCATTCTCACTATTCTTAATGCTATCACTTAATTTGATATGGAACGATGATGCCCAGTTAAATTGGTGATAAGTTTGGATTTAGGCGATTGTTTGAGTCTATTTACATTAGGAGAATAATTACTTTCTGCGGGATTCCGATTAAGTAGACTAAGTTCTTGGATTGAGTAATTTATATTTTTGGCCTATGATCAAAATTGCAATTGGATGGAATTTACACCCTTGGATTGGAAGTTTGGTAAGATTGATATTTTCTTTGTTTAATTTTAAAGTCTTGTTATTTTTATTTCATCAAATTCTCGAAACATTTAAAATCCAGAAATCCGGATAACCGGATACCCCTCATCCGGCAAGCCGAATCAAGTCAGCAAAGGGAGAAGTCGTAACCGGCTTACCGGATTCTCTCAACCGGCTAGCCGATTAGAGACAGCAAGGACACAACCCCACAACTGGACTTCCGGTTATCCTCAACCGGTAATCCGAATAACTCCAGAATTGTTACTACCACCAACCGGTCTACCGGATTTTCCCTATCCGGTTAGCCGGATCGCATCCAGAATCATTACCACCAACCGGTAAAACCGGAACCCACTCAGCCGGATAGCCGGATCGATCCAGAAACCTCACAAAACCATATTCGGTCTTCCGGTTATCCTCATCCGACCAGCCGAAATCGTTCCAGAAACGTCACAAATCGCAAACGGTTTGCCGGATTCTTCAGCCGGTTATCCGGTTCAGCTCCCAGATCGCTACTGCCAACAAACGGACATCCGGATCCTTTATCCGGTTAGCCGGATATTTCCCAGAAAATCAAACAAGACAAACGGCTTACCGTTTTGAAGAAACCGGTTAGCCGGTTTTGGGCAGAGGCTTACAAAATCTGATTTTTGAGGAAAATTGATTGTTTAGACTTTGAGAAGTTAAATACATAGTTCCCTAGGGATTCGACCTGGTCTCACCATTTCTACAATTTTTAGGTGAATCAGTATTTGTTTTTGAGGAGCTTCGACAAACTCCGCCACAACCCTAACACCAGTTCCTCTAGTTACATTTCGGGAACTAGTTGCCCTAGCAGCTACTCTATCACCCTCTTGTGGTTGAGTTTGACCAAAATTAACAGAAGCAAATCTAGGAGCCATTTTCCTATGGGTCATCAAACATATACATGTAAAGAAAAATTTTCACTGAAACATCTCTTTCAAAATACTCAGCAAAAACATAAACATATTTATCAATAAGCTTTAACAAACATTTCATTAAGAAGCACAAACAATGCAACATTGCAATCATTCAAGCAAACATATCATAAAAGTATGGTTTTACGACATATTTAAAATCAGCTTCTGAATATACTAAATCATGTCTTAAGCACTAAAATACATATTACCTCACTTGCATTAAAATCATAATGTTACCCTATGAATCTTTAACCTCATGTGTCTACAAAATCCTATCCTAACCTGGCTTTGATACCACAAATGTAACACCTCAAAAATTACCCATGAAAACACAAGGGTAAAATTGGAATGAAACCTCATATAATTCATTCTTATTAATAAATCTCAAGATAGAAAATCATTATTCATACTCCACTAAATCCTTACCTAGAACGTCTGAGATAAAGTCTAAAAAAAACAAAAGTCTCTAATCCAAAAAAAGGTCTAGCCAAATTTAATCTTTTAAGTAACTCCAAAGATCCACTAAGAAAATATTAGAGACGAAGGTTGAGCAGTTAATTCGGTAAGCAAATCCATCCATAATGTATGAAAACCTTTGTCATTAAACCTTTAAACATTTTATAACAACATCTTCATTCAACATAAGGGGTGGATTCATGTATAAGAATTAAAAATATTAAGCGTTCATAAAAACATTAAAAACATAAACATTGGTAGCTCATGCCTTGTAGTCATCATCATTCATCATTTCTTTTAAACCGTTCGGTGTTATTATACCGCATTATTTATCGTTAGAGTGCTATTGCGTTACATCGCATACGCACAAGATCATCATACTGACAAGATAGCCGCCAGCATTACATAGCATTATAACATTTGTATCGTATATATTACTAAGGACTATAAGCCAAAATATTTTTTAATCCACCTTACATTCTTTCATAAATAGCATTTAAAGTCTACTAAAATATTTAAGAACTTTTCTTTGAACATTTAATTCTTTTAGAAAATTCTTTAAGAAAATATTTTGTTTGAGAAAACTAATTTCTTAAGAACAATTAATTTTAAAATACATTTATATAAATTCATTTAAAAGTGTTTTTATTTTTCAAAATTCATTTAAATATTTTAGAAATCGGTTTTGTAAACATTTTCATTTAAACATAATTCTGATAGCTTAAATTACATTTATTATAAAGCATATCGTGCATGAATCTACTTACCTCGATCCGTAACAATCAATTCAATACCTCGAGAAACAACCAACGAGCTCACCACGTCCTATAATCATCATAAAAGTATTCTTATCAATATCATCTCTAACCTTAAACATAATCACAATCATCCTTAAATCATAGGCACTTATACTAACTTAATACTTATACATATTCTGAGCTAGACATATCATATACTTATGAGTATCTTGCATATGCTGATTTTTTTTATAACCTATACACATGTTAGAAAACCATGAAAAATTTACAGAGGCACTGTCAACATGCATAGCATTGCATACAATATTTCACAAAAATCAACATGAGTGAAAATTAATTCAGAATATTGACTTTAGAGAATTTTACCCTTGTGTTTTCATGGGTAATTTTTGGGGTGTTTCAGTACATCTCATGTGTATCTTACCACCAACTATTAAGCATAAGATTCACCTGCACACCCTCACCCTCATGGATAGTTTTACTGAAGATGATTTTTCAATATATATCCACTGTGATGTTTGCAAGAAAGAAGGAGATCCTCTACAATGTATTTACTACTGTGCAGCATGCCACTTTATGGTAGAAGTAAATTGCATCATTTCTGAGGTATATATGCTTTTGGCTAATTCTGTTAATCTTCTGCAGATACTAAATTAAATTGCGAGAAAATTGGTGCCTTGATTGATTCTGTGATTCGAGAAAGCTTATGGTACATTAAAAGTAATACAACCAACTATTGCAGCTCTTATTCATGAACAATTTTTATTTAAATTTTAGTGTATAAGCACCTCATAAATGCTTATATCATAAACGGTTTGTTTTTGCTTCATAAGTACCACTTTCTCTTAAGAAAGAGTTTAAATATGTGCAGCTAGATAAGGCGACCACCAAAAAAGGTGTAATCATAAAAGACTTATCAGATTCCATTCAAAAAGAAACTGATGAAGAATTAACTGAGATTAGTATGACATCATCTAGGGCTGGCAACGAAGGTAAAGTTCTAGAACAGTATAAAGCTTGTATTTTAATTATAAATATGAAAAACCAAAATATGTCTCTGATATTGCCTCAAGTCGTGAAGCAAATTTGGGTTTTCGTTCTTCTTCAAAATTTTAATTAAGTCATAAATTACATATTTCAGGGACACAAACTGAGGGAGGACGGAGAACAAAGGAAATTAAAAACTATATCCTCTATGAGCATCCATTATCACTCATTGAAGTACATTGCCATAAGTGTGGCAAGTCTTTCTCGATTAAATTATACAATTACAGCAGGAGTAATTTCAATCCTCAATGGTGCTCTGCTTGCGGGGAAGCCGGCCTCCGCCCATCGGGTAGTTTTTATATTTGCAAATTGTGTTGGCCCAACACTCCTATTTTCCACCAATCATGCGCGGAAATACCACAAGAGATCAAAATCACCTTTCATCCGCACGACTCTCTTTACATTGTCGAAAAATCTAGTTGTTATCAAATGATAGGGCGACATCAAGAAAGAGTAAAGCAACACTATAAGTTCTACTCCAACGAGTGTAGTTTTGAGATTGGTTTTAGGTGCGCTGCAACTATAATTGATTCCCATGTAGGTCGTGAATATTTCAAGCATTTCTTTCACTATCATACCTTGACCCTGATGACGGCAACCAATCAGGAGTGCATGTGAAAATTATGCTGTAAAAACATCAGTGGTCCAACCTATGGTTGTGCTACATGTGAGTTTTTTTACGTCCATAAATCACGTTATGAATTTCCGCAGGTTATCCTCCATCCTTTTCATCAACTTCATCATTTGGAATTACTATACAAGAAACCTTTGAATTCGAAAGAACTTTGCTATTGCGTTGCCTGTGGTTTCAATATCGATGAAGGCATAAGGTACGAGTGTCGAAAGTGTGAATTTTTCTTGCACCCTGAATACGGCTCTCTGACAGCAAACATAAAGTTCCATGGTCATGCTCTAATAGACATTAATATGTGCTCCCAAAGGACAAAATGGGAATGCAATGCATGTGGGTGGGAAATTGAGGATGATCCCTTCCTCCGTTGCGTGGAATGTAAGTACAATTTTTATATCTCATGTCTTGCGGTCTCACCACCAGAGACTACTATGTACAAGCATCACCAACATTCTCTCACCTTGAGGCCAGATCATGAAACACCTGTCAAATATCAAAATGCTTCATATTACTGTGACGCCTGCAACAAAAAGAAAATTATGAAGCATTTGTTTTATTCTTGTACTAAATGTGACTACAGCACTCGTGTGCAATGTGTAGTCACTGAGTATGGACTCAATGGCGGAGGCATACTGCGACATTTTAGTCACAAGCATGTCTTGATTTGCAGTGAGAAGATAGATGGTGATTGCCTTGCATGTAAGAAACTCTTTCAAGGGCCAGGATATAGTTGCCATCACTGCAAATTTTATCTCGATAAATCTTGCGCTGAGCAGCCACAAAAGATCAAACATCCCTTTCATGAACATCCTCTCACTTTGTCAGGACCTCATTCTGGAGTGGAAGTTGAATGCAGTGCTTGTTATCGGAATGGTATTGGCTTCATGTACACGTGTGTGATGTGTGTCGACAAAGGTCACGCCACTGTCTTTCTAGATCTTGACTGCGCTTCGCTATAGCCTACATTAGAATCCGAACTTGTTCATGAGCACATGCTTACCATCTTTG
This sequence comes from Citropsis articulata, assembly GCA_030449925.1. Lineage (NCBI taxonomy): Eukaryota > Viridiplantae > Streptophyta > Magnoliopsida > Sapindales > Rutaceae > Citropsis > Citropsis articulata. Next base: position 3,832,137 of record JASUUH010000096.1, on the reverse strand, counting down.
AGATGTTATACGACAAGCCGAAATGCATAGCTAGATGCAACTTTAACTCTCCCCCTGGCTACTTATAAAGTCAGAGACAAAGATTGTGAAAAGGATGTTTCATTACTGGAAAGCCAAGTAATTATATATACAAGTTCATGAAGTTGTACACAAGTTTACGAAGCTGAAAAAAGGAAAGTTACAGAGATTACTCCTAAAGTCAAGCACAATCATGTGAATCATCTTAATTTAAGGAGGAGGTTGATTCTATCCTTTTATGCCCCCGTAAGATGGTGCCATCAGTGACACCAATCTTGGATCGAAGTAAGGCAAAGCGAGACTTAGCTAATGGTTTTGTAAGCACATCCGCTAGTTGATCATTGGTGGAGATATGAGCAACTTGGAGAGAGCCAGCTGAGACTTTTTCACGCACAAAATGATAGTCAAGGGCGAGATGCTTCATCTATGAGTGGAAGACCGGATTGACACACAAGTATATGGCACCTATATTGTCACATAATAGACGAGGTGGCAGAGGGAGTTGGAGACGTAGCTCACCGAGAAGATTTGTAAGCCATGTCAGTTCGGCTACTGCTGAAGCAACTGAGGGATATTTGGCTTCTGTAGAGGATCTAGTAACTGTCCACTGCTTTTTAGAGCAGCAAGAAATCAGGTTGCCGCCAAGAAAAATGATATATGCTGATATTGAGGTGCAATCATCTCGGTTTCCTGCCCAATCAGAATCAGAATAAGCTGTCAAGGTCAGTTGTCGATGACGGTGGAGATAAAGACCATACGTAAGAGTGTGTTTGAGATATCGGAGTAACTGTTTTGCTGCTGTCCAATGAGTTTGACGTGGAGAGTGCATGTACTAGGCTAACTTATTGATTGCATAGGAAACATCAGGACGCGTGAGAGATAAATATTGCATTCCTCTAATTAAGTTGCGATACCGAGAGGCATCAACTAGTGGAAAGCCGTCATTGAGGATGAGGTGACTAGTAGAGCTAAGAGGAGTGGTTGTTTCTTTGATACTTTCCATGTTGAATCGAGCAAGTAAATAACGAATGTATTTCTGTTGAGAAAGAAATAATCCATTACTTGTGGGAATCACCTCGACACCTAAAAAGAAATTCAATGGCCCAAGGTCTTTGATGGAGAACTTATGAGAGAGAGCGGTAATGACGTGGCGAATGAGAGTCATAGAGTTGCCTGTGATTAACAAGTCGTCTACGTAGACTAGAAAATAAACACAAATAGATTTGTTAGTATAAACAAATAAAGAAGAGTCTGAGTGACAGTTCACAAAACCTTGAGAGAGAATGAAGTTCTTAAGCTCGGTGAACCAAGCGCGAGGAGCCTGTTTTAAGCCATAAAGAGACTTATGCAAGCGGCACACATGGTGAGGTCGTGGGGGTCAATGAAACCAAGTGGTTCAGACATGAAAACTTCCTCATCAAGGTGCCCGTGAAGAAAGGCATTATTGACATCTAGTTGATTAATTGGCTAACCAGATGAGATTGCAATAGATAGAACAACTCGAATAGTTGTGGGTTTTATCACTAGACTAAATGTCTCAGTATAATCTAAACTAGGACATTGATTGAATCCCTTGGCAACTAGACGAGCCTTATATTGAGCAACACTCCCATCAGGATTCCGTCTGATCCGAAAAACCCATTTACAGCCAACCACATTGTGATGAGATTCTCGAGGCACTAGGTCCCATGTTCCAATTTTTGCAAGAGCATGCAGCTCTTCACTCATAGCATTTGTCCACTCTTTCTGTTTAAGGGATTAGGAGACAGAGGTGGGTTCTAGTGATAATGGCATAAGATGTTTTGTCGCAGTAAGGGTGAATATAGTTTTTGGCCTGAAAATATTATTTTTGAAGCGTGTTTGCATCGGATGAAAGGGATGTCGAGTGTTGGTGTTTTCAATTGGATGAGAAGAATTATTACCAGGAAGCGACTCATCGATGGAGGAGTTCGATAAAGTCTCAGGAGTGGTAGTCGGCAGAGATTGATCGTCGACAAGCCGGATGTCACAAACTTGCATAGGTTCATGAGTATTGGAATTTGGAGGGGATGGTTGTGTGGGGCTAGATGTAATTGATAAAGGCATATTTGGATTATGCATGGAGGGTGGTTCACGTGAATCATGGGATTGACTATGAAAGATGGTAGAATTTGGGCCATTTAGAGTATTCATGGAAAAAGGATCACGTGAATTGGGGGGATGAGTGTGAAAGGGACAAAATTTAGGAATAAGAATATTGGGATCCAGGGTGATTGGCTACCTAAGAGAATTTTCCAAATTGGGAGAATCGGAAATGGAAAATAAAGGACTTGATGGAGACGTATATTTAGAACACCATTTGGAAAGAGTATGGTTATTGACTTTATCATGATTTGTGCATGTAGACATAGATGGAAATATACTTTCTACGAATTGGACATGCCGAGAGTAATAGAATTTATGGTCAAGGGGGCTCAAAGTAAATATACGCATTGTGTAAATTAGAGTACCCAAGAACTAGACAAGCTTTTGACCGTTGTTCAAGTCTGTGTGTATTATATGGACGAAGCCATGGATAACATAAACACCCAAAAAATTTTAATTTAGAATAATTAGGAGATGAATGGAATAAACACTCAAAGGATGATTTGTTTTGCAGGACAGATGTTGGAAGTCGATTTATTAGATAGACAGCAGTTTTGAAGGCAAAGGACAAAAGAGATAAAGGTAATGATGCTCGATGAAGCATTGTAAGACCAGTTTCGACAATATGGCGATGACGGCGTTCAACGGAAGCAATGTGTTGAGGTATATAAGGAGGTGAAACCAAATGTTGGATTCCATGAGTTTCGAAAACTGCTTTCAAACCTTGATACTATTTTCCCCCATCAGTATAAATTGTATTAATGGATGACTTAAAATATTTTTCAACCATGACCTTAAACTTTGGAAAAATGGAGAAGACATTTGATTAATATGTTAAAGGAAATAACCATGAATATTTGGTGAAATGGTCTACAAAGATAACATAATAAGAAAAACCATCCATTGATCTAATTGGAGAAGGACCCCATACATCAGTATAAATAAGATCTAAAGGATAACGACTCTTTAAACTAGACCTACCAAAGGGTAATTTATGGCTTTTATTACACTGACATGAATCACAAAATGATGACTTCAAAAAGGCTGGGAGATTGTTTTGGGAGATAACTTGGTGAAGAATTTTGGTTGATAGGTGACCGAGTCTATCATGCCAATGGTTAAGAGAGGCTTTTACACTCATGCAAGCTTGCTTCATCATACTTGTTGAGACATCTCCAGCAGACCACTCATAGACATTATTCTCGCTCCGTCCCTCCGCGAGTAGTGCCCCCGTGGTTAGATCCTTCACACAAAAGGAAGAGGGATAAAATTCAATGGATGCATTATTTGTTTTACAAAATTGTGAGACAGATATTAAGTTTTGCTTCATAGATGGGACACACAAAACATTCGAAAGGGAAAATGAGTAAGATAGAGTGGAAAGAGTGGACTTGCCAACATGTGTAATATTTAAACAAGTGCCATCACCGATTACAATGTCATCAGGGCCTTCATATGGTTGACGAAGAGATAGGTTGTTGATGTCAGAAGTGACATGATGAGATGCTCCAGAATCCAACAACCAATTAGATGCCATGTTATTGAAAGTGGTGGTTGGATTTGCAGTAGTTGCTAAGGCTGTAAAAAATAATTTTTTTGCAGCATTGCATTGACGTGCAGTGTGTCCCCGTTTCCCACAAAATTGACAAATCATAGTAGAATTCTTGTCCGAATTTGGATTTCCAAAATTATTTGAATTTTGATTTCCAAAGGCGCTGCCTTGATTTCCAAAATTGGCATGTCGTTGGCTCTGGCTTCTTTTGTTGTTTTGGAAGTTTTTCTTTCCAAATTGATTACAATTTTTTGAGGAAGAGAAACGAGTAGCATTGGCAGTGATATTCCCAAGATTTCTAGTAGATCGAAGTTCTTCTCGTTTAAGAAAGAATTCATATTCGACAGGTTTGTCGTGAAGTTCATCGAAGTTGATCATGGTATCTCTCGCCCGTACGGCAGCTGCAAGTTCCTTGAATTCGGGACCCACGCCGTTGAGAGTGTGAGTAATAAGGTATTGATTTGGAACAGGTGCTCCAATTAAAGCCAATTCATCTGCAATGTCACGAATATTAGCGAGATATTCGACTACTGGTTGTGAGCCTCGACTAATGAGGGTGAGTTGTTCTGTTAACCTCATGGTTCTTGAGGATGAAAGATTGGCATAATTTTTTGCTAAGCGTGTCCAGGCTTCTGCAGAAGTTTTGCATGACCGAACCATAAGGACAACTTTGGGGCTAAGAGAGCCAATGATGCCGAGTAAAAGGAGTTTGTCTTGTCTTGTCTTGTCCAAAGAATATACTCAGGATTTGAGAATTTATTGCCATCATTCTCAATATGTGAGGGAGGGCAAGGATTTGTTCCATCAATCTACCCAACTAAATCATACCCATAGAGCAAGGCATCAAACTGTGATTTCCATGAGTAATAATTCGAAGGAGTCAACTTTAAAGGATGTTGGTTGGCTACAGTGATGGCTATAAGGTTGTTTGGGTTTAGAGAGAGATTGGTAGCAGTTTGATTTGAAGAAGAAGCTATTGAGTATTCGTTGGTCATGATGGAAGTATAAAGAAGAGATTAAGATAAGGATCAATGACTCGTGTGAGTAATAGTTTGCTCTGATACCATGTAAAGTCAGAGACAGAGATTGTGAAAAGCATGTTTCATTACTGTAAAGCCAAACAATTATATACACAAGTTCATGAAGCTGTACACAAGTTTACAAAGCTGAAAAAAGGAAAGTTACAGAGGATTCCTTAGTTTAAGGAATTGCAGAGATTACTCCTAAAGTCAAGCACAATCATGTGAATCATCTTAATTTAAGGAGGAGATTGATTCTATCCTTTTACTACTATTTGATTTGCGTGAAATGCCAATTCAATGTCCATCTCTGGTGTTCTTATTTGCCCAAGAATATTAAACATAGCAGCCACCATCATCCCCTCACACTCAAGGATATTTCGGTATATACAGATTATGGGGAGGAGTTTTGTGATATTTGCGAGATAGAAAGAGACCGACGGGAATGCATTTATTATTGTGAAGAATGCGACTTTGTAGCAAAGTTTAACTGCCTGTTTTCTGAGGTATGCCTTTTAAAATTGAGGAGATAAATCACTAGCTTACAAATATATATATCATCTTGTTATTAGTTTAAAGTTTTATGCAAATATATATATCATCTTGTTATTTAGTTTACAGTTTTACTTGGTACTGAGACGTTGTAATTTTAAAGCTGCAGTTGCTATGAAAAAAAATTATAATTATGAAATAAAAATTATAAGTGTGTCATAAATATAATTATTAAATAATAATTTGGATAAAAATAATAAAAATATTATAAGTTTTTTTTATCATCTATACATATGATGAATCAAATCAACTTAACTTATAAACCATAAATATTTACCAAATACTTCAATATTATAATTTTTAAATTATAACTATCTAATCTCAATATTGAACGAGACCTATATGATTTACATGGTCTCTTTGTTCCATGATAGGTATTACTTTCTTTGAAGAAGGGAAAAGCTTGGAGACGATCAGTTTAGAACTGTGGATAGAAACCATATGGACATGGTGATCAAAGACTGCTTGGACGTACAGGATAAATTCAATTCTCTGACTGATGAAGAGGAAAAGCAAATAAAGGTCATTGTTGAGGATGTAGCTAAAGTTAACATTGACAATTCGGACAAGTCTTATTATTTGGATGGGTTTTTGGCAAACTTAACAGTGGCGTTCAAATCAAGAGTGCAAGAACAGATATCATCAGAAAAATTCTGGGATTTCCAAGATGAGGTTGTTGATGCTGTCGGTGATTACAAAATTCCTCAGAACTTGGTTCTGATTCTCGGAAAGTTGATTGAAAAACACAGAGATATTGGTGGCCCAAATCGTGATTTAAACCCAGGACTAATGACTGCTTTTCTTGTGACGTTATGCCGCGTTGTGAAGAGCATGTGCAGCACTAAAATTGAAAAAATCGATGAGTTGATGTTTACCTGGTGGTACAAATTAAAATTTGTGCGGCATAGTGGGATTAGAATTGATTTTGGCTTCAACCATTTGGAGAGAATGGCGCAAGCTCGCCACGAAATTGAGGATGAAAGTTACAAGGACAACGCCCTTTACAAGTACCATGAGGAGAAAGCTAAGCTTAATCTACAGATTGATGAACCACTGGCAAAAGCAGAGAAACAGAAGAAGGAGATACACGATTTTATAACTACTAAATATGATGAGGGATTAATGAGAACGACACTTCTCTTAAGTGAGGCTATGGAATTGGTTGCAAACAATGCGGGGGCCAGCTTGCTGTGACACCACGAAATTAAGTGATTCAGTGCAGATACTACGGTAACTTTTCGACAAGTTCTGTTATTGCATATTCTTTTAATTTTACTGTCGTACGTTTGTTTATTGTTTTAAGCATCTCCATGGCTATGCATAGTTGCATACAGCTGTGACAAATGCAAATTCTATCTGGATCATGACTGCGTTTCACCGTGGCCTTCAGTAAAATTAAAAGGGCCATATGCATATCCTAAATATGCCGGTTGCTTGGCAACCCCAAATGCATAACAAAGATAAATCAAAATGCAAACCTAAAGGACTTGATCTCCCCAAATGCATAACAAAGATAAATCAAAATGCAAACCTAAAGGACTTGATCTAAGTCAACTCAATAACCACAAGAACAATCTCAAGAACTTAGTGTCGAGTATTCAAATCCAGAAACAAAAAATAAAAACAGAACAAGTCACCAAGATTACGTGGTTCAGTCATTTGCATGACCTACATCACTGGGAGGAACAATAGAGAGGTTTCCATTGATGATTCAAGCTTAGAGATACATGCATTCGTGCTTAATAGGTAACGTACACTTTTAACAATATATGAGAAGTGACGATGATGACGTTCTTCATTTGCCCTGCATTTCGGAAACTGTAAGTTTTATCCCATGGATAGTTTTCATTGAATTTAATTAGGAATTATCAGGTTCAAAAGTGAGGGAAAGTAAAATAGAAAGACAGAATAAACCCACCAAAAAATTACTTGAGATATCGCCAAAACAGAGACCCGAAATTTCCCTTAACGAAAAGATATACCTCGAATCGTAGCAAAATTTTTGTTGTTTGGACTTTTGATCACTGCTAAAGTTTGGTGTTGCTGAAGTTTGGTGTTTAAGACGAAAAGAAGTTTTGCACTTACTCCTAAAATAATGCAAATAATGATACCATGTGCCCTCAAAATAGCAATAATCAATGATATGATATGATATGATATTAGCACAATAAATCTGTTCAAATTCCTTGGTGTTCCTCATTTTCCACTTAATTCGTGGGGTTTTAGATTCAATGGACCACTCAATTGCAATTAAATGAGCTGTTAAGTGTAGCTTTCACATTTTTCATTTTGTTGTCTCTCTTTATCGAAGTTTTTGTCTTTACACCTATCTATATGCACTAGCGGCTTATTTAGGATTGAAGTGATGATGTGCTTCACACACTTCAGGATAAGTTAGTGTACTTACAGTACATTTATTAATAATGCCCTGAGTTTCTGATGCAGTGACATGGCAGAAGAAATGATATTTCACATCTAATCCGAAGAGGAAACTCAAAGTTTATGATCCAATGAATGAGATAAATTATTTTATTGAATTCTGCGGTGAATATTAGATAACGTTCTAATCTAAGGAATTTTTACTAAATTAATAACTACTTAAAATAATAATGAGAACACTCTATTTTATAAATAAAATAAATCGATTTTCTAAAATTAACTCAAGCAGAAAAAGTTAAAATCACATTTGAAATATAAGTCCTAAAAGCATGCCTAATTCGCTGTGGAATAAAATGACAAATATAAAAATTCAAAGCAGTCAATTCGCTTTGAAAAGTCAGAATGAGTTCCTATTGATTTTTCTTTTTGAATTTGGAGGTATTTGTTTTCTTTGAAAGTTAAAAAAAAAGGGACAAATTGGGTACTCAGTGCAATCGCTCTCGTCCACTAATGTCTTGTCATGAGTATATCTTCACTGATTATAAAAAAATAAATAAATAAAATCGAGAATTTTATAAAAGTGACCTTATAAATTTTTTAAATTACAGAAGTAACCATATTAATTTTTTTTCTATTAACATTAGCCAATTTATGAGTGTTTGGACTAAAATATCCTTGAATATTTTAATATTATTCTAGCGATAGTGCTTAATTTCGCATAAATCCTGTATTAATTTATATTGTCTTTACTAATGATCATTTCTTCTATTATCATATCTACACCTATTCTTCATTTTTTCAAATATCTTTTTTATTCCGTTATATAGATATAAATGCTGATCTAATTCATATAGATCGATAAAATCTCCATATATATGTTCTCCCATATTTATTAAATTTATTCTTTCATGTTCTATTAGATCAATCTTTTGGTTTAAAAGATTTACGTATATGTTTATTCTATTTTCCCAACCTAAAAGCATTTGATCAATGCATGAATTTAATTCTTGTATTCTATCTAATGCTTGTTTTATTAAAAATTGTTGGTGATTCATTTTTTAATAATTTTACTATTTATGACATGGGGCTCATGGTTTCATGATCCTTTATGACTCTGATACCATCTTTGGGGCGGCATAGCCTTTATTTGACATATTTGACATATTTGACATATTTTAATTACTATTTTTCTTACTAAATATATTAAAGTTTTCATATATACTTATTACATCTTCTATCTCTTTATCTACAAAACTTTGGACTATTAAACTTTTTAAATTATCCCATTCTATTAATTGTATAATTTCTCTTTTTATTTCAGGTGGCAAATTTATATTTGTAATTGCTATTAACCCTTCTTTATTTATTAAGTTTTTTGTTTCAAATAATATGCTGTTATATGAATAGGTTCCACATTTGAATCCTACCATTAAATTTTTATTACTATAAATAATTTTTGTTTCACTATTTAGCCATTTTAATTTTGTCATACCCATTTGTTTACATAATTTTTCATGATATTCTTCCATGATTGATCAAGTACGTGAATTGTTTGCCAGAGATACAGAGGGTATCCGTCTATCTCTAATCGCCACCCAATTTACGCCACCTCGGTTTCCATCGATATACTTTGATCAATCAACATTTAGACTATTTATATTAAATTCTAAGATCTGTTTTATTTGACTTAAGATTCTTCTTTCCATTATTAGCTGTACTTGGTTGACAAATCTTTGATCTATGTTTGTTGGATCTAATAACCAACATAGAGTTTGTATTTTATCATCTAGTCTATTTACGATTTCTCTTAATTGATTCGTATTTTCAAAATTTATATTTTCTACAGATCTGATAATATCATTTGCTTTCTTCATACAAAATAATTCTCCTCCTCAATAAAACAATAATCATCAACAACCTCCCACCAAAAGATATAGATCAGGAATTATTACCCTCAAATCTTCTGGAACTTCTCCAGATCTAGCTCCTTATCCTGTTGACTGGTCACCTTTTCCCTGTAGCTATGCCCTGCTCGCCTCCACGCCTTCCTGGCTTAATGGCTTCTCTGGGATGATGCAATCGGGATCACTGTGTGTCAGTAAGATCTTAGAGTTTTGATCTTTTAAAATTCTAGTTGATTTCTTAGGTTTCCCTTTCTATTCTTTTGGGTGAGTTGTTTTTGATCTTGTTTTACGATTTGGAGAGAAGTGTTTTAGTTATACAGAGACATTTTCAGAGAGTTGCTTGAATGATAGGGTTCTCAGAAGTTTTCAGACGTTCTGAGTTTTTCTCCCTTTCTCTTTCATTTATATCGAAGATTTACATCCTCCTCAGAGGTTTACACGTGCCTCTCTCTATTACATTCTAAGCTTTGTCTTTTTCTATTGATGGCCATGATGGTCGACATCTCGACTTTGAAAAGTAAAGTTTACATAATCGATGTTGTCATGCAGTGCTTCCGCACCAGAGCTTCCGACGTAAGTGCCTACGTACATGCCGTGTGCTCCATTTTCTCACATGCTATACGCCTCAGATCGGGCCCATACCGGAATGCGATGTCCGCCCATGTCATCACGAAGCCGGCAAGCACTCCCGACCTACCAACACCAAAGGTGCACAGAGGATAAAATTGTCTCATTTGTAGGAGAACTTTATACCCTCGCTCATATAAGTTGGAAGCAATTGATTTAATAACAGAACTAAAACCGCCTTCTATAACTCGGCCCAATCAAGATGAGTTCTTTGAGTCTACTTACCTACTTCCAAGTCAAGTTTAGGACTATATTGAGGCTGATGAGATGTATGGCTTCATATTCAACTTCATCGTCATATTCAGGACTGATTGTATAAAACTTTAGACATGTATTTTTCTTTTGACCATACTGACTTATTTTGCTTACAAGGGTTGGATCAAAGTTAAATAATTCACCGAGATTGACATCAGGATATATAAGGTCAAGATACCCATAATCTGCTAATTTCTTATCAAATTCGGGGTCTGAACCTTTGATACATACTATCCTTGGATATACAGATTTACCAGTACTCCGGAAACATTTTTCCGAATATTCAGTTCTACTATAGATATATTCAGAAAAACTCCTATATTCTCTTTCTTTTGGTGAAAGATTTACTACCTCTACTCCACCAATGTTTATTCTTTTTACTGCAGCCACAACATGATCTTTTGGAGGCTGTTTACTAAGATTTACTGTAATCACTTTTTTATGAGATGGGATTTCTACGTAATCCTCATCACAAATGGATTTACCATGTGGTTTGGATCCACCACTGCTTCCACTTAAGGAATTTACATCAGGATTTACTGGGTGCCCACTCAAGGGTTTTACTTTTTTATTTTCTTCGAATTCTTCTCTCAAATGTTTTATAGAGAGTCGAAGATTGTTTACAAAATTGCCAAGGATGTTAACAACTTCTTCAAGATCTACGAGATCTGTTTCCAAATCTGCAATCATTTTTTCCATGCTTACTCTGCAAATTCTACATTTCTACTGAGAAAATCAGCTAAAAAATTGTTAGCTCCTTTTATATGAATAATTTTGAAATTATAATGAGACAAATATGCTTGCCATCTATGCAACCTTCTATACTGTGGTTCATTAGGTAAATTTTTACAAATTAAAGAATTAACTTGAGTATTATCTGTTTCTATTATAAATTTCTTTTGTAGTAAGAACAAAGAAAATTTCTTTATTCCTTTATAAATAGCTAATAATTCTTTTTCATGGACTGGATAATTTACTTGGGCTTTATCGAATGTTCCACTAGTATATCTACATATTTCATTTAAATCAGTTTTAAGTATAGCTCCCCAATATAAATCAGATGCATCAGTTTGTAAGATTAAATTATCACTTTCATTTGGCAATCTTAATTCTGGTAAATTTTTACAATGTTTTTTAAGTTCTATCACAGCTTGTGTATGTTCTTCACTCCATCCTTTTGTATTATTTTTTCGCAATAATTTTTGGAGTATATTTCTTTTCTTAGATAAGTTTTCTATAAATCCTTCTGCATAGTTCAAACATCCTAAGAATTTTTGGATTTGTTGTTTATTTTCTAATTTATCTGGAAAATCTACTATTTTTCTTGCTATATGGCTTTGTAATTTTATTCCATTTTTATCTAGAACCATTCCTAAAAATTCTATTTTCTTATGTTCTATTAAAGCTTTCTTTTCTGATAGAACTATTCCTTCTTTTACACATTTGTTGACAAAATCTTTTAAGTGTGTTCTATGCTTTTCTAATGTTTCAGAAGCCATTAATATATCATCTACATACACTATGATATGGTTATTATCCTTAAATATATTATCCATTTTTCTCTGAAATATTTGTGGTGCATTTTTTAATCCAAATGACATGACTAACCATTCATATTGTCCTTGAGGTGTACTGAAGGATGTATATTGTATACTGTCTTTTTCCATTTTTATTTGCCAAAATCCTGATTTACAGTCAAATTTAGAATAATAATTTTTTCCCTTTACCAAATTTATTAATACTTCTTTATTTGGCAAAAAGTATCCATCAAATTTTGTATGTTTGTTTAATTCTTTATAATTTATTACCATTCTAGCTTTGCCTCTTACTTGTTCAGCTCTTTTTCTAACCATAAAAGCTGGACTATTATGGGGCCTATTACTATGTTGGATGAGGTTTAAATCTAATAATTCTTTTAGTTGGATTTTAAATTCTTTTTTATCTTCAATTGTGTACATCATTGGTTTTACCCTAATTATTTTATTTTCTAATAATTCTATTTTGGCTTTAGGATGGTCTGGTTTCCATAAAGCTAAAGGATTTTCACTATATACTTGTTTTAATTGTTGTTTTATTGTTTCTAAATTTATGTTGTATATTTGTCCCTTTTGTATTAAATAATGTTTTTCATATAATAGAATATCACCACCTACTGCCAGACCAATCGAAATTTCTAGGATCAAGGATATTATTGCATGGGGTTTTTAAAGTAATTAAAAACATAGTTTGTTGATAGTATTGAAATTGTTGTAGAAAGTCATTTCCTAGGAGTATATCACAATCCATGTTATTATATTGATATATATATTGTACAGAGATATTTTTACTTCCTAATAATAGTTCATAATTTGTAACTAGATTATTGACTTGTTGTTTATCTTCTGTTATACCAGTAATTTTTATATTTCCATTCGGTTTCCATTTATGAGATAAGAATGTTTTCATTATTGTGATTTCACTTCCAGTATCTATTAAAGCACAAGTATGTATATCTTTTTCTATAGTGTGTACTTGAATATATACCGACAAAGGGTATTTGAGGTATGCTTTGTTTAACATTTTTTACAGAATATTTCATGTTCATTTACTTGTATAGTTATTCCATGTTTTTCTATTTTATAATATTCTAAACCTTCTAGAAAACTGTTTCCTAAGAGGATATGATTATCATTATTCATATTAGAATCTATTAAGCAAGTTACTATAATCCTGGTACTTTCAATTATAATTGGTACTTTTACTTCTTGTTTACATATATGTTTGTTTCCATTAAAATCTATATATTCATATGCTGGATCTTTTTCTTTTATTATTAATCCATTATTTTTAATAGGGTTCATATGGTTATGGGATGCACCTGTGTCTATAGTTATATAGGTCCTTTTATATAATCTAGGCCATTAAAGTATTGTCCTATTATCTTCATTACTTTAACTGTTGGTTTAGATATTAACTGATTATTTTCTGAATAGCTTTTTCTTGATGAATTTCCTCTAAGTAAGGTTTTACCTGAGAAACTAATTGGAATAATTGAAGTTTCTTTTGTTTCTGAATTTATTATTTCTTTTCTATCATCAATACTTAGTCTGTAATTTACTGGTATTTTTATTTCAGGTTTGAGGGGTTCTATAAGTGTGGTTATTTCTTCACACTCTTTGTTTATTTCTATTAATGGTTTATCATTATATATTTCTCCATAATTTGAATTACAGAAACTATACAAAGCTGAGTAATGGAAGGTCATTAATCTATTTCCTTCTTTCATTAAGTTATTTTTTAATAACTTAAAATGTAAACTTAAAGTTTCATTAATATTTCTATCTTTTATATGTACACAATATCTGGGATAACATGTAAATATTAATTTTGTATAACATAAATTTCCTTCTATTGTTCCTATATGTCCTATCATAGGATTATTAAATCTTTGATCGTATAAAGATAGTATTATTGGACTATCTATTCCTTCTTTAAATAAGGATTTTACTAGAATTTGTATTTCTGCTAGGTAAACATATTGTATCTTTTCTCTTATCGTTTCATTTTTTACTTTCTTAAGGGCCAAATCTACAGTTTTTCTGTTTATTAATCGTAATCTTATGTTTCCTTCAGCTTGAGTAACTTCTATGGCTTTTTCTTGTTCATAGTATTCATGTAGTATTACCTTTTTCCTTTTAAAGATATCTCTTAATCTATGTAAAATTCCATAATCTGGTTTTTCTAATTTTGCTTTTAAGAGTTTATTATATTTATTTCTATTAAATGTTGCTACTAAACTATATCCATGGACATTTTCTTCTTTTTCTACTTCATAGATTTCTTCTTTATTTACTTCTTCTGAATCTATTTCTTTATTCTGACTCATTGTCTATAAGTTTTTCAGATATATATATTTCTTCTCCTTCACAATCAGATGGATTACTTACTAATTCTAGTTCCTCTTTTATATTTTTAAATTCATTTTTAAGGATTCTAACTTTCTTTTTGGCACATTCTGTACTTATATGTCCTATCTCCCCACAATTCCAACATTTGCATTTATTTTTATCAAAATTTCTTTGTTTTTTATATTTCCTTTTATAATATTTTCTATTAGGTTTGATATATTTTTTCTTGAAATGCTTATACTTCTTATATTTTCTTTTTCCCAATTTTTTATAACCTTTATGTTTTTTATATGGCAATTGACATCCTCATTGGGTTGGCATTTCGGTTTTATGACAACATATATCTCCAATTGTTCTACTTTTCTTTATTAAATTTCGTTGCATGCATATTTCACTTAATCTATCATTTAAGAATCTTATTCTGGATCCTAGTGTTTCAGGTACTGTATTAGTTATTTTATACTTTTCATATTCATTAACAAAATATGTACTCCATGGTATTGGTAACTTGGAGTAGTATAAGTTAAGATATATATTTTGATCTTCATTACTAAAAAATTGTGAATAATAATATTTACTAAATTCACAAGTGTATTCTTTGACATAACACATATTGCATATGCTTAAGTTAATTAATTTCATCCTATTGTTCAATTTTTCATTTTTTATTTCTTGATCTCGGTTTGATGTCCAGTCTTCTCCTAGAAATTCATTTGAAATATATTCTACCATTGTTTCTATACCTAATTCTTTGTTTCTTAGGAATCCTGCCTTTATATTATTAGTTATTAATTCTTTTACATTATCTGTTAATCCTCTCCACCAGCTAAATACATTTCCTATAAAGCTTGCTATTAAGATTTCTGTATATACTCTTGCCTTTTGGTCTTCTGTTTCTACATTCCAATCTTCTTTTGATCCGTTATACATAAAAAATAAACGCATTTGTAATGCCCATTCTACTAGGGTTTTATGTGGATTTGTCCTACAGTCTAAGTCTAAAAATACTCCCGCATTGCTTATTATTTTTAGTTCATTTTCCTGTGGAATATACTCCTTTTTCCAAGGTTGGTTCCTAATTGGTGGTTTATATTCATAAAAGTGTTTTTTTCTTCTATTTTGTCTACCAAAGTTACTAGGTTCGGGTTTCATTTCTGGTCCTCCACTTGTATTCATATTTATTTTATATTCTTTTTCAATATCTTCTAAATCACTTAGATTTATTTCACTGAATATTTCAGTAAGTTTTTCAATTTCTTCTTCCATTAATCCAATTCACTACTTTCTTTTTCTTCATTTACCTCTATTTTTTCTTTACCTTTGTCTTTTATCTTTTCTTCTTCATCCTCTAATTCTTTTACTAAATTTTCGGTGTCCTTTATAATTTTAGGGTACTTATTTATCATAAACCACTCATCGAAACTTCCTATTTGAATTTATATTGTGCTTCTTTATTATTTCGATTTTAAAGTTTTATATTTTTCTAACTTTTATTTTTCTTCCGCATGTATTAATGTTAATTCTATTTTTAACTTTTCCATTTCCTGTTTTATCTCTTTGGTTTCTTCTTTTAAGTGTATTAATAACTCTTTTACTTCTATTAAAGTTGTTTCCATATTGTTAAAATTTATAGGGGTCTTAATACATATTTTACAGTTAAGGTATTTTAGGAAAGGTAGCTTTTATTTGGCTAGTTTTGAAAGAAAAAACTTAGAGATGTTATTTTTGAAGATTTAAAAGTTTTTAAGGTCGTTTTTGTACATTTTCCTAATAAAATCGGTAAACGCGTGGTAAAAATTTCGAGAAAGGGTTGTTTTAGAGGGCCTTCAATTTTAATACTTGCGAGTGTAATCGCTCTCTTCCACCAATATGCTTTAGAATGATTAATTTTAATTCATTATATTTTGCTGAACTCTGACTAGTTTGTTTCTCTACTAAAAAATTTCTACCATTTTCAATCAACAATGAAATTATAGATCACTTAAATAAAACTTGTCATTTATTCTTGCTTCCTTTTGCCAATGACTCTAACAATGAGCCCTCGAACCGCCACTCAATATGTCCAATATGCCACCTGGAGTTACCACATAGACCAATAAATTTTGCTTCCATGGCCCCAAAAAAATTGCTCATGATATAATCTCGAATACATCTATTTAGTACATATGTTTAGTACAACCATAATATTAAGTCATTAATTTTATGGGAGTCCTATATTACATTTAATGTAATATACACATTCCATTACAACCACACAAATTATATGTTTATACAATTTGTGTGGCTATGATGAAGTGTGTATAATACATTAAATATAACATAACATTTACCTAATTTCATTAGATTTTTATATGATTGACATGATATAAACATAAAATAATTTTCATTAGATTTTTCATTGCATGCCAAAAAATAATTTGTAAGCGTTTGTTTTTACAATCTAGATGTTCTTCCATGGGAAAATTTGGTCCACAAAGAAATTATAAGAGACCTGACAAGACTTGCAACCTTGCTAGACGCAAAAGACTCCGTTGACTTCACTCACTGTTTAATATTTTAATTCATCTTGAGTTAATGCATCAACCCTGTTGAATCCTAGCTATAGCAATGGCTTTTCCTCTTCTTTATTTACTTTCATTTCTTCTTCTGCTGCTGCAACCATTTTTAACTTTTGCTCAAACCCGTGGCAACATAACCATTGGAGCCTCTCTTTATGCCTCACAAAACTCGTTTTCATGGCTTTCTCCTAACGGAGATTTTGCCTTCGGTTTCCACTCACTTGACAGGAACAAAGACCTTTTCTTGCTCTCCATTTGGTATGCTAAAATCCCACAGAAGACTATAGTTTGGTTTGCAAATGGAGAGAGTCCTGCAGCTTCAGGAGCAAAAGTTGAGCTCACTGCTGATCGAGGCCTTGTGCTTACTAGCCCTCAAGGTCGAGAATTATGGAAATCCGATCCTATTATAGGCACTGTTGCTTATGGCTTGATGAATGATACAGGCAACTTTGTTCTGCTCAGTGACAATACAAATAGGCTATGGGAGAGCTTCAAGAATCCCACTGACACCATGCTGCCTTCACAAATATTTGAAAAGGGACAGTTTCTTTCTTCCAAACAATCAGATGGCAATTTTTCCAAGGGAAGGTTTCGATTCGAACTGAATTCAGATGGGAATCTTTTGCTTACTACAGTAAACTTACCTTCTGATTATACTAATGAGCCTTATTATCAAAGCAAGACTAATGGTTCTAGCAATCAGCTTGTGTTCAATCAGTCAGGGTACATGTATATATTGCAAGAGAATGATAAAAGATTTGCTCTAACAAGAAGAGTTGAAACATCAGCTTCCAACTTTTATTACAGAGCAACAATCAGTTTTGATGGGGTTTTTACTCAGTATCAGCACCCGAAAAATTCCACTGGAAATGAAGGCTGGACAGCGTTTTGGTCATTGCCAGATGAAGATATTTGCAAAGCAAGTTTCGTTTCTACCGGCAGTGGCACTTGCGGATTTAACAGTGTTTGCAGACTAAAAACTGATAGAAGGCCAATCTGTGAGTGTCCAAGAGGGTATACTTTGATTGATCCGAATGATCAGTATGGCAGCTGCAAGCCAAACTACACTCAGAGCTGTGTTGATGATGATGAACCCAGTTCTCCCGAAGATTTATATGATTTTGAAGAGATTACGAACACGGATTGGCCTACATCTGATTATCAACTCTTGACTCCTTTCACAGAAGAGGGGTGTAGGCAATCTTGTTTGCATGACTGTATGTGTGCTGTTGCAATTTTTCGAAGTGGAGATATGTGTTGGAAGAAGAAGCTACCGCTGTCAAATGGGCGATTTGATGCCAACCTTAACGGCAAAGCTCTTATCAAAATCAGGAAAGGTAATCTCCCTCCAACAAGTCCTGATTTCCCAAGACCTGACGTAAAGAATAATCAGAAGAAAGATCAAGAGAATTTGATCATTTTGGGATCAGTACTTTTGGGTGGCTCTGTTTTTTTCAATTGCTTGCTGATTGGAGCTCTTTGTCTTTGCTTTTTCTTTGTTTACAACAAGAAAAACAGTCAAGTTCCTTCTCATGGTGGTGTTGTGGAAACAAACTTGCACTGTTTTACTTACAAAGAGCTGGAAGCAGCTACAAATGGGTTCAAGGAAGAGCTAGGAAAAGGAGCTTTTGGGGTTGTGTACAAAGGAGCAATTGGTATGGCTTCTACTTATCAGGTTCCAGTTGCGGTAAAGAAATTGCATAGTGTTATCCAAGATGGTGTGAAAGAATTCAAAACAGAAGTAAACGTTATCGGCCAAACGCATCACAAGAATCTTGTTAGACTGCTCGGATTTTGTGATGATGGACTGAATAGGTTGCTGGTATATGAGTTCTTGAGCAACGGTACTTTAGCTAGCTTTCTTTTCGGTGACTTGAAACCTGGATGGAGCCGGAGAACAGACATTGCTCTTGGGATTGCAAGAGGACTTTTGTATCTACATGAAGAATGCAGCACGCAGATTATCCATTGTGACATCAAGCCTCAGAATATCTTGCTTGATGATTACTACAATGCTCGTATTTCAGACTTCGGATTGGCGAAGCTTCTGCTGCTTGATCAGAGCCACACACATACTGCTATTAGAGGAACAAAAGGGTATGTCGCACCAGAATGGTTTAGGAACTTGCCCATCACAGTGAAAGTGGATGTGTACAGCTTTGGTGTTTTACTGCTAGAAATCATTTGCTGCAGAAGAAATGTAGATATGGAAGTGAATGAAGCAGAAGCACTTTTGACAGATTGGGCTTATGACTGTTACTGCGAAGGAATAATAGAAGCTCTGGTGGAATTTGATATAGAGGCCTTGAATGACAAGAAAAAGGTGGCTAGGTTTGTGATGGTTGCCATCTGGTGCATTCAAGAAGATCCTTCTCTTCGGCCAACAATGAGGAAGGTTACTCAGATGCTTGAAGGGGTTGCTGAAGTGCTTGATCCACCATGTCCATGTCCATTTACTGTTGCCAACTGAAAGCAGCTTAAGGAGTTGCTTTTGATGAGCAGCAAGTGATGTTCTAATAATATAATTTGCTCTGCCTTCCTTCGAATGAGCAAATTGTTTACTCATCGTGTATTATCTAAATTAGATTATTGTTCTGTGGTGTTTCGTGTTATTAATCTAATTCCTGGAGAGAGATCTCTGTAATTAAATGGAGCATAGTTGTTAAATTATCAGAAATTTGCAGGATCAATCAAGTTTAAATTATAATCAGACGTCTCATAATCTGGGGGCTGATAGGTATGTCCATCATTGAACTTGCACTTTGATCATAATTTCCAGACAGAGAAATCAAATTTTGAGGGATGGAATATTGGAGATCAAGGTGTTATGACTTTTAATCTGTACCTTACATGTGAACTGGAATCGCTACTTAAAAAAGTAGGAGGGTTGATGAGTAAAAATACTACAAGTGAAAGTTAAGTCTTTACGGTACATTTTAGCCGCAGTACCTTTAAAGTTAACTCGAAACAACTGAAAAAATACCCCTTATTATACAACTCATAGTCTTTTTCCCGTCATGCAAATACGTGGTCAGTAATGTTGACAGCAGTTTTTTCCCCTGTTTCTGAATAGTAAGACTTGGTTCCACTACCAGTAAGCTGGGTTGACGAAGACTATTTCAAGTCTTCTAGTCAACTTGGAAAATGTCGTTGATGCATTTATTTCGTGTTGCTAGTCACCAGCTTGCCTCCCCCACCATTATAATTTCAATATCTGCAGCAACTTCTTCACTGCATTTTTGTAATACACGGTGTTGAATTTTCTTTTTATTTCGATGATGGCCAGTTGGCCACGGCATATCAAGTCTTGCATGCACATAACCTTCATCAGAATGTATCAAACCATCATACAAGACCAAGAAATTTAATCAGTCAATGTCACATAGTGATTTTTCTTTTTTTATTTTTATAATTAATGGTAACATAACTCGACTGTCCCACCAAATGTGCAAGAACATTAATCTGTCCAATTGCAGCGAACGCCTTTGCTTACAAGCTTTGAATATTCAACCCCTTCACATTTTCAATAATCTGTGCCACTTTTTATCTTCTCCACATGAAAAATATATTATCGGAATGGTCCATTCATGTTCTTCTAATTTCATGTGCTCAAAACAATTTCAGTAATTTCAGTAATGGCTTGTCATCTTCTATCCCTTCTTTTCTTGCTTCTGCTGCCGTGTTTAATAGCTGCACAAAGTAATGGAACCATAAGTATAGGCCAGCAGCTCACTGCAGCTGAGAACACAGAACCATGGCTTTCCCCTTCTAAGGATTTTGCTTTAGGGTTTCACCAACTTGACGGTAAGGATCTCTTCTTGCCTGCCATATGGTATTACAAGATACCGAGTAAAACCATAGTTTGGTATGCATCGGAAGACAATCCTGCGCCAAGAGGATCGAAACTACAGCTGACTGCTAATAGGGGGCTGGTGCTTGAGGACCCTGAAGGCCAGGAGATATGGAAATCTGAAATCAGTACGGGACAAGCAGCTTTTGGTGTTCTTTATGATACTGGCAACTTTCTGATCGCAAATACAAATTCTGAGAGGCTATGGCAGAGCTTTGATCATCCTACTGATACCTTGCTTCCTACACAGAAAATGGATCGGGGTGGGGTCGTATCTTCCAGACGAAAGGAGACTGATTTCTCTCCAGGAAGGTTCCAATTCCGTCTATTGGAGGATGGAAATGCTGTGCTTAATACCATAAACTTGGAAAGCGGCTTTGCATATGATGCCTATTTTTGGAGTAACACGTTTGATGTTAACAGATCGAATGCTGGTTATCGAGTAGTCTTCAATGAGTCAGGCCGATTGTATGTTGTGAGAGAAAATAACCAGATTGTCAGTCTTACACCAGAAACAGTCTCAGCAAAAGAAAATTACCTCAGAGCAACTCTAAACTTTGATGGTGTTTTTATCTTCTACTCTCACCCCAAGAATAATAGCACTGGAGACGCTCTCTGGTCAGTCAGTGATGTCTTGCCGGAGAATATTTGTGTTAACAATGATATCCGTAAAGGATTAGGCAGTGGAATCTGTGGATTTAACAGCATCTGCAGTATCAGTGGCACCAAAAGACCAATCTGCCAATGTCCAAAAGGGTTTTCTTTACTTGATCCAGATGATGTCTACGGAAGCTGCAAACCGGACTTCATTCTAGGCTGTGAAGAAGATGGGAAGAAATCTGGAGAAGATCTATATTATATTGAAGAGCTAAGGAACACTGATTGGCCAACATCTGATTATGAACAGATTAGTCCTTATGGTAAAGATGAATGTGTGTCATCTTGCTTAAAGGACTGTCAATGTTCGGCTGCTGTATTGAGAGACGGTACCTGCTGGAAGAAGAAACTACCGCTCTCTTATGGGAAAACGGACAGGGATGAGGCAGGGACAACTTTCATCAAAATTAGGAAAGTCCCCTCTGGGGGAAAGAAGAAAGAGGATGTATTAATACCGGTGGTATCTGTACTCTTCGGCAGCTCTGCATTAATTAACTTGGTATTAGTCAGCGCATGTTGTCTAGGTTTCCTAGTTGTTAATCGCAAAAAGTTCATACGGCCTCACGAAGAGGATCAAGGCGTCTCATATATGAATTTGCGCTGCTTTACTTATAAGGAGCTTGTAGAAGTCACTCGTGGATTCAAGGAAGAACTCGGAAGGGGAGCCTTTGGCACTGTTTATAAAGGATTTGTGAATATGGGTTCTAGCAATCATGTTGCGGTGAAGAGGTTAAATAGAGTATTCCAAGACTGTGAAAAAGAATTCAAAGCTGAAGTGAATGGAATCGGTCAGACACATCATAAGAATCTGGTTAGACTTCTTGGATACTGTGACGAGGGACAAAATCGACTTCTAGTGTATGAGTTCATGAGTAATGGCACCTTGGCTAGTTTCCTCTTTGGAGACTCAAAACCGAATTGGAAACTGAGGACCGAAATTGCCATGGGAATCGCTAGAGGTCTCTTGTATCTTCATGAGGAGTGCTCTAGCCAGATCATCCATTGTGATATAAAGCCTCAAAACACACTTCTTGATGACTATTATAATGCCCGGATATCTGACTTTGGATTGGCAAAGCTTTTGACGCTGGATCAGAGCCATACCAGTACTGCCATCAGAGGAACAAAAGGATATGTTGCACCCGAATGGTTCCGGAATATGCCAATCACAGTAAAGGTTGATGTGTACAGTTATGGTGTGCTGCTTCTAGAAATAATTTGCCTGCGAAGAAGTGTAGATAATGAAATCAGCAAAGTGGATAAAGCAATTCTAACCGATTGGGCTTATGACTGCTATCAGGGAAGAACACTTGGAGCTCTGGTTGACAATGACTTGGAGGCCATGGACGACATGACTGTGCTGCAGAGGTTTGTGATGGTTGCCATTTGGTGCATTCAAGAAGACCCGTCCCATCGGCCCACCATGAGGAAGGTTACACAAATGCTTGAAGGAGTTGTTGAAGTACCTATTCCCCCATGTCCATGGACCCTAAACATTACAAGCTGAAAGCGAGAAAGACTTGCAATTGTCGCTTAATCTCGTATTTTCTTCAGTTCAACCAAAGAATTTCAGCCGTGGTTGTGTGTACTAAGTAGTAAAAGAGTTCAGTGAATAATGTAATGTAGTTTATATGTTTCTCAAAATTTACAGCATTGAAAGATATGCCTCCGGATCCAATGGAAATTATGTTGAATTCTAAGTGAGATGTCACGCGTTCAGAAAATCTGATATGAAGGAAAAGCGTTTTTTTTTTTTTCTTGCCCTTTATTCCAACTTTGAAACTTATATGAAGGAAAACCGTTTTTCTCCGCTTGTTTCAAACCGCAACATAATTCACTGTCTCTGTGGAGTTTGCGAGATCAACATAGCAATCGATTCCTTTGCATGACCGGCAGAACGTAATACATATTACAAGTAAAACACGCGTCAACCTTACATAGCTGTGATTAAAAACATCGTGATACAGAGAAGTTAGGATGCCTTCATATTCACGTAAAAAGACTTCTGTAAAAGTTGGGAAAAAGACTTAAGACCAATAATTCCAGGAAAACCAAGCTCTTAGTCTCAAAGCCAACAATCACCTCACAGTGCTCGCATAGTCGTATGCATCACACTGAATTCTAAGGAAAATGAAACTGCTTGACTGGAAAAGTATGCCTCTAAATATTTACTACGTTACCCTGGCTTAATCTTTGTCAAACTCTGTTGCTCCTCCCATCTGTATGCTGTGTCTTATGATGCAACTGAGTAATACTTCAGACCCTTCCTAAGATCTATTAAGCAGCAAAAGAACTAAATGTTAGGAATGCTAAATTTTGGAAACATGCTAAAGCAAATGAGATTAGTATCATGCATTAGCCCTGGAAAAAACAGACACGATGCCTGGAGGACTCCATTATGGTATTTCCTTTAACATGACCAAGGAAACACGTGAAACCCTATTGACATGGACAATATCATGATGCAAAATATTTGTTAAGGTGGTTATCAGATGGTGGAAAGGAATTAGCTAATTACCAAATAATCATAGTTATTGACTAGACAGTCTGAAGTTACCATTCATATCATATAACTACCAATAAGTAAATCAAGACTTTCTAACAAAGTCAATGAAAGAAAGATTCTGTCATGTTTCCGTTAGTTCCAAGATAAAAATCATAAAAAACCTTGCAAAGAAAGTCATGACCACCTTATAGATCACGAGAAAGACTAAAGTGTCTTACTTTTCTGTTACTTGTGGAACATTACTGGTTTTAATTCAAGTTATCCTTCTGCTTTACATCTGAAGAAGGAATCTCTTTCACACGATGGCCTCTTTCCTAGACCATCATCTCTGGTTCTTGCTTCTTCTACTGATGCCAATTTCCACCACCGCTCAAAATGCATCTAGAGGTGAATTCCTCATGGCAGGGGACGATATGTCATCTTGGAAATCAACATCTGGTGAATTTGCATTTGGTTTCCAGCACATAGAAAATGGGAACTACTTGCTCACCATCTATTTCAACAAAACACCTGAAAGAACCATCGTCTGGTCTGCCAATGGAAAAAGTCCAGTGCAAAGAGGGTCCAAAGTTCGGCTCACTGTAGATGGTCGATTAGTGCTCACTGACGTAACAGGCAAGGAGGTGTGGAATCCTGATATAGCTGGTGCTGCAGTTGCCTATGCATCCATGCTTGATAGTGGTAACTTTGTATTGGCAGGCCCAGACTCTTTTCCTTTGTGGGAGAGCTTTGACCACCCAACTGACACATTATTACCCACTCAGATTCTGAATCCACGGAACAAACTTTCAGCTCGTTACTCTGAAAAAAATTATTCGACTGGAAGATATGAGTTAGCCATGCAATCTGACGGTAATCTAGTGTTGTACACCACAGCTTTTCCCTTTGAATCAGCTAATTCAGTTTATTGGTCCACCCAATCTGTTGGCAGCAGCTTGCAGGTGGAATTCAACCAATCTGGCAACATCTACCTTACTGCAAAGAACAGAAGCATAATTTATACGCTATCATCGAGTGCTTCTTCAATGCAAGACTTCTACCAAAGGGCAACTCTTGAATTTGATGGATTTCTTAGGCATTATGTATACCCAAAGAGCTCCAGTTCAAACAATAAAAGCTGGAGCATGCGTTGGTCCACTCCATTGTTCAATAGTCCAAATGATTGCATGATTACAGAAGAAACTGGCAGCGGAGCATGTGATTGTGGGTTCAATAGCTACTGCAGTCTGGGAAATGATCAGAGACCAACTTGCCTGTGCCCACAAGGTTATGTACTTTTGGATCCTAATGACTCTATGAAGGGATGCAAACAGAGTTTTCCATCACAAAACTGTGATGATCCAAACCAAGAGGCAGATCTTTATGACTTGGTGGAGATGGAATACACAGATTGGCCTAATTCCGATTACGAACACCATCAAGGAGTAACATTGCATTGGTGCAGGGAGGCTTGCATGGGTGATTGTTTTTGTACGGTTGCCATTTTCAGAAATGGAGAATGTTGGAAGAAGAAAATTCCTCTTTCCAATGGGAGAATGGCTCCCAGCATTGAAGGAAAAGCTCTGATCAAGATAAAGAGAGGCAATTCTACATTGAGGCCTGAAGATACAGATTCAAAGAAGAAAGATCATTCAACTTCGGCTTTTTTTGTTGTATCTGTGCTACTATGTAGCTCTGTGTTTCTCAACTTTCTTCTACAGCTTGGAACCTTTCTTCTTGTTTTTATCTTTGGTTACAATAAAACTAAGATGGATCAAACAGGCCCAGTTATGCCAAGCACAAACCTGCAAATCTTCAGCTACAAGGAGTTAGAAAAGGCAACCCAAGGGTTCAAGGACGAACTGGGCAGGGGAGCCTTTGCAACAGTGTATAAAGGAGTTCTAGCATATGAAAACAAAATTTGTGTTGCAGTGAAGAAGTTGGACAACATGGTTAGCGGAGGAGACAAGGAATTCAGAACAGAAGTTAATGCAATTGGCCAGACAAATCACAGGAATTTAGTCAAACTATTAGGATTTTGCGATGAGGATCAACAACGTCTTCTTGTTTATGAATTCATAAGCAATGGCTCCTTAGCAGGCTTTCTATTCAAAAATCCCAAGCCTAATTGGTACCGAAGAATGCAAATTGCTTTTGGAATAGCAAGAGGACTCTTTTACTTGCATGAGGAATGCACCACTCAGATCATTCATTGTGATATCAAGCCTCAAAATATACTCCTAGATGACTCTTTCACAGCAAGAATTTCAGATTTTGGGTTGGCCAAAATATTGAAAGCAGACCAAACTAGCACTACCACTGCAATCAGGGGAACCAGAGGATATGTAGCCCCTGAATGGTTCAAGAGCCTGCCTATTACAATGAAGGTAGACATTTACAGCTTTGGTGTTATGTTGCTAGAGCTCATTAGCTGCAGAAAGAAATTTGAACAAAATGTAGAGAATGAAAACCAAATGATACTAGTTGACTGGGCATACGATTGCTATATAGATGAAAAACTACACCTCTTAGTGGAGAATGATGAGGAGGCACTGCATGATATGATGAGGCTCAAGAAGTACGTGATGATTGCAATCTGGTGCATTCAGGAGGATCCCTCGCTAAGACCTACTATGAAGAAAGTGACTCTAATGCTCGAAGGAGTCGTGGAGGTTCCAATTCCTCCAGATCCATCCTCATTTATCAGCTCTATCTAGTCTATTTGACACTTGTATCAACAGTTAGTGCTCACTAGTAGGCTCTTGGTAATGAGAACGGATACTTTGGCTGTTCTACAACTGTTTTATAATATTAAGCTATGAAATGATTCAGAGAATAAATATTTAAATCTGCTCCATTTTTTTCTTTTTCAACCACTCCGACAAAGATTTCATAAATCAAATATGATCTCAATTTAATTCAGAAATTTGGCACAGTTTAAATTCAGCCAAATTAACAAAATCTCTCAGACAGAGAACTTACTGATACACGTTTACTCATCTTTTATTATTCTTAAATTATACATCTAATTTCAGGAATATGACCATTAAGTGAAGCAGCAGCAAATAATTCAAGAAAAAAAAAAAGTAGCATACAAGGACCCAACTCAAAATAAACAAATGTACAAGAGCTTCACTGGAACAATATGCAAAACGTATTATCCTATTATCAAATTTGATAGGGTAAGTGGGGTGACATCGAATCCTGAAATCATAATTTATAACTTATGAAAGTATATACCTGCTTTGCTTTCACTTTGAACTTCCTTTTCAACAAACTCATTCCTCTTCTCAACCCTACTAAAACCTGGCTGCTTATGGACATTCTTCTCCTTCATAATCTTCCTCAAATTTTCAGCCTCATGCCATTCTCCATCAGCAGCACAAATATTTGACAACATAACAAAACCATCTGGCTTTCTCAAGTCCATTTCGAAAAATTCCTCACCCATAGTTACAGCTAAATCTCTTCTTCCATGGATATTACATCCATTGAGGAAAGCTCCAGCCATTGAATTAGTGACATACATTGGCACTTGTCTCAACAAGTCATAAGCCTCTACAATCCTCCCAGAACGGCACAACATATCAACAACACAAGCATAATGCTCTTTACTAATTTTGACTCCATACCTCTCTTTCATCGATCTAAAAATCTCCAAACCTTTCTCTACTAAACCACCATGGCTGCATGCAGAAAGAACAGAAATGAGTGTGACTTCATTTGCCCGCATCCCTTCTTCCTGCATTCTCTCAAAAAGCTCAATTGAGGAATCAACCATCCCATGCTTCCCATAACATCCAATCATGGCATTCCAGGAAGCCACATTCTTAATGCGAGTTATCTCAAACAAAGTCCTTGCATCTTTCATACTGCCACATTTTGAGTACATGTCAATTAGAGCACTGCTAGTAAATACATCAATGTGAAGCCCCATCCTACAAACCAATGCATGAATTTCTCTACCTCTTTGAATCGAACCTGTTAACCCACCAGCCTGAAGAACTCCCGTTACAGTCACATTATTAGGCTTTATCCCTGAAACTAACATGCCCTTAAACAACTCCAAAGCTTCATTTTCCCGTTTGCTTTGAGCAAACCCTGAAATCATAGCATTCCAAGTGACCAAATCAGGAACAAAGCTTTCTGCAGTCATTCTAGAGAAGAATGCAAAAGCTCCATTGCTATCACCTCTCCTAGCATAACTAGCAATTATTGCATTATATGTGAATTGATTCAGTTCTAAGCCTTCCAACTTCATTCTTTCGAACAAAACTACAGCTTCACTAACTTTACTTACGTTACAATACCCAGAAATTATTGAAGTCCAAGACACTACATCTCTCTCAAACATTCCATCAAACACTTTACGTGCAGAACAGAGAAGTCCACATTTACTATACATATCGATCAATGCATTGCCCACAGATACATCATTTTCAAAACCCATTTGGGTCGCCACAGCATGAACTTGTTTTCCTTTATTTATATCAAGCATACCAACACAAGCTTTTAACAGTATGGAAAATGTAAATTTATTGCAACGATATATAAACTCTCGCATTAAAGAAAAGTACCCAATTGCTTCTTGGAAATTCCCCGTAAAAGCTGAGGCCATAACCATCCAATTCAGCATGAAAACATTCGGGTTAGGAATTTTATCGAACACCAAACGCGCATAATTCACGTCCCCACAACCCGCATACACGCCCACTAGCTTTGATTTCAATGAAAATACGTTCAAATCATTAGTGCACAACAAGGCATGTACTTGCTTGCCTTGTCTCAAAGCCTTGGATTTCATGCACTTGCCAAGCAAGCAATCCAAGTAGTTTACAGACAAGTTATTTATCGGGAAATTTGATCTATTCATTATTCAATGCGACACTCCACTCATATTTTTTATTTGTATGTTCGTTTCTGAAATCTTTGTGCTTCATCCAGCCTAGCCCATTTCAAAAAAGTTTTTTTTTTAATTTTTTTTTTATATTATAAAAATGGGCAATGCCTAAGTTTATCGTGACTTAGGCAGCCTAAAGAATTTTTTTTTTTTTTAACTGACGCTTAATCAGATTATTGTATTATATATTCTTAGAACTTATATTATTATATTTTTTTATTTTATGAAGTAGATATTCGGCCGAATATCTCTCACAGAGGAAGAATGTCTCCACTCTACTCGCATTTCGTAAGGGAGAAGAAAGTTTCAAGCACTTTCCACACAATTAAATTTAATTGAGGGAGGTTGAGTCTATGAGAACTCGAACCATTGTCCTTATAATCATGCTTAACTTTAAGGATAATAGTTCATTACTGGACTACAAGCCCAACTGGCGCAGCTTAACGAATCTAACAACATTGAATGTGCTTTAAGTTGGATCCAACGGATGACATCAAAATTATCGAAAAGTGATAGTAAATGATAAATCGATTGGGCCGGTCATTTTAAGTGATGGACTACTTGATCAAGGGGTTAATTCTAGAAAAAGGATAAATTTTCTTCTTATCCCGCCTCTCTCCTTTTTCTCCTTCTTCAATCGAAGCAATTTTCTACAAAAAATTTGACTAAGTAATTATAATTTTTAAACATTTATTATCATAATTATTTCTATAACTTAATTTCAATCCCCTGCAACGCCCTTTTTACTTAGAATTTCCCGTGCTTTATAACCTGTGTAATCCATGAACAATTTTGTTGTAAAACTAATACATAAATCATTCTTTTCCGTCATTAAGTTTGCTTCCCGTGCGTTATCAAATTTACTTCTTTTTTTTTTTTCATCCGTTATTTGGATTTTGAATAGCAATTTTACAATTAATTCGGTCCAAGTATTTTCTATGTACTCAATTTTTTCCCCATTAATTATCATGGACGAATACTGATTGAGTTGTAAAATTTGATCCTTTCATGCTCTAATCTTAGTTTCGAAATGATGAAAGAAACTCATGTTCCAACTTGTATAGGTATATGTTTAATAAAGGAATAATTAGGTTATGAACTTGTGAATTTTAGTTTTCATCTGCACCATTTTTCATCTCTCTGTCTCTTCATTTCACCTCACTCAACACCACAAGAAAATTTTTAGCCCTCACAGCCTTCAATCAAGACACAACAACCCTAAGCCGACAACAAGAACAGAAGCAACGACAACAAGAGCAGAAGCAAAAACAGACCCATATCTGCAACTTTCTTTACAATTAATTTCTTGATCTGGATTTTGTTTGACTCGGAAGAAAATGGCCGAAAGGGGAGAAGAATCACAATTAGAAATTGATTTTGTAGTCTCCAAGTTGGATTTTCCATCTGGATTTTGTTTGGAACCGAATAAAAACTCTGACTTTGATGTTTGATTTGAATCATTGAAATCCGGGTGGCGGGAATTCGGTAGTGGAGGTTGGCAGTGAACCTTTTTTACTCAGCTTAACGTTACGGTGTGTTCTTTAATTTGATAGTTAACTTTTGCCATGACCGGCTACAAAAGGAAATTTTCCCCGTTGACAATTGTTGGTGACCAGACTCCAACTGTTTAAAATCAATTTCATTTCATTGCTATTATATTCACTTGGCATCTATTTATTGGCAACCAATCATATCACGGACTGTAAGTTACGATAACGTAACTTAGGGAGATCCAAAAATATAATCCGCTGAATCAATGGTTTTCAAGTTAACGTTTTCAATTGGCCATATGAGTAGTTCACCTATGGGCCTGACACCAAGGCCTGATCGATTGTCAAAGAGTTATATTTAACTGACCGTCCGAAAAATTGAGGAAAATGATTTGGGCTTAACTTAATTAAGATATTATATATTAATTAAAGCTATTCTTCGAATATCCGAGAATTACCTTATCTCATTCTTGATTAAACATATCTATTCATTTGATATTACCCTTATTGAACTCTTACCAATTAAAATTTGAAATAAGACACAACTACAATATCAAAACGGAAAGATTTTATGTTGAACTCTTATTTGCTTAGATCTAAATTATACATGATGGACAGAACACATTAAAACTTGAATAATTTATCTGGGCTTTGATGCTTTTGAGGTTAAAATCGATTGCCAACCTCAAAAAGGTTTGGAAAATTTTTTGTGTGGAGCACAATTGTTAGTTGGGTTGCTTAAAATTGATGTGTAGCATTTTGTTCTCTTTGCAAAATTGATGTGTAGCATTTTGTTCTCTTTGCAAATGAAATGCTTATCCAAAAGCTGTGCTGGTGAAAGTCCAATATTTGTCCTAATTCTGCTGAAGAGGATTTTCAAGTCCTTATCATGGAGGCGTTCTTTGAATAATGCAAAAGAACAACGATAAATACTGCCAAAAGATCTTTTTTTCTTTTTTCTTGTTGTTTTGACGATGAGCCCTATTGTTACTTTAATACAGTCACTCTCTTGCCAACTGGATTGAGCTCCATAGTCAACATTTTTTGGAAGACTTGGCATTAAAAAAGTTCATGAAATCTGGATGTTTTGGCTTGGCCTTTTGTTAAAATTGGATTCAAACGCACAACACAATTGAACATGCATAATGGCTCTTAAGAACTCTTAAGCTAAACAGCAAAAGAATTTACATTGAACTGATAAATGAAGCTGGATCTGGAGGAGTCGAGACATCCACAGCTCCTTCTATCATTTGAGTGACTTTCTTCATCGTAGGTCTCAGGGATGGATCCTCTTGAATGCACCAAATTGCAATCATCACAAATTTTTCTACTCTCTTTATGTCATCCATCGCTTCCTCGTCATTCTCCACTAACAGGTCTAGTTTCCTCTCTCTGAAGCAATCATATGCCCAGTCCGCAAGTATCATTTGACATTCTTCCCTTGCATCAACCTCAAAGTTCTTTCTGCAGCAGACAAGCTCAAGCAGCAGAATTCCGAAGCTGTAAACATCTACTTTGGCAGTTATAGGCAGGTTTCTGAACCATTCAGGGGCAACATACCCTTTGGTTCCCCTTATGGCAGTTGTTGTTTGAGTCTGGTCTGTCTTCAGAAGCTTGGCCAATCCGAAATCAGAAATTCTTGCGTTGAAAGTATCGTCTAGAAGGATATTCTGAGGCTTGATATCACAATGTATGATCTGAGATTTGCACTCTTCATGCAAGTAAAACAGGCCTCTCGCTGTTCCGAAAGCAATCTGCATTCTTTTGTACCAATTAGGCCTTCTTGACTTTCCGAACAGGAAGTCTGCTAAGGAGCCATTGCTCATGTACTCGTACACGAGTAGGCGGTGTTCTCCTTCGTTGCAAAATCCCAGCAGCTGGACTAAATTCTTGTGATTTGTTCGGCCAATTGCACTGATTTCTGCTTTGAACTCTTGCTCACCTTCATTCACTGCCTTGTATAACTTCTTGACAGCAACTGGTTTTTCATTCTCGGTGCTTAAAACCCCTTTATAGACTTTTCCAAAAGCACCCTCTCCAAGCTCTTCCTTGAATCCTCCAGTAATTACCTCCAGCTCTTTGCAAGTGAAATCCTGCAGGTTCATTTCCTGCATGCCTTTTTGTGACTCAACTGTATTCTGTTTCCTTGGATTCCGGCGGCGAAAGAAAATGAAGGTCACTAGGAGATGCAGAAAGATAGAGCCACCAAGTGTTGCGGATAAAATGTAGATCAATGTTGAATTTTCCTTTTTGTTTGAGCCTGATCCTGCGGATGCATCGGAGTAATCTTTCCTTACTTTTACCAAGGCTTTGCCTCCCACGCTGGGATCAATCTTCCCGTTTGAGAGAGGAGCTCTCTTCTTCCAACACTCTCCCTCTCGAAAAATGGCAACGGCACAAAAACAGTCACTCAAGCAAGCCTCTCTACACCAATCCTCATCCACTGATGTAAAATGTTCATAGTCATTAAGGGGCCAGTCTGTATTAGGCATGTCTCTGAATTCAAAAAGATCCATCTCTTCAACTGCTCTATCACAGCTTTGCGGGACGAAATTCTCTTTGCATCCCTTCATCACATCATCTGGATCAAAGAAAGTGTAACCGGGAGGGCACTGGCACAACTTTCTCTGATCATCTCCCAAGCTGCAGAAGCTGTTGAACCCGCAAGCTCCACTGCCTGTGTCCGCTCTAATTCTCAAGCAGATATTTGATGGTATAAATGACAAAAGAGACCAAGCCTTAGGCCATCTCCCACCACCGGAAGCAGAGCTTTTCGGGTAGATGTAGTGCCTGAAAACCCCATCGGGATCAACAACTGCCCTCTGGTGGAAATCTTGAGCCGTTACATTATTTGATGTCACTGGATTAAGTATGCTTCCGTTCCTCGCTGTAAGGTATATAAAGCCAGACCGGTTGAAGACCACTTGATAGCCACTGCCTATAGAATTTTGAGTTGACCAGTAAGGAGCATTAGCGCCATCAAATGGATAAATTGTGGTGTAGAGGAGAAGATTCCCATCTGTTTGCAACTCAAACATGAATCTTCCGGATGAATAATTGGTCTCCGTGAGACGAGCGATAACTTTGGTGCCTTGACTCATCACCTGTGTCGGTAAAAGGGTGTCTGTTGGATCATCAAAACTCTCCCACATAGTGGAAGAATCCTGGCTTGCCAGCACAAAGTTGCCAGTATCAAGCATGGCTGCATAGGCTGCTCCGGTGGCTGCAGGTTCCCTCCATATCTCCTTGCCAGATGAATCTCTCAGAAGCAACTGCCCATCTCTAGTAAGCTCAACTTTTGATCCTCTTTGCAGAAGATTATCTCTATTTGCTGACCATACAATCGTTCTTTCCGGGATTTTGTTGAACCATATAGCTAATAGAAACCCCTGGTCGCCAATCTGTCGGAAGCCAAACGCAAAGTCCCCAGATTGCGAAATCCAAGAAGCCGCGGAATTATCATTTGATGCTGTGAGTGATGAACCCAATGATATGTTACTAAACGATTGAGCAGCTGTGGAAATTGGAAGCAACAGAGGCATTAGGAAAAATAAGAGACTCTGCATATTTCCTAGGTTTATTTTCCAGACAGGGAAGGAATCAAAAGACCTACATTAATTTGCACGTATGATCAATTCTTATACGTCACTATTAAATTATTAATGCAATTGACTTCATTTCATTGAACTTTCTGACATTAAAGTCTGATTATTCCTCAGCCGGCCTGAATAAAAAATAAAGAAAGAAAGATGACTTAGGAACCGCGTTACCACATGAATCTTTGCAGAAATTATGCAGTAACTGCTAGTGACAGCCACTTCATTGTTTTCTTTTGTAGAGTTTGAGTTTTCTTATTACTTGTCATGATTTTGCATATTTACTTTGTTTCCTCTTGAGCATACGCTAGAGAGTTCAGAAATTTAGTCATTGAATTAATTAGTTTTGCCCTCTCCCTTCACCTGGCTTTACCGAGGCAAACCGACAAAAAGTGCATGAAGACTTTGTTAAACAAAATGATACTTGTTGACAGCTAGGCCAGACCAGAAAACTAAAAAGTGATTTATAATTTTCAAATCGCTAAGGCATTGCACTTTATCGTCGTCGTCGTTGCTGTTGTTTTGATTTTTGAAGTTTTGATATCACAGTATAAATTCTTTATTATTATACAGCGACAAATCCACAAGTCTTAAACCATATATATATATATATATATATTTGATCAAATAGATAATAATACTTTATGTTGACAAATGCTATTGAGGGTCAGTTTGCTAATGACACAGTTTTTAAAATAATTATTTTTAGTTAAATTATAAAAGTAATTACCTCTAATAAAATCAGTTAAATATTTGATAAAATTTATTTTTAGGAGTGTTATAACTTTAAAAAAAAATCATAAGTATTTAGTAAATTTTATTATTAAATTGTTGTAAAAATATAAATAACTGAATTAGATATAATTTTTAATAAAATTTATTTACATATTTATAAACATCTATACAAAATATTTTAATTATGTATGTATAATTGGTAACTAAAATAAATATTTATATTATTTATTTTATTTATTTATTTTGTTATCTCAATATAATTGGTAGTAATAATAATCTTTTTAAAGTTACATGAGGTTATATATGAAAATTGTGTTAAATATAAAAATAATTCTCAAAATCAGATTTTGAAAAACTACTACTTTCTTGCTTTTTAAAATCTATTGTAGGATATAATGATTTTGTCAAAAGTAATTTTTAAAACAATTATTAAATACCAATATTAATTTTTAACTTTTAAAAATTACTTTTGAATCTCACAAAAACAATCTCAGATGGATGATGGATCATTAATCCCTTAAAATTTTTTAAAATTAAATTAAATTTAAAATAATTGTACTTAGACTTGATATTCTCAAACTTGACTTGGCCCATTTCTATTTGGGCTTGACCCAAAGAGTGATAATAGTAGTAAAAGATAAATGTAATTGAACCTTTTTTTTTTTTTTACAAAAATGATTGCTTACAAAATTGGGATACAAAAGTAAAGACGGTGCTGTGTTTATTATAATCTTTCTCTATTGTCAGGAATAATTAGAAAGAAAGGAATTAAAGAGAGTAAAAAAAAAGGTTCCAACAGCCAAGCTTCTTAATTAATAGAAACATTTATGCAGTTGAAATTTGAAGCTGTGGCTAAAAGCACCACACATTTATTGTAACATTTCTATTTTATCTTATTTTTAAAATTTCATGTAGACTCAAGTTGTAAATAAAAAAAGAAATTAAATGTTTAGTGAATTTATATAACAAGGTAAATTTAGCTTTATTTGTTGCAGAATATTAGGGCAAGCCAATGCAGAGTTACGAGAAAGTCAATATGTTGAACTGGAATCCTCCCTTGATTTTATGATATAAAATTAGCAAACTGCACCATTTTTTCAAAACTCAAAAGCAAATGCATGCATACATCGAAATTTGAGCAAAATGTGATTTTGACAAAATTTCATGGTTGGATTCTTGTCCATATAGATAATTTGGCTTATTACAGAAATTTTCTCTTGATTGTTAAAGTCTTGTCATTTTTTTAAAGAGAAATTACTATTTTTTTACTTTGTAGATAATAAATGGCTAAAAATATTACACTACTTTGAAATCTTTCATTTTTAAATTTGAAGTTTTCAAAAATACTCTTTTTAAATTGAATTAATCAACAACCTCTTTTTCTTTCTCTCTTTTTTCCTCTCCTTTCCTTCGTAATCCAGTGGAAAATATTAGTTTGATTATAAATAATGTGAAAAAAATAAATTCAAAATTTAATCTTAGTCACTCATTCAACAAGGAAAGTAAGAAAGAAAAAAAAGACGAAAATGTGATTATTTTTCTTTTAAATCTTACGTTAGTGAAGTTGAAACTCGTTAGTGAATTTTAACTAAAAGACAAATTTACTTTTGTAATGTAATTTAACATTATAATTTACAACATTTTTCAATAAAGATTAGAGAGGATAAATGATGTTGGATTTCAGTAAGGTTAGAAACAAAAATCATACAAATGTTTGATCAAATTTTCTCATTGGAGGCCTTGCCTTAAAAAGATATTTGAATATTTAAAAAAAGACTTCAAACATTTTTTTGACGTACTAAGCATACTAAAAATTTTAGACGTTTTATGACCCTTAACCAAAAAATAATAATAATAAAAGAAATCTTAACAAATATTAATTACCATTATTTAATTCCAATAATATTATTGTCTTCTTTTTTTGGGTTAAAATAAAGTGAAAGGTAGATTTGAAATTTGGTATCACCTAAATAAAAAGCTAATGTTACTTATTATCAGAAGAAGGGAAAAGAAAAAGAAAAAGGGCGTGAGTGCTAAAAGAGCAATGAAGAAGTCAAAACGAGGAAGAGATGGGAGAAGCAAAATTATAAATTTGGTAGATAAGGGCAGTTGTAGTGCCTTGTATTTCTCTCCACAAAACCAACCAAATCTCCTTTATCATTTTATTTTCACCACTTTATTCCTTACCATTCAAAAAGTAAAAATGTTATCTATTTCTAACATTTTGTCTTATAAGAAATAAATGATATATCATATATTTATGCAAATATGTTTTATAAGGGTTTAGGGTACCTTAAGAATACCGTTAAATAATCTAAAATCAATTAGTATCACTAATATTTATTCATCCATGCTGCATAAGGCAGGTACCATGAGGTACAATAGTCACCAACCTATTTATTATTACAAGTCCTTAAGCCTTATTATTATTATTTCTTCAAAGCAACATAAACTAAAAATAAAAAGAAACATTAAAAGTTGAAAAACAATAGAAAATCACCATCACAGATACAATTTGAGTTTTTAACAGAAAAACACTATCAATATTGATTTAGAATGACCACAACTCAAAAATCTGTTGTAATAAAAGAGATATCATTTATTATATTTATCATTGAGAAATTTAGCTATAAAAATAAAAATTATAAAACTTCTCTTATGCAGAAATAAGATTTTTTTTTTAATTGATTTGTGATACAAAATTATTTAGTCCATTAAAATTTGAAAAACAAACATTTGAAGATTTAGTAGAAGTTTGTACTTTCTTATGTTGAAGGCCTTGGAAATCATGTCAGGTACATGAAAATCTTAAAGTATGCAACTACTGCTACAACTACATGGCATCTTCTTACTGTTACGGAGACTATTCATTTTACCAAAATAACCTTGTACTTCAATTTTCTTACATAAATTTCAGTAGTACTGGTACCCAACACACACAGGGACTACTGCATAGCTAATCCACAAATATCTCTTCCATTCACAGCTCCTCTCTTTCCTTTGCGTTCTCTATCTCTCTCTCATTCTCTTTCATTTTGTTTTATTTTTGGCTCATGTTTTGAAGGGGCCACCCACAACTGTTAAAAACTTTTGCATGTCAGTACCTAAATTCTTTTGAATCTCTATGTTTCTTGATCTGGGTATCAATTGTTTTTGCTTTGGATCATAGTCGAAGTCGTTCAAATATTCTTTTTCCTTTATTTTTTTCTGTTTTGTTTCTTGTCAAGTTTTGTCGTTTACCAATCCTCTAACAGATAAAACACCATCTGGGTTTTGGTTCTTTTTGAGTTTCTTTGCTTGCTTTAACAGATTCAAAGTAATGGGTTTCTTCTTGATGATGCAAATACACTTTGTTTCATATCAGGTTAGTTTTTTAATGTCCTTTCATTTGTTCTCTTACATGTCATGTCCTATTATTTGTTTGTTTTAGCTGTAACAGGTGTTTTATTGGGTTATGGATTGATTTCTTGGTGTAAAATTTGTTTATTAGCTGAAGTTGTCAGTCCTATTGAGTTCGTGTGTTGAAAGAAAAAATTGTTTTAAGTGCTGTAGTTTGGATCTTGTTTTCATATATGAAAAAACTAATTTTTGTTTTGAAATTTTATTTTACTTCAAATTTTTTTAGAAGTGTTTGATTCTCCTTATGTCATGACTGCTTCTCTTCTTATTGCCTTTTTCCCCTAATTGGATTTTTTATAAAGCAAGTTACTTTGCCTTGGGATTTGACTTTTGTCTTGATTGATATTGCTGTGCTCTCAAGTCTCAACTATAGAGATTAAACTCATATAAAGTTCAGTACTTTGGATGTGTAGGTTCTGGTTTGTGTTAGTCTGTTCATTGATTGTATGTGAGCATGTTATTTTTTCAATCCCCTGTTCTGGTTTGATTTGGGAATGCAGGAAAAAAAGGGTAAAGAAATCAAATTTCTCTTATGATTTTGAAGTTAGTTCAATTGAATGAAATTTAAAGTGCTTTTAATTTATTTTCTTTGTTTCCTCTTGCAATCTGTTGGAGGTGAAAAATATGATTTGTCGTTAAGTTCTTCTTCTGGATTACTGTTAAAATGAAATCGCCTTAGCATGCACCCAAAGTCTATAATGGGGTCTTTGTTTGATGAGAAAAGAGTAAGAAAAATGTCTCCGTGCCATTCTTTCTTGCAAGTGCGGTGGAGTGCTACATGTTGTCATCTTCTGCCATGACTGTTTTTGTTTCTGGAACATAACACATGGCTTTCTGATTACTCTTTGGTTTATTAATGCTTCTGAATTGTATTTGATCTGCTATGGTGTTTCTTTTCGTACTTGAGTATGTCTCTTTTGGTTCTTTCTATGTAATCTAAGATGTGATGGATGGATTCATTTTGGTTTTCAAGCCGAAAATCACCGCTACTCTTGCTCATGAATACTAGCTTAGCATATATTTGCCAGAATTTAATGTTTGAAGACTGAAGTAACGGAAACTGCTATTGTTTGTCTAACCAACTCATTTTCCTATACTTTCTTCTTTGGCAGAGAGAATCTCTGTTTGTATGAGTATTTTGTCAGTTAAGCTTTAAGACTATGGGCAGAGGCAGAGGAAAGGGAAAGAAGTTGACTGTTAGCAATCACGATGATGCTGGAAGTGGCGAAGAAGAGAAAATTCCTGCACAGAAGAGAAGGGGTAGGCCACAAAAACCATTAAAGGATGATATTGATGATGAAGAAGCTGAAAAAATAGAAGAGGAAGATGCTGAAAATGGAAAAGCCGGTACACCAAGCAAAGACGTCAAAAGTCCTGCCGCATCAGAGAATGGAAAAAAGAGGAAGCGTAACTTACAAGTTAAAGAGAAGCCTGTTTCAGTCAAAGAGGAAAATGGTAATGGAACCAGATCAAGCACTGATGACTCGACCAAGTCAAATGGGTTCCGGCATAATGGGAGTAGGAGGAAAAATAAACCTCGTCGGGCAGCTGAAGCTGTTGTTGAATGCAAGTAAGGTTATGGATGGCTATTGCAATGGGTCTCAGCTTTTTCCCATTGCCCGATAAATGACAAAATAGGGAGTGAGGCCAAGTAAATTGAAAGTTTCATTTTTCTTTCATTCTGTTTCTTTCTAATTTTTGCAAATCTCTACCTTCAATTTGCTTTTGAATTCATGTGGGAGCTTTTGAGCTGATTCTGCTGGTTGTAATTTTTGTTTATGATAAGATTTTATATCACCATCTGTTCCTTGTATTATATTATTTTGAATGACATGCATAAGCTGCTAGTTATTTTTCCACCATATCTCAGTATTATCTTCTTTGATTATAACCTCGTAAGGCATGAATGAAATGCAAAGTTTTTACCTAGTCAACTCTATTTGCATTCTTGATGATTATGAGCGAGCTTTTGGTTAGTGATGATGAATATTTGCTTGGGTTAAAATTTAAAATTATCTTACTCTATAATCAAAGTAGCTGGATTGTTAGGTCTCTAATGTCTAGAACTCTGAATTCTGTTTGACATCATCTCGTATTATCGGATATTGCATAATTGCTACTTTACAAATTGATAGAAAGTAAAGCTTGGATGTTCATTCTTCTTTTTTTAACTCATAATATATAAAAAACACAGCTTCTTAGCTTCAGCCAAGTAGCACTCCGCACCTTCTATTACTGTGTGTGGAGTGCTACTTGGAGAACAGAACAAAGATTTTAGTTACAGGTGAGGTTTCAGGGGCTCAAATAATGGAGATTCCTAAACTCGATATTCAAGTTTTTGTGTTGATGAGTATTGTTATATAGGGAAAGAATTCTTAAATCCCTCTCCAAAGAGGCTGAACAGTAGCTGAGACCTAGAGTAAGAAAAGAGATGAGTGGCATCAAATTTTCTTTCTTTGCTTTTGGAAAATTTGGTTTGCTCTTATATCTCCATATGATCTGCTTCATCTCAATATGTGAATCTGGCATCATTTATATATTATCTGACCTGGATTGGTTTGTGTATTGTGTTGTTAAAGAGCATGAAACTTCACTATGGCACATTAATATGTTTTAGCATTCTTCCAGTTTTTCCTTAGGATTATGACGCTCAGATACTTGATGTATATGTTTTAGGCTTTGACCATTTCTTACAGACGTCTCTTGCCTCTTGTGACTACTAGTTCTTGAATATTTCCTTCTCCCAGTGACACTAGTGTAATGAAGTTGCGCTTGCAGTATTACATAGAACGTGTTGCTAATGTAATCTGTTCAGTTCAGTTAATGTTGGTTTTACGTGGATTGCATACGAAAAGATAATAGCTTGTTTCTTTATTAGTAAGATCATGTATCTTACCATGGAAGCATACAATTCAGCTCTCTTCGCACTAATTTGATTGAATACAGACTTTATGGTATCAAAATATGTTTGCTCAATTAGCTGTAATACTGCAGCCATTAGTGCATGCTGTAATCCTGATGGCTTGGAAAAACATAATTTCAACTTTCTTTGGTTTGGCTGCCTACCCTTTTAGACTAATACGAGGCAAAACCAGCAAATCTAGATGGGTTGTTTTGACTGCTGTGATCTCTTTAAAGCTAATAAAATGATGTTGGTTGACTGCTTCTACTGAAAAACTAATGAATTTCCTATAAACAATATCATTATGCATCAAATATACAATGAATTTGCTTGGCTGGTGCATCATTGCTGAGGTGCTTTTATGAGTTATCCGACGTGGAATTTAAGTGCTTCGGGCCAAATGAATTTTGAAGCCCATACGGCTTATGAGTTGGTGGGCTTTCTGTGTACCGACAACCCACTAAGACTGCTTAAATGAATTCAAAATTTTCTATTAAAAGATATTAGTTTGTTTCTCTTTATTAATCATGGGAACAAAACAAAAATGCAAATTATTTGGCATTTGCCATGTTCCAATTGAACAATTACGAAGGAGAAAAAAATTCAAAAAAGAAGGGGGAAATGCAATTGTTTTGTTCGACCGCAAAAATATTATGAGAGCTTAGTTTTGAGGTATGATTCTGTGAATGATGGGGATGATTCAC
Source organism: Citropsis articulata (assembly GCA_030449925.1). Lineage (NCBI taxonomy): Eukaryota > Viridiplantae > Streptophyta > Magnoliopsida > Sapindales > Rutaceae > Citropsis > Citropsis articulata. Next base: position 3,790,544 of record JASUUH010000096.1, on the reverse strand, counting down.
CTCAAAAACAGTTTTCTGGAATGCATAGAGCTGTAACAGTCATGAAACTAAAAGGAAATAGCCGTTAGGGTTGATGCTGGCTATAGTCGCAGCTGTACTCTGACAATCAAGTTATATAAGGGTTGGAGAGGTGCAAAGAAACCTTAAAACAAGTGAATTTTAGAGTTGTAGAGAAGAAGCTAAACCTATTTTATTGACACTGACCTAATATATAAGAAGTGCCCTTGAGGGGCATTTTAGTTGTCTTTTTGGACATATAGTGGGTTGTAATAAGTCATTTTTTTAGGTAATTTGACTATTCAACTTGAGTTCTTCACTCTCTTTAAGGTTGGACTGTGTTAACTGTGAGACTATCTCTAATGACAGCATATCTTAATCTCTAATTGGCTTATTTCAAATGAGCTAATTGGGCTGTAGCAATTATTGACTTCGTTGTTGGTGTCTCAGATAGTAGCTAAGTAGGTTCCCTCTCTCACTATTAGCGCATGTGACTGTTGGAGAGATAGTTTGATAAGATTCCTGTGGGGATCATACCATGCTAATGTGTAACAGGAGAGATAGTTTGATATGATTCCTGTGGGGATCATACCATGCTAATGTGTAACAATTTTAGTGGAGGGTTTGTCATTGTTACAGTGGTCTTTCATTAAAATGTGGCAACCTTAAAGTGATTTAGGAGATATTTTTTGCGCTTTTCTTGAGATCTTCTCATTTTATCTTTATCCTTCCAATTTCCTCTTCACATTTTGTAAGGGTATATTAGACATGGGACCTATCGCGCATGTATTTCTCTCTAATTATGGGCTAGTTTGGGATTACGGTGGCTAATTAAATAAGTTACTTATGCTATGCGAATAAAATAAGCAGCTAATTAAAAAGGCAACTTAGTATTTGATAAACTGTATTATTGCGGTTACTATGAGTTTAAAAAGTGGGCATATGCATTTGGTAAATGTTATTACGAAAGTGCTGTTTTATTATATAATGACTAAAATAGATATAAGTTTGAATTGCCTTTTAGAGTATGTTTAATAAATTGTTTAGACATATCTTTTTTTTAAGTACGTAAAATTACATAATGTGAAAAAAAAACTCAATAAAATAAAATCTAATGAGCTTCATGATCTATTACATAAATATGAATAAAATTTATGCTTATATATAATTAAAATAAAATAAAAAATAATATGTATTACATTCACATTAAATTAATAATGGAGAGAACATATTGTAGCTGTGTTCGTAAATTAATTGTGGCGGTAAGATGATATCTAAAGGTTATATATTAGGGTTTATAAAAAAGTAAGATATAATTTTTTTTGTTGTAAAATACTAAAGTTATAATAGAAACTTTAAAAAAATATGGTGATTTATTTAATAAGCTACAAATAAAAAATAACTCCTCAACTACTTTTAAAAGTTGTTGTCAAAATAGAAAAAATCATGAAATAAGCTACTTGTACAAAATTTATCAAACACTTTACTTGTCAAAAATTATAAAATAAATAACTTATTAAATTTCAACTTCAATCCTAGACGGAGCTCCTATGACTCAAATTTTACTACAAGTAATAATTCATTGGTAATTTGCTTAAATATTGTCAATTGGCAGGCTTGCAGGCCTCTAAACATAAGCCCAGCCTACAGACAAGTCAGATCGGGCTAGCAAATAAAGTGGACCAAGTTTATTCCATAATTTTATTTTCAGTGAGAAGGTGCAGCTAATGGAGTAGAGGGCCAAGCATATGGGATACTAATTTTCATATAAATGGGGGAGGTAGGTGAAGAATGGTTCAAATCAAAAGCATCGTTACTTCCCTCTCTCTCTCTCTCTCTCTCTCTCTCTCTCTCTCTCTCTCTCTCTCTCTCTCTCTATATATATATATATATATATCTGTAATTTACATGTATATATCTAATTGATTTTTTTTTAATTTTCTATAAGTTTGCATATTTGGTGAAATTACGGAAAAGATTCTTGATGAGATCAATGGAGATGCGGCAGTTGATTCATATCATCGTTATGAGGTAGTAGTATGATTGCTAGCCAATTCAAGAGGGCACAAAATTTTAAAATAACACTTCCTTAGTATATCAAGTGGATATTGATTTTATGTGGGAAATAAATATTGTGACAACCTTGAGAACATTTAAAAAATAAAATTTATTTGTGCATCATTTTCTGTTTATTTCTATAATAAACACAAGGTCAAATTATATTCTCTTGGCACCCCAACTGCAGGACAAGATGAGATCTCAATACCCTTAATGCTGCAAATGCAGTGCTACCTACTTAATTTTGGTGGGCTTTATCCTGAATCCATTACCTTGATTTCCAGGGAGTAATTGATCACGATTATTATTCAAATATACAATCAATTGTAATTGATTAATCTAATTTCATAAGGGTTCTGTCGTCTCCTCACTAGAAGTCAAACTTTTAGATAAAAATAGTTAAACTCTTCTTTCAACGTTGAATAAATTGTACTGTTTCTATCTTTTTTTTTTTTTCAAAATATTTAATGAACCACAATTTTCGATAATAAATTAAACATGTGAAGGTTGAATATAATATGTTATGTGTCCTTTTCCATGACATTCAGCCTATTTTACTCCTCTATATAATGCCAAATACGAAGCAAGCTACTGGCAAACTACACTCAGTTATGGCAATTCAAACCAACTCTCTCTTTGCTCTCCTCATTCTTCTTGGCTCGGCGAGCTTTAGCAATTTTGTTGTTGCTGCTAAAATAACAAATAATTATGATACAACTTTTTTTAATAGAACTAGTTTTCCTTCTGGCTTCATTTTCGGAACAGCATCATCAGCTTATCAGGTAAAACATTCAACTCTCTGAATAAATATCTCTCACTCCGTCCAGGTTTTTCAATTGAAAAAAAAAAAATGGAAAGAAGGATCCATCACAGGGCTAGCTATTTGTTTTTGTCTTTTTTCCCCCTCAGTATGAAGGTGCCGCAACTGAAGGTGGAAGAGGTCCAAGCTTGTGGGATACTTACACTAACAGACACCCAGGTTTTGTTTTCTTTTGTTTTCTTCTTCTTTTTCTTTTTCTTTTCAATTTTCTGGCTCACGGGAATTGTTAAATGTCAGTGAGGATACAAGTGCTAGAACAGTTGTGTGTTAATTAGTTTATACATATATCTATATGTATACGTCATTAAAAGATAAACTAGTATTTATAATTAAGAGTTGTTCGGGAATGATTTGATATAAGGTATTTATAGTTCGAAATTTTGTAAAAGGAATTTATGCTCCTACACTATAATAAGAGAGGAACAGGGTCTCAAAATCAATAATTTTCATGTTGAGACTCAATTCGCACCCTCAACTTTGAGGGCGCAATAGTCCCAAAATTTAATTTTGGATTGTATGATTGAATTTGTTTACACATGAAATTTGTCGAAATTTGAAATTTTGTATTAAAAGTACAAAAAATAAAAATAAAGCCCACATGTTCAGACTCGGAGCCCAATCCTTTCACTTCTTAATTAAAAAGTACAAAAAATAAAAAATGAAGCCCACATGTTCGGACTCGGAGCCAAATCCTTTCACTTCTTAATTAGTTGTTTAATTTGTGTTGTCAAATTTAAGTCCACATATGTACTTGTGGTGGCTATATATATATATATATGTTAGTAGAAATATTTTGGCTCGAACTATTTTCCTTTGTGTTCAAAGATAATCAGCTCTATTTTAAAGTCCGTTTTAGATTGGACGTAAATTATTAGCAGCATTTATGTTTGTTATGCCACTTGTTTGGTAGCATCATGAAACTTGAATTCTTTATTTAATTATTTTGAGAGGATTAGAAAAGCTTCATTCATATATATATATATATAGATTAGAATAGTTTAAAAGCTGGACATTGACCCTTTCCTTGAATATAGAATTTCGAAACCATGTGACTCAGATCGAATAAAATAAACCAAAGTTATTTTTGAATAGGCATTAATATTTTGAAATTTGAAAGATGCACCATCAAATGTGACAAAAGCGATTGAAAATTATATTATGTTAAGTTCATGTAGACGTAATTATCTTATCAAATTAATTAAAGGTTTGAGTTGTCGTTATTGTTTTTGTTCTTTTATTAATCTGTTCTAAACAGATCACATTAGCTATAGTAGGACATCTATCTGTCATCATTACCATTATTTTTTAATTTCTATTATCATAAATTCAGCTATATTCCATGGAAACCTTTTCAAGAGATGAGGTCCCTTTTTCACCACCAAATAAATAAATAAGTCTCCTTGTCCACTGCTACATTTTTTTCCCCTTTTCTGCAATTCAGGAGCGGATTTTACATTGATTTTGATAATTAAAGTGAGCAATATTTTTTATAGTACAAATTCAATAACAATCTTATATAAAATTATTTGAAAACTTTCTTGCATATCTGTTCGAAATTTTAATATTCTAACATCGATTCCGGATAAGATATTAACTCTCAAAATGGACCATACTGTTTGTTCGTGAATGTGACAAAACGGCAACTTTTAAGAATGGTCGCACATACGTTTTTTTTTTTTCCTTTAATGGGGGAAAAATTTATAATGTCAATGGGGATTATCATCTTGAAAGAAGTATTGATTGGCCAATAGGAAGTGGAAGCCGGGGCCTGTTCTTGTTTGTTGTTTTATGACTCGACAACATGGGATGCCATGCCATTAATGGTCTCCAAACCAGATTTCGAATTATCCTAATTTTTGTAAGCCACATGTTGACATGATTCAGGTAATGCGTCTGATACTAATACTTCATTCTTACTTTTTGTTTTATTAATTTTAATTAGTTGTTTATAAATGAAATCTTTTTAGATAAAAATTTAAAATAAACGATCTTTTTCAATGGATAATAAAAGAAAAGAAAATATATAAATAATTTAATTTTACTAAATCCAATAATTGACATTATCTCGAAGGTTTATCATAATAATCAATTATTGTTTTATTAAATTCATTCTTATTTTCTTTTCTCTCATTAATATATTATTTTCTATATAAATGTTAAAATATTGTGATATTTAATATATTATTTATTTGATCAAATTTAATAAGGATAAAAATGTATGAGTTGGTATCGAGTTCTAAAGTTGAAAAAAAAATCAATAAATCTTTATTTTAGAGATTCGGATAATAAAGCAAACAAAAATTGAATTAATCCTTCTGTATGGAAAATTGGAATTCAATTATAGCTTATATAATTCTCTCTAAACGCCTACATAGCTATGTTTATAGACAAATCCTCATAATCTGAGATAAAAATTTAAAAATCCCTAAACGATCTTTTTCTCAATGGATAAAAAAAAGAAAAAGAATCCGATAATTTTAGGCTTAGAAAGTTCGTAACCTTACTGACCAATAATTTGACATTATCTCGAAGGATCATAAAATAAGTTATTAAACTTTTATCAATGTTTTTCTATATAGAATTTTTTTGTATATGTTAAAATAAATTTTATAAATGGCTATACGTTTAGTTGATAAAATCTCTTGAGTTGGAATAAGAGGTCTAATGTTCCAACTCTAGTCATATAGGTGGAAAGAAAATTTAATAAAAAATCCTTCTGTACATAAAAAAATTCAATTATATGTCGAAGATGGACAATTTTCATCTACATAGCTCTTACAATTCTCTCTAGTGGATGTTGCCATGTTGGCACTTTATGAGATACAAATTAACTTGAGCATCATAATGTAACTAATGTTGTTTACTTTTTGAAGCCAAATTATGAAGGACCAATCACTAATTTACTAAATGAAGAGAAATCCTCTTTGTGCTTTCTGTTAATTAGACGAATTTCTTATATTTGGCAGAGAAGATAAAAGATGGCAGCAATGGAGATGTGGCTGTTGATTCGTATCATCGCTATAAGGTGTGATTGGTAAAGGGTTTGTGTTCAATATTTTGATAAACTCTTTAGATGCAATTTATTAATTCTGTTTTTCTATTTTAATAGGAAGATGTTCGAATCATGAAAGAAATGAACCTTGATGCTTACAGATTCTCCATCTCATGGTCTAGAATATTGCCAAGTAAGACAATCTTTAAACCATCAATAATCCCTATTACTTTTAGCTTTGATACACGTCATTAAATCTTGATTTTTTTAATTAATTAATTTATTTTCGTGTCTAAAAATTTTGTGACTTAATTGCGCCTAAGATGGAAAGCTGAGCGGGGGCGTGAAAAAGGAAGGAGTGAGATACTACAACAATCTCATCAACGAGCTGATAGCTAATGGTCAGGGTTATTTCATCTTTTGTACATATATACGTATTTTTCACAAACACTAGACTTAAAAACCTTTAATAATTAATTCTTCATTTATCTGTTCAATTTTTTTTAAAAAAAAAAAAAAAGTGGTGGTGACCACCGAATTTTAATTTTTCGGCCTCCAGGAATAAGGGTCGGCAGCACAACAAAATAAAAAATTGTTTAAAACCATTCAGTCAAATCTTAGAATTATTTAATTACTTAATTCGCTTGTATATTCTTTTAATTAATGAGGTGTAGGTATACAGCCCTTTGTAACACTCTTCCACTGGGATACACCCCAAGCCTTAGAAGATGAATACGGTGGCTTTCTGAGTCCTCGCATTGTGTAAGCACTTACATATTTATGCTTTCAGGATTTTCATTATTGTCAGATCCATTTTCTATAAAACATATATTTTACAAATTGAAAACCGAAGAAATCTAAGCCCAGCATTTTTTCTTTTTGAAATTCCGGGAATATTTCTTCCAGTTATGTTCTAAGTACCAAATTGACGCACTTGTTTTCCAGAAATGATTTTCGGCATTATGCACAAGTTTGCTTCAGAGAATTTGGTGATCGAGTGAAGCATTGGATTACGCTAAATGAGCCATGGACTTACAGCGTAGGTGGTTACGGTGCCGGATTTTTGGCTCCCGGACGATGCTCGGATTGGCAGCAATTAAATTGCACCGGTGGGGATTCCGGGGTGGAGCCATATTTGGTGGCACATCACCTCCTTCTTGCTCATGCAGCTGCAGTACATTTGTACAAGAATACATATCAGGTTTAATTTGCCTCTACAGTTCCAATGTAGTTTTAGTGACTACATAAACTTGATCTTATGGGACTTGAAAGTGCGTCTCATATATTTTATGCAGTATAAATTAAAATTTAGCCTTAGTGAGCACAAAAAATTTGAAAAGAAATTCAGTTTTTATTATCTTTTATTTGTGAAAATTTTCGGCTTTGCAAGGACTAAGGAAATTTTACTAAATAAAATAAGAAGTGACTCCTAATCTGTTAATCATGAGAGGAAATTTGGCTTTAATTTGGTAAAGAAACTTATTGATTGAATTCACTGTTAGTTCTAGTTTCACCCCCCCCCCCCCCCAAAAAGGCTTATTAAGTCCTCATGATGTGTTTTCCCCTATTTTTTTAAATCAATTAAAATTTGTATTAAAAGATGAATTTGAAGCTTAAATGATGGAATTTTGGGCGCAGAATGTTTATTTTTTCCGTTGATCATTGAGACCAATATACTTGAATACTAAGTTTAATTATACAGACAACTCAAAAGGGCAAGATTGGGGTCACACTAGTATCGAGCTGGATGGTACCGTATTCCTCTGCAAAGCACCATCAAAATGCTGCGGAAAGAGCTCTAGACTTCATGTTTGGGTGGTAAGTATTACCATTGCATAATATATTCATATGTTAATTCTTCTTCTTTTTCTTTTTTCAATTATCGTCTTAGGCCGAGGATATTACTAAATAAAATCAAAGAAACAGTATAGTGAATCAAGGGGACATAATAGTGCCAATTAATCTCAATCATTAGATGCTTGATATTAACTGTCACCTGTTATATATACGGATTTTGGACCCTAGCTTTTGAACACGCAGATGAGAGTCAAAGGATTAAAAAAGAAAAAATGGGAAGGTGATTTAGTGGTTTATTGCGTTTGCACAACCAGCCCAACTAAACAAAGAAGCGCCATTCTTTATGATGTTTCTTGTTGGCTGAGTTGACTACATATATAAATTATAAAATGAAAGATAAATAGACCCAAACTTTTGGTAGTGTCAGAGCGTCAATCCGATGAACACCAAAAAGGTTAAATGAATGGTTTTGTCGTCACTAACTAGTCCGCTATTGATGACAACATATGGCAAGGAGATTCCAAAACCTAAATTTACTTGGTGGCTATTAAATGAATTGTGTAAGCATATGCAAGGAATCGTTGCAAATATAATTTTTGTTTATTTTGAAACTAAGGTCTAGTTTTAGAGAGTAAGAACGACTTTTTCAAAGCTAGATCCTAAGTTCGAACTTCAATAATGTGTAAGTTAATAAATATAAAAAAAAAAAAGATTTTGTCTGCCAGGTTTATGGATCCATTAACAAATGGAAACTATCCACACACCATGCAATCTCTTGCGGCAGATAGATTACCCAAGTTCTCAAAAGAGCAATCCGAAATGCTGGAAGGCTCATTTGATTTCCTGGGACTAAACTATTATACTTCTAGCTACGCGGCCTATGCTCCTCAGCTTAGATCAGCAAACAAAAGCTGCTTGACAGATGCCATCGCCAATCTATTATGTAAGCACAAAATCTCATTTCTTAGAATGGTTTTTAAGTTACTCAATTGTAGCCAGAACAAATTGAATTTTTATGTTTTGCAGCTGAACGTAATGGGGTTCCAATTGGGCCAAAGGTATTTAGTACTCTGATCGATCAATTTTCAACATTTAACGCCCTTATTTAATTTGCTTGTTGAAATAATTTCATAGCTGTTTCGTTCAATTGTATAATTATGTAATATGTTAAATGTATAGGCTGCTTCGGATTGGCTCTATGTCTATCCAAGAGGAATTTGGGATCTTTTGCTTTATATAAAGAGAAAGTACAATAATCCTCTCATTTACATTACAGAAAATGGTATGATCTTACGGTTTTGAATAATTAATTTTTACGCACTCTTGACATGGGCATAGAAATATCTTATAGAATGATCATAGCCAGTTCTTTGGCTAAATTTATTTTAGTTAAGTAATATTAATTAGGGGGTTGAGATTTGATCCCAACACATCATCTGTACCATCTTCCAATATAATTATGCTATATATATTTTCTCATAATAATTTTTTTAATAGATATTCAAGGATAATAAAAACTTTATTATTGATTGAGCACTTCTGATCTTTTACGAATCTTGTGCTACCTGTGTTTTAGTGTTAGTGCAAAAATTATAATTTAACTGTTTTTTCTTTTTAATTTATTAACCACCAATCATATTAATAGAATTTACTTAAAAGAATATTAGATCTAGAGAGAATCCTGATCCATAAAGCTTATCACAATAAAACCAAAGGACGTAATAGCTAATTATCCATTCATTAAATTTGACAACATTAATCTTGCCTTTGTTACCTTGGGCAGGGATTGATGAAGTGAATGATCCCAAATTAACACTAGAGGAAGCCCTTGTTGACAACATGAGGATTGATTACTATCATCGTCATCTTTATTTCCTTCAAAAAGCCATCAGGTAAGTGCATAATAACTAGTTACTCTATCCAATTCCATACTTAGCCAACGAAACTTAAAGAATTTATCACATGATTCTATTTTAATTTTCTGTTTTTTGTTTCATCTCTTTACATTTTGTTTTTCATTTTTGGTAGGTATGGTGTTAAGGTAAAGGGATACTTCGCATGGTCATTGCTGGACAACTTTGAGTGGTTCGCAGGCTATACGGTGCGGTTTGGCATCAACTACGTCGATTATAAGGATGGATTAAAAAGATACCCCAAACTTTCTGCTCGTTGGTTCAAGAAATTCCTCAAAAGATAAAGAGGATATGATAATTAATTATGTTCAGCACATGATTTTTCTATGAAGGTCGTGCAACCCGCAGGATATGGATTTCTCGCCTCCGATTCTTCAAATATACTTAATAAGCTATTCATATAACTACGTTGTTACTGCATAGTGCTTATTCCAATCGCATGGTTGGTTATGATCTTTTATAGAAGGTCTAATTAGTACTCAAGAACTAATTCAAGAACTCAGAATTATCCAGTTTTTTATAAGTAATTCAAGAGACTCTCAATTAAATTTTAGATTGTAGACACTTCTCATCATATATAAGCAGGCTGATGTTTTCAAAAGATAGTGCCGGTCAACAAAGGCCATATTATATTTCTTTGTTATCAAGTAAATAAAATCATCCGGTAAATAAAAATATGTTGGTGATATATTCTTAATTCATACTGAACCCAAGTTACTCTCGCGGCCAATAAAAAAAGTGTTGATCAATAACAGATCTAACACGTGCCGCCAGCATCCGGTGGTTGTCAGCGACCGGTACCGACGCGTGTTCAGACTTTTTGTTTTATGTTTTTTTTTTAAAATTTAGGAAGCAGTTAATTAAGATATCTATTTAGATTTTCAAAATATATTTGTTCGCTAGAAGATGAAATTGTCAAGATCTTAGAAGATCTTGGAGGATTTTTTTTTTCCCTAAATTATTTTAACATACAAAAACACTTCCACTTGGCAGTTGCATCTTAATTTTTACGCTTCCACTTGCACTTGGATTGTGATCCAAGCAGGACACGTCTACCTCAGTCCGTCCAAAATGAAAAAAAAAAGAGAATGAAATAAATAATACTTTTTTGTTTTTGAAACAACTGTATTTGAATTGCTTAGATTTGTACGCCATTGACCTGCTCATTCGTTTAAAGAAGTGTAAGCATAATTTGAATAATTATGTATGCACTTTTATTTATACATGGTGAAGATTTATTTATATTTCATATTTTTATTTATCAACTATCAATTATGTAATTATATTTACTCAAATAAAAAAAATAATTAAAATCTTAATCTTAGACATTATAATAAAGAATAAGAGTAATAAATTAATGTATCAATTAGTTGGATTATTTCTATAAATACCTACTTTATTTATTACATTGAATTTATATACTTCTATCTAACCAAGAATATGTTTACACATCAGTTTGTATCCGATTACTAATATACATGTAAGCAATGACATTCAAACAGAAAAGAATTTGATAGAACACTAATAGAAACAATGTAAGACCGATTTAGTTTGTACTCACTCCATTGAAAAATAGGATAAATGGACACTGATTTCACCTTATTTTTGTCAGCGCTGGCTCTTTCAGCGCTTTGGTCTCTTAAGTAGCATTCTTCTATATATACACCGCAACTTAATTCAAATACTACTGTCTGTTTCTTGCTTTCTAGCAATTGATTAGACTTGAAAATGGTTTTTCACATGCTTTCACTGTCTTCATGCAGTTTCACCAAGTTGTTGCACAGAAATCAGATCTCCTTTGGATCACCCCGCAGCTGTCAATTTACTCCTTTTCGAGTGCAATGCCTGGTTTCTGCCCAAAGTTCTGTTATTAGGCGATCTGTCGGTCACAAGCCTTCAATATGGGACTATAAGTCTATTCAATCTTTGAGAAGTGAATATGGGGTATGTATATAACTCAGTTACTGTTGATTTAATTATTTGTGCTTGCCTAGAAGTTGATTTATTGTCTATTAATTATATGATCATGCAGGGAGAATCATATGCCAAATGAATCGAAGAGCTCAAGGCAGATGTGAGCGTGATGCTTGATAAAGCTGTGGTTATGGATCCTTTACATCAGCTTGAGCTCATTGACGCTTTGCAAAGACTTGGCGTATCATATCACTTTGGGGACGAAATAAAAAAATTACTAAATGTGATTTACAGCAACAACAATCTGCAGAAACAAGAAAGTTTATATGCCGTGGCTCTTGAATTTAGACTACTTAGACAACATGGGTATGATACAGCCGCAAGTAAGTATTCAATTGAAATTCTTGTAGTTTTGATATGGGTGGTACATTTCTGTAAACTGTACAATCATTTACTAAAATTTAAAATTTAAACCATAAGATAATGGGTACCTTTGTAATAAGTTATTCTATTAAAATAAAAGCGTTTAGAATAATTTTTTGAGTTAAATAATGCCACGCTATTGGTATTGATTCATTGAAGAGCTTGTCAACATTATCATGAGTTAAATTTGTCTACGTTTGTAGAAACATTCTGCAGTTATTTGGATGAGAGTGGAAACTTTAGGTCATTGCTGTGTAGTGACGACTGGAAAGGAATTTTGTCTATGTATGAAGCAGCATACCTTTTGGTAGGAGGAGAAAACATCTTCTATGAAATTAGAAATTTCACAACTACATACCTCGAAGAATACGTCAAGCACAACAAGGATCCATATATTTCAACACTTGTGAACCATGCGTTGGAGCTTCCACTACATTGGAGGATGCAAAGGTTGGAGACAAGGTGGTTTATTGATGCATACGAAAGTGGACCAGACATGAATCATGTCTTGCTCGAGCTTGCTAAGCTGTGTTAAGGATATGTGGTGATTGTTAAGTTCGTTAAGTTCGTTAAAATAGTTAGTGACGTGGCAGTCCAGTCAGCAGAGTTGTTAGCGTTTCGTTAGTTTGTTATTTCGTTTCTTAGAGAGCTGGAATACTCGTGAACTTGATGTATGTATTCAGAAAGATCTGGACGTGAGTATATAAGCTTGTAATCTCTTTCATAAATCAATACAGTGAAATGAATTTTCTCAGCTAAATTTTCTCTCTAGCTTTCGTTCAACTTTCACAGTAGCCAAACGCTCTAAAACAAACTTTGATTAGCTGGACTTTAACATGGTGCAAGCAAAACACCAGGAAGATCTGAAGTCTGTATCCGAGTAAGATGTTTATTTGGTCATTGTTATGGAACAGGTTTTAATATGTCAAATAAATGATTATTATTAATTGATCCTCCTCAATATATATAAATTATAAGATGGTGGGAATACGTTGGCTTTGGAAACAAGTTGAGTTTTGCAAGGGACAGGTTAATGGAGAATTTCCTCTGGATGGCGGGGGTGACATCGGAGCCTTAATTTGGATATTTTAGGAGGATGTCGACAAAAGTTAGTGCATTAATAACATCGATTGATGATGCTTATGATGTTTATGGTACCTTGGATGAACTCAAGCTATTCACAAATGTAGTTGAGAGGTCAGTAAACTTGAATTTGATCAATTTCTTCATTATCATAAATTTAAATTTAGTGCCTCCAGGGGCCGGAGTGAGCAGTTTTTAAGTAGCTTTTATTTGAGTAGCTAACCGAGCTCAAATTCTATGAAAGATCGGAGATCAAAAATATTAATTTGGGCTTTGTTCACCCATGCTTCTACTTTTTAAAAAAATATATTTTAATACAATATGAGGGGAAGGCCCAGCTCAATGTGCATGAGCACAGCATCCCTAAGGCCAAGGTCCTGAGTTTGAGCCTCATTAGGGGAGATAGTGGTGAAATCCAATGATCTCTCTATATTTTTGGGGGGGAAAAAATGAAAATTTAGAACTTTTGACCAGAGTTGATCTCTTTAAGATTTTGTTTAACACATTTACATTAATGAATATCTATAGTTAACATTTAATACACACACACATTCTTATTAATAATTCAATGGTTGCATTGTAATTTTAGATGGGACGTTAGTGTCATGGATCAACTTCCATACTACTTGAAGTTTTGTTTCCTGGTTCTCCATAATTCCATAAATGAAACTGCTTTTGACGCTCTCAAATAAAAAGAAGCTCACATCATTTGTTATCTTAAAAAGTTGTAAATTTGTTTATACATATACTGTGTATCTATTTTGTATAGTTTCTCTAATAGTTTCTTGTATAAAGCTGTAATATTAGTGCTGCAGTGGGCAGAGTTATGTAAATTGCATTTAGAGGAGGCGAAGTGGTATCCGTATGATAGCGGCTACACGCCAACTTTCAGGAACACGTAGACAATGCATGGATTTCAGTGGCAACACCTTTGACATTGGTCCATGCGGACCATGCCTATATTTTCACTGCCAATCCATTAACAGACGAGGCAATGGAATGCTTACTAGGATATCCCAATATACTTCGTTGGGCTGCTATGATTGTATGACTTGTAGACGATCTGGGAAACCTCATCGGTGCGGAAGCTAATTTTTCATTCTCACATTAGTAATATTACTTTTTGGTAAATCTTTGCGGCACAAGGGAATTTTATGGATATGAAAAATCTCAGAAATACACCTAGTCAGGAGGGACGTAACGAGAATTACGTCAACAATTTTTTTTCATAAAAACTAAATCTATATGACTGCGATGGAAACATCAAAGAAAAATTATAAAGATTACGTTTTACTCTCACATGATTTTTGTTATGGTAGTAATAATTTTTTTTCCTGATCTTTTCTTTGATTCAGCATGAACTAAAAAGAGGGGATGTTGCTAAATCAATCCAATGTTACATGCAAGAAACTGGTGCTTCCGAAGAAGACGCTCGACAACATATACAAGATTTGGTTACTTCTACTTGGATGAAGATGAATAGAGACAGATTTGGAAACTCGCTCTATTCTAACACGTTTATTAACATCGCAATGAATGTCTCAAGAACGGCTCAATGTGTGTACCGATATGGAGATGGACATGCTAGCCAAGACCTTGAGACCCAGCGTCGTCTATTGGCTTTACTTATTAATCCCATTCCTGAGTGATGTTAGGGATTCCAAAACTGTCAGTCTCAACTGATGTATATATAGCTGAAATGTTGTGTAATGCTGGCAAGTATTTATATTGATAAAACAAGGTTACCGAGAGAAGTGTAGCACAAGGGCTTGTCGCTAACTGGAAGGAAGGAGTACTTCTTTCCTTGATCTGTGGAGAGAAATCCGGATTTTACCCTTTTTCAATGTACTAGTTTTTAATAAAGATTGCCAACGGGCCGTGCCGTCCCGGCCCAGGCCCATTAGAGGAAGCCCACGCGTGCTTGTGCTCGTGCCGTGCCGTGCCATGCTTACTATTCATTTTGTCTTGCCGTCAAAGACGATAAGCGTCTTCGTGCTCGCGTGCGTGCCGTGCGCGTCTGGAAAAAAATAGCGCTAAGGTTTTTTCTTTTTTTCTTTTTTTAAGAGCGCATGCTAAGTTGTTGTCTTATTTTTTTTCAAGTTTATATACTTTTTTTAAATCCATGTGCCTTTATTTAAATTTAATAGAGTAAAAAATTAGTTGCTAAGTTTGACTCTATGGTATTAGAATTCATTTTTAGTACTTAACAACAACAATAATAATTTTTTAAGAGTTAACTTAATTGTTAACTTAGAATTACATAGAGTCATATATTATAGTTTATAATAATATTAATACGGATTTATAAAATCATCATATTTATAATTTTATTTATTAAAATCATGATATTAATTATTTATTTAATAAATTATAAATATAAATCAATTATAATTCTTTTGAAACTAAGAATTAAATAAATTTAAAAAATTTGAAATAATAAAATATATTAAAAGATTTAATTTCAAGTTATTTATAAAATCATAAAATTTTAAGTTTACTTTTATTATAAAATGAAACGTGCTTATTACGTGCTTTTTTACGTGCCGTACTTTGGCCCATCTCTAATCGTGTCGTGCTTTTAAAACCCGCATGCCTAAAACCTAAGCCCGGCATGGCACGCGCGCCAGTATGCCATGCCTTGCGTGCCTGCACGCCGGCCAGCGGCCTGCCTCAGTCCTCGTAAAATCCATTGTAGCTTTTAATAATCTCTTAATAAAATTGATTTTCTGATTCTGCCCTTGTCATAATGAGTTTCAAATATTTGTAATTTCTGTCTCCTTAAATATTTTATGAAAATTCTCTAAATTTTTGGAGGATGACATATTTAAGATGTGGACTGATTTTTATTTTTCATTATACCATCTATGTAAAAGAATGGATAAAACTCAAATAAATTTTTAAATTTCAAATAGAACCGCTTAAAACTCACTGTACTAGATCGTGGGGCACGGAGGGAAACTATTAAATCGACATGAAGTGGGTATTTACTTTATGCTTTTGTTATTGCTTTTGCTTTTTCTTTCCTTTATTTTTTTTTTCCCTTGTGATTGGCTATTTGAAAGGCCGATCATACTCTTTAGGATCAATATAATATTGATTCCTATTATCATCATTATGTATGTTTCCATCAGTAGCAATCTATGGTCTTGAAGGTGCTAGTGATGTCTGTTCGCTTAATAATAATATATATATCGTAACATATTATAAATTATAAACTTAAATAAGTTACATACCTCCACCTCCAGTTATTGTTATTCAATTTGAAAAATATTTAGAATCTTCTAACTTATTTTTCTATATAGCCTTTTGATTTGATGGATAGTTCACAGGCAAAATTTTTATTAATTAGGATAAGGATCGTTAGTGTTTATAATGTACCTTACTCACTTCCTTTCATTAAAAAAGTTTTTAAATTATTCTTATCTTGTTTTTTAAAAATTTAGAATAATTATTCTCATTATTATATAATCATAAAAACATGAGTAGTTTTAATTCGTCTCATTTTATGAATGTGAGCCACATTAAATATATGTATGTAACATCTATTTTGAGATTAGTATATGTATTAATTTATTAATTTAATAATAATACATATAATGTATTTATGAACCATATTAAGAACATGCATGTAACCATGTCCATTCTTTTGATCTCATCGAGAGAGGGAAAGAAAAGAGGAATTCCGACATTGAAGAGAGTTCAAGTGGCAAATCAGACAATACCGAGAACATAAAAGTACGTAGGAGCGCTCATATATGGAAACAAAATACTAAAATTTAGAAAAAAAATATAACATCTCATTTAATTTCTTATTGGCACAATAATACTTGCGATCATCTGCAAGAAGGTGCTTTTAGAACTCTAAATAGATATGCTGTATGGAACTCCTTTTTGGGTCACACCACGTCCCGAAAATGGCTTCAAGAGCTCATAAGGCACCACTCCAGCTCCGTTTCTATTCTTCAATTTCATGTCTGCATTCCTTTCATCGATAATCCCTTCAAGCTCCATCATTCTACCACTAAACCTTTCAAATGCAGCAAAAATAGTTGGATCTTCACCCCATGCTGGCTCCATTTGCTTTCCTAAATACTCCTCATCAGGGGAATGGGTCGATAGCACGTCAAGAACAGCCATAACTTGAATAGCTTGCAGCTGGGTGAGGAAGCTCCTCAAAAGTACTGCTTGAGGGTTTCCAAGGAAGAATTTCATGTCCTTTTTGGATATTGGTTCCTCAATGGGCATGTTGGTTCTTGCAATACTTGGCCTGTTAGGGAAATACCCTGCATATGCATATTGCCCAAAGTTTACAGTTGTATGATGACCAGATGCGACCCACACGATAGTCGTGATTATCTCAATTAAATCTTCTGAGGTTTTCAGGACAGGCCACCATGGTTCATCCTTTTTGTCGGCGTGTCCTACAGTTCGAATTTCAGTCCACCAAGCTTGGAGCTCTTTATCAGACTGTACAAGGCTTTGATCATGATAGTAGTGGTTCACATAGTCAGTTACCCATTGTTTTAGGGCGAACCAAAGATTGAGACCATCATTGGCATAAGGATAGTCTTCAATTGTTAGCTTTAGGCCATTTGGATTAGTTGGATCTTCAACAGCCATTCCTCTAGATAGCCAAAAGGAAAAACATTTAGTTCAGATAACTTGTGTGATAAGTACACACCTTTGAAGAAATGGAAAAGAGCAATCATATTTCAACAGAAAATTCATCCGAACACAGACAAAAATAAGGTAATTCACATAAGCATTAGACTTATATGACTTACCTTTTAATTAGGTCTTTCGGCAATGCTTCATAGTCAAATCGCCACAGCTGGTCATAGACAGCAGAGCTAAGCTCTATAGAGTATTTTAAAGGTGAGAATGCGCTTTTAATTGTTCCACCAGCATTAATAAGCGATTCTTGAGCTAAAGCATCAATCTCCATTGTGTACCGCAGATGAGGTTTCAGCAATCTATATATTGGATGCATCGCATTGAGATGCCGATTGGTAGCAATTACGTAAGGTTCTGTGCAAGCATGAGTTCTTAACCTGCCAATGTGAATGCAGTTTGTCAAATAATCATTTTTTTCCTAAATGTCGAAGCTGCAGAAAAAATTGAAAAAGGGTAACAACGTACCAACCAATGACTAATGAGCTGGTGATAACCGGAATCATGAGCAAGGACATGAGCTTTGGCTAACCTCCAAAGCCAGCTTTCTGTAGATTGCCAACTGGGCTGAAACGCTTGTTTCCACTGTGGCTGACCGTTCATTGGCGGCCGAGTAAGCTCAATGACCAATGGTCTTAATGTGCCTTCCGAGGACAAGAAGAATAATGTGCGAGACCCATACAACGTTGTGCCCTCAAGCTGTCTCACCTTTTCAACATATGGTAGTAATAGGTCATTGTAGTCTAAGATGAACCACTTCTTTTGTTGTATAGCCTTCATAAAAACGAAAGTTTACAAGTTTAGTTTACAAATTAATTAAAGAGAAACAAATGTTGTTGTTCTTATGTTTTTCTTGTTTTTAAAATTATATATGTATACCTCATCAATAGTTATGTCGCCTCCCAATAGTTTCTCAACCATTTCTGTAGTGATTGCTGATTCTGGTGGACTATAGATTGCAGGGTCGAGTGTACTTTCTAGTGGCCATTTCTGCATCATTCAAAGTATTTTTACTTAATTCGATTCACTTATGCTGTGAATAGCTTTTAGGCTAAGTATATAATTTGCGAAAATTCTAGATTCATTAGCCGACTTTTGACCATAAGTCTGGAGTTTTTATTGTAATGGACATTGGAGATAAATTGAAAAAAAATTAACCCCTTCTGGACTCTGTGGTATACTCTTATTAACTAGTCATATGTTCTCTAAGGAGATGTTAGTTCATGCAAAGAAGGAAATGGGAAGAATTATTTCTACCTGATATAGAGGTCTGGATGGGATGAGGCATTTCAACCTAATATATATAGAGGTTTGGATGGGATGAGGCATTTCAATCTAATATAGAGGTTTGAATAGGATGATGCATTTCCACCTAATATAGAGTTAAACACCAACCATTACCTTTTATCATTAATCAATCTCAAGAGAAATCGGGCGCAAACCACATTCATGGCTAGCTAAGCTACATTAAGCAGATCAATCTATTAAAACAGATAACTCGGAGTATTGTACTTTATAAAATACTAACATTGGAATTCGACTTTAGCTATTATATATCATACCGTGACCAACTGTATGACGCATGGGTTGAGAGTTGAGACCAGCTAGAGTCTACCTTCCAAATTCCTCATCCCTAAACCAAAAGAACTGGTCTCCTGCAATCAAATATATGCAATAAAACATAAATGAGTACGCATTATATATGCCTGGTGTTACACGGACGAGAACGAGTTTAATTCTCAGTACTCTTGATTGTTGCTGGCGTTGCAAACTTCAAAATATGTTTAGCTAATTGAATCAATTTTGGAAGATTTCTTCCCCAAAATTCTTCTTGCTCTTGTGGAGGCAATGCAATTCCTTGGTTGAAGAGAGTATCTATGGCCGTAAAGTATGGAAAACCTATATCTTTATTTTCACCAAATGCAGCTTTTATAGCCGGTATCAATCCATGCAACAATGAGTATAATGTCTTGGCAGAAAATGTTGCTTGCTTTATCCCCGAGAATGCTTCATCCCTGGGAACATAGTTACTATCGCTCCTTGTCTCTGACTCTGGATCTATACAGTAATACAAATTAATTAAACCTAGCAAATGCTCCTCTATCTGGTAAGGTTCGAGCCAAATCGTCTGTTCGTCCATGTATTTTCAAATTACCAAAAAGTTCTTTCTTTATCCTGTAAACTTGTGGCATGGCATATTAAGTTGTTTGAATGCTAACATATATGATAAGAAATTTGGTTTTGCACTTAAAATTTATATCTTATAATTATGGAAGTAATAACACTAAGGAGGAATGTTTTGAGTAATTTTCGAAATACAGAGACTAGTTGGGTATCTTTCCAAAGCTTAGGGACTAAACGAAAATATGCTGTAATGAATCTGACAAAATGGTGATAAAAAAACAACCGATAAAAGAGACCCGTTTTAGTTTACTGTTAATTTTTATCAGTATTTTGTCAGCTTTTAATTTCTTTAACATTTTTCATTATCTACCTATAGCACAGTGAGGGCGTCCTGTTCTGCAACGCCTAGGATAAGGGTGCTCTTGGCCACCAAGCACTGGTCGTGCCAACTCTGGATTGTTATCAGGGTCTCCAAGATCATTGTGCACATCATAATCGTATATCCTATCATAGGGTTGGCGCTCTCCTTGTGCATTACCTCGCAAGGAGATGAGCTCTTCATCTCTTAACCTTGTCAATCCATTGGGTGTTTGTGATGGCAGGTATGACTGATTTATTTTGGGGGAAAAAAAAAGAGTATGATTGTGAGAAAAATTAACAAAATAAAATAAATTAAGATAAAATTTAGCTGTCCAATATATTTTATGGCATAGGAATATTAGAAGTGTATATGTAGCACAATTGCAATTACAATTACTTCTCGGTAAGTGATTTTTGAATTTTTTCCCTAAATATTTTAGGGTCAAAATAACTCATATTATTGTATTATCCTCTTGGGACTTGACCTAGTAGTCTTTAAATAATCCTTTTTTGACCGGTCATTCGAGTACAATTTTGGGGAGATGACGTTAATTCTCTCTCTACTATTTTCTTCACTATTTCTCTCAGTGTTCTCTCAACTTTCTCTCTACTTGGTATTTTTCAAAATCAATTTGGACTTCATCCCTCATTTTTATTTTAAAAAATGAAAAGGTAACAGAGTATTACGAAAATATTAACAATTAAGAGGTTAAAACCAAAATTGGGGAGGAAAAAGTGACAATCAAAAAATCGAAACTGACCTTGTTAGTAAAGAAAACTCTTTTTTGCGCGTCGATGGCTAATGGCTGAACCCATGAATCACATGTTATGTTCACAGGACCATCTAAGAAACCATCAAGAACAACATCCTTCAAGTACATCCTTCAAAATGGCATCAACATCTCTGAAACTTGATGGAACTTCAAATTCTGCTTCATATCTAATGTTAAACAGACCAACGCTCGCTATGCTCGCATAAACATTAATGGTTGGTTTCTCTGATCCATCTGAAAATAATATAATTAAAATATATTGAAATACAAGTGTGCAACCCAAGAGGGGGGGTGAATTGGTATTTTAAAACTTATCCTAATCAAACTACACAACAATCCAATCTAATGCCTTAATAAATTCGAAAACAATAAATTCAATGAAAGCACAATAATAAATAAGGGAAGAGAAAAACAAACTCAAAGATTTTTACGTGGTTCAACTATCCATGCCTACGTCCACGCCTCCAAGCTCACCGGGCTTGAGGATTTCACTAAGCAAGCCTCCAAGGATTCAAATGCTTACAATTGACTTCCAAGGTGTCAATGGACCTTTACAACAAGAGATTATCCCCAATCTCTTAACTCAAGTGTATCTCAACACTTACAATCTCTCAACTTGATTTTACAAAAAGGATTACAAATGAATTTCTCTCACACAATTCGTTTGATCACAAATGAAAGCTCAATGTGTGAATAAATGAGATGAATACAAGAATTTAAAGCTCAATGAAAGTTTGTATGCTCAATGATAATTGTTGGAAATCTACTTGTTTGAATTTGATTGAGCTTATTTATAGTTGGAGCTAAAAAACTAGCCGTTATTGACTTTCTGCCAGAAAACGGATCGCCGTTAACCATTAACAGTTAACCGTTTGGATTGGTCAAACTTACCGTTAGGCTAAATTTCAAATAAACGGTTAACCTTTTGTCACTATCGGTTCACCGTTAATTTCGAGAGTTCTGCAAAACAAATTTGACTTAACCGTTCTTACTAAACGGTTCAAGGTTAGCAATCTGGAAATACTCGGTTCACCGTTTTCCATAAACGGTTTACCGTTATTTTCCAAAAACATCATTTTAACAATCCTTTGTAGAACATGCTTTCTGGAAATTATCGGTTAGCCGTTTGCTACAGTGACTGCTACAGTGAACTGTTTACAAAAAATTATAGTTTTAGCCCAAACTTTCTATAACTATATTATGGCCCAAAACGTTATAAAACTTTACAGATAGGTCCAATTTCAAAATTTCTAAATAATACTCGTTAATCCCAAACTTTCTAAAATTATAAAATAGTCCAAAATACTATGACACTTTTCAAATAAGTCATTCTCTATAATTTCAAACAATACTTGTTAATTTTAAAGTTTTCAAAACTCTTTCAATTAAACCATAAACTTGAAAAACAACCAATTTCATAAAATCATTTTTCCATTAAATATAAAACTTTTATAATTTAAAAATAATGATTTATTTAAAACGTATAAAAATAATTTAAGCTTTTAAAAACTTAATCATTCTTAATCTTGTTTGTTATCATCAAAATCAACATTATGGATACATATATGCTAACATATATGTTATAGCACAAATGTTGTTCATTATTTTAATTTAAAATTTTTATAATCTATTTTCAATTTCCTTATT
Organism: Citropsis articulata; assembly: GCA_030449925.1. Lineage (NCBI taxonomy): Eukaryota > Viridiplantae > Streptophyta > Magnoliopsida > Sapindales > Rutaceae > Citropsis > Citropsis articulata. The sequence goes on along the minus strand of JASUUH010000096.1, from coordinate 3,767,972 downwards.
TTGCCATACATGCTTTTAATTGACTAAACACTTTTTTCAAATAGTAATAACTCACTTCTCAAGTAATGTCTTAAGAAATTTCATCCTAAATTATATATATTTGACATTCCATAAATAAATGACACATCAATCGAAATAAAATTTATTAGAAAATTGTTTAGAAAATATAGAATTAATGATTCTGAAAACAATACTATAAGTTGCCATAAAGCATTTATAGGAGTATTATTATATTCTCCGATAATTTGCATTTTTTAATTGTCTTCCACCCTCTTTAATTGTCAAAATACCTCATTACCCTCTTTTAGATTGGTGAAAAAAAAAAATCATCCGAGAGATAAAGGATATTATGAAAAATAGTAGGGAGCTAAATGATAATATTTAAAAATTTTAGAGGAGAAAATGACAATCTCCTTTCTTAATAGTTTTGAAAGGTTTTGAAAGTGGGTGATGCAAGAGTATTGGGGTTTTTAAATCCAATCACATGGGTAAGAAGGAGATTTATTTCTAGCATGCATTAACATTGAAGAAAAAGAATGATAGGATGACACTTCTGAAGGGAAAAAAAGGGCAAAACAGTCTGATCTGGTACTTACTAGAATCAAGCTCTGCACTAACAAGCCCCAAGAAGAGTGGTTTTCTAAAATAAGTTACATCTTCTGTATTATTTGAGCGAGTACCACCTAATATAGTTCGTTTCACAGTGACAACAACCTTAACTTTGACAGAGACATCAGAATAAGCAGTTGCTCCTGCTATAGCTTTGATGTTATTACTAGCAGAAAACCCAACTCGGATTTTGAGTGATTTTTGGAATGAAAGGCTTGAATGAACTGGAAGAAAAGCAATGGCCATTTCCATGGAGAAATGGTTTGGAAAATAGAATTAGGGTTTTGATGGATCGAGACTGGTGAACTTGTAGGTTCAGCATCTTTTTTGAGCCGTGGAGTATATCAGATAATCTCAAGCTCCATGATATTTTTCATTATAATCTCTACAAGTTACGGATAACAATCCCTTTCACTATTCTCCTTGATACTCTCATGTATAGTTTCCTTTATTTTCTCTTTATTAGTTACGAATGATGTATATAAATACAAGCATTACAGTTAATGGAAATATGAGAAACACTTCACTATTTTAGTTGTCTTGTTTACAATATTTATTCTGCTTATTGTTCTTTTATGGTATCAGAGCTTTATTGCTCCTGCGAGTAAACCTATAACATGGCTTCTAGCTCTTCCTCTTCTGTGTCTGCTGCCATTTTTTCTTCTGATGGCACGTTCAATTCTGCAGGCAACCTGATTGTTATAAATACAGCTTCACAACTTCCTCTCAAGTTGAATCAATACAACTTTATGACTTGGAGAGCACAATTAAACATTGTCCTTGTAGGATACGATCTTCTTGGTTTTGTTATAGGTGCAATAAAGTGTCCCCCTCCAACAATAACTGGTGATGATGGAAAAGCAGCCATTAATTTAGCTTACACCATGTGGCAGCGCCAAGATCAATTTATTCTAAATGCAATAATTGCATCAGTAGAACCTGAAATTGCTTCTCTTATTGCTTCAGCTCCAAACTCATTTGGTGCCCTTACTACACTCACATCAACATTTAAAAGCCACAACAGAACCCATGTGGTTAATCTCAAAGCTCGTATGTCACGAATGAAGCAAGACAATAGGCCTATAGTAGAGTATTTACAGAGTATGAAAATGATGGCTGATAAGCTAGCATTGGTTGATACTCCGGTCTTCGAAATTGACCTCACTGTTATGATTCTTAATGGACTCAAACCTGAATTCAAAGAAATTGCTGCAGCTATTCGAGCTAGAGACACGCCAATTACTTTCCCTGATCTGCGTGACAAACTCGTTGATGTTGAAGTATCCTTGCAATCCTCACAAACAGAAGAAACACCATACAACCCTGTCATATCAGCTCATGTTACACAAAGAAATTATAATAATTTCTCACACTATTCTCAAACTCCTCGAGCACCTCTTCAACCATTTTTTTCATCAAGACCCCCCAGTTTAAATCCACCTCAAACCTTCCAAAATAACCAAAGATACTCAGGTCTTAATCCTTACCCATCAAACAATTGGAATCAACAACAAAATCGCAGGAAAGGTTATCAAAGCACTTGTCAAATTTGTCACCAAAAAGGACACAGTGCTAAGAAATGTTCTGATCACTACAACAAAAATAGTGTGTGATAGCATCTGAAAAATGCTACCAAAAGTGAATGGTAGCATTTTGAACAATGCTAAGTTAGCCGGTGTAACTAAAAGTGTTACACATTAGTAGCGTTTTTTGCATGCCACAAATTATGATACATAGCATTGAATTAGTGCTATGCAATTAGCTTCTGTCGCTTTAGGTGAATGCTATCATTGTTCAAAGTTATAGCATTTAAAAAACGCTACCAAATCGTGTACAGTTCCCTTGCAAATGTCTAACATAACTTTTATAAAATGCTACAAAAACATTAACATCATGCTATCATAACATTTCAATGCTCTTCATTCAATTCCTTAATTCAATACATCATTTTAGTCATTCTATTACTGAAAAAGAAATTATACATTGTTCGTTTATAAAATAAAAATACTTAAACATCCATAATCATATATTAAACATTCAACTACAAAACATTTACAAAAAATAAGTATGCAACTGTCATACTTCTATACTTTCTAGTGACCTTTAAAATAATAATATATATTATCTTCAATTTGTCCTCATTCTCCAATACATTTTTGCAGAGTATCCTTGATCACCTGCATTATGAATTTAAAAATAAATAAGAATTTTATTCTGTTAATAAAAAAGAAACAAAATAATGCCTCCTTAACAAACTTTTCCCATATAAGTAAATTAGAAAAATTAAAGTGTACTTAACTTCAAGTCACAATTACATTCATCCAAAACATTCAACTTTGACATGTAATCCATAAATGCTAGGTCACTAAGGACATAATAAATATATAGCAAAAGGATAAAAGTAGCAATAGCTAGTACGAAATGAAAACCAAATTTTGCAATAAATCAACTCAAACATTAATAAAGAAATTCTATAACTATATTTTTAATTCACATGGAAGCCATTTTATTTTTCTTCACATTCCATCTACCCAATTAATCTTCTATAGGAGTTTGTACCTATGTTAGACATAAATTTAAGAATATGATCGAACTACACAAATGCAAGAAGCAATTATGATAACTTATTCATGCCTTTGTACCAATTAAAAATAGCCTTCTGCAATAATTTTTTTCTTCCTTTTTTTTTTAGTACTAGTGCATTCAATTTAACCCAAAAGAATTATGTATTAATCCTTATCATATAAACAAAACATGAGACTATCACGAATTTTGAGACACTTTTGAGAACTTTCAGCATCTAGTCTTTTGTATGGGTGCAATCTAAATAACCAAGCAATATGAGCTTATTGATAACCTTGTTTGTGTCTAATGACCAATTTAATAAGTCAAATTCAAGTTTTCTAGCTTAACAAATAAAACCCAAACACTACCAAGAACAAACAAATTTAGATTAATTTAAATCTTCATTTAAACAAAGCAAAAAGAAAACCACAAGCATGAGACTAAATTCAGCAAGATAAATCTTCACTCATGGATCTCACTTAAGCATCAATTGGTTGGAATAATGCAACAATAACCATTACCCTAACCAGACAGAGGGACTGATATTCACAGGCTTAGGTACATAAGAAATAAAATCAACTCAATATGAGAAGTGACAAAACAACAGAATCAATAGTACAACCAACAAAAGCAACAAAATTGAAATTAGTCAAGGAAAGTCCACAAATAATGAGACATCATAAAGATCTACCTCAACTGAAGTCTTCCCTCTTTTAAGATGCCAATGCGACCTATAAATGTTATAACTTAGGGGAAAATTCTGGTTGTTCAGGATCAATCCTTTTACCTTGCAGGTTCTAATTAAATCATGTATGAGAAAATAATATACAGATTTCCCGTTCCAGACCTTGGTTTATGGAGTCGATTAAAGAGAATTAATTAAAGATTCTAACAAGACCAAAAGCATGAACGCAGATTAAATTCTAATAGATGGCCATATACTCAAATTTATAAGATACAATTTTCAGATCCACCTCTATGTTTGCTAACTAAAAAGAAATAATTAAGATAAAAAAATCTATTATGTGATTGACATACAAAATTTTGGATCGTTAAGGCACAAATGGGAATTTTCATAATCTTTGATATATTACTTCTAAATGTAAGAAAATAAATGAACCAAACATATAAGAAATTGCTCCAACCAAAAATGGAATCAACATAAAAAGTCCTCTATTTAAAAATGGAATCAACATAAGAAATCCTAAATTGACAATTGAAAACCCTAAATTCGGTGAATTACATTAAAAAAATTAAAGCTTACATGTAAATATTATGAGAAAGATTTGACGGAAGACCCAACAGCAACAAGCCTTGAGATAATAAAGAATTAATGATCAGAACTTTTTGATTTTGAGAGATCTACTGAAGTTATAAAATCAGGCAAACAAAAGAAATTGACAAAATCGGGGGATTTTGGGAGGAATCTAGAGAGAGACAGAAAAAGAAGGGGATTTAGGCTTTAGGTGTCTTATTATAATAGAAACTTTTGGGAAAAGAGAGCGCCCACATGTTTCTAATCTTGGCGGTATATTTATTTACTTATTTTTTTTCCTTTTTGTAGTATTTTTCAAGTGTTACAAAGGTGTGTTTTTTCGTAGTATTTTAAAAGAGCTACATTAGTTAATATAATATATGACATTTAAAAAAATGCTACTAATGTAATATAAAATGCTATAAAAAGTAACACGTGATCACTTATATATTTAATTGTAGCATTTTTTTAGAATGTGTAATAAAAAATTGACGTTTTATAGCATTTTGTAATAAAATGCTACTACATAATGCTACTAAAACTTATTTTTGTTGTAGTGGATGGATATAATTATTATGTAAGATTGCAAGCTCAAACTTCCAACCCTATAGCCAACTTTACAGCAATGCCAACAAATACACATATGCCTCATGCAGGTCTCCTAATATGCAACTACAGCAGTCCGTCTCTGAATCCGAATCAAACCTGCCCTCTTGATTTTGCAGCTTCACACAATGTCACTACTGACATTAACAATTTATCTCAACGTGCTCTTTACACAGTTCTGATGAAGTAATAATAGGCAATGGTTCAGGTTTGCCCATCTTTCATATTGGTTTGCTTACATTCTCCTCTACCTCAAAACCCATTACTTTATCAAATGTATTATGTGTTCCCAGTATCCGAAAAAATTTGATCTCTGTATTTGAACTTTGTAAAACCAATAAAGTCTCAATTGAATTTTTTTACTCGTGTTTTCTTGTGAAGGATCAGCTAACGGGAATAATTCTCATGCGCGGCGTGAATAAGGAAGGAGTGTACGAGTGGCCTTCATTATCTTCTTCAATCAAAAGTCCTTTAGTATTTGCATCAAGATAAACTTCTACTTCTACTTGGCATCAACGACTAGGCCATCCTTCATTTCAAATTCTACAATATATTCTTAATAAAAATTCTTGACAGTAACATCAAATAATTTGATTCCTTTTGTAATTCATGTGCTTGTCATAAAAGCCATAGACTCCCTTTTGCTGAAAATTCTCTTTCAAGTTTCAAACCTTTGGAGCTTATTTACACAGATGTTTGGGGTCCTGCGCCTATTACTTCCCATGATAATTTTCAATTTTACATTATATTCGTGGATCATTTTACAAAATATATTTGGTTTTACCCAATGAAATAAAAATCTGATGTGTACGATATCTTTATCAATTTTAAAATCCTATTTGAAAATTTTTTTAAGACTTCCATTATTTCAGTTTTCTCAGATGGTGGTGAAGAATTTATATTGAAACCATTCTTCAGTAAATGTGGCATTCAACATCTCACATCACCTCCATATTCCCCTGAGCATAATGGTACTAGTGAACAACATCATCGTCATATTGTAGAAACAGGTCTTACCTTACTACATCAAGCCTTTCTTCCTATACGTTTTTGGACTTATGCTTTTCATACTGCTGTATATTTGATTAATTGCCTACCCACTAATATTCTTAAGTTAAAAAGTCCTTATGAAACACTTTTTGGTGATATACCTAATTACAATAAGCTACAAATTTTTGGATGTTAGTGCTTCCCTTGGCTACGACCATATTCCAATCATAAACTTGAACCTCGATTTAAACCTTGTATCTTTTTCGGATATTGCACTTCACAAAGTGCCTACAAATGTTTTGATCCTGTTTCTAGTCGTATATATATATCACGTCATGTTATTTTTGATGAATCTACTTTTCCTTATCATGATTTAGATTTATCTCAAACTCGTGTTTCCACTTCTTCTTTTTCTAATTGGACTCCATCTATGGCAGCTATTTTTTCTCCACTTGTATCTTCTCATAACACGTTTGATGCAGATAATGGTGCCACTTAAAATGCTTCCTTGCAGGTCGATGCTAAAACTGATTCTCCAGCGACTAGTCTTTAATCCATTGAGACAGATCCTTTGTCCACCATACCTTCATCACCTTTATCCTCAAACTCACCTGATCAAGACTCCAACTCAACCATTTCAACACCGCAAACTAGGCCAAACCACCCCATGATAACTCGAGCAAAAAAAAATATCTTCAAGCCTAAACATAAATTCACTCTTGTTACCACCACACATCCCCCACTTAATACCTTAGAACCAACATCAGTTGCACATGCTTTACAAGATCCCAACTGGAAGGCTGCAATGATACGTGAATATAAATCTTTAATCCAAAATCAGACATGGAAACTAGTTCCTTATTCACAATCGCAAAACATCATTGGCTGCAAGTGGATTTTTCGCATCAAACGTCATCCAGATGGCACTATAGAGCGCTATAAAGCCCACTTAGTCACCAAAGGTTTTAATCAACGAGCTGGTGTTGACTACTCTGAAACTTTCAATCCCGTTGTCAAGCCTACAACAGTTCGTCTCATCTTTTGCCTTGCTCTTGCTAATGGTTGGCCACTCCAACAACTGGATGTCAACAATGCCTTTCTCCATGGAACACTTTCAGAAGCAGTCTACATGTCTCAACCCCCTAAGTTCACTAATCATCATTTTCCCAATCATGTTTGCAAGTTACGAAAAGCATTATATGGGTTAAAGCAGGCACCTCGTGCCTGGTACCAAGAACTATATTCCTTCCTGCATCAAATCGGCTTTCACAATGCTATCTTCGATACTTCCTTATTTATTTACAATCACGGGGGCATCACTGCATTCTTTTTGGTCTATGTTGATGATCTTATCCTCACTAGCAACAATGGTAAGTTTTTATCTAAATTTGTTCACTTGTTAGCAAAGAAATTCTCAATTAAGAACCTTGACCATATACACTACTTTTTTTGTATATAAGTCATTCCAACAACTACTGGTCTATTTTTGTCACAACATAAGTACATATGTGATCTTCTCTCCAAGACTAATATGTGTGGAGCTAAGCCAGTGTCAACTCCTTTCTGTTCCACCACATCATTGAAATTATTTGATGGTACAGCTTCCGCTGATGCTACAGAGTACAGAAAAGTTGTTGGTGCTCTTCAATATCTCTCCTTCACAGAGCCTGATATTTCATTTACTGTTAATAAGCTGTCACAATTTATGCATAACCCGAGTGTTCTTCATTCAAGCAGTTAAACGTGTTCTTCGTTACTTAAAGGGCACTACTTCTTATGGCTTATTTCTTAAACGACATTCACCATGTCTTCTTCATGCTTACTCTGATGCCGACTGGGGTGGGGATGAATCTATGTATTCTACATCAGCTTATATGCTTTATCTAGGTGGAAATCTTATCTCATGGCGCTCGAACAAACAAAAATCAGTGGCCCGTTCCACAACAGAAGCTGAGTATTTGGTTGTCGCAAATGCAGCCTCTGAAGTTCGATGGGTTCAGAATCTACTTCACAAACTTGGCCTTCAATTGAGTCAAATTCCTACCATTTATTGCGATAATATTAGAACTACCTATTTGTGTCGCAATCCATTCTTTCATTCAAGGGTAAAACACATTGATCTTGCTTATCATTTTGTTTGCGATTGGGTCAACAAAGGGCTATTGCACCTATCTTATGTATCTGCAGCTGATCAGCTTGCTGATAGTCTAACCAAACCCCTCTCTAAGTGACCATTTTCTGAATTAAGGTTCAAGATGGGTGTCGCCAATGGCAACACCCTCTTGCGGGGGCATATCAGATAATCTCAAGCTCCATGATAGTTTCCATTATAATCTCCACAAGTTACGGATAACAATCCCTTTCACTATTCTCCTTGATACTCTCATGTATAGTTTCCTTTATTTTCTCTTTATTAGTTACAAATGATGTATATAAATACAAGCATTACAGTTAATGGAAATATGGGGAATGTTGGGAGACAAGTGCACTATCTTTATATAGAAAGTTGAAGAGAAAGAAAAGACAGTGAACTTGAGCTTCATTGGCAAATAATAATGGCACTGAATAATGAAGTGAATAGGAACAAGTTTCGAAAAGGATAAGCTTGGTTTTAATTTAGACTTTTTTTTTGTATGGATGTGGATTTTTGTTGTTTGTACATGCTGACATTTGAATGAATGAGTACCGAGATCTTGGAGGCACATTACAAAGTAGCCAACGTTCAGATTTCTAAAATAAAAATACTAAAGTTTTTCTTTTGAATATTTGTAGAGAGTTATTTACACTCAAATCAGGAGTTTGGCAAACTCATCATCTAAGTTCTGTTCGTTTTCAATTTCATCACTCAAGTCCCTTGACTTCTTTTGTTGTAAATTTGATGTTATGGGGGCACTTGAGGCATATTATTAAGAAATGTGTTTGTAGTACCTCACTAACAATACAATCATGATAGAGTTTCTCCAAACACAGTTAATTTTAGTGGTAAATTAGTTAATAATAATATTAGAAATTTCAATATTTAAATCTCTATTTGTATTTTAATTACATTATTACTCATTATTAAATGATGAATTTTATATTTAATAAAATTGTTATTATATTTTTCATATCAGTGAGGATAAAAATTGATATCCAAATAAATTGGGATCATGATCGATTTAGTCTTAATTTTAGTAGTATATTAGTTAACAAAACTGTTAGAGAAATATTTAGATTATTACTTGTACTTCAGTTATATGTATCACTCATTATTATATGTAAAATTATTACGATAATTTTTTACCTTACTTAGAGTATAAATTGAGATCCAAATTACATTATTCTTCGGTTAATTATAATAATAATAATATTTTTTTTATTTTAAACTAATCACGTGTTGTGTTTGCTCATAGGAATATTCAATTGAATTACTCATTAATCTAGCATCTTATGTCATGTTCATTGATTGAATTATAAAAATACTTAGTTAAGAAATAACAAATCGGTGCAAACTAAATTTCAAATTAATTAGCTGTAGAAGTATTATATATATAATATGACTAAGGCTTTATGTCTCATTATGTCATAGTTTCCTCTTTCGTGGAGATATTCTAAAATTATAATTAAAATTCAGTTTTCTACTATATTACAAATATATATTTCATGATTGTGTAGTAGATTTAAAATGAGCACGTGATACGATTGATCCGATTTTTGAAGAAAATATTCTTTAGTTGTCTGCAGAGTTGTCTTGTGGCATGGGATCAAATTTTGAAATATATAGATGTACTGTATCACATATTATTCTATTTTTTAGTCATACCTCGAAGAAAGGATCGAATATTTTGAAAGAAAATAATTAACAACGTCACGATAAACTTGAAAAGTGTGATTTCCCATCTCTCTGAAGGTTAAATAAAAATGATCTTGGTCCAGTGTCCAGAGATGCAATCCAATCTGACAATAATTCTAATAATTGAGGCCACAGATATAACGGATGAGGTATGGGATTAACAGATTTTTACAAATAATTGTATCTCCCCCATTTGACGTGACAAAATTGCCTCGAATGGTCAGGGCCGACCTGAGCCGGTTGGGCTTGTTATTAGCCCATTGATTAGATTGAGCTTTTGAAAAAATATATTTTTATAATCTAATTAATTGTGAATAAAAATTAATTAATTAATTAGATAAATAAAAAAAATGTAAATATTAAAAATTTTAAAATAAATCCAACATTTCAAAATTTTTATATTTATATTTTTTTAATTTTTATATAAATATCAAAATTTATATAATAATTTATATATGTATATACAGGTTGACGGGTTGGGTTGGGTTAAAAATTTTTAACCCAACCCAATCCACAAATAGTACGGTTGGAAATTTAACAACTCAATCCAATCCGTTTTTTTTATCAACCCAACCCAACCCGACTGCATATGTTGAGTAAAAATTTCAGAAAAAAATTATCACATTTTTATGTAAATTTCACTATTTTACTACTATTTTATAAGGATAAAGAAAAAAATTTAAGTCATTTAAGAGTTTATTAGCTCCAACTCTTCGGGGGATGAAAATATAATTAATTAAGATAAATCTTAGATCTGTTATTATGAGAAATGACAGGGGAAGTATTGTTAAAATCCATTGAGATAATTTGTTGTGTACAGAAGATAGCTTTTAGAAGCCCAATGCAATGAGTAGGAATGGAGTAGATCCGTCTCTGTGCAGGGTATGGCTGCCTTCAATGATTCCATTAATTGTCTACTTCTTTTTTTATTAGAAATTATTTGAAAAGGGAAATTAATATTGGGGGTCCTTTCAAAAATTGTTTTTATAGAGTAATAGTCTAGTAAATGGTGCTCATGATCAGTGAAAATGTCACGTAATGTTATTTAATTAATTTATATTTTTTAATATTATGCACAGAGAGTATAAAATTTTACTACATGCATTAGTGCTCATTATATGATAGGGATTGTTACTCATTAAATCATCTTCTTTTCTTACAACTTGAATTTTCTAATAAAACTTTGAGACCCAATTTTGTCGCTCATGTTAAAATATTAACGGGTATCCAAATATACATGACCACGTTAATTATGAATTTCTTCCAATTTTCATATGATTATATAGATAAAGTTTTGTATGCATAAGATATTTCCACCACATCATCTATAATGAAAAAGATTAAAAATGGTAAAAAAATTTAATAGTTTGCTTGACTTTTACATTAATTTTTAAATTATTATTACTTTTTCATTAGTATCATAACATTATATCGTGGATAGGACTCACATGCAACATAAAATACAAACGTACCAAAACAGTGCAGTGAGCTCGCTGATAGTTTTGGTGTTGTGCTTGCCTGAAAAGTTCGGACAAGCGGAACTTATTTAGTTTAAACAAAAGTGTCATTTTATTTCTTGAAGTTTTATTTGCAATGAGCTTTGCGCATTCTAGATGGAGATGCTGTACGGAACCCCCTTTCCTGTTGCACCAGATCCTGAAAATGGCTTCAAGAGCTCATATGGCACGATCCCAGCCCCAGTTCTGTTCCTCAAATTCTCATTCGAATTTCTGTCATCAATGATCCCTTCAAGCTCCTGCATCTTGCGATTAAACTTTTCAAATGCAGCCTTTATAACTGGGTCATCACCCCATGCGGGCTCCATTTCCTTCCCCAAATACTCCTCATCAGGCGAATGAGTCGACAGCGTATTCAGAATGACCATATCTTGCATAGCTTGCATCTTTGAAGGGAAGCATCGCAAAAGTGTATCTTCAGGTTTTGCGAGAAAGGATTTCCAGTCCGCTTCTGATTGATCTTCAGTAGGCATGTTGGTTCTTGACATAGTAGGCCTGTTAGGGAAATAGCCTCCGTATAAATACTGCCCAAAGTTCACAGCTGCATGCTGACCAGATGCTACCCAAGCGATAGTTGTGACTATTTCAATTAGATCCTGAGGAGTTTTCAGGACAGGCCACCATGGTTCATCCTTTTTGTCGGCATGTCCCACAGTTCGAATTTCAGTCCACCACGCTTGGAGCTCTTCGTCAGACTCTACAAGACTTGGATCGGTATAGTAGTGATTCACATACTCAGTAAACCATTGTTTTAAGGCATCCCAGAGATCGAGTCCATCGTTGGCAAATGGGTAGTCTTCGATTGTTAGCTTTAGGCCGTGTGGAGCGTTTGGATCTTCAACAGCCATTCCCCTAGGATTGCAAAATGAAAAAGAAATTACTCTTAACAGAGGCATGGTTTTGTATGTCAAAAACAATCACATTTACTCTTCTGTAGTAAAGTTAGAACATTAAATTTCTAACATCAAAGATGTAATGGGATTAAAAAACATTAGAGACCTGGATGACAATGGCCAAAAAAAAAAAAAAATGCTAAGGACCCAAGTGTCATCCTCTCTTTGCATTCACGAAGAGTTACATGCAAATACTTGGACAAAATTTTTTCTAGTTGATGCTCTTCTATAGACTCCCCCCAGGTGTTCTTTTGGTTCCTTATTTCAATCTAACCGCTTTCTAGAAGTTTCTTATTCCCGAAGATTGCTCATAAAACTTGTATTTAGTTTCTATTTTTAATGCATTAGCTCGTAAATGGGGAAGCCTTGCGATCTAATTACCTGCTAATAAGGTCTTTGGGTAGTGCTTCATGGTCAAACCTCCACTGCTTGTCATAGATTACAGAGCTGAACTCCATAGAGTATTTTCCAGGAAAGAATGTGGTTTCAACGAGTCCACCAGCGTTAACAAGAATAAGTCGAGCTTTAGCGTTGATTTCCATTGTGTAACGGAAATGAGGTTTTAACAGTCTATTGATTGGATGCATTGCACTGAGTTTCCGGTTGGCTGCAATAATGTAAGGTTCCACGCAACAATGAGTTCTTAACCTGCGAAGACAATAATCAAATAAAAGAATAACTTTTAATTTATCATTTTGGTAAAATTAATTTTATCCTACTCTTACATAATAAAATTATATAATATCTTTACCATTTTTGTCAAAATTATTATCTAAATATCATATTTACCCTTACTATCAATTTTAAAAGTTAAATAATATACCAATGACTAATAAGCTGGTGATAGCCGGTATCGTGAACAAGGAAATGAGCCTTTGCTAGCCTCCAAAGCCAGGAATCAGTAGAATGCCTGCTGGGTGTGAACACTTGTTTCCATTGTGGCTTGCCGTCCATTGGAGGCCGAGTTAGCTCGATGGCTAGTGGTCTCAATGTGCCATCAGGGTTCAAGAAGAAGAGCGAGCGAGATCCGTACAAGGTGGAGCCCTCGATCTGTCTCACTTTCCCCACATACGGTAATAATGCATCATGGTAATCTATGATGAACAACTTTTTTTGTTTTATAGCCTGCATAATAGAAAATTTTAAGTGTTTCTGTCCATAATTTTGTTAAATATATAGAAATTATGAATTTTTCTCACAAATTAGAAACATATACCTCGTTAACAGTCATCACTCCTCCAATTTCTTGCTCAATCAATTCTGTGGTAATTGCTGATTCCGGTGGGCCGTAAATTTCAGGATCAAGTGTGCTTTTTAGCGGCCATTCCTGTACGAATTTAGGCAAATTGTTATGTAATACTAATACTTTTGTAACAGTCAGGATTTTGGTTCATAGGGCCATAAAGGAGAAACATTGAAGTTTTGGAGGTAATACTGTAAATAATTTAACCATTAGGGGGTATACGTAAATTATTTTTGTTGAATATTTTGACCTGGTGCCGACAACAACTCATTCAACGTGGAGAGACCAATCAAATGAAGGAGATTCCTTACGTTTACAATTTCGTTGTTTTTGTTTTTGTTTTTTTTTTTTCTATTTTGTGTCACTATCGTTAGTCATACCGTGAGCAATTTAATGCTGTATGGGTTGAGGCCAGCTAGAGTCTCTCTGCCAAATTCCTCGTCCCTAATCCAAAAGAATTTATCTCCTGCAATACACGCAAATAGAGTAAAACACGTATGAGTACACATTCAAATTTATTTTTGATTCATCTAGTTGTTTTTTTTCCCCCTCTATTAACGCTTTAACAACAGTGATGTGTGTACAAAAATGAGAAACATTAAGGATGTAAGTGTCATTTAATAGATTTTATAGCTTACTAAAAAATAAAATTAAAAGGTTATAAAAGGGCCTTAAAGCTGAACAATGACGATAAAAATAACGTTCGACCATATGGAATTATAATGTTAACTATATGGGTTAGCAAATGTTATTTTTATTGTCCCTATGTCAGATTTTTTGATTTAAATATTAATACTTAATAAAATTACATGAAGAGATTTAATTCTTACTATCCACTGTTTCTGGCGTGTCGAACCGAAAAACCTCTTTGCCTGTATTAGAAACGGTCTTAAACAATATGGGAAGAATTTTTCGCCATAAAGGTTGATCTTTGAGTTCTGGAGGCAGGTCAATTCCTTCATTGAAGACTTTGTCAATATCCGAGAGTGATGAAAATCCTAGATCCTTGTTGACAAGGATGGCTTCTAAGAATGACGCCAATGCGTGCAACCCTGAGTATAGCGATGAAGCTGAAAACTGTCCTAATTTTATATCTGCGAATGCTTCATCTCTGGGCACATAGATACTGACGCTCCTTGACTCTGAGGCTGGATCTACAATAATAAAATAAAGCTGTCTGTTTCATTCTGTGTTAAATACATATGTATATACACACACAACTGTACCTTATTATCCAATTAAAACTCCTCTCTAAGCTTGAAGTAAACAAACGAAATTGGACAACATAATAAGAATAAAAATTGTATATTTGGAGGGCCAAAAAGTAGGATATATATTTGTTAAGTTGTGTCTCATATTAACTAATAAAAAAGGAGTTAATTGAGTTTATAGGTATGATAGATTCCTCTATCCGATAGGCTAGTCTTTTGGTAAGAATCGAAATCCTAAACCCATTACTTATTAGTCGGGACTGATGATTTTACCAGCAAAACTTTTTGGACGTCCAGTTCTGCAACGCCTTGGATAAGGGTGCTCTTCGCCACCAAGCACTGGTCGCGCCAACTCTTTGATTTCAGGAAATGCAAGATCATTGTACACATCATAATCGTATATTCTTTCGTGTCTTTGAGGCTCTCCTTGTCCATCGCCTTGCAAATTGATAAGCTCTTCGGCTCTTAACCTCTTTAATCCGTTCGGTGTTTGCGAGGGCAAGTATGACTAATTCAAAATGAAGGGGAAAAAAATCAATTAAGAATTAAGATGATGTGACTATATACGATATTATTAAAAAAAAATTATTAGAAGAAACTTGACAGTACCAGGGAATCTTGTAAAATATGGTCTACACAACATATATTTGATAAAAACAATCTTCGATATTATTTTATTATTTCGGCTTTCAACCTCAAATTTCTTAGGTCATGTGGTAACTCATCGCGGAATCGAAACAAATTTAAACATGAAGTCCTGTGTTTAGATTCTGAAAATAAACTAAAGCAAATTCTAATTTACATGTATGGGACGAAATGGAATATCATAATATGAAAGGAGTTATTTTTTATTTTAACTTTTTCCTTTTATAAGTTACATTTGCAAAGCAATCATAAGGTCTCACGTTACCATTAATTTTTTCTCCCTAGCCTGACTTTTTTTGTGCATATACATAATTCATGAAAAAAGGAAACTAAAAGGAAAAAGAAAAGAAAATTGGCGGAAGAGAAGAATATAAGTTTTACAATTATATAAGCCATAAAATTAAAATCTGAAACTGACCTTATTAGTAAAGAAAATTCTCTTTTGTTTGTCAACTATTTTTGGCTGAATCCATGAATCACAAGTTAAATTCACAGGACCATTTGGGAGACCATCAAGAACAATATCCTGCAAATACATTTCTGTGAGTTGATCAGATTCCACTAATATGGCACCGACATCTCCAAAACTTGCTGGAATTTTTAATTCTGCTTTATATTTTATGTTTCCATCGTCATCCTTGCCCAGTACTCCAAGTGCAAGACCTTTGATGGTGGCTTTCTCTTCTCCTGTTTCTGAAAAAATACGCAACAATTGTAACTAAAAACACCCAAAGTTTTCAGAAAAATAAATGATTAATTAGTTTGTTAGATGACTAATAATTTCTTTTTTAAAAAAAAAATTCTGTATAGGATTCTGTTATACCCTTGAGTTGGAATTGGAAAACTCATCTAATGTTACTTTTATTTCTTCGTCTGTGAAATATTTTGAGTATATTGTGCTAACATCTAAACCTCATCGTATTGAACTTAAAAGAAAAGGTGAATAGTATGAAGCCAGCCATAATTCAACCTCCTTACGTCAAAAAAGGGAAAATAAATTTTGTTTTTTTTTGAGAAGAAAACAATTCATGAACCGCACTAGAATAAATTGGGCAAGCTGAGTTGAACCTACAAAAGTTCATGAGCACTCACACCGAAAAACTAGCTTAGTCATGAACCGCACTAAAATCATACAATAAAGCTTTCGACCGGACAGCTGTCAGCAATCAAACGGGAAGGAGATAAAGCAAAGGTTGCAATTCAGACTACAATTGATAAAAAAAGGTCAAACCTTTAATAATAAATTATAAAAATCAAATATTAAAATAGCGCTCTGACGTGTTTTCAAAAAAATCAAGGGTATAGTGTGATATCACAAAAAAAATAAAAATTTAAAATCAATGAGAGTGGTTGAGTTCCCCCCCCCACCCCGCCGCAGGGAGTGGAAAAAGTCCGATGTATTGATCGGATTTCTCAGTACTTACTAGGATCAAGGTCAGCACTAACAAGCTCCAAGCCAAGTGCACCAACTAAACTGGAAAGTGCTAAAGGATCAGGGATAATTGGTTTCACAGTGATAACAGCCTTAACTTTGGTAGACTTTTCAGCAGTGAAATTAAATATAGCTTTGATACTGTTATTACTAGGAGAAAAGCCGACTGCGATTTTGGATGCTTTTTTGAATGAAGGATTCAACTGAGCTGGACGAAAAGCTTGACCATTTCCATGGAGAAATGGCTTGGGTAATGGACTTAGGGTTCTGATAGATTGAGACTGATGATGAACTTGTGGATTCAACATTCTTTCACAAGTAAGAGACCCTTGGCTTGGTGACTGAGACTTGAGAGATCAATCCACTCTTTATATAGAAAGTTGGAGAAAGAGCAGGCAAAGAGAAAGTTATATCACATGAAAAATGATGAGAATTGTGACTACACTTCACAATGTTAAGTATTGCATTATTTAAGTGAGGAAAAAATTAAATGGTTGTTTACTTCCTATATTTTAATTTAAATATCTATTTATTCTTTAAATATTAAAAAATATTAAAAAATATTCTTTCTATTAAATATGTTATACTCTTATTCTTAATTTTTTTTTTTACTTCTATAATAATACCTGTGCAACTAGAGGTGGCGCCACATCTGTGCTAGGGGCTGCAGCCCCCTAGATTTTTTAAAATTTATAAATTTAGTTAGATATTTGTCCAATTTTAAATTTAATTTATTAAGAAAGTTTTTGTTAAAATTTAAAAATAAACAATATATTAAGTATTTATTTTTACACTTCCAACCCACAAAGAAATATTATATTTTGAAGTTTCTTCGCTCCTAACTCTACTCACACAAAAAAAAGAAAAAAGAAATTGTTTCACCTCATTCAGTTTATTCAAATAATTTTTCTTTAATAAGTCTTATAGCACTTAAAATTCAACTTAATATTTACATTATAGAAGTAAGTTTTGATAACAAATTTTCAAATTTTGAAAGGATTTGATAAGCTAATAAGAAAAATAGTTGATACTAAAAAGGATAAATTATGTTCATTAATTTATTTATTGTTTTTACTAGTTCTCATCATCATAGCCAAAAAATTATTTTTGGCCATGAAATTTGTACAAAAATCATCTATGAAATCAGATAAGAGATTAATAATTGAGTGATATTATTATTGTATATATAAAAAAAGATTTGTTTTGTATTCTTGATGATAAGGTTATTCTTCAATTTTTTTAACATATGAAAATAAATCGAGGTTAGTTATAAATATATTGAATTAAATATATTAATAAATTTTTATTTTGATATTTATTACTTATTGACTATTTTTAAATTATATTATTATTTAAATGTAGGCCGCCGTATATTAACTTCCTGGCACCGCCACTGTGTGCAACAATATTTTTTTACATTAATTGTTTAATCTATAAAAATATTAATTAATTAATTAATTAATAATTATTTATTAGTAAATTAAGAAATAAATACTATTATGAAACAAGTATTTTTTATGTCATTGCAACAATCTTACTAATTATTATTTACAAATAAATTAATATAAGCTAATTTAGAGTAATGTATAATATCTTTAATGACAATCTTACTAATATCTTTTGAAAAAAATTAATTTACCAAATTAATCCAAAAAGTAAATAATAACAACTAATTTTTATTATACTTTTAAGACTAATTTGATAAATTTATATTTTTTTTCATTAATATATCCAAGAATATTGTTGCAAGATTATTATTGTAAAAATATAAAAAAAAAGCAAGGGTATGATTGAAATATAATCACCAATAAAGACATCTTTAGTGTATTTTAAAAAATATAAAAAATAAATGAATATTTAACTCAAAATATAGAGATTATGCAAGTGTTCACCTTTTAATTTGGCTTGGTGATTGAGACTTTGAGTGATCAATCCATACTTTATGGCACATGAAAAAATGAAGAGAACTATGACTACACTTGACCGGTATTAAGCATTTCATTGTTTTAGTAAGGCAAAATTTAAATGTGCGTGGATTTTGTCTTGCTAAAATAATGAAATATATATCGTGCATATACTTCCAGTAATATTAATTATAATTAAAAATTCTTTTTAACTATAATGCCTTTTGACTTTTTAAATTCTTAAAAAATAACCTAAACTTTTATAATAAATAAAAATATGGTATTAAAATAAATGTAATAATATATATATATATTCAAAATAATTTTAATATTTAAAAATATTTTAATATTTTTTAATCTATTAGACCTATCTTATTATATTAAAGTAATTTTTAATAATAGATAGAGACATAATATTAAAATTAATTAATTAAAATTAAAATTAATTTGAATACTATGTAAAAGTTAATTTTAATCTTATTAACAGGGAGATTTTTTAATTGTAAAATCTATTTAACTCAAAGACTTATTTAAGATCTTTATAATATCACAAATATATTATTAAAATAAATGTATTAATTTAAAATTTTAATATTATTATAAATATAAAAATAATTTAATATTATTAATCTAGATTATATTTTTTATATTAAATTTGTGTTGATTAAAAACTTTTAAAATTAATTTTCTAATTACTATAGTTAAATGATATTATGGGTGAAAAGAATATTGATGTTTCTTTTTTAAAACTTAGAAATTTTTGTGACGATTTCTCCAAATCTTGTAAGTGGAAGCGTCCTTTTCCCTAGTTTATATACCAAATTGGAGAATGAGGCAAACAGCAATTTATGGCACGAAAAATGAAGAGAACTGTGACTACACATGGTGGTGTTAAGCATT
This sequence comes from Citropsis articulata, assembly GCA_030449925.1. Lineage (NCBI taxonomy): Eukaryota > Viridiplantae > Streptophyta > Magnoliopsida > Sapindales > Rutaceae > Citropsis > Citropsis articulata. Next base: position 3,748,370 of record JASUUH010000096.1, on the reverse strand, counting down.
TCATTATTTTAGTAAGGCAAAATAAAAATGTGCGTGGATTTTGTCGTTTGCGGTGCTTTTTTTTTATTTTTATTACATGTATATACTTCTATTAATATTATAATTAAAAATCTACAGGCACTAATATTGAAAAGCACAACAACAAAGAGCACAGTTTAAAAGTCTTTTAAAATTTCACTTTTATTCATTTATGAAGACAAACACTTAATTTATATAAATGTTTTGAAGTGTAGAAAAAAATTATATTATGAAATAATTTAGGAGTGATGAATTGATTAACTAAGATTGAGTTAGTTAATATTTATATTGATTGACAATCAATTTTTTTTAATCAATAATTAAAATTTAAAAAAAATCAATCACTTGATTAATTGCTTTGTTTTTATATATCATTGTTGTTTGATATATTCTTATCATCACCTAGCTACTACTGAGAGCACACCTAACTTGTAAAAAAAAAGGGTACAAGAAGCCCATTGAACTCCATGTGAATTTCATATCCATGATGGTTAATCTAACCTAAAGATTTAAGGACTCTTAACCCTTACACCAATAATGGGCCTAATCATACTCAATCTAGGAATCGCAATGGATTGGATCTGATCCAAGATCCACGTGATCCAAATTCAATCAGATCGAATTTTGGTTGGTTTAAAATGAATTTGGATCAGATTTGAATATCGATTTGTGGATCTAAGATAGATCTGGAGCAGGTCTAGATTTATCTTAATATCTAAATTGTGTAATTTTATTCATATCTATATCCACATATCTTTTAATTTTATTTTAAAGTTTCTTAACAATTGTGTAAAAATAATAGTAATGAATTTTATTCATAGCATATGAGTGGTATTTACCATGCATTTAAACTCGTAAAACTTAAAAATTAGTTTTGTAAATTAAAAAATCAGCCAGCCCCAAAACATGTACATGCAATATTTAAATTACAAGCCAAGTAATAAAGTCTGGCAATTTATTTTATTATATTGGCCAAATAATTTTCAAGGAGTACAGTTATTCACATATTTAGTCAAATACGATCATAATAAAAATGATAAAACACTAAATATAAATCATATTTAATTTATATGTCATTGTCTAATGTTGTAAGAATGAGGGTGTATGTTTTGTGGATATTAGTGTTGGGGAGAATTAAGTTTTAAAAAAAAAACTTTTTAGGATCGATCTCATAAAATATATATGAATTCGTAATTTAGAAATCGTACCTTGAAAATCTGATTTGGCTTTTTCCGTTGATGTGATTTAGGCTCTCAAATCACGATCCGTCACCACCACGCTTCTTAGATCACGATCCATCACCAAACGAGCTTCCGGGTTATGACTCAAGATTGATCTGCACTTGATGTGTGGGCGCCTTTATCACCACTATAAGCAAACTAGCAGGAGAAAATTTTTCTCTGAAAAATTGTTATTGTTGTCGTAGCGAAAAAACCTTTTTCTCTAATATATATATAGTGCATTTTCTCTACTGTTTAGGATATAATAAGTCCTTTATATCTTTTTCATAGTGGGAATCCTAAGACTCCTAAAATTATGAAACTCACGTTACTTTTCTTTGTCATAGGGGCCCACTTTGTAAAATAACATAAGACTCCTTAAACATAAGTATATTAATAGAGCCTCCCACTAAAAGATATAATTATGTTTTTGACCCAAATAACTAGTTATCTTGCTTATTAATCCAGTAGTGGTGCAGTCAATTAAATGAGCTAACCCGGAGATCATTTGGAAACATACAATCGTGGCTACAACAATTAAGCATATAATTAAACAAGCTTAATCATTTAATTCCAATTCGACTCCACTATAAGATTGGAACTAACCTCCATAATTGTATGTTCGAATAAAAATTCGTCCCAAGCCACATTGATTTCTTTACTGCTCAATCATTTGTACCACATTGTTAATTAAATCGATATCTCAACTGTCCAATCAATTTAATTACATCTTATTCCTTGATACTTACTGTTTTTCTCTAATGATCATTTTCAACATATTAAATATGTTGTGGCACACTGAGAGAATTACATGATCAATCTGAAAACCTATCGAGATGTGTCGTCTATTATATTGTTAATAACTCCAATACTCATAATTGCTTCTACCAAGATCGTAATCTTGACCACGGGGTGTGTCGCCCATTGTGTCGCATATTACAATCATGAAATCATAATTAACTCAAGATTAAGATTACAGTAAAATTAATGTCTATGAGATTTAATAAGTCTGATAGTTATTTTAAGGTTAATTAAATCTCATATGTGATTCAGCTCAATGTTGTCAAACTACATCAGTAAATTCATATATGATTAAGACAAATCATTCAATAAATTTACTATAGTCTAAACATAAATAGAGCGTCCAACTCTGTTTATCAACTGCGAACTTAATTTATTTAATCATAAGATAACTTGTATTTATGTCTTCTGTGAATCCATATGATAATGTCTTCTGTGAATCCATATGATAATCACATAAATACATATAATATGATTAAGCGGACCTTATTCAATATATTTATGCAATTAAAATATTTCAAATATTTATTAATCAGAAAATAAATTAATATGTTTTAAAAGAGCATATTTTCCCAACAATTAGAATGATGAAGGAGACAATAGAATATTAGATTGATCTTACTCCTGCAAGCTGTAATTACTTTTGAAGGATATTTTATTATCTTTCTTATTTGTTATTTTAGTGTAAAAGTATAAGCTACGATATTTATTATATTTTTTAGAAAAATTATATTATTTATTTATTATCAATACATTTTGGCCTTCAATTTTCATTTTAAAAAAAATTATTATTTTTTCATTATTGAGCTTTAAAATTCATAATTTCGAATTTGGAGTTGATATAGATATTTATTTCTTTTTTAGATTTGAGTATAAAATGAAAAATATGAATTCATGACAGATCTGAAGCAGATACAGATCTTAATTTTTATTATAAATATAAATATAAATATAAAGTAGAGTGAATCTAACTAATATCTGTCCTGTTACCATCCCTAACTCAATCAACGTGACTTTATTTTCTAAACATCATCCAATAAATACAATAGACATTTTAGTGATTACTAAGAACGGACAAAAATAAAATATTATTTTAAAAGTATAATACTGGTGGCTTTAACTCACTTTTTTCCTTAATGGCTTGGAAACCATGATGAAGTCAAATAAAAAAATTGGCCAGATTTTTGTCCGTTTTTATTTCTTTTCATTAAGCTTGTAAATTTGACCAGAAACGTAACGAGTGATTCGTTCTGATAACTCGTGACACTCCGCGACAAATTTTCTTTGTCGTACATCACCTCATTTATAATCACGAGTTTTCCATTTCGTTAGCCTTTTTTTTTTTATCCCTAAAGTGACGCCACATTACCCCAAGTCCCAATAGCAGATTAGGACCAATTTAAAATACTAATACAGTAGCCCAATCAGTCACGCTGTTACTCTCACGCTAAAATAATTTAAGAATAATGATCCATCAGTAATGATAGAGTCAATTAATATTTTTATAATTAATAATCAGAATACAAACAAACAGTCATTTATTTTATCATTTTATTATTTTGTTTCCATCATTATTATTCTCCCTTGAGCCGATGAGGTAAACTTTGTGAACCCCTAGCTCACCTTAAAATGTTGTAAATTCTTCACTTTTATTTATGTTTTCATCCAAGTGCCATGCAATAAAGAAAGAAGCATTCCTTTGAAACTTATCTAGAAAATCTTCGGGTTGTGTATGTGAACACATTTTCTGAGAAAGCAAGAAGCATTCCTTTAAAATTTTTCCAGGAAATCATGAAACTGTTTCTATGTACACAAATTTTGTTTTATTTTTTTTAACAACAAAAAATAAACTCATCCTCTAATTGATCTTGTTAAACAAATTTTCATTTTCCATGTTTTATTTAATTTTTCTTCTGATGTTGTCAGTGAATTCTTTCACGTAGAAAGTCGAAGAAGACTTAAAATTTGAGGATTTTTTAAATAATTTCTTTCTTAAAAGTTGGCTCCAGAGCTGATGGTTGCCTTAAGTTTATGTTGTTAGCCTAGTAATCAATCTCATGGCTTCTGAACAAACTTTTAATTATGAGTTAGGCTTATGAATTTTTATATGGTATCAAAATATATATAAGCCTATAGACCTAACTTATACTTAAAAAGTTAGCAAAAGATTTGGGGATTGCTAATATTATTAGTCCAATAATTGATCTTCGTTGGTATTGAATATTTTCCCCACTGAAAAGAAGAGGAAGAAGTAAACTTGGGGGTTGTGATGAGAATTCGAGGGGAGTTTGAAAAGGAGAGGGCAAAAGAGTAAAAATTGAATGGATAATAATTACTAGTAAGGCATTAGATTTTGGACTTTATCGTTTTTTTTTTCAATACCTTAATAATTGGTTTTTTTTTTGACATCTGCAACGAAACTACGTGATATTTCTGATCATGATCGTAGGACGTGACCGGATAATTGTCCGGCCTTGTGTATATATTTCTTGCTGCATTAGTTGGAGGAGATGATCTAAAGGTAATACCGTTATATTTGGGGAGCGAAAAGTCACAAGTATTATCCTGTATTTGGGACCTCGAACTCTTCCTCAACCTTGAGGCGCGGGTTCAGTGCCAATACTCTGAGCCCATTGGCTAAAATTAGTTTTATGCTTGATCATTCGTTTTATATACCTCATTTTCATTTTTAATGATAAATTATTTATAACTAAAATTTTGCTAAATTATCATTCAATCCCAATCGTAAGGCTAATATGCTAAATTAATAATGTGATAAGTTTATATGGTAAAATATTATTAAAAAAAGATATTTTTTTAATACAGGATCTCGTCACTATGTATAGTAATTTTACATACACATATGAACTAGAGTATTTTTCAGATTTTCGAAGTCTAAGAATAGACAATAAAATGAGAACACTTCTGATCAAAAAACATTGAATCACAGCCGAAGATAATCATTTCATTTGTTCAAATTGACTGTATTAATATAGAAATAATTTAATTATATATCATTTATGGTTAGAATGATAAATGTGTTTAGTTTTTTTATGAACTTTAAATAATTAAATTTAAACTTCTCTTATTTAAGATATTTGAGAGTTAATCAACAAAAGTTATAGTTGTAAGGAATCTACAGATTGCCAAAAATTTCAAGTTAACTAGCATCTATTCATTCAAAATCAATGGGCAAAAGTGCACATAACTAGAATGCTATGTGAGCCAAGAGTACAATGAAATTATATGTCCAATTTGAGATTATTTACATTAAGATATAATTAGATGAATATTGAATGCTTAGATTACTATTGAAACTAACTTGGAAGCTATATCTTGATTTGTTTTGTTTTCTTTCACTTTAAATTGATAAAAAATCATATCTTATGTTTGGAGGGATGTTTCAAGCTATCTATATAAAGGTAATAGATAGTAACTTTTGAGAGTGTGTGATTTTAAGATTATAATTTAGAAATATTCTCTTGAGTGTGTACTTTTAAGATTATAATTTGGAAGTTCCGATCCCACTCTCTGAGCCCCAACTATTTTTAAATGGAGAGTATGGGGAGGTGGGAGTGGATCATTTTCTACCATTTTTTAAAATTTAATTTAATAAAATAAAAAATAATATCATATATATTTAAGTAATATTATTATATTATTTTATAAAATTACATTTATTAAAAATAATAATACCAAACTTATTTAATTTTTAATTGAATATATTTAATTAAATATAATAATTCACATTGATTCTAAATTGAAACTACTTAAAAATAACATTATTATATTTGTATAGAATTAATAATATTACTGGAGACTATCTTTATTTGAAAATATAATATTATTATTTTATTTAAAAATAATAGTCTTATATTTTATTTAATATTAATAATTAATAATAATAAATAGTTTATTGTAAGAAAATATTAATTTTGTACCATATTATTAATAATAATGTTTCATTTGTGTTGCTCTTACTAATAGTTTTTAATTTACATAATTAAAATTAAAATTAATAAAAAATTAATGATTTACATAATTAGGAATACTAATAGTTATTATTAACTTACTAATATAGTAAAATACATATTTTTAAAATATTTTTTTATTAATTTAATTAAAAACTACTATTCTTTAAATAAGGATAAAATTATAATTTAAAACCATTTACTCTCAATCTAAAATAAAATAAACACATAAATTGAATTTTGATTTTGATTTCATACGCTTATTCTAGTATAAATAAACAACCTAATGTCACTCTCACTTCACACTCATAATCACTCATAATCTTAAGACTCTCACTCCTTAATCATTTTTTTTCATTTTTTCTCCAATTCAAAAAGTAAATACTATCTTAAAGTAGCCAGTTTTTGTTCTTATCTACTCTTTGAGTGATTCTTTACTTTATTAATAAATTAAAGTTCAGTTTATTTTTAGTTTGGCGTCAACTTGCAACGTTTAAATCATTTAGGAGTATTTGTTCAATTTACATGTGTACGTGATGTTATCAATTATTATTTTACTATTTATGGTCAAATATACCATTGGCGATCGGGCAGAAAAAATGTATTTGCTATCTTATCTAAGAATTGCTTGTTATCATTATCAACGATAAATAATAAAAATAATAGTGCAAACAATTTAAATATATTATCATGTTCGATGAACTTTTACTTTCTCACGACATCATATTACACGTGTACGACTAACAATCAACCATAGGTATCTTTCAGAGTAGTAGGTTATACACGTTTAAAAACTGGAACAAAGTCTTGGTCAAGCTCAAATATATTATTTTCCCTCACATTGAAGACATGTAGGACCGACACTCAACGACTTAAATCTTTTAGAATATCATGTTACGCGTCTAAAAGTTGGATCAATCATCAACGTGTTAATCAAGCTCAAATACTATTATTTTGACTTATATTTAAGATGAATTGAATTTACACACAGTGGAGCAAGCCTCTCATGTCTGATCATGTGACACCAGTCCAAATTAGTGTTTCACGTGAAGGGGAATGTTAAAGCAAAAGCTTAAACACTATTGGTCACCCCTTACCTTCAAAATTTCACACCTTTTTTTCTTTAATTAATCTCATTAAACAGTCAATAATACGACAATATATTTCAGCAATAGCAGATCCATCAAACATTAGGACTTATTTATGACACTAATACGTTAATGGTCTCTTTACTAATTCGGAATGGAATCGGAATGGGGAATCGAAATAAAAAATTTGTTTACTTGCTAAATTAAGGTTTGGAATCGGAATCAAAACAGTGTCGGGTCCACAAATTCGGAAATCATTACTAGAGTTCTCATTCTCATGGGGGGAGATGGAAATGGGATTCACATTCCTAAGATTGACCATTTTGCCCTCTTTCAAATTTTAAAATGTCCATATTGTCTCCATTTATAATTAATTAATATTTTATTATAATTAATTAATTAATATATTAATATATTGTTAACAATAATTATTAATAATTAAAGTTTTTGAATAAATAATCACAATAATTAATATATTATTCTTAAATAATTAATATACCATTATAATAATTATTAATATAATTATTTTAATTAATTCATATACTATTAATTAATTAATTAATCTAATTATTACTATTAATAAATATACTAATATATTATTAATAATAATATATTAATAATTATAATTTTTGAATAAATAATCACAATAATTGTTTATTTATTTATTATAATAATTAATTAATATAATTCTTACTATATTAATGTATTATTAACAATAATTATTAGTAATTATAATTTGTGAATAACTAATCACAATAATTAATATATTATTATTATGACAATAATTAATTAGTTAATATATTACTATAATTATTATTAATATAATTATTATAATTAATTTATTAAAAATTTTACAAGTAATTAATATATTAATACATTATTGACAATAATTAATAATAATAATAATTTTTGAATAAATAATCACTATAATTAAAATATAACAATAATTCAGTAAATACCTTTTAGTAATTTGTTACAATCTAACTCATTCCGATTTCGATTTTAAGATAAAATAAACACATCAATGGAATTCCAGCCCATTTCGATTCTGATTCCTAATCCTACGGGTCAAGTAAACAAATTGTTCTGATTCTCATTCCTCATTTCTCATTCCGATTCCAATCCATTCCGATTTCAGTCCATTCTAATTATTGATAAATAAACGCACCATAAGAGTAATCATCAAACCGTTCTAGAAAACTGACGGTCTAAGGAGAAAAAAATACACTAGATAATGTAACATGTAACATCACACACACATGTTATAGGACCACTCTATTGGAGAGGGCCATTTGCATAAAAGTGAAAATTTAACATAGGGATGGCAAAGTGTCAGCCCGCGTTTGACCCTAGCATGTCTTTTATCGGATTGGGACGGTCTGGCTTGGATCAGATTTTTTTTTTTTTTTTTTTTTTGGGCTAGACAAAAAAAGTCTGAATTTTATATTATATATTTTTCAAAATTATTTGGTTATGTTTTATAAATCTATAATTTATAAAAAAAATTATTGGATCAAGTTTTAAAAGTTGGGCTTTTAGGTCTTAAAATTACAAACATATATTATGCGTGAATTAAATATCTGCTTGTCTAATTTGAAAAATTTTTGTATTTCTTCGGTTTTTTGACTTTTTAGATGAGGTTCGAGCCCAACCTCACTACTAGTACTTATAAAACATGCTTGCCTAATTTAAAACACCAAAACTCGGGTCAATCTCGGTCAGATAGGCTTTCTCTGCCATCCCCGAAGTTTATATGCTATATTACCCAAATGTGGTTATATTTTTCAACCATAAAATAGTAAAAGTAAAAATACTAGCCGTTTGATTATGTTACTTTCTCACGACAATTAAGAACTAACCAATCTTGTAATTTTTTAGAATATTGTTTAACCAATTCTGTAATAGCATTATTTTACATTAATACTCATATTCATGTCTAAGGCCCAATAGTTTGGGATTGTTGCTGCTTATAAAATAATACATTTTTGCTCTACAGATGAAACAATCAGTTAGACAAAAAAAAAAAAAAGTAGATATTTAGAAAACTATGCTGTTAAAAGTACTGTAAGTCTATAGAAGGTCTATGCACTTTAGAAATTGTTTAATGACAAAAATAAATAATTTTTTTTTTATGAATAATGATATTTTCAAGTATTTATTTTTTAAAAAAAGAAGCAACCGAAAAATTTATTTATTCCTAAAACAAGCCGCGGCACTAGGAACAATGGCGAAAACTATAAGATAGATAGACACCCAAAATGTAAATAAAATAAAACGATACTTCAAAAAGCATTAGCACTTGATATAAGAATTGTTGAATGTCCGGATCATTCCAACACATGATTAAGGTTTAGATTAGCAAGACAATACAGCAGTGTTGTTCTCCCCCGAAAAGTGTGTAGGCAATGAAAATCCATGGCAGAAAGCTTCATCTTACAATTCATCTATTTGTTCTTGAGACTCCAAGAGGATTTCAAAGAACCTTTCAAAAAGAAGCAATAAACCACATTCTAACCAAAATTTGAGCCAACCTTGATAACCATTAGTTATGCCACCCTCTCTCATAAGCCTGCCAATAATATGATTAACAACCATAATCTCCGCATTCAGCAACTGAACCCGCTTTAAAATCACCACTGGCATTCTTAGTAAACACCACCACAAGTAGCCTTTTTAACGGAAACCGTCTGGAATTACATGTAAAGTATCATCAGACTTTACTGTTTACCTATAAACCGCGTTAGTCAGTTTGCATGCTCGCATTCTGTTTCCTCCTTTTTAATACCTCGCTTAGCTGAGGATTGCTCGCGCGCGTGTGTGTATATAATTTTAATTAGCCCCTAAATGATCTGTTTTTGTGTTTAATAAAAAAGTTAAGATTAATTTAAATAATTGTTATTACTTATTTGACGTATAAAAAAAAAACTTTTACAAATGTTAAAAAATATTAAAATAGGTTAGAATCTAAATTCATGCGGCATTATTCTAAATAGAATATCAGTTAAACTAATCAATACCCATCCATCACATTAGTTTGAAGAAGATTTATTTCATAAAGAAAACATAACATCACATCATATACTCACAGAGCTGTAAACAATTTATTCTAGAAGTGACTCCTAGGACCCACGCCCACGCAACATTAAGTACAAACATCAACAACCAAAACCGTGTAATGAGCTCATTGGTAGTTTTGGTATTTCGCATGCCGGAAAAAATTCCGGCGAAGCAGCTTATTTAAATTAAAGACGAATGACATCTTATTTCTTAAAGTTTGGCTTGCAGTGAGCTTCGTGCACTCTAGATGGAGATGCTGTAGGGAACTCCTTTTCCTGTCGCGCCAGGTTCCGAAAACGGCTTCAGGAGCTCATATGGAATAATCGCAGATCCAGTTCTGTTCTTCAAATTCTCATTCGAATTTCTGTCATCAATGATCCTTTCAAGCTCCTGCATTTTGAGGTTAAACTTTTCAAATGCAGCCTTTATAACTGGGTCATCACCCCATGCTGGCTCCATTTCCTTCCCCAAATACTCTTCTTCAGGCGAATGAGTCGACAGCAAATCAATAACGAGCATTACCGTAAGAGCTTGAAACTGTGCAGGGAAGCATCGCAAAAGTGCAGCTTCAGGTTTTTCGAGAAAGGATTTCCATTCTTCTTTTGTTTGATCTTCATTTGGCATGTTGGTTCTTGCAACAGTTGGCCTGTTAGGGAAATAGCCTCCGTATAAATATTGCCCGAAGTTCACAGCTGCATGGTGACCGGATGCAACCCAAGCGATGGTTGTGATGATTTCAATTAAATCCTGAGGGGTTTTCAGGACAGGCCACCATGGTTCATCCTTTTTGTCGGCGTGTCCCACGGTTCGAATTTCAGTCCACCATGCTTGGAGCTCCTCATCAGACTCTACAAGGCTTGGATCGGGATAATAGTGGTTCACATAGTTAGTAACCCATTGTTTTAAGGCATCCCAGAGATCGAGCCCATCGTTGGCATATGGGTAGTCTTCGATGTTTAGCTTAAGGCCATGAGGAGCTTTTGGATCTTCAACAGCTATTCCCCTAGGTAGTCGAAAATGGAAAAGAAATTAAGCTCAACATATGTTCAGCATTTTCAATTCATCAACTTTGGGTTCTTCTATATAATACTCTGCTGTCAATCTAATGTGATATTTCACTAAAAAGATAGAAGCATGATCATAAAACGTTAAAAATCCGAGTTACTGTTCTATAGTAAATTTTTAATATTAGGGATAGGGACCTAAGTAGCAAAAGTGAATTATAATGGGACCTAAGTGTTAACCTATTAGTTCATAAATTGGGAAGTCTTTGTAACTTATTACCTCCTAATAAGGTCCTTAGGGAGTCCTTCATTGTCAAACCTCCAGTGCTTGTCATAGATGACGGAGCTGAACTCTATACAATATTTTCCAGGAAAGAAATTTGTTTCAAAGATTCCATCAGCATTAATAAGGACTTTTCGAGCCAAAGCATTGATCTCCATTGTGTAGCGAAAATGAGGTTTCAACAGTCTATTGATTGGATGCATCGCACTGAGTCTCCGATTGGTTGCAATTACGTAAGGCTCAACGCAACAATGAGTTCTTAACCTGCAAAGGAATAAGCAACAAATCAAGAACCTTTAAATAATCATTTAATATGGTACTTACTAAATAAAAATTAACGTAAATTTTTTTGTAATTATTTTAATTTTAAGATAAATTTTGTAATTTAATTTTTTTTTCTTATTATCAATGTCCTCAAGATTGTCGTAAAGGGAAATCAGCAAACGTCCAGTAACACTAAAATTTTGGATCTAGGATCAAACGAATTTCGGTAAAATTTAGAATATAAAACAATATACCAGTGACTAATGAGTTGGTGATAGCCAGAATCATGAGCAAGGACATGAGCCTTGGCTAGCCTCCAAAGCCAGGACTCAGTAGAATTCTCAGTACTGGGTGTAAACACTTGTTTCCATTGTGGCTTGCCATCCATTGGAGGCCGGGTTAGCTCAATGGCTAACGGTCTCAGTGTGCCATCTGGGTTCAAGATGAATACCGTACGAGATCCATACAGAGTTGTGTCTTTGATCTGTCTCACTTTCTCCACATACGGTAATAATGCATCATGGTAATCTATGATGAACAGCTTCTTTTGTTTTATAGCCTGCATAATAAGAAACTTTAATTAAGTGCTTCTGTTCATAATTTTATTAAACAAAAATAATTGATTGTCCGTTATGAAGTTTTCTCACTAGTTAATGTACAAAGGAAGGAATTTATAATGCACATATACCTCTTCAACAGTCATCGAGCCTCCAATTTCTTTCTCGATCAATTCTTTGGTAATTGCTGATTCCGTCAGGCCGTAAGTTTCAGGATCAAGTGTGCTTTTCAGCGGCCAGTCCTGCACGAATTTATGCAATTTTTTTTCTGTTATACAAGGGGGATTTTGGTTCATTGCCCCAAAAAAGAGGAAAAACAAACTTAGGAGGTAATACAACAAATAACGGAAACATTGGGGGCCATAAGTAAATTGTTTGTTCAAAATTTTGACCTTGGGCCCGCAACATAGTTACGCTCTCAGTGACCGCTCACTCACCAAGGAATACCATTTGAACCTCATGATTACAATTTTATTGTTTTTGTTTTTAATTTTTAATTTTATTTCATTTTACTGTAGTTAATCATACCGCGACTAAACTTATGCCGAATGGGTTGAGACCGGCTAGAGTCTCTCTGCCAAATTCCTCGTCCCTTAACCAAAAGAGTTTGTCTCCTGCAACACAAATATAACGAAACACATATAAGTACACTTTCAATTATATATATATATATAATGGTTAATCAAAAAATAAAAGGACCTAAGCAGCAGGGGCGCAGCTTAGAGTTAATCTCCAGACGACTAAGTTCAAACTTCAAATAATAATAAGGATTGATTTTCGATTTGATTTGTGGAGTTTGATTGATAATTAAAGTTATTATTGCAAGTAAAAACAAAATGAAAAAAATAACAAAATAAAAATTAAACAACTAGGCCCAAAATTTATCAAACTTTTAAAAAGACTAAAAATTAAACAACTAGGCCCAAAATTTATCAAACTTTTAAAAAGACTATTTATCAGCAATCAGGCAATTTTAACTTTATTTTACAAAATATAAAATTATACTTTCATCTTATATATAAAGTTTATATATCAAGTATGTGGGTCAAATCGTTTTTTTTATACTTAATTTTTAATATTATATTTAGAAACTTCAAATTTTCTTTTAAAGCATGCAGCCCCGGTCCCCTTTAGTCTCTGTAAGCCTCCGCCTCTGCCAAGGCGGTAAGCTAGAGTGAGAAATATTAAGTACGCAAGTGTCAACTTAATAGATTTCGCAGATTAATAAAAATAAGACTACATGAACACGTTTAAGCCTTACTCTTCAATGTTTCCGGTGTCTCGAACCGCAAAATATCTTTGCCTGTATTGGCAATGGACTTTAAAAAGTTGGGGAGAATTTTTAGCCATGAAGGTAGCTTTTCGATCTCTGGAGGCAGCTCAACTCCTTCATTGAAAAGTTTGTCAATGGCCTCGAGTGATGGAAACCCTTTATCCTTCCCAATGCTAAGGATGGATTCTACGAATGGTATCACTGCATGCAACGCTGAGTATATTCCCGTAGCTGAAAATTGCGCTGTTTTCAACAGTGAGAATGCTTCATCTCTGGGCACGTAGACTGAGACGCTCCATGATTCTGAATCTGGATCTACATTGATAAAATAAAGCTGTTTGTTTCATTCTATGCAAAACAATTAAGTCTAGTTCCTTAATAACTAGAATATTATAATGATGTGTTATAGGTTAAAGAAATGTAATTATCAGCTGCATTCTCAATGTTAACAACAAAATATAGATTTAGATAGGCTAGATTTTTAGTTAAGCCTTCAACTTTTCAAAATAGTTTCAACCCTGCACATAATGCCATTTATATTTATATTCTTGTAAAAGTAGAAATATGATTTTACCTTTAGAACTTTTTGGATGGCCGGTTCTGCAACGCCTAGGATAAGGGTGCTCTTTGCCACCAAGCACCGGTCGTGTCAAATCTGACTTCAAGGTGGAATCAGGCTTTCCGAGATCATTGTACACATCATAATCATATATTCTTTCATGTTTTTTACGCTCTCCTTGTCCATCGCCTTGCAAATTGTTAAGTTCTTCAGCTCTTAACCTCGTTAATCCATTCGGTGTTTGTGATGGCAAGTATGACTAATTCAAAAAATAATAATAATAATAATAATTAAGATGATGCGTGCGAACTAAGTGTTAGAATAATGTTTGGTTATTATTTTTGTACAGTTTATTGTTGTTCTATTGTGGTAGTTATATTACAGTAGTGGCCTGAAAAAAAAAAATATTTGTATAAATGGTCTGTGTTTGGAACGTTACCTTCAAGCCTAAATTTTTGGGTCACTGGCAACTCGCCGTTGTAACTCATCATGGGAATAGTATCAAAACAAAATTTAACACAAAGTCTTGTATTTAAATCCTTGAAATAAAATAAATCAAATTCTAATCTAGATTGGACGATATGAAGTATCATAGATATGAAAGACACAAGTGTTACTATTACTCATTTACTCTTGTTGGTGATCGATTTTAGAAATATTTTATGTTCCATAATTTGTTTAAACCTGCAGCCTCAACTGAAATAAGAGTATTTAATTATCCTTTTTTTAAAAAAATAATAATAAGTTGACAAATAACAGTATAAAGTAATTATAAAGGTCTCCTATTATTTTATTCTCTCTAGTCCAACTTTTTGTACATACATGTAATTATGGGTCTAATTATGGTACTACAGTGATACCATATTGCAGTTGAATTCAGATATTAGATCTAATTATAGTGATAACTGTGGACTGAATCCAATAATTAAATCCAGCTGTGATATGATACTATTGTGGTACCATAGTTTTGCTAGTAATTATTATTTATATTCTGAAACTGACCTTATTAGTAAAGAAAATTCTCTTCCGTTTGTCATCTATCTTTGGCTGAATCCATGAATCACAAGCTATGTTCACCGGACCATTCCGACCATCAAGAACAATATCCTTCAAATACGTTTCTGTGAGTTGATCAGCCTCCACTAATATGGCACCAACTTCTCCAAAATTTGATGGAACGTCAAATTCTGTTTTATATTTTAGGTTTCCATCGTCATCCGTGAACAGTGCTCTACGTGCACGGCTTTTGATGGTGGGTTTCTCTTTACCAGTTTCTGAAAAAGTAAACAAAAACTGTAATTAAAAACACCTTCAAGTATTCAAAAAATAATTTATTTGGATTGTTTGAGGACTAATAAGCCCAAGAAATTAATTTAAAAGAAAATTATCAATTATACGTATAATAATAAGCTAAAACCTTCAAAATCATAATTGTTAATATTTTTTATTCCTCACAAATTAACTTTGGAAAAGCAAAACAAAATTATGTAATCCACATTGATTTTTTTTTCCTGGCTTAAAAAAAATACTTTTAATTTACTTGAATGATCAAAATTCATTAAAGCTAAAACCGTCAAATTATATAAAAAGAGGGAGAGATGGATGTTTTGAGGTATTTTACGAACTATTGAGATGAAAAGGGCATATATATGTATGTGTGTGTGAGTGTGATTTTTCTTTGAAGTGAAAAACTCCGATGCACTTACCAGGATCAAGCTCGGCGCTAACAAGCTCCAAGACAAGTGTACCAATTAATTTTTCAACTGCTAAGGGGTCAGAGACAATTGGTTTCACAGTGATGACAGCCTTAACTTTTGTAGACTTTTCAGTCAAATTAAATATAGCTTTGATGCTGTTACTACTAGGAGAAAAGCCGACTCCGATTTTGGGTGCTTTTTTGAATGAAGGTCTCAACTGAGCTGGACGAAAAGCGGGACCATTTCCATGGAGAAATGGCTTGGGTAATGGACTTAAGGTTCTGATAGATTGAGACTGATTATGAACTTGTAGATTCAACATCCTTTCATAAGAAAGAGACACTTAAGCTTTCCCTAACAGAATTTTAATTTGGCTTGGCGAGTGAGACTTGAGTGATCAATCCACTCTTTAAATAGAAAGTTGGAGAAAGAGAGAGAGCAAGTTATGGTGAAGAGAGAAAGAACGACTTATGGCACATGAGAATGAAGAGAAATATTGATGTAGGATGATTGTGTAAGATGAGCATGATATTTTTTTAGAGGTATAACTTGATTATACGTGTCATTTTTAGGAGTATAGTACACTATGTCAAAGATTGTGATGAGACAAATTTAACCCAATAAATCTATGAGTGTTGGCCTTGTGGTACAGTTGAAAATTCCTTGTTTCTTCATGGTTATTTTTCAAGCTTAAGATTCTTTTTTTCCTGTTGCTTTCAAGACTTTTGGTTTTGTTTTTTTTTTTTCTAGACATATGATTTAAGTACCAACTATTCGATTTTCTTTATTTCAGTTAGTAGAATATTATTATGTAATAGCAACTCAAATTTATCTATTCTGATAAATATGCATTATTTAGATTAGTATAAAACAGCCTTAAAACCTTAACTTTGTCATTCAAACTTTTAATCAACAATATTTTGAATTATTTAGAAACTTTTGTTTTCCTATCTTTTATCGATCTTTAGATTTCAGTTCCGTTAATTATGACTACATGTATTTGACAATAGTAAGTGTTTCATTATTTTATCGGGGGAGAATTTAATGTCTGTGGGTTTAGTTCTCAGCTGCTGAATTTGTGGCCTGTTACGTCGTTTTATCTTTTTTTTTTTTGGTCTTATGTGGAAGATTAGGAATATGCTCCGCTTTAAAGCTCGGTTCTTTTTGAGTTTAGTTTTTGAGACAGTTTATTAAATAGAAATTTTATAGTGAAACATATGAATAGAAACATACCAATGAAACTTTTGAATGAAAAAGTCGTTGGGTGTTTTGTCGATAAAAAGTCTTTTCACTATTAAACTGTTTGGTTGTATAAAATTAAAAGTGCTTTTGTGTAATTAAATTATCAAAAAGTATATGTATTCATAGTTATATAACATGGAACAAAATGCATCTAAGTTATCAATTAATGAGAAAAAATTAATTCAATCACTTCTTCAATTTTCAAAATAAAAAATTACATCATTGATATATTCTCCCAAACAAATAATACTATCCAAATTAAATATTGATATATCTCAGTGTTGGGTATGTGTAGGGATTATAAAATTAAAGTGCTGGTTATTTAAAAAAAAAAGAGAGAGATAAAGTGAAGTGGCGGCGGCAAATATATTTATATAGCGCAATTTTCGTTGGGTAGGTTTTATACAAAGGGTATTATGTAATTAATGAAATATATCAAGGATATTTTTGATATTATATATTTTTTGAAAAAGCTCTACTCTAAAAGCTCAAATTTTGAAACTTTTATAGAGAGTAAATTAAACTATTTATTTAAAAAAACTCTACTCAAAAAATAACCAAACACTATAAAATTTTTTTTAAAAGTGCTTATAGAATTAAATAAGCACTTATGCCTCTTAAATAAGTCATACCAAACAGGCTGTCTGATTGCTTTGCTCATTTATATTGTTTTGCTCACCTTACTCCTGGTTATGTGAGATTGGTGCTAATAGTAATAGAGACATTATGAAGTCTTTGTGGGTTGATTTGTTTGTAGGCTAAGTCGTAATTGTTTACGGCTTGAATATGACTCCATGCTTTGGTTAATTTGTTTCATAATGAAAACTTGGAGCCTCCCTGACTTTTGCGTAACAGCTGGATCAACAATAGGCATTTGGTAGCTTCTATATACTTTCGATTTTGTTATTATAGGACCAGTTTGGCATTATTTTAAAAGATTTGAAAGTGATTTAAAAAAATTAAAGTTTATTTTAGTGTTTGATAAAATTTTTTAAAAATTACTTTGGTAAAATCACTCTATTTTGCAGTAGATTTAAAAAAATAGGGAATGAGTAGCTTTTGAAATCTATTTTAATCAGAATCAATTTTACATTTAATATGATTCTATATATATACCATATCATATATATTATAAAATCTAAAATTATTCTTATTAATTAGGAAATAAAAATATTAACTTTAAAGAAATTATCATTATTACTAATTATATTGAGATAACAAAATAAAAAATATTATCTATATATATATGTGTGTGTGTAAATAAATTTTAGTCAACATTATCTCGAATTTAGTTATATATATTTTCACAATAATTTAATAATAAAATTTATCAAACACATATAATTACTTTTAAAACTCACAATATTTTTAAAAATAAATTTTATAAAAAAAATTAACTAACTCTCTTCATAATTAATTATTTTTACAGTATAAATAATAGTAATTATTTTTAAAATTATAATATTATGAACCTTACAGAAAGTCTAATATAGTGACAGTGAGAGTCTAATAAATGGCTTTGGAAATCACGGTTGAGTTAAATAATAAATTTAGTCAGATTTTATCACACAGATAAGAACATGACTTGGATGCACAAAACTTAATAAGTGACTTGTTCCGAGTTCTGACCAATCCTGATACTCTTGCAACAAATACAATCCATTACAGGAATATCAGATTCATCAATATTAGGACGTACTGATGCCGTTAAACACTGAATATTTGGGAGAAAAATTGCATTAGATAATGAATGTCCAGAAAAATATCTCACATCGATTGAGTATTGATTTAACGCTAAGTGAATAAGGTTTGGGCAACATCTTAGTTGGCTCTTTTGACTGGCAAAATAATGACTTAACTGTTCAATCGATCTATTAAGATTTGTAATTTTTGAAAAAAATCTCATATCGATGGAGTATCGATCTTAGGTTAAGTATATAAGGTTTGAATAACCCTCAATTCTTAAGGTGAGTTTTGGATTAAGATAGGTCTATAAACTTCTATACAATACCAAAGGTAGAATCACCTACAAGTAGACTCACACTATCTTATCATGTGTCATGAATCAGATTTAAAAGAAAAAAAAAAAAAAGGCTTGCGCATGATGGCCCAAGGACTTGGATTACATGTATAAGGCATGTACAACATCCTAGCTGGTCTTTTGAGTAGCAGAATAATGGCTTGTCCATTTGAACCGATCTCTTAAGGCTTGCAATTTTTCAAATTGAGACTTCATAGATTTTAAAAGCAACCCACCATGATACAAAAAACCATAAATAGTACCATATGTGACCACCACATACCCGAGTCTAAGTGGAAGAACAGCCACCACAAACCTGAGCCTGAGTGGAATTTTTTGTTAAATTAATAATATTTCTTGATTAAGTAGTTATTGAAGTTCTACTATAATTGCACGTTTCATATAAAATTAAACATCACATTCACATGTTGTAGGACCACCTGTTGCATCGGACTATTTGCGCAATCACGACGTTACAGGGAGGAGAAAAGAACACAGTAGGCTCTTTTATTTAATTGGTTGTCATCTTTTTCAATATGATCATGACGTTATATATGTAGGACCAACCAATTAACAATCAATTATAATTAATGTCTTCTAGAATATTAGGTTACTCACGTTTAAAATTTGGATTAACGTGTTAAAAAGCTCAAATACTATTATTTTCCCTTGCTTTAGAATTATTAGGTATCGGATCGTGTTTAA
This sequence comes from Citropsis articulata, assembly GCA_030449925.1. NCBI lineage: Eukaryota > Viridiplantae > Streptophyta > Magnoliopsida > Sapindales > Rutaceae > Citropsis > Citropsis articulata. The sequence goes on along the minus strand of JASUUH010000096.1, from coordinate 3,728,611 downwards.
CACATTGCTTTATCAATTATAAATATAAAAGTAATAATAAGGCGAATAAGATGATCATGTTGAATGAACTTTTACTATCTCAAAACACTACAGTGTGAAAACTGACAAGAATATTAGGTTACTCGTGTTTAAAATTTGGATGAACTTGTTAAAATTATTTTCTCTTACCTTTAGAATATTAGGTATCGGATCTTGTTTGAAATAAAAGTTTTGAATTTAGTGACTCCGTAAACACGAGTTCAATTTACACAGAGTGGAATAAGCTTTTATGTTAGATCACGTGAAAAGCCCAAATAAGTCTTCGGAGCATGTGAAGGGGAATATTTGGTCAAGATGTAACTCAACACAGAAGATAAGTATTTCCTTTTAATAAGAATAATATGAAGATGTCAATGTGACGTGTACATATGGTAGGAATTAATATCATAACATAATGTAAATATGATAATAATCAGACTTCTTATATGATGCAAATATGAAAATGATCAACACCATCATCACATATTCACATACACAGATGGAATTAAAAAGCTTGAACCGTAACTTAGCTCACAGCTGATACTTGATCAGCTCATAAGTTCTTCCAATGTGTTCACGTGGGAGCAGTTTGAGGAAGTGCTCAGACGTTCAGGGGAAGTAATACAAGTGAACCTTTTAATATTATCATTTAATTTAGGGAAAATTTTAACCTATTTTTAAATAGATTCACATTTTTTACCGTGTCCCCAAAAGATTTGACTTGTTGCACCGCACCCCTAATTTTGTTAAATGTCCCCAAAGGATATTTACGTTAATATCCTCTAATAAAAGATTCATTATAGAGCATGTGCCCTTTTTTAAAAAAAAAAAAAACAAAATTTTAAGCCCATATAATTTTTTTTAAAAAATTTTTATTTCAATTGCAATTAAAAAAAAAAATTCTTGTTACATGTACATTGTCACCGCTATTATTTTTCCTTTAATTTTTTAAGGATTTTTATTTCAATCGTAATAAAGAGAATTTCCATTAAAATTAATTTAAGGAATGAATTTTGAATTTTAGTCATCCATCGTTAAATTTAACTGAGAAAATAAAGGAATTGAGGGTGCCGTGTAACGAATCAAATCTTTTAAGAATGAGTGTAAAATGTCAATTAATTTGGGGTAGGTTAAAATACTTTTTTTTAAATTTTTTTTACCAACAAAGTGTTGGCTCCACTGGTAATGAAATTTTCTTAAGTAGTTTAATTATACTGTTGGGAGGCACTGACTCAGTTCGGAGATGTCCTAATCCTGCAGTGCTAGGTGGCTCCTACATTTGGGATCCTTCTTAAAATATCTCCTAAAATATCTCGTGGTTAAAAAAAAAAAAAAGTAATAATTTTTTTTTTCCGAAAACGATCAAATGCAAAAGCGAACAGCGGCGAGAACTGACGCTCATGTCATGAGATTCAACGAACTTGCATTCAAAGTTTCAATAGGTTGCTTTAACTTTGTTCACGTGAAATTACTCAAGAACTAAGGGTCAGGAATAAAATTAAATAATGATTTTGAGCTCTACTGGGAGAATATCCTCGGCTTTTTGGCATTATACCCCCCACCATGATGTCTTCGATTATGGCCGATGATGGCTTTTTCTATTATTAAACTAGTTTCGCCACCCCAATAATTAGCATTGGCTTTTGGACTTTTAACCTTATCTTCATTTGTTTTATTCGTCAATTATTGGCTTACCATGCACGTGATTGTGACCAGTTCGTCTTATATACTTAATTTTCACGAACAGAAAATTTTATTAGTTGTTTTTAGGCCATTATCTTATCTAACTGTTTGTTGTCTTTTTTCTATTAAAAATATTAAAAATAATAATGCTACTGATATGATAATGTTAAGTATATTATTAGTTGTTTACAGGCTATTATCTTATAATCTAGTTGTTTGTTGTCTTTTTTCTATCAAAAATAGTAAAAATAATAATGCTGCTAATATGATAATGTTAAGTGAACTTTTACTTTCTCACGACTCTACACGTGTACGATTGACAATCAATATTGTAAATCTTTTAGAATATTCGGTAACTCAACGTTAAAAAATTGATTAACGTGTACCAACCTCACAATACCATCATTTTTTACGTTTAAGTCATGTCTCGGCTTTGGTATCATATCAGTTTTTGACCTTTTTTCTTTGTTTTTTAAAACCTCGACAAGGCAAGAGAAAAAACAAAAGAATCAACCGATAAACAAGGGGAAAATGAAACAGACTCCCCTTAAGAAAAATCAATAAAATATCATGTCAAGTTTGATATGAAGATTTTGAGTTCAAATCAATTAATTTCTTTCTGTTATTAATTATGAAATCAGTCCCCACTTGCCACTTAATTTAATAAAATTCGGACCTTTACTCGATGGAATTAAGAAGATTTCATAATTTGGTTAATCCGTCAAAGTTAACCAAATATAGCCTCAAAGGTAAGACCTAAAATTAAACGAAAACGCATCCTAAAGAACAAATTAATAATCAACTCAAAAGTTACAAACTATATGGTATAAAAGATAGATTATGTCCGATGATATTTTAGGATTTTAATGCTTTAAGGATTTTTTTTAAGGGGACCTCTAAAAAGGAGGTTTTTACTAATATAGTGAGTCTTACCCTTCACAAGAACTATAACACAAAAGCTTACAAAGAGAGCCATAAAATACAAAAGACAGAGAAAGCATATAGCATGTCTAATTGAATCTATACTTTGAAAAACTATTGGCATCTTGAGAAAGGAACTTCTGAATGTCAGCAGGAGGGTCAATTCACCAAGAAGAAATATCACAATGAAGGCCCAAATTAGTCAGGCTAGTTGCTACACATTATTCCCTATGTAGGTATAAAAAAATTTAAATGATATTTGAGAAAGCAACGACTTATAGTAAACCGATGATTTCTTAGTAGCCAAGGAGAGGAAGTCTCATACAGAAGCATATTCTAGGGAGAGTGTTTATTTTACCTGATTAATTATCTTTTTCAATGAAACTTTGTGTTTCCTATGGGAATTCTTTGAAGCTTTGTGTTTCACTATCTTTATCTTTTTCGACAACCTTATTTAATATCAAAACATGAATCGTACTTGACCGTTCTACTCACGGTGATCAGAGCCATTTAGACCCCTCCATTAATCTCTTCAAATTTTTTAATTACACTTTTATTGTTACCTCAAACTATTGAAATGGGAATAAAAAATCCTGCTTTACAATTGCTGGAAATTCATCCTCAACTCAACATACTCATTTTGTTTATTTTGATTTAATCAACTATTTAACTTTCAAATTCTTCTCTACCGCTCTTTCCCAAGTCCCTTCCCAAAACAATCTTTGAATAAGACTGAAATTCTTGAAACAAGAACTCTCTTATAATTTTTATTTATTGACATCAAATACATTGAAGAGAAATATCTTTTTATTTGCTCACCTAGACGAAGTACAGAGATTTTCAAACTTATTTGGAGAAATGGAGCTTGTCCTCAACAATTAATGATTAAAGACAATAAAATCTGGCGAGTTTCGATGTTCTTTTTAGTACGTTCACTTAAATTTGAAATTGGGATTCTAGCTATAAGTTGAACAGCTCCACTCTTACGTAATTTCATTAAATTTGAAATTGGGTCTATTTTACAAAGCCTTGAATACTTAAATTGAGTCTAGATCTAAAAGCCCATAACATCTAATTCAAGTTGGAGGTCGGAAATTTTGACAGAAATCATGCAAGCTTTCAACATTCAACTATTATATTGTTTTATTTTTGAATCAGAACATCCTAATAAAATTGATGAGTGGACATTGCTGACTCACAAATTGTTCACAAGTCTATGTATTATTGGCACTAGTTCAAAAAAAGGGCACAATGCAGGAATCTGTTGGAGAATGCGATAAAAAGAAATTAATAATTAAAAAAAATAATACAAGAAAAAAACATAATGGGGAGAGTTTCATTTTTTTTAAAGGTAAAGAGGGGGTGGACAAGCTCAAATACAGTTTTTACCCCCTTACCACCTCTAATAATCGAATCTGAGTTTTGACAAAGACTACAGCTGCACTGCAATCAACCCGACCGCGCCCTTGGGAGCACAATTGGGAGAGTTAATACTCTCTTACTTTTAAAATTTTAATTAGTCATCAAAACACATCGTTTTAGTGTTTAGTGAGGAAATTTACGAGTAGATAAAATTCTAGTCATAGAATGACATATATGATCTGTCAGAACAACCAAAAAAAAAAAAAAAAAGATTAAATAGAGCAACAGAATAATAAAAACACTACTCTAATAGAGCACAATTTAAACCAGCCAACACCTATGAATCACAATATACACAGCATAAGCCAAACTCCAAAACTTAATTCACATTTTAAATTTTTACAATGAAATAAAGTTGTCATTATTTTGAAGGAGATTTATTCATGAAAAACAAATTCTTACAATAAAAAAAGGAAGGGCTTCAGGATTGAATTTCAAGTTGATTTTTGCACACACGTAGATATTAGTTAATCAAGACATAGGAAAAATAAGAGTTGATTCTGAGAACCGAAATAATATTTATTATTTTTCGAAGATTTTTCCCCAAAAAATCCTAAAAAATTAGGGAAATTTGTGGGATTGATATGAAACTCTTTCGGAGACCTTTTTTATAGTCCATGAAGGGCTTTGGTGGATAAAAACTCAGTTTTTCCTCCTAGTTAAGAACCAAAGTTATAGCACATGGTTTTGAAACTTTAAAGGGCAATTTTGCTATTGAAAGGCTTCGGGATTGAATTTCAAGTTATTTTCTTTTCATGCATGTGGATATTAAATCATATAAAAAATGAAAGTCGATTCTAAAGCTTGAAGTAGTTTTTACGAGTTTTTAAAGATTTCTCTGGAAATATTAAAAAAAAAAATTGAAAATTTATGAGAACTTGTCAGACTAAAGTAAAAACTCTTTAGGAAACTTTTTTTTGAGCCCACATATGGTTTTGGTTGAAAGAAAAAACTAAATTTTTTCTCCTGGCCCAAAACCAAAGGCTAGTTGGGGCTTTCAAGGTGTTTTTATCTTGAAGGGCTTTGGGGTTGAATTTCAAAAAGTTTTTTTATAATCACATAGATATTGGTGAAAGAAAACCATAGGAAAAAGGGGAGTCGACTCCAAGTCCCAGAATAATTTTTATGAGTTTTTGAATTCTTCTTCAAAAATTAAAATTTCCGAAGAATTAAGAGAACTTGTAGGATTAATGTTAAACTCTTTGTGAGGTTTTTCTATGGCCCACATAGGGTTTTAGTGGAAAAAAGAACTCTATTTTTCCTTTCGAGCTTTTGAAGATTTCCCTCAAAAAAAAAAAAAAAATTGGAGAATTTTTTGGATTGATATGAAACTTTTTGAAAGACATTTTTTATGGCTTACAGAAGATTTTGGTAAAAACAAAAAACTAATTTTTCTTCATGGGCCCAGTCTAGGCCTAGAACCAAATACTATAGCATACAATTTTGGGCCTTTCAAAAGCGATTTTGTAGTTGAAGGGCTATGGAGTTGAACTTAAGTTGAATTTTTGCACGCACAGAGATACTGTAGAAACAAGACCACAAGGAAAAAAAAAAGGAAATTAATTCCAAGGCCTGGGATAATTTTTACAAGTTTTCAAAAAATTTTCTCAAAAAATAAAAAAGAATTTTCAAAAAAATTAGGAGAATTTGTTTGATAAAAGTGAATCTCTTTGGGGGCCTTTTTTATGGCCCACGTAGGATTCCAATAGGAAAAAACTTAATTTTAAGTAAAGGCTATAACGTATGGTTTTGGGCCTTTAAAAGGTAATTTGGCCGTTAAAGACCTTCAAAGTTGAATTTTGAGTCGATTTTTACATGCACATAGATATTGCTGAAACAGTGGAAAAAAAAAAAAGAGTCAATTTCAAAGCCACAAATTGATGACAAAAAAATAATATCACGACTGAAAAATGATGGAGCATTACATAACATCATGGACTCACAGTTTTGCAATCAATTTATTGTTGGAGTGACTCCCAGGACTCCTTACGCACTTGCTTCCCAAAGTCCGCAGCCAACGAAAGAAAATTTAAAAATTACACACACATGGGATCTTATTTCTTTTAAGTTTTCCGATGACTTGCAGCAATGGGCTTTCCGCACTCTAGATGGAGATGCTGTACAGAACTCCTTTTCCTGGCACGCCAGGATCCGAATATGGTTTCAAGAGCTCATAAAGCACCATTCCAGCTCCAGTTCTATTCTTTAATTTCTTATTTGCATTTCTTTTATCGATTAACCCTTCAAGAAGTTTCAACCTGCCGCTGAAGCTTCCAAATGAAGTCTTTAAAACTGGATCATCACCCCACGCTGCCTCCATTTGATTCCCTAAATACTTCTCACCAGGCGAATGACTCGACAATGTGTCCAGGACAACCATAACTTTAGCAGCTTGAATCTTGGAAGGGAAACATTGTAAACGTGCAACTTCAGGTTTTTTTAAGGAATAATTCCCAGTCTTCACCTCTATCTCCACTGGGCAGTTTTCTACTCACAATAGTTGGCCTGTTAGGGAAATAGTCTCCAAATGTACACTGGCCAAATTTAACAGCTGCGTGGTGGCCTCATGTTACCCAAACGATGGATGTGATGATTTCAATTAAATCCTGAGGGGTTTTTAGGACAGGCGACCAAGGTTCATCCTCTTCGTCAGGTTGTCCGACAGTTCAAATTTCAGCACACCATGATTGAAGCTCTCCATCAGACTTTACAAGGCTGTCATCAGGATAATAGTGATTCACATAATCAGTTACCCAACTATTTAAGGCGTCCTAGAGATCGAGACGGTCATCACGAAAGGGTAGTCTTGTTAACCTTAAGCCGTGTGCAGCACTTGGATCTTTAACAACCATTCCCCTGGGTGACCGAGAAATATATTAAAAAAATAATGAAGCAGTGGCTATGATGGAGCTGCTCCACCATATGGCACTAATGATGATTGTTAAATTATAGCAGTACGTACAGATTTAATATTTATCTTTGTGATCGTATTGTCATCAATAGTGCTCCATCGTAGAATAGTTCCGACATAGCTGAACAAAAAAAATTGATATTATTCCTAGTCTTAAAGAGAATACGTTTTCGTTTATTATTCATTGAAAATTTGGTGGCCTTCCTGCTAATGACGTCTTTGGGAAGTGCTTGATAGTCAAATCGCCACTGCTTGTCATAGGCAACAGAGCTGATCTCTACGGAGTATTTTCCAGGTGAGAATATGCTTTCAATGACTCCACCAGCGTTAGTAAGTGTAAAATGACAGAGTAATGTGTTTGGAAGGAGAGAAAAAACAGAGAGAAAATATTAAATGAATGAAGAGAAATTTTTTATGAATATTTCATTAGTATTGGAGATGATACAGAGCTTGATATTTATACAAGGTTGAGTGACTAACTCAGCTAATCACTAACCAATCGAAGCTTGGCAGCTGTACAGCTTATAACAACCTGGAACTAAACTCACAACAACCTAACGCCAAGCTGGCAAATACACATACACATTGTTAACTAATTATTAAGCTGAGCCAACAATAATCACCAGCTGCATCTTGAGCATTCTAGAACTTGCTGGGACAATCTGGAATATACTTTAACAGTAAGTGCTTCTCGAGCTAGAGCATTGATCTCGCTTGTGTACTGGAAATGAGGTTGCAACAATCTATTGACCACTGAGTTTCCGATTGGTTGCAATTATGTGAGGTTCCATGCAACACTGAGTTCTTAACCTGCACAGGGATTAAGCATTTAATCCAAGCTAATATTGGAGGACTGGACACCAGTATTTTAAGATTTACTAAATCCCCTTATATAAAATTAAATTTGTATCCAATTACAAATTTCATTTCACAGAAATTATCACAACACCTCAATCCAAGGACGTTTCGAAGACACAACTCCAGTTGAATTCCGATAAAATTGAGAAATGGGGAATGGACATACCAATGACTAGCAAGTTGGTGACAGGCAGAATCATGAGCAAGGTCGTGAGCTTTGGCTAGCCTCCAAAGCCAACAATCAGTAGCGTGCCAACTGTGTGTAAATATTTGTGTCTACTTTGGCTTGCCGTCCATTAGAGGCCGACAAAGCTCAATGGCTAGTGGTCTCAATGTGTCACCTGGCGTTTCATCATCTTTATTTAAGAAGAATGCGAGATCCATATAACCTTGTACCTTTGAGCTGTCTCACTTTTTTCACGTAAGGTAGTAATAGGTCATAGTAATCTAAGATGAATATTCTCTTTAGTTTTATAGCCTGCGTAAACCAAAATTTTCACAGCTTTTCTGTTTGAAACTATGGTCATGATATTTCTTATTAGTTGTACATGTGCTATACAGATGCACCTCTTCAACTGTCATGATCAAGTGTGCTTTTTATTGGCCATTCCTGCATAAATTCCAACAATTTTTTTTTCTTGGCGTTAAGTAATTAAGAGGCAAATAAGCCTTATGCTTTTTTTAATTTTATTTTCTTACTTTTAAAAGCGGAAGGTGGGCGAGGCCCAAATTGATATTTTTAGCAACTACTTCTGCAGAATTTGAATTCGAGTAGCAATTCAAAACAATAGAGTGGCTTTAAAACCACTCTGTCAAGTCTTTATGGTAACGTAATAAGCCTTATGTACTTCTACATTATTTATTTATTTTAAAAAATGAGGTGCTCCTACTGAATACATACACCTACAATGGATGTATGTATGTGTTGTTATATACACTTGATAAGAATCTAATAAACTAAGGTGTTTATACACCAAGAGTACCCAAAAATTTCACATATGTTTTTATTCATTTGTATATGTCTTACCGTGACCGACTGTGTGCTGTACGAGTTAATGCTAGAGTCTGCCTAGCAAATTCTTCATCCCTAAACCAACAAAATTGATCTCCTAACACAGATGAACAGGCATGAAAGTACAAACATTTTTCTTTTTTATTTGATAAAAGAAAGAAGAGGTCCAATTTGTACCGTCCATTGTTTCAGGTGTCTTAAATCGCAAAACATCTTCACCTATGTCGACTGCTTCCTTAACAAATTTGGTAAGTATTTTTTTCCAAAATGGTTCTTCCTTCAGTAAAGGCAATTTAACTCCTTCGTTGAAGAGGGTGTCTATTCCAGTGAAGTGAAGTACTGGAAACATTGATCGGGATCGACAACAGCAGATTCTATTATGGTATCAATCCATGCAACACTCAGTATAGTGTCTTGGTTGAAAATTGTTGTTCCTTTATATCCGAGAATGCTTCATCTCTGGGTACATAATTGGTGCTACTCCTTGTCTCTGAGGTTGGATCTGCATCAAAGTGAATTGAGTTGGACAGATTTTTTATCTTTTTATTATCCAAAGAAATACAAGTACGAATTTTAAGAAAAAGTTAAATGTTCATTTAGTCATATAATAAATAGTTTGAGCTAATTACTTGGTGAATCCATGTACTTTAAAAAAAAATTTACCTAAATACTTTTGTTGTATATTTTGTTTCCTTTAAAATCTTCTTCATTATTCTCTATATTCAACAATTACAGATTCGACTTGTTAGAGTCTAGGTTATGTCCGATTAAAATACTATTTTGTTCCTGAAAATTTAAACTCAGTGGTTAAATATAGAAATAATTACATGAATCTCTTTAGTAATGTTAAACATAAAGGAATTATTTGTGTTATTCACTCAAACTATATGGATTTAATGAGCATTGATTGCTGTTAAAAACTATATGTTCATTAAGGGGTAAAAATGTTATTTTGTAATTATATTCTAATTTACATTTGTATTTACGTACAACTAATGATGAGAAAATTAGGAAAAAAAAAAGAAAGAATAAAGGCCACATATTTGGAATTTTAGAAAATTTAAATTAATTAAATAAATAATAATTTTAGGAGAAATTTTTAATTCTAACGAGTCTGTGATAGTATTGTACAAGAATGTAACATGAACCAAGTAACAATCGATAGTATTATTATACATTAGAATGTTACATATGTGTGTGTAACACACAATTGTTACCATTATTTTTTGGTAATTGTATACGGCATATATAGTTTAAACTGTTTTGAAAGGTAAGGTAATTTTAACTATATATGCATGTATGTATGTATGTATGTATGTATGTCATCAGCAGTATACAAGGGAATTCACCCATAATAGTGTAATTTGTCAAAATTATTAATTTTAAAAATCATATTTACCAAACATTATGACTTTTATTTATTAGTTAGAGTTTTCATTACATAGCGGTTGTAGTTTTTAGGCTCGTACCGGACCACAATAGCAAACGAAAGCTCAATCTCAATTTATATAGAAATTAAAAGAATGAAGGACGAGGAATATCTCATAATTTTGGAATATCATATCTGGGATATAATTTCTATAAGAGAATTGACTAATATTGCTTCAGTAGGAACGTTTGATCATTTTTATCCTTACAAATCCTATTAAGAATTACCAACAATATTAATCAAAGGAACTGACCTTGTTGGTAAAGAAAATTCTCTTCTGTTTGTTGATGTGCTTTGGCTGAACCCATGAACAGCATGTTATATTCACATAACAATTCCTGAAACCATCAAGAACAATATCCTTCAAGTAAATCTATATCTGGTGCTCTTATTCTCCAAAATTTGGTGACAGTTCGAATTCAGCCTCATAGTTCATGTTTCCATCCTTACCCTTGCCCGCTTTGTATGCACATCCTTCGATCGTGGGTTTCTCTAATCCCGTCTCTGAAATAATGTAGAAGAAATAGTGTTAACTAAAATTTCAATTATTCTATATTTTTCACAACTGCATGATGTCAGAATTATTTTAACTATACGTTATATCAGATAAAAATGTTATCTTACCTTTGATAAGTTAGATCCAAGAGTGACATAAGCAACAACACTACACCCTAAAGAAAATTTACTCCATGAAACGATGCATTTGAAAAATCAAATCACATTTGAGTCTCAGCCAAATAAAATACATCAATTTTTATTTTCTTTCTTCCCTAAGGGCTTGCTATTGGAGTTTGTTCAGCAATACATATACGCAAATCAATTGTAAATATAAAATTTTAGGTCATTTACTTACTAGGATCAAGTTCAGCATTAACAAGCTCCAAGAGGATTGATTTACCAAACCAATCTTCTATGTCGTCTACAACATTTGAGAGGGGTGGTTTCATAGTGCCAACAGCCTTAACTTTAGCAGGCTTAGCCGCTTGGATATTGGAAATGACTTTTGACAGATAGGAAAACCACCTTTATGAAAATTGAACATTCTATTACTTGAGAGAGGTTAATTTATTTCTGTGGCTCAGGTTAATCTATATAATCATTTAACGTTATTAATATCTAACCTTTTTCGGAAAGAAAAAAAAATCTTGATCTATTTATAAAATGAAGTCTGAACACAAGATTAGAACAAGACAAAGAAATAATAAGCCAGCTAAACAAAGATTCTTTTACAGCTAGAAAATCATTAGTCAAATGGCCAACAACTCTGTGCAGAATGACCCCTCAAAAGTCCCGCAATAACGTTTTTTCGATTCCAATTTGTTTAACTTCTTCCTATCATATCTTTGTTTATATTGCTTAAAAAGGAAAAGGAAATTCCAAATTGATTTGTAATCCCTATTTTTTTCATAATTCAAATTCAGGTGATAATTAAGTAAAAGTATTTGAAAATCATTCAATTAAGTCCCTATGGCTGTTATCTAACTTTTCCTCTCCTATATATTTCTATGCATTTGGAAAAAAAAAACTATTCTTCAAAATCATTTAAATACGGATTCGGAGCTTTACAATGTTGTAAAGGCTTTTACAATGTTGTATATATGTACAAAAAATTTCAAATCTAGACTTAAAATTTGAGACAAATTGATAGCATTGTGAATAGACTTTTACAACGTTGTAAATCTGGAATCGCTATACTTGAGAAATATACTTTTACAATATTGTAAATATGGATTCGGAGCTTCACAATAGGTTCTCTCATTTTTTTTAATGCGGACATGCTCTTAAGTCATGGGGCTTCATAGGCTTATTTTTGAATGAGCTATAAAGCCATGCAATTTAATAGTATTAAAACTAACTCTTTTAAACCACACGTTTTAAAAGCATTTCTACATGAAAAAAAAATGAGGGCACCCACACCAAGGAAGGACTCTATAATTATACATATATAGTTATGATAAGATTGAAGACTCTACTGAATAGATAATTTTTCGCAAAAAAAAAAAGAGATTTCGATAATTTATTTTAAGAAAACTTGGCACACAAAGACTCTAATAAGGAGTTAAAGAGGCATTTGTCGATGTTCTTGTGCAAAAAGAAGAAAGAGTTATAAATTAAGATGGTTGTAGTTGATGAAATAAGCTGCTATTATTATGCTAATAGCAGGTGTTTAAAAAATTATATATGTTGCTGAAAGTGATGTGACTTTTAAAATTAGAGTATATGCATTTGATAAATTTCACTAGTGAAGTGTTATTTAACTATATAATGATTAAAATATACATAAGTTACTCATCTTGTGTTTTGTATTTTAAATTAAGTTTTAATATATAAGTTGTCTAGAAACATCTTTTTTTTATATTTAAACACGTAAATTTATGTGAATTAAAAAAAAAAAACTAGTTAAAAATCCAATCAACTTTATATAATTCGTCCATATAAAATATGACAAAATTCATAGCATAATTGCCGTAAATTCCAGTGAGCACACTATTATCATCGTCTGAAACAATGCTTGGAATATTAATGAAGTCAAAAATCTCCCGATCATGCAAAAAGTGCAACTGTACCATATAAAGATTTGTAGTCCTCTGTAATGTGATCCACAAAAACATCCTCATTATCCTCCCACGATGTTTAATCTGCATGTCTTGGATGTTGGATTTCATAGCTTTATTCTGGCAGAAGCACGGTAAATTTTCGAACATCTATCTGCATCTTTAAGCCATTTAATTCATTTAATGGATTTATAGATTGAAAATATTTGAAAATATAGTGGAAAATCTGCCGGCTTCTCAAGTTTTCTGTACGATCTTTGTGCGGTAAGTTCTATTTAGTTTTGTTAGATGAAATTAGCAAGACTTGCTAATGAAGTTCAGGGCGGGTCATTTCATTTCACTTGCTATTTTGGTATGCTTAAAGGACGACGTCGTTTGCATACAGCCAAATAATTTAGCGTTTAAGTGATACTGCTTTCGGACGTACTATATATTACTTCTCTGATCTGAAAGACCACATGTACAGCTTCTGTGAGGCTTGCACAGGCGATACTGATTATATATGGCCAACTTGGTAAAGGTCTTTTCAAACTGCAAAGTTTTTTTTTTTCTTCATTTTTCTTTTGAAATAAAAAATCAAGTAGGTCTTCTTGTAGGATTAGGATTCTTCTTGTAGAATTAATCCTTTCTTGTAGTGTTGTCTTTAGAGAGCACTTTAATTTTTAATTTTTGGATTTTTGTGATCCTTTTGAAATGTAAAATTGTTTTTGTTTATTCATTTTAAAATTTCTTAGAATATGGTAGTAGGTAAAGCATAAATTAATTTTTAATTTGTGCTGTTTTTAAGATTCGAAATCGATCAGTAAAAAAAAAAAATCCTTTGTTATAAAATTAAAATAAATGTCATATCTAATCAGATGTTCAAAATATTAAGAAAATTTAAAATATTAAGAGAGTTTTTTTTTTTCCTTTTTTATTGAACTGAGCGAGGCATCTTTATTTAAAGAAAAAAACAGAAGATAAAATGATAGAATACATATACTAAAGTTGACGATCGAACCCCACTGCATGCAATATTCGGAGGCTTTAGCAGAACGTCCAGTTTCTCAAAATAATTTCATTGACGCAAGATCTAGACGATTGCGAATCTAGATAGAGATGCTGTATGGAACTCCTTTCTCCTTGTCCCCATCTTTCCAAAATGGCTTCAAGAGGTTATATGGAACAACCCCAGCTCCATTTCTATTCTTCAAATTGATGTCTCCATTCCTCCCATTGATAGTACCTTCAAGCTCCATCAACCTGCCGCTAAATTTTTCGAAAGCAACCTTTATTTCTGGATCTTCACCCCACGCTGGCTCCATATCTTTCCCTAAAAACTCCTCATCAGGAGAATGACATGATAGCACGCTTAAAATAAGCATAACTTTAGTAGCTTGCGTCGGCTTGGGGAAGGTATACAAAAGTGCATTATCAGGTTTTTCATTGAATATCTTCCAAATTTCATTCGATTTATCTTCATCTGGCATGTTCACTCTTGTAATAGTTGGCCTGTTGGGGAAATAGCCTCCATATGCGTATTGGCCAAAGTTTACAGCTGCATGCTGACCAGATGTTACCCAAATGATAGTTGTTATGGTTTCAATTAGATCCTGAGGGGTTTTCAGGACAGGCCACCATGGTTCATCCTTTTTGTCGCCGTGTCCGACCGTTCGAATTTCGGTCCACCAAGCTTGGAGCTCTTCATCAGACTCCACAAGGCTTTGATTTGGGTAGTAGTGATTCACATAATCGGTAACCCATTTTTTTAAGATATCCCAGAGATCGAGACCATCCTTGGCATAAGGGTAGTCTTCAATTGTTAGCTTTAAGCCGTGCGGAGAACATGGATCTTCAGCTGCCATTCCCCTGCTAATAAGGTTTTTGGGGAGTGCTTCATGGTCAAAGCGCCACTGCTTGTCATACGCAACCGAGCTTAGCTCCATACAGTATTTTCCAGGTGAGAATGTGGATTCAATGATTCCACCAGCATTAACAAGATCTTGTCGAGCGAAAGCATTGATCTCCATTGTGTATCGGAAATGAGGATGCAACAATCTATAGATAGGATGGATCACACTGAGTTGTCGATTGGTTGCAATTACATAAGGTTCTACAACGCAATGGGTTCTCAACCTGCAAAGAGTATGAGAGCCCCGTCTGGTATTATAGTGCATAACTGAGTGTGAAATAAAAGCTTTAATTATCAAGCAAACGTTAATATTATTTGGTAAAATAAGATCAAAAATAATTTTAATAAAAATTATAAATATAATATAAATTTTTAATGAAATAACTGAGAATTAAATCATTATAGCATTCAAACCACAGCTACTACTAACATTTACCAAACAGTACATAGAGTTATAGTTTATAACCCATAGCTCCTCAATAGCAGTACTAAACCGAGCCTACGTAGCCATGCTCCATCGTGTTAAAAAATGACTTGCTTTACAAAGATTTTTATCGAAAGTGGGAGAAATACACTTACCAATGGCTGACAAGCTGATGATAGCCAGCATCATGAGCAAGAACATGAGCTTTAGCTAGCCTCCAAAGCCAGGAATCAGTAGAATTCCAAGAGGGTGTATACACTTTTCTCCAAAGTGGCTTGCCGTCCATTGGAGGCCGAGTTAGCTCAATGGCTAGTGGTCTCAGTGTGTCATCTGGGTTTAAGAAGAATATTGTGCGGGATCCATATAGCGTCGTCTTCACGGCTTCGTCTTCGTCTTCGATGTGTCTTACCTTTTCTACATAGGGTAGAAATAGGTCGTGGTAATCTAAGATGAATAGTTTCTTTTGCTGAATAGCCTGTATAAAGTCAAAGATTAAGTTCAATTTACAAATTAATTGATCAAAGTGGAAAAATTATCTGTTTGACGCGGTCCATTTTTCTAAAAAATTTTGTTTGCATAATGTTTATACCTGTGCAACAGTAATATTTCCTCCAATTTCTTTCTCAATGATTTCTTCGGTGATTGATGAGTCTCGTGGCAATTCCTGCACGAATATATGCAGTTTTTTAACAGTCTATCATGTATTCTATCAAACCACTTTTCTGATACGATACTATATTAGTTAACTCGTTGGACCGAAAAGTTTGAAGATTGTAGATAAGTGATTTTTATTTAAGGTAAGTCTTAATAGTACGGCAATCAATTGTATGCTGCATGGGTTGAGACCAGCTAGCGTTTGCCTAGCAAATTCCTCGTCCCTAAACCAAAAGAATTTGTCTCCTGCAAATGTGAAAAACACCCAAATAACTATGTGCTCCACATTAAATTCTTCTGTGTGAAATTAAGAAGAGATTCTTACTATGCAACGCCTCAGGCGTCTCGAACTGCAAGTACTGTTCTCCGGTTTCTTTAATTTTCCTAATCCACCTGGGAATTATGTTCCAAATTGATTCATTAAGATTTGGAGGAATGCTAAAACCATCCTCGTCGAAGAGTTCGTCAATCTCTGTGAAGTATTCAAATTTTTGATCACCATCGAATTTTGTTTCGATCAATGTTGGCAGTGTACTAACAAATGAGTACTTTTTCTTTGAATCAAATGCAGCCTGCTTTACGTCTGAAAACGCTTCATCTCTTGGCACATATATGTCATCTACTCTATTCTCATCACCTAAAGGATATGCAATTTTACAAAATCGTCAAAATTCAGGAAAAATAATAACCTGGCTAACGAAAGAAATATTCATCTGATCTTCTTGAGGAAGGCGTCGTATCTCTGCATTCATATCCTCCAAAATCAAATCTGCTTAATAGGATTCCAAAGAATATATGGTTCTCTTGATTTAATTAACTCTTGTTGTTAAAGCAATAGATTACTAATTAAAGTCTAAAAGGATACATTTAATTTGAGAGTGAGGTGGGGTTGGATTGCGGAGCAATATTAAAAAATTAAATTAAATTAAAAATGTAACATTTGTTGTTAGTATTTATCTTCTGAATCTTCTCTCTCTCACACTGGGTGAAAGCAAATAACCCCATGCATGGCGCTAACGCGCAAAAGTCTAACATTAAACTTGTACGTTATTTTCTTTCTCA
This sequence comes from Citropsis articulata, assembly GCA_030449925.1. Taxonomy (NCBI): domain Eukaryota; kingdom Viridiplantae; phylum Streptophyta; class Magnoliopsida; order Sapindales; family Rutaceae; genus Citropsis; species Citropsis articulata. The sequence continues at coordinate 3,711,771 of JASUUH010000096.1, read as the reverse complement.
TAATAAAAAGTAAAAATATAGAAGCTCGTGGGTCTAGTAAATACTCATGATCAAACTCTAATTTATGGGTTATGGTTAGCTTAACTTTATATTCTAGTTCCATGAACTATTCTTAACTGACGTTAAATATTTTCTGGAGTAAAAATGACCCCAATGCAATATTTTAAACCTCTATTGTAAAGAAAGTTTATATTTTATATGAAAGAATTCATCTATAATTAGACAGTACCTAATTCAGAACGTGGACGTCCTGTTCTGCAACGTCTGGGATAAGGATATTGTTTGCCACCAAGCACCGGTCGTTTCAATTTTGGGTCTCTTTCAGGATTTCCGAGATCATTGTAGACATCATAATCGTATATTCTATCAGAGAGCTGACGTACTCCACGTCCATCGCCTTGCAAATGTCGAAGCTCTTCACGTCTTAACCTCTTTAATCCATCTGGTGTTGCTGATGGCAAGTATGACTGATTTCAGAAGAAACAAAGTTCTCATTAAAGTAATGCATTAATGTGTAAAGGTTACTTAATGCTTTTTCATTACCAAATCATACAATTAAATTACATATATGCCACTAACCCACTAACCTTATTAGCAAAGAAAATTCTCTTCCCCTTTGGTTGAAGCCATGAATTACATGTTATTTTCACACCATGACCATCAGTTTGGGACTGAGATTTAAGTACAATATCCTTCAAATACATCTCAATCCGGTGCTCATTTTCTACATATATTGCACCAACTTCTCCAAAATCAAATGGAACCTTAAATTTTGATTCATATAGATAATTTCCATCCTTGTCTTTGCCTACTCTGCTTGCATGACTAGGCTTGGTTGTTTTCTCTGATCCCTTCTCTGAATGAACACCAAAAAACTATCAAAAACAGCTTTCATTCTTTTACAGTTTTGAAATTTTTCAAAACATGGGGGAGTTTTTCTTTTTTTTTTGAAAAAAAAGGAAATGGCTTCATAAAATTAGCTTAACCCTAAATAAACGGAAATGAAAGAAAAATGTTCAAATATCTGTTTTATTTGGAGTACTTACTGTGATCAAGCTTAGTACTAACAAGCTCGAAGCTGAAACTTTTACCAAATAGGAAGGATTCGTCGAACTCATCAATCAAAGAGGAATTTGACTTCACAGTAATAACGGCTGTAACATTGTCTGTTAAAGTTCTTTTAGAAGTTGCTATAGCTTTGATATTGTTAACGGCAGTTGCAGAACCAACTCGATCTTTGGGTCCTTTTTTATGTGAACAACTTGACTGAATTTGGCGAAAACCATGATTATTTCCATGGAGAAAAGGCTTAGAGAATGAAAATAGGGCTGTGATAGGTGTAGACTGAGGAACTAGTACTGATTTCAGCATTTTTTTTCCTTTTTTTCCCGGCCGCCGGGGTGGGGGGGGGGGGGAGGACGTTGTACTCAAAAGGAGATGCTGAATAGAAAGATTAATTTAATTCTAGGCTTGCTATGGAAACTCGAGTGACCAATCCACCCTTTATATAGAAATTTGAGAGATAGGTTGATAGTATGATTTTTGCTCCATTTCGTTATATGAAAGGCAAAAACACATTTTTTCTGCATTACTGTTGTTGGGCAGCAATACCTAACGTGTCCTGCAAATACGTACTCTTAGTGGCTTAAAAGTTAAGTTGATTTTATTCAAAGCTTATATGATAAAATATTTACCAAAGTTACATTATTTACCACACATTATCAAATTTTATTTCACAAGGTGATTAATTTAATGGTGTGTTCACCAATTGCTAATCAAAATGAACTTCAACAAAAATGAGAATCAAAATAAGAAGTTTACTTAAACTGTAATAATCATAATTGGAATGACTAATATTACCCTTGATTTTTTTTTTTTAGAGATCGTAATGAATTATTATAAGTTGTTAAAATACACTTAGTTGTTTATCATCATCATCATCATGTTATTTATTAGCTGACCATTTTGGTTGAGCTATGTGAGTTTTGAGGGGTACTAAAGTTCTTAACTGTAATTACAATAGAATGAGTAATTTCATAACTAGTACTGATTTCAGCATTTTTTTTCCTTTTTGGGGGGGGGGGGGGGTGGAGACTGGAGACGTTGTACTCAAAAGGAGTTGCTGAATAGAAAGATTAATTTAATTCTAGGCTTGCTATGGAAACTCGAGTGACCAATCCACCCTTTATATAGAAATTTGAGAGATAGGTTGATAGTATGATTTTTGCTCCATTTCGTTATATGAAAGGCAAAAACACATTTTTTCTGCATTACTGTTGTTGGGCAGCAATACCTAACGTGTCCTGCAAATACGTACTCTTAGTGGCTTAAAAGTTAAGTTGATTTTATTCAAAGCTTAAATGATAAAATATTTATCAAAGATACATTATTTACCACACATTATCAAATTTTATTTCACAAGGTGATTAATTTAATGGTGTGTTCACCAATTGCTAATCAAAATGAACTTGAACCAAAATGAGAATCAAAATAAGAAGTTTACTTAAATTGTAATAATCATAATTGGAATGACTAATATTACCCTTGATATATATATATTTTTAGAGATTGTAATGAATTATTACAAGTTATTAAAATACATTTAGTTGTTTATCATCATCATGTTATTCTTAACTGTAATTACAATAGAATGAGTAATTTCATAATAGGTTCTACTTTTTAATTCCACTAAATTTCTCTCCATACTCATTTAAAAAAAAATTCATTATTAAAAATTTAAAAACCTCAAAATTACTCTTTACTAATCACTTTATCTCTCTACCTTTTAATTGTATATTCTCTCTCTGCTCTCACATTTTACAAGAGTATCACCAAAAGATTTTTCTAGTTTGACTCTTCAAATATTATTTATTTAATTACCTATGTGGCAAATAGAAGTATGAAAAACTTAGTCATCTCCCAAAAGACTCTTCAAATAAAAATAAGTTCTTGTTATTTTAATCAAAATATTTTCTCCATCAAAATAATAACAGTTATAACACATCTTTCCTTCCCGAATGAGAAGACAAAAAATAATATAATACTAAATTAAAGACTCTAAAAGACTCTTCCAATGAGATTGTCCTTCTCTCTTTTCAATATTGAAGAGATATTGACAATAGAGAAAGACAATCTCATTTGGAGAATTTTTTTTTTTTTTGAGGAACCATTTAGTGTTGCTCTAAACACTCATTTGCAGAGTGAAATTGAGAGATAATGACAAGAGAAAATGATAAAATCTCATTTGAAAAATTATATTTGAAGAGTTTTTTTAGTGATGCTTTAAACACTCAATTTCACTCTCTCTTGTATTTGTCACTTTGGTTTTTCTTAGAATATTATGATCTATAAATCATACTTTATATATATAAGAACTTTTTTCTTGGTATTCATTACCTTTTGTGTTTGATAAAATTTAATCTCTTAATATTTATTAATTTTTATAATTGATAAAAATTTGTTGATGGTTGAAAATAGATGGTGAATTTTCTTCTTCTTAATTAGTGATATCATTTGTTAGCAGGTAAAAAAGAATATATTTAAGTAAATCAATAATAAATTATGAAATTAAGAAAAGAAAGAAATTTAAGGATTAATTAAGTATTTTTTTAAAAAAAATTATTCAAATAATAAAATTCTTAATTAAAAAAGCGGTGAGTTTAGAGGAAGCTCGCAAAGACCCGGATAAGTCTATGAAAAGGACAAGTCCATCACGTGTAACACGCATCACTATATGGACAGGTTACTGTTTTCACAAGTCCATCACGTGTAACACGCATCACTATATGGACAGGTTACTGTTTTCACAAGTTCACGTTCAACACGAGACATGGCCCACGTTCATTGAAACAAATAATTTTGGTAGACCAGAGTCCAGAGGAAATTATTTTGTGAAAGTCCTCATTTATTGTTGCGTTGTTGTCTTTCAACTGTTTTCCATTCTGCAACAGCATTTTGTACATAGAAAGTTAATACAGTCAAGGACATATCTGAACGTTGAACGAAACTTGATCTACTTTTTTCCATTTTGCAATAGTAAGATGTGCAAATATTACTACTCTGGAGTGGTAATATTTCGTCGGAGATGGGGTACAAGTTGAGTTCTCTTGAGTTAATCTCTTCCTACTCTGGAGTATTTGGATAGAGCTACACAAATATTTCATCTCAATTTTGATGAAAGTCTATTTGCAACAGGGCTTTCACCATAGATGAAATAACAGTCATTTAAAATTTTAAATTTTAGGAAGATGTCATTTTTTTAAATATTTTATTTATAATTTTTCATTAATAAATATTTAAAAAAATACATGGTAGTAAAGCGTATTACACATCTCTCTAATTAATAGTTATCCTATAATTAATAACTATATTTTTATAAAAAAACTATATTTGGTAATCTTATTATTAAAGATATATAACCAATAATATTATCTAATCATTAATTCATTCATTATTGTTTTTCCAAAAAAAATAAATAAATTTTTTACCTTTTCAATTTCTTAAAAAAACTTAATTATTTAACGTTAGAATCTTTGATTTTGAGAATTCCTTTTAATTTCTATTAAAAACCTTCTAATCTAAAAAATTATAGATGAAAAAATTTATTATTTTCTTCTCTATAAAGAAAATTATTACATGCATTCGTTCATTCAAAAAAGTAAAAAGTTAGTTTCTTCAAATATAAAATACATATCTATTATTTGATCATTAATTCATCATCTCAACTTTTTATTTACTGTTATTTTAAATATTCTATTTAAAAATAGTAGTGTTCTCATTCGTTTATTTGTTTTTTTTTGTAAAAATTCTAAAGGAATTAAATTTTAGGTTTTGTTTTTAACATTATTTAGGATCTTCTTAATTATTTGTTGAAATTTAAAAATTAAAAATGAAATGAATTTTGAGCTCTTTTATTTTTTTTATATTAAAGATGCTGAATAAAAAGAGACATCATAAATAAATTCATTTAAGTCCACAGATACTCTAAAGTTAGCCATGATGCAACTCTCCTTCGAGTTAGAGTTGAATGTTTTTTTGGGCTTGGAAGATGTAGCTCACCGCTTCTAGGCAGAAGTGGACTCTCCAACATAAAAACTTTAGGGGATAGTGTTCATATAATGCGATTATTGCATATAAATGTTTTTTGTTAAATAGTTGTAAGTTACAGTTATAAAGTCTTGTTAAGTATTATCATGTGTGGCTTAAGAATTACTATTATCATAAAAAGTAGTTGTAATTAAAAATTAAAAATTAATAATATGATAAATATAATTTTACCATTAAAGTTTAAAAATTACAGTTCGCTGACTACAGTATCAAACAGATCAAATAAGCCTGTCTCCCACAAAGTTTTTGTTTTGGTCAATTATAGATTACATAAGTTCTCAGCGGAAATCATTTCTTTTGAATGAATATATTAAATGGATAGATTTAATATATTCATTCAAAAAAAAAAACTTTAAGTTCTCAGCGGCAATCATTTCTTTTGAATGAATATATTAATGGATAGATTTAATAGATTACATAAGTTCTCACCGGTAATCAGTTCTTTTGAATGAATATATTAAATGGATAGATTTAATATATGGGTCCGCCTACGTTACATGTAACGTAACGTACATTCACCTTGTAAAATTTCGTTCAGATCCTTATATTTTGTGTTATTTACAATTTATTCATAAGTATTATAAAAAATTTTTAATTGTAAAATTTCATTTTACTCCCTTACACTTAATTTTATTTTATTAAAATTTTAGAGTACGAATTCGCCTCATATAATTTTAAATTTTCAAAATAACATTCATTTAATTAAAAAATTTATTTTATAATACTTTCATATAATTAATAAAATTTATTAAAATAAAATTTTATAATACTTTCCTATATTTTATGAATTTCATTAATAAAATTCATATAATACTCCCTTACACTCAATTATACTTTCATATATAACATTCATTAAAATAAAATTTATTTTATAATACTTTCATATAATTAATAAATTTATTTTACTTATGTTATAAATTTATTTTATAACATTCATTTAATTAATTTTTTCATATAATTAATAATAATTCATTTTCGGAGGTAGGATGATATCATAATAATACTCATTTTCATATGATGAATTATTAATTATATAATAGTATTTTTCATAAATTTATTATATTTTTCATATAATTAATAATAATTCATCTTACCTCCGAAAATGAGTATTATTATGATATCATCCTACTTCCAAAAATGAATTATTATTAATTATATGAAAAAATTTATTAAATGAATGTTATAAAATAAATTTATAACATAAGTAAAATAAATTTATTAATTATATGAAAGTATTATAAAATAAATTTTATTTTAATGAATGTTATATATGAAAGTATTATTGAGTGTAAGGGAGTATTATATGAATTTTATTAATGAAATTCATAAAATATAGGAAAGTATTATAAAATTTTATTTTAATAAATTTTATTAATTATATGTATTATAAAATAAATTTTATTTTAATGAATGTTATATATGAGAGTATTATTGAGTGTTTAATAAATTTTATTAATTATATGAAAGTATTATAAAATAAATTTTTTTATTAAATGAATGTTATTTTGAAAATTTAAAATTATATGAGGCGAATTCGTACTCTAGAATTTTAATAAAATAAAATTAAGTGTAAGGGAATAAAATGAAATTTTACAATTAAAATTTTTTTATAATATTTATGAATAAATTGTAAATAAAACAAAATATAGGGATCTGAACGAAATTTTACAAATTGAATGTACGGTACGTTACATGTAAGGTAGGCGGACCCTTAATATATTCATTCAAAAAAAAAAACTTTAAGTTCTCAGCGCCAATTATTTCTTTTGAATGAATATATTAATGGATAGATTTAATAGATTACGTAAGTTCTCAGCGGCAAAAACTTTAATTTTTCGGGTACATCATAAATTGCATTAAATGGATAGATGGTTCGGTTGAAGGAAGCCAACTGCCAATAATAATAGGTTGTTCCCAGCTAACATCCAACACGTCATCCAGATTTAATAATTTCTTGAGTTGCTGAGATGTCTCTGACGTCTTAATCAAAGCGAGGGAGTAGAAGGAAGCGGGCAATTAGCAAATCAAACGATTTCCAAATTCACCAAAAGGTGAAAAGAAAACAAAGCGAGTTCTCATAATCTTAAATATAACGTGTGTTGTTCAGATGAAGATTTGATGTCACCTCCACGTACATACGACAACATAATATAAGCATTCAATCCTGCTCCCTTTCTTTCACCCAACATTTTCTCCAAATTCATTCAGCGCAATTGTGGTGGAGATTGGTGCGGTGATAAACTTTACAGTACTACTTTATTCTAAATAACCTTTTATTCATATTTCTTGAAAATTACATAAATCGAACATATTGAAATTAAAATAAAAAATGTTAACTACTAAAAATAAGAAAAATTCTTATTCTTATCTACTATTTTATCTAATCTATTTCATATCTTTATTTTTTATTTATTCTAATTTTTTTATTATCTATATATAGACTAAAAAGATGTTAATAAAATAATAAATAAAATTTAAAAAGATATTTTAACCTTCAATGGATATTTTTTTTTCACATACGTTGCAACATACACATTTTTTAAACTATTTTTTTGGTATAACAAATATATATTTTATGTTCTCAAGAGCAAAAATCAAACAGATGATCTATTTATTTATCTTTTCTTTTAAAATTTGGTGCTAGGAGAGTACTTGGTATTATAAAAATAGTAAAAGTAAGTAGTAGATAGTGATTTGAATAGGAAAAAACTAACAATTTCCTTTATATAAATACTAATCTAATAACTTATGGTAATGGCATCAACATTGCTTCAAGAATTTTCAGTTAAACAGCAGGCACGGAAACTTATTGCTTCTTATTAACATTACATATCATAACACATAAAAGTGATACAAATTGATTTTATGATGTAGAAAATTAGTGTTTGGGAGAATCCTAATATAAAAAATTATGTATTTTTTTAATTTAAAATTTGAAAATTTCAACTTTTTTAGGCATTCAGATTTTGTTCAATTGAAAAATTTATGAGACGCCAACCGATTAGATTATTAGTTATTTTCGAGATCAAATTTTATTCGGCAAAATATTTATAGCAAGCTCTATTTGAATTTAATATAATTTAACCAAACAATATTTTTGTTTTCAATTTAATATAATTTAAAACATTTATTAATGTGTTCATATTTGAATTTAATGGGTTAAAAAATTATTATTATATTACTTTTCTAGTAAGGGAACATCAAATATTTAGATGAGTTTATAATCTAAAATTTAAAATTTAAATTTAAGAATGTTTTTACTTAATAATTGGGTTTAGTTAGTAATTTTGTAGATTCAAAGTACTCAAAAGTAATCACCTCACTATTTTATTAATAGTAAAATGGTTTGGAAATTTTAAGGAAATGACTACTTTCCACTTTATAATTTCCAAAAAGACCACTCTGCCATTTTTCTTACAGTGATAACCAATTCCGTCACCCATAACTCATAAAACACAAGATTCCGTGGTTAATCCCATCTTGCTCTTGGCCCCATTTACAGTCTCATCATCGTATATTGATGGTATGAGAAGTGAAATCAAATCGGAGATGAGAGATGCCATGTTCAGCTTTCGGGACATAAGCTGAAAATTTGATTGAATGGATTTGGCAGCCCGTTGCCCAGGCAACAGGGGCCATCGGCCAGGAGATGGGCCTGACAAAATGGCTTGTCCCCCGTACAATGGACGTTACCGCCTGGGGGACGACATCCATTGCCCATATTCTATGCAGCTAAATTTTAAATGATGGATGTCGTTGCCGGGCGACGACGCCCATCGCCCATATTCTATCTTTTACCCATATTACAAATGAGTGTTATAGGTTTTCGATTGAGTTCTCTAAGATATTGGTAGTTTGGACATGTGCTAAGCATTTTATCGAACATTTATTAGGGAGGACGGAAAATAGAAATAGGTTGTAAATGAGAGTGAGGGAGAGGACCATAAGATAAGCAGGGCACCCTAGTCGGTTGGGCATTTTATCGAACACTTTGGTGGGGATGGAAACTGGCACAGGGAACAAAAAGATTTGTGAACAACATATAGAGAAGAATGAATTGGCTCCCGTATAACAAAACTACTTCACCATCCCATTCGAGCCACTTGGGGCTGAGCTTTGCGGCTAAGTTCAACTGATATCCTTGCCACATTTTCCCTTTAGCAGTATGTTCTTTGCAGCCCAGCCAGACAATTATCATTTTTTGAACTCATACACTACTCCTACTAACTTCAACAAAGAGTTATACTTGAATAAATCCACCAAAAGAATAACGTTTCTCAACATTAATTTATCAAATTAATAGTATATACAATCGTCAAACTCTTTTAACAGTTTCTTTTACAGCCAAACAATCAATTAAAGAAATACAAGGTCAAACGGAGATTGTGAAGATTGTGATCATTGCACTATGAAGAATACTGTATTTTGGTCTAAAAGGTATGTAATCGGTTAACAGCACAAAAAAATTGATGGGGTGGCCTTTTTAAAAAAACAAATTGACAAGTGGCAAGTGGTTAAATTAGTAAATTTATTTAAGTGATTTAATGAACTTCGAAATAGATCAGGGTCTTCTTTTGATAGGATCTCTCGTAGGCTTTTAAAGATCTTGTCATATGTTTTTCACTCATAATATATAGATAAAATTCAACTTTTTTATTTATTTAAAGTAATTATATATCTACAAATTTTTTTAGATAAATTATTTTGTATAAACAGATGTGTCATTATACGAGTGGTTGATGAAGATATTACTGGGGTCACATTACTTTTATCATTTTATATTTTTATGCAACCAATTATGTAATGCAATATTAGTTTGTATAAAAATATTTTGTACAAGAGTTTGTAGTTATTTCATACATTACTTCTTTTTTTTTCTCCAATTTATTAACCACCAATCACCACATGCATATTTACTCAAGACACGATCAAATTATCAGAGAATCCTAATTCCTTTATTATCAAGTAATAAATCTTATATACTCTTAGTGATATTATTTATTTATTTAAAAAAAAAAAGATTAGTTGTTCCTATTAAATACATATACCCCTTAATTCATGTATGCATTTGTTCGTAGACACACTTGATAAGAATCTAATAAACTAAGGTGATTATACATCAAAAGTATCCAAAAGTGTCACATATAGTTGGATTCATTTGTATATATGTCACACTGTCACTAACTGAATGTTGTACGAGTTAATACTAACAAGTGTTTGCCTAGAACATTCTTCATCCTTAAACCAAGAAAATTGCTCTCTTCCAATGCAAGAAAACATAGATGAACAGGCATAAAATTATAAATATTTTTCTTCTCTTTTTGATAAGAGAAAAAAGAGGTCCAATTCTTACTGTCCTTTGTTTTAGTTGTCTCAAATCACAAAACAACTTCACCTATATGGACTACTTCCTTAACTCATGTGGTAAGTATGTTTTTCCAAAATGGTTCCTCTAATGCAGTCTAACTCCTTCATTGAAGAGAGATTTTATTCCTATGTGTTAAGATAATTGATTTAGTTGTAAATCAATTAATCACTAGCTTAACTAGCTGAGCAAAATTTGTATCTTTGGTTTAGTTAGTTAAGTTGAGTTTGTTATCAATGATGAGATGGTAGTTGACCTGGCTAAAGTTAGTTACAATACTAACTTTATAATAGTAGAATGCATAAGATGTTGGATTTTTAATCCAGTATTATTGAATTTTTAATACAACGTTGGGTTTATATGTGAATAATTATGTATTACAGACTGTGATATAAGGTTAAGCCCAATTAAAAGTGATCTATTAGGATTTTCGGTATTATGAGATTTAATGCATATAAACTGGGTGTCGACCTTTAATATACAGAGACCTAATTATATTCTATGTTTATGATAGGATCTATTAGAAATACCTAATGACAACAGTTAAAAGTTGTCTATATAAGTGGTTATCATCTTTGCGTTACATGTATTATTTTATTCTCTACTGACATCCCCATCATTAGAGAGAGAGCGCAGAGAATATCAAAGGATTCTCTAAGAGAACGTATTGATTTAAAAGACTAACCACACAACCCTAGAGAGCAATTCAACGTTATGGATGTAGGAACGCTTTCGCATAATTTGTTATTGATTCTTGGTGGTGCAACATGAATGTTCCTAGGTTATAGGAGATCTTTTTTTTTTTTGTTTGAATAAGGGGTATTAGAGCCTCTTCATGTTGAATAATTGAGAATCGAATTTAATTTCGATTACTGATTAGATTTTAGGTTTTCTCGAATATGGTATTATTAAATTTAAGAAAAAAATATTGTGGTTGTTTTTTTTTTTTGACTAATTAAAAAAAGAAAAACAATTTTGGTTTAGTGATGTAAGGCCTAATCTAGGTTTTTGGTTAACAGATCAATTTCAGAGTGTGCTTAAAAGGTAAAGGACTTTATTTCTTGATCCATACATTACTCTGTTAGCTATAAACTTATCTGTGCTTGATCCTGACAATAATGATTTACATCCTGCTTGTAAAAAGGAATTTTTGGATATGTATGTGTTTGAAAGAACAGGTGTGGTCGAATTCAAGGAGGGGAGACTTTAGTTTACTGAATCAGGACCCACTCAACTTCCAAAGAAGCTTTATGCTAGGAGTAGTGCTACCTCTAATGATGAGTTTGACGACGAAACTGCTGCCACACCAACTATTCCTTCTACATCTGCACCACCTTTGAGCATTCAGTTAGAGAAAATGTAGCACAAGCTTAACAAAATAGAGCCGAATTTGGCAACATACTTCGAGGGTGTGGGATTTATCCCACCATTTCCGCCAAGCCCATAGACATTATGTGGATCAAAGCTCACAATTCAGGGACATTTTTCTTTTTGCCTTTAATCTTTTATCCTTACGCATTACTTTTTTTTTTATGTGAGCTTTGATTATCATACATTAGGGACAATGTAAGTTCTTAGTGTGGGGGAGGGATTTGTGTAATATTGATGTCTGGAAGTGTTATTTTCACTCTACTCATCCTTAAATGATTTTGGAGTTAGTATGCTTCATATATTAGTTTTAATTTTTTTTCTTTTCTTTCTCACTACTTTTTTCCCATCTATCTCAAATTATTTATATCTATTTTTATTTTATCATACTCTTTTATTTTTTTTCTCTCTCATTCTATCTATCACTTTTTTTCATCACTACATACATCTTTCTCGCTTCTTATCATTCTTACCTTTTATATATCACTCTTACCTTTCCTTTCATATATCACTTCTAACTTCTTCTCATTCTATACCACTTTTGATAGTTGATTCATTTGAAGAGTGTACATGATTTGATGGCAAATTTACCAACTTTGTGAGGATTTGAGCCTATGAGCAACTACTTTGCTCTATTTATTTTTATTGTGTGAATATCAATCTTAGTTTGTTTATTCTAGAACTTGCTTTGTTATGCATGTTGAAGCCGCATTACCGGATTTTATGCATTAAAATGATAAGGGCAAATCACTTTCCATTTCTCTTCTTTTTCTCCACCCGAAGACCTTTATTTATTATCTTTGTTTGAGCCCTAACCATTCTCTTCTAATTCTCTCCATCTACTTACCCATTTTCCTTCTTTTTGAACCTAAATTTAAAGAGATTTTTGGACTCATTGTTTGGATATATTTTGTTTATATTATATTGCTTTTACTACCTTGAATTAAAATTTCTCAATTAGATCAACAAGCATTATGCTTGAATTAAATTGTGCAATGTTCATTTCTTTTCTTTGATTCATTAAAAAAAACAAAAAAAAAACAAAAAAAATAAAATAAAATAAAAAAAAGTGTCTACATTATTGGCGACTTGAGTAGAAATAAACGTTTTGATATCATAAGGTTCATTCAATGAGTTCATTCTTCTCTTTTTTATCTCTTTTTCTTTCATAGACATTTCTTTTTCATTTAACCTATTTAGCCCCGTTACAACCTTTCTAAGACCCTTAGATTTTTGCATTTAATTCATGTTTTATGGATTGAGATGTGATATATGAGCAAGCTTATGGTAATAGCATTCTTTGATTTGATTTGAGTGCATAAATGATATCCTAAACACTTTGAGTACATGGAGTGAAGTCAATGAGAGGGCTATTAAATCTTGTTGCACTTGAATTTTAAATGGACTTTCTTGGTGGTTGAATGTCTTTATATTAGTTTATGAGATCGTATGCTTTAAAATCCTTGTCTCTCGAATGTTGATTGACTTAAATTCTTGAGGTATGCTTGCTTAAGATTGTTTTTGGATGAGTTGAGATGAGAATTGAGTGGAGATTTGGGATTAGTCTTGAGTTATATGCTTGAGGACAAGCATTATCTTGGTGTGGGGGAATTTGTTAGAGTGCAATTTATGCACTAGTTTTGCATTGTTTACTTCCTTTAACATCGATGTTTTGCACTTCATAATAGTGATTTACTTGTATTTTATTTTGTAGGTGCAATTCTATTGATTGGTGCTAAAATTGAGTTACAAAATGATGTTTGAGGATGATTGTATTCTTAGAGAAATTGTGAGTTTTAGAAGAGCTTTGTTGATAAGGCGTGGGCTCATGCTGTCAACGAAGGACCTGCAGTTTTTATTTTAATGTGTTTTATCTTTTTGGTTATTTTTGTAATTTCAAATTTAGATAATATTTTAGATTTTAGTATTTTATTTTTGGAAAAACTCTACAAGAGAAAATGGACTAAAACACGAATAGGAGGAAAAGAAGAAAACTCTAGATCCAAATATTTCTCTTCTCTCTATAAAGAACTAAACCTATTATTCTAGTTGAATGTTAATAAAGCTTTGATTCATCATTACTGTGAGATCTTTCTTATGCTTTAATTGTTTTATTGCTTTTTCGGTATTTGTTTATTCTCTAAATTATTATCATGATTATATTTGTTAATTAGATTATTGGCCACTATTTAATTATCAACTTAATCTATTGTCAATTAAAAGATTAATCGTATGAAGATTTTAATGTTTGTGACAAATAGCATAGCAGTGCGTTGTGTTATGAGAATAAACAATCTAATTTAAATGAACCATCTTATGTATTTGTTGATTAGGATTTGGATCTCTCTAGTTTTTTAGGCTGTCAATTAATTAATTCTTATAATCGTATCTAGAGTTGTCTATTAATTAGGGAAATAATCAATGGTCGTACCTTGGTTATCGACTAGTTAAGGAGAGATTGGCTATTAGAGAGTCTCAGTAGCTATAACCAGTCTATTCATAAGTAGTAATGATTTATATTTGGATCAATAATCAGTAATCGAATCAAGCTAAGTTAATTCCTTCAACCAGAGCTTTTCCCAATTTGAATTACAATTTTAATTTGCATTCTTGTTATTTTAACTTGATTTTTATTATTGTCAACAATCCCCCCAGTTTGCATTTTATATTTTAAAATGATTTAAATAATTACCGATCTCTGTGGACATGACCCTGCTCAATCATTATATGCAATTTATTTAGAGTAGGTGTTTATTTTTGCTGGCTTCGACAACCATCATATATCGAGATAAATTAATTGAAACAACATGTCGCCAAAGTAATCTCTCTTGTGAAAATTAATTTATTTTGGAATATAAACAGTTTTGTGCATGTAATTCTGTAAATATCGATCGGCCCAAAGGAAGTTCCATATTTAATAGAATTGCATGTGCACCTTTGGTAATAAACATGTGATGATTATTCGGTTTTACATATAAACATGTTCTTTGGATAAAATATTAACTTGTAAGTGATAACTTGGTATAGCAACCAAATACTGATAATAAGAACATGTCAAATAATGAATCTTCCTTGAGATGGAGTTTACCTTTATTTGAATTTAGTTTTGTTTTAAGACTAATATGAGTTTATTTTATTTGTTTGTTGTTCTCTGTTTAGTTATGTCTGCTGCTAATATTATTGTCAATATTAATTCTATTCCTATGCTAAATGGCTTTAATTTCAAATCATGGCACGAGAACCTCTTAATAGTTCTCGTAGTCATGGATCTTGACCTTGCATTAAGGGTTGATTCTCTCACACCTCTTATGAATGAGAGTGCCCCTGATGATAAAAGGGAAATGGAAAGGTAGGAGACATAAATCGTATGTGCATCATGATCACGAAGAAGACTTGTTTAGAAATATTTAGGGGCTCAATGACTAAAAAAATAACTACAGCTGAAGAGTTCTTTGCATAGATGGAACAGAGATTTGTCAAGAACGAAACGGCTGACATTGGTACACTCTTGACAAGCATAATTTCAATGAGGTATATGGGTACAGGCAATATCAGAGAGTACATCATGAACATGTCTCATCTTGCTTCTGAGCGAAGCGCATTTAAGATTCATCTCTCTAAGGACTTGCTAGTGTATTTAGTTTCAATATCCTTACCAACACAATTTAACCAGTTTAAGATGATCTATAATTGTCAGAAAGAGACTTAGTTTCTAAATAAGCTCATATCCCTTTGTGTTCAGGAAGAGAATATGCTGAAGAAAAATAAGGTAGAAAGTGTTCACCTAATGATGGTGAAAGATACATCTATATGGGTGATGGAAAGACAGTTGAAGTAGAAGTAATTAGAAATTTTAAATTATTGTTAAAGACTTGATTTTATTTGGCTCTTGATGAAACATTTGTTGTTCTGTTTTTTAGAAGAAATTTGATTTCTATTTCTACTTTGGACAAATTTGGTTTTTCTTATTTATTTGGAAATGAAAATTTTAATTTGTTTTATGATTCAAAACTGGTTGGTTCTGATTCTTTGCTAAGTGATAATAATCTTTTTATATTTTATATTTGGTACAATTGCTTTATTTAATGCATCCCTACAATTAAGTATACGAGGTTTAAAGAGAAAATTAACCAATGAGAATTCAACTATGTTACGGCACAAGAAATTGGGTCATATATTCAAACGGAGAATAGAGATACTTGTATTAGAAGAAATTCTCGATCTCTTAGATTTCACAGATTTTGATATTTATGTTAACTATATTAAGGACAAACAAACTAATAAAAGGAGATTTGAAGCCAACGAGAGTTTGAATGTCTTAGAACTCATACATACAAACATTTTTTGGTCATTTTCTGCGGCTACTTGGAATGGTCAATAATATTTTATGATGTTCATAGACAATTTTTTTCTAGATATAGCTGCATATATCTCCTCCATGAAAAGTCACGGTCCTCGGATATGTTAAAAAATTTTAAGGATGAAGTTGAGAACCAACTCAACAAAATAATTAAAAGCGTCAGATCTGACCATGGTGGTGAATACTATAGTGGATATGACGGTTCAGGTAAACAACGTCTAGGACCATTTGCTCAATTCTTAGAAGAATGTAGTATAGTCCCATAGTACATTATGTCGGCCTCGCCACCATGAATGTGTTGCTAAAAGACAAAATATGACACTTAAGGACATATGGAAGAGTATAATTTGTCATTCTACCTCACTTAAATCACTTTGGGAAGAAGCGCTAAAGACTACAACATATATCCTGAATAGGGTTCCAACTAGAGCAACTACCAAAATCCCTTACAAGCTTTAGACATGCAAGAAACCTAGTCTAAAGCACTTGCATATTTGGGGATATCCAACTGAGGCAAGGCCTTATAGGCCTAATGAGAAGAAACTGGACTCATGGACGATAAGTTGATATTTTATTGGATACTCAGAACGATCCAAAGGGTACAAGTTTTATGATCCCATGGCTAAGTCCATTTTTGAGTCGGAAAGTATTCGGTTCTTTAAGGATGTCAAGCTTGCAAGGAGAGATACGACTAGAGACTTTGTTTTTTAAGAGAAATATGTTGATATTCTCATATATGTTATTGGAATTGATCAGGGTCTTATTTCTAACTTTATTTAAGACACAAAAGACCAAGACAATATTGGAGAATCTCTAAAAAAAGAAGTTGTTCAAGAAGAACAAACTCTGCCACCTTAAAAACAGATATCATTACGGAGATCCACTAGAGAAAGGAGAAGTACAGTGCCGGATGATTACATTATATTTCTCTAAGAACATGAAGCAGATATTGAAATGCTAGAAGATGATCCAATCAATTTCTGTAAAGCCATAGAAAGTCGAACTCTCATAAATGGATTGATGCCATGAATAAGGAGACAAAGTTTATAAAGGGCAATGATGTATGAGATCTTTTTCCATTACCGGAAGATGCAAAACCTATTAGTTGCAAATGGATATTTCAGACCAAAAGGGATTGAAAAAATAATGTGGAAATGTACAAGGTGCACATTCTCGCAAAGGGCTTTACGCAGAAAGAGGGCATCATTTATAAAGAGATTTTCTCTTTGGTTTCTTCAAAAGACTCTAGATGATCTTTATGGTGCAACTAGAAAACTTTGATTTAGAATATCCAAATAATATGATTTACAGATTTAAAAAATCCATTTATAGGCTCAAACAAGTATCTCGACAATGGTATTTCAAGTTTCATTAAGTGATCATCTCAATCAGTTTTGAGATAAATTTAGTCGATAACTGTATATACCATAAGTTTTGTGGGAGTAAATATATTTTTTTGATTTTATATATTGATAACATTTTGCTTGCCAGCAGTGATATAGACTTATTGCAAACACTAAGAATTTTCTAGCTAAGAATTTTGAGATGAAAGATCTCGTTGAAGCCTCTTTTGTATTAGGCATACAGATACACTAAGATCGCTCTCGAGTTATTCTTCGACTATCACAAAATTACTATATTAAAACAGTTTTCAAGAGATATGGCATCCAAAATTATAAATGAGGAGATACCCCTATTGCTAAAGGAGACAAGTTTAGTCTCAATTAGTGCCCTAACAATGATTTTGAGGAAAAATAAATGGAGAAGATTTCTTATGCGCTAGTAGTAGGAAGTCTGATGAATACTTAGGTTTGAACGCGACTGGATATTGCATATGTCACTAGGATATTGGGGAGATATTTAAGTAATCTAGGAATAGACCATTAGAAAGCAGCCAAATGAGTCTTATAGACAATAAAAAACTACATGCTCACATATTGAAGGTCGGATCAGCTTGAGATCGTTGAGTATATTGACTCTGGTTTCACTGAATACTAAGATAGTATGACACCCACTTTGTGTTACATTTATCTGCTAACTAGGATGTTGTCCCCTAAAAGAGTACTAAACAGTTTCTTATGGCCGTTTCTATGATGCCATCAGAGTTTATAGCATGTTATGAGGCATCCAATCATTGAATATAGCTACAAAATTTTGTTATGGGACCGCGTATAATAGATAGTGTTGATAGACCGCTATTTTATGATAACAACAAGAGCCAGACGAAATCAAAATATATCAATATCAAGTTCCTAGTTGTTAAAGAAAGAGTTCAAAGTACACAGTTATCCATTAAGCACGTTGGTACAAATTCTATGATTGCGGATCTGCTTACAAAGAGATTGCCACCCAAAATATTTCATAAGGACACTGCTTGTACGGGTGTCGTGTCATTGAAGGATATTTATTTTTAGTGGGAGTTTGTGATTTCAGATGCTCTTATGTTATAGACATTTTTCAATTATTTCAGTTTATGTATACTTCGGGTTATTTTCTGCAGAAATAAAAATTTTCATTTATTTACACTCTAATATTTAGACTACTTAGAAATAGGCATGTTAAGATCACATTGTATGAAATTTTCATTCTACACATGCACATGATGATCCATGTCATTCAGTTACATTGGCATAGTGACTATTGATGGGTCTAGTTATGATAACTGTAACGAAGACTGCTTTGAACCTATGTTGATGTGATTGAAGGACTGATTGGTTATAGACGTACTTTGGTAATGACAATAAGGTTGAATTCATACGCTTACTTTTGTAAAATATAATTATAAAGTTACACATATAGCCCAAGTGGGATATTGTTGGATTTTTAATTGAGTATTGTTAGATCCTTAATCCAGCATTGTTGGATCTTTAATCCAACATTGAGTTTAATTATATGTGAATAATTATGTATTGCAAATTGTCATATAAACTTAAGCCCAATTAAAAGTGATCTATTAAAGTTTTTAGTATTATTAGCTTTAATATATCTAACAAAATGTGAGCCTTTAATGTGTAGAGACTTAATTATATTATAATTCTATGATGGATATAATTATGAATACCAATGACAATAGAAAAAAAAAAATCTATATAAGTGATTGTAATTATGCAGGTCGCGTGTCACACGTATATTTCTATTCTATGCTATAAAGAATATTAAAGGATTCTTCAGGAAAACGTGACCACACAATCTTAGAGAACAATTCAGTTTTATAGATTCAAGTATGTTTCCGCATAATTTGTTATTAATTCTTGGTGGTACAACATGAGTGTTCCTAGGTTATAGGTTAAATTTTTTAATCTAATAGTTTAAGTTTTTTAATCTAGTGATTTTTATTTTTAGTTTAAAGTTAATTTTTTTCAGCTAAGATCTCATGTTCAAATCTCTTTATGCTGATTTTGCGTTAATCAACTTCGTGTTGATTTGTGGACTATTATATCCATCTTAATTTGTTTCTTGCCTTTTCTCTATTTATGGAGATCCACACACTAACCACTCTTCTAAGAAATATATGTGAAAAAAAAAGGAAAATATTAAGTGAACTAAATATATACTAAAAAAATGTTAATAATGTTGAAAATTAAATGTTTAAACCTGCGCGGGATTACATATGCAATATTGTTCTTAGAGTTTTGTCATATTTTTTGTCCGAGGAGTATTAATCGACAAAAATTCAACGAAAGAGTGTCACTGAATGCACAAAGTATCCCACCAGGGTTTTCTTAACATACAATTCAAGTTTTGGAGTACCCACTTGTCATTGTTTTCCGCATTATTAGAATTAGCTTATTCATTACAGGAAAATAAAGGAAAAGTGCAACTGTTGATAAAACTTGCAATGGCAATTTGAACTCTAGATAGAGATGCTGTACGGAACTCCTTTCCCCGTGACATCAGATTTGTCCGGAAGTGGCATCAAGAGCTCATATGGCAGACTGCCAGCTCCATGTCTATTCTTCAAATTTTTATCTGCATTCCTCAAATTAATAATCCCTTTAAGCTCCATCAACCTGCCCTGAAACTTTTCGAAGGCACCCTTTATAATTTTATCTTCACCCCACGCTGGTTCCATGTATTTCCCCAAATAATCCTCATCAGGCGAATGAGCCGATAACACGTCGAGAACACTGATTACTGCAGTAGCTTGCTTCTGATTGGGGAAGGTAGTCAAAAGTGCAGCTTCAGGTCTTTCAAAGAAAATTTGCCATTCATCATCAGACGGATCTTCATTTGGCATGTTTGCTCTTGCAATAGTTGGCCTATTGGGAAAGTAGGCTGCATATTCGTACTGGCCAAAATTCACAGCTGCATGGAGACCAGATGCTACCCAAACGATATTTGTGATGGTATCAATTAAATCCTTAGGGGTATTCAGGACAGGCCACCACGTTTCATTCTGCTTGTCACCGTGTCCGACAGTTCGAATTTCAGTCCACCAAGCTTGGAGCTCTTCATCAGACTCTACAAGGCTTCGATGGGGATAGTAGTGACTCACATAGTCGGTAACCCATTGTTTTATGATATCCCAGAGATCAAGACCGTCCTGAGCAAACGGGTAGTCTTCAATTGTTAGCTTTAAGCCGTGTGGAGAACATGGATCTTTAACAGCCATTCCCCTGGAAAATTGGGAAAAAAAAGTAACCTTAAATTTGTTCTTCACCAAAAGTATATTTAAGGAATAATTCAATATCAACCGTGAACAATTCTTAGGCTAAGTATATACATTTTTCTTAAGAATACACGTTAAGAGAAATATCCGTGCAGAGGGTTTATAGTTTTGACTTATTTACCTACTAATAAGGTCTTGAGGGAGTGCTTGATGGTCAAATCGCCATTGCTTGTCATAGATAATAGAGCTTAGCAACATACTGTATTTTCCAGGCAAGAATGCGGATTCGATGACTCCACCTGCATTAATAAGAGATTGTCGAGCTAAAGAATTGATCTCCATTGTGTATCGGAAATGTGGCTTCAACAATCTATTGATAGGATGCATTGCACTCAGTTGCCGATGGGCTGCAATTGCATAAGGTTCTACAGAACAATGAGTTCTCAACCTGAAAAGTGAATAAGCAGCCCACTGCTAGGTCAAAGGAATTAATGGCTGATTCCAGTATATATTATGTACGTTAAGTGATTGCTAAAATGTGGGAGTTTAATACTGGTTATAATATGAAAGTTCTTACACTTGTTTAATTTTTTTTTAAAAAAATAAACTTACCAATGACTGATAAGCTGGTGATAGCCAGAATCATGGGCAAGAACATGAGCTTTGGCTAGCTTCCAAAGCCAGCTTTTAGTAGAATCGCTAGAGGGCGTAAATGCTTGTTTCCATTGTGGCTTGCAGTACATTGGAGGCCGAGTTAGTTCGATGGCTAGTGGCCGCAATGTGCCATCTGCGTTCAAGTAGAATACAGTGCGAGATCCATACAAGGTTCTGTCTCCGAGCTCTCTCACTTGTTCTACATATGGCAGAAATAGGTCATGGTAATCTAAGATGAACAGCTTCTTTTGATTTAGGGCCTGCGTTAACCCAATGTTTAAGAAGTTTAGTTTACAAATTAACTGTGGCGAAAGAAACAATTTGCTAGTCTTATCTTTTTCTTATTTATTGATATAACTACAGATTCCCATCCGCTTCATAATTATTTTTACCTCTTTAACAGTCGTACAGCCTTTGATTTCACTCTCAATCATTTCTGTGGTGATTGCTGATTCTGATGGACCATAGATTTTCGGGTCGAGTGAGCTTTTCAAAGGCCATTCCTGCAAAAAATTTTTAATCCATGCTAAAAAAAGGTTTTTTACTTAGTCACCCGAATTTAAATATTTTAGGGAACAAAAGCAAAAATTAACTCAGATTTTACACCCCCCCCCCTCCTATCTTTAGATAGATGTTATGATGGGTTTTTATGGTATCAAAGCCAATTCATCTGGGTCACACTGCCTTATCATATGACAAAACCAAACAAGGCAACGGTCGGCATGCGACAAGGTGTTAAAGAAATAACATCTCACGACTAAGAATAAAATAATAGGCGAGGTTTATAACATGAGCAGACTGTTGACTATGAGTTAGGCACTGAACTTCTCTACCAAATATTGCCGAAGACAAATGTTCAGAATTATGTATATAATACCGTAATCAACCGTATGCTGCAAGGGTTGAGACCAGCTAAAGTTTCCCTAGCAAATTCCTCATCCCTAAACCAAAAGAATCTGTCTCCTGCAAGTGAGAAAACTCACAAATAATTAAACTACAGCAACAAATTAATTAAAGCAATAAAGCATGCATATGCAGCTTGTTTGTGTGACAATTAAAGAAGAGGTTCTTACTCTTAAATGTCCCAGGACTCGTAAACTTCAAAAAAAATTCGCCAATGTCTTTAATTTCTTTAACAGATCCGGGAAGTAACGATTTCCAAAATTCTGCATATTTAGTTTTAACTCCTTCACGGAAGAGTTTGTCTATTTCTGTAAAGTTTGGAAACCCATCGGTGTCGAAATATTCGGCTTTCAAGTTTGGTATTAATGAACGAAATAGTCCGAACAATGTCCTTTTAACAAACGTTGTTTCCTTTATCGCCGAGAACTCTTCATCCCTTGGGACATAAGGCGAAATAGGTATCAAACTTTTGCTTGGCACTCTTTCCTCCGACGCTTCGTCTGCACTAACAAACTGAATATTAGCTTATGTGAAAGGTTTTTCTAGCTTAAGAAAATTCGTCTGAATCAGACTAAACCTTTAAAAAAATAAAAAAATGTTGCATAAACAAAAAGTTGTTGCACTAACACTAAATCATAATTTACCAGTTTTACAATGTGGGCGTCCAGTCCTACAACGTCTAGGATAAGGATGCTGTTTGCCACCGAGTACTGGCCGTTTCAATTCTTCATCTTCGTCAGGATCTCCAAGATCATTGTAGACATCATAATCATATATTCTATCAGATTTTTGGCGTTCCCCTTCTCCATTTCCCCGTAAATTAACTAGCTCGGCATATCTTAATTTCTGCAATCCATTCGGTGTTTTTGACGGCAGGTATGACTGGTCAATTGAAAAAAAAACTATTAGAAATGAAAAATCACATTAGATCCTGGAGTCAAATTATTTCAACTAAAGTGTAACATGACTTATGTAAGGGAAACTAAAAAAATTTAAAAAAAAAAAAAGATTGAAGCATAGTTTACAACGTAGTACATTTAAAAGAATCAGAGCAAATTTGAAACTGACCTTGTTAGTAAAGAAAATTCTCGGGTCTTTGATAGTATTTGGCTGAACCCACGATTCACATGTTATGGTCACAAGACCACTTGGTAAACCATCAAGAACTATATCTTTTAAATACATCTCAAGGACGTGCTCATTTACCAATAATATTGCACCAATTTCTCCAAAATCAACTGGAACTTGGAATTCTGCTTCATATTGTACCTCACAATCCTTCACTACTACCCCCTTTATTTTTGCATTACCAATAATTGTGGGTTTATCTGAAAGAGAATGTGTTCAAAGAAAGTAGAACTATTAAAAAAGTTTATTCTTAAAATATTAGAAAATATGTAGGTTAAAACGCTTTTAAAACTAGGGGTGGGCACCAACCCACCCAACCTATGAAACCCACCCCGCCCGCATGATTTTTTGCGGCTTGGCTTGGGTTGGTAAAAGAAACGAGTTGAATTGGATTATTTAATTCTCATCCTATATTGTTTGTAGGTTGGGTTGAAAATTTTCAACTCAACCTGCCAAACTGTATTCATCATATATATATATATATATAAAACAAAAATATAAATAGGAAAAGATAATAAAACTCTCTCAATTAATTAAACTCATATTGACTGTTAGTATTTAGACTTTAATGTTTTATGTTAAGCAAGACTTTGAATTTCTGGACTTATTTTTTTTTTCCTTAATTTTGTAATGTTTTATTTATATACAATATTAAATTAGACTATGAAAGTGAGCCTTTTTCAATGGTCCAATCCACCCAATCCAACCCCTTCAAACTCCCAGTTTTGCAGGTTGGGTTAAAATATATAACCGGTTGTGTTAGCCTAGTCTTTTTCAACCCGCACTATATGTTAGTTGGGTTGGATTGATACAATCCGACCCGTGCCAACCCCTACAAGAACATGGGGAGTAAAAATGTTATTAAGCATGTTTTCCAAGTTTAGAGTAAACATGGGTTCACTATGTAATTTAGGATCCTTGAACTGAGCAAGAAATTAAAGAATAATAAAAGTTTGATTATCATATCTATTCGCAGTACTTACTTTCATGCTTGGCACTAACAAGCTCCAATTGTAGTGATTCACCGAAGCAATTTTCTACGTCATCAATGACTTGACCACAAGCCGTAGGCGGATTGATAGGTGGTCGCACAGTGACAACAGCTGTAACACCGTTTGATACAGCTGTATCTGCCATAGCTTTGACACTGTTACTGGGAACAGACCCAAGTCGAATTTTGGGTCCCTTTTTAAATGAAGGACTTGACTGAATTTGGCGATAAACATTGCCATTTCCGTGAAGAAATGGCTTCGAAAGTGGCAATATGGTTCTAATAGATCGAGTCTGATGAACCAGTACTGGGTTAAACATTGTTAGTAATGACTAGAAGGAGAAGCTTGAGAGAAAAGTTTTTCTATTTCTTGCCTCCTGTGAGAGACTTGAGTGACCATTCCAGTCTTTATATAGAAATTTGAAGACATGATGGCGCACCAAAAATGAAGCCAAATTAGGGCAAGGTAAGTAGGCAAGACAATTTGGTCTTTAAATTAGATTGCAAAAACGTTTTGAATGTATGTCGGTATACATTTGTGGTCGAAAATCTTAATTCTTAATTAATCTTGTTCTTTTCCTTATCCAATCCTTGCTTTTTATCTGCTAGCTAGGTCAGAAATTTAAGGATACAGTCCTTAAATTTGAATTGCTAATTAATTTTTTTCTGTTCTTCTACACAATCAAATCCTTTATTTTCTCTGCTAGCTAGATCTAAACGCACTCCACAGCTTTTTTTAATTTCAACCCATCACTTTTTCTACAATGTTATTTCTACAGTCATTAATCATGAACATTACGAACCGTCTGTCTGTCCCTTTAATTTCAAAGATAATCTATTTTTGACTCCATATGAGGGAAACGACGAAACGTGACATTATCTCATTCCCATTGATTTATAGCCTCAAAATTAATATCTACTTTTGTTTGTATCTGATTCTTTAATAATTACAGTTTAGACGGTCATGACCTAATAAATTATATTCAAAAGATAGCTCAATAAATATTTTATAGTAAAAGAGCAGTTTAAGTTGTTGGTGAAAAGATTACAAATGTGATCGTGAAGAAAATTTATTGGTGGCAAATAGTGCCGTTTTAGTCGAGAGAGATGAGTCAAAAATTATCTTAGGCCTTATACTATTTAGCTAATCAATACATACTATCAATCAATATAGAATATTTTTTCTATCACCTCTTGTCATATACAGACCCATTTTTTCGTTTTGTCTATATCAAGTTGGAAAGGAGCACGTATGAGCCCATTCCTGGATAAGTTTAACTCCAATATTATATAAAAGTTCATGAACTTAACTAATACTCAAAATTAAGCTTGCTCAAATATTGAGGGAATGAGCTTCCAAATGAGGGTAAAGATAATCTAGATTTTATTAATCTTAATTTAATAAAGATAATACAATTGTTAGTGTTAATGATATCTTTCATATTTTGGTCAATAAGTTCCTACCCCAACTAAGTTTATTGTTAAAAATTTATTAGGGGAGTGTCATTCTCGCATTTGAAAAATGAAATTTCATTCTTATGGATTTACAATCATACTTGTTCAATTTATACAATTTTATTTTTTTATAAACCCTTAACTAAGTGAGAAGATTAATTAAATTGAAAAATAAAAAGATGGATATGACTAAGTAAATGCAGAGAGTTATTCCACCAAAACCCATAAAGATCTAAAACAAAAAATAAAGTGAATGACAATTCTGGGTAAAACATTTTGTAACAGTAAAATCTCTTTCAAAACAAAAAATACAATTTCCTCATCAATATCAACGCAAAAGTTTTCAAAATATAGGGGCGCGGCTTTAAATATAGGCAAAATAGACAGTTACCTAATGTCTCATGTTAAGAAGATCTCATTGTGGTCATCTAGGCTCCATATGTTAAGAAAACTCTTTACTTTTTGGTATTTTCTTGATATATTCAAATTAATAGACTTTTTTAAGTTGCTTATTGTTGGAAAATTTATTTTTTAAGCCTCTTTTTAATTAATAATTATCATACAATTAAGAATTTTTATACAAAATCTATATTTGATAACCTTAATTTTAAAGAGATAATTGATAGTATTGTCTAACCGTTAATTCATTATTAGTTTATCCAACAAAAGATTAAATTCTTTATCTGTCTAATAAATATACTATTTATTTAATACTATAAAACTTCTTACACTGTGCTCTATAAAAAAAAAATTACATTTATTGGCTCACTTTTGAAGGGAAAAATAGTTTCTTGAAATAATGGTTTTAAAGAAATTAAATAAAATATCTTCTTGACAACTTTTTCTTTTTGAAATTTCTCATTATCTTGTTAATTGTTAACATTCATATTAATATTGACACTCTTGCCATTACCTTTTGTTCTTTTTGACTTATTTTTACAATATCACTCTATTACAGTAATATTTTTTAACATTATTAAAAAATTAAATTACTAGTTTAACACCAAAAAATAAAATAAAAACAAAATATATATATATTAATTTTTGTGGATCACTCTGCTAAAGAGTTAAAATATTAATTTTTCTAAAAAAATTGATAATTTAATTTTTTACAAATTTAATTTTTTTTTGACACACATGAGCTTCGTAAAAAATTAATAGATATCTTTTTTGTTTTTATTTTATTTTTGGGTTTAATTTGATAATCTAATTTTTTATTAATATTTAAAAAAGATACATTACTGTAAAAGTGTAATATTGTAAAAACAAGTTAAAAAGAATAAAAAATAATGACAAAAGTGTCAATATTTAACAACAGGGACGTTTTGAGATATTCTTAAAAATATATGGACTAAATAGACACTAACATCATAATATATAGACTAAACAAGCTTTTACCCTTCTTAAAATAATGGTTTTAAAGAAATTAAATAAAATATCTTCTTGACAACTTTTTCTTTTGAAATTTCTCATTATCTTGTTAATTGTTAACATTCAAGATATAGTGAAAAATTAATTGATTTTTGTGCTTTCTTATGTTTCTTTTGAGTGTTGAAGCTACTGACTATAAGGAGACCTTATAAAAAAATTTTGCCTAAGGCCCTAGTACTATAGAGTCAATCTTGTCCAAAAAATAATGGCACAGGGAGATTGGAAGGGGTAAAAGAACTCAAGAAGCATTTGAAATGTGGGTAAAAGAAGCATTTGAAATATATTGTATGAATTTAATTATTTTATCTTTTATTTACTAGTCTTATATGTAGTTTATAAAATTTATATTTATTATGATATTGATACCATAATTTTAGTCACGACATTATACATTTTCCCTCAACATATTATTTTTCTTTCTATCAATAACCATTTAATGGCTCAATCAATTTATTTATTGTGATTAATGGAATTGTATGCCACAATAATTGTGCACAGCCAACACATGTACATGTGTAACATGATTTATAGACGTTCACTAGGACAAATAATTTAGGTAGACATGAGGAAATTGTTTTCTAATAACAAAATACTTTAAATAATTCAGTACCCTGAATAATGTTATATGGCTAGGTTACTGTATCTACAAGTGATACTGTATGGCATGAGCTAAATATGTTTTATGTGTTTCAAATGCTATTGTTTTGTTAAAAAGATTTAAATGGCTTTATGATGATGTGATTTATTTTTGCTAAATGATGATTTGTAAAGGTTATTTCTCTTATTATTATGAATATCTAAGAAGTTTTATTAATTATATTCTAATGCGAATTTACTTGTCGAATTGACGGCTCACCCCTCGTTGCCATATTTTTGCAGATAGACTTAAATTATGTGAGCTCATGGTCTTAGGAGGGACAATAAGAGCTCTGTTTCTATTAGGGATTAATAATCTAAGAATTATTTAGCTTCCTTTGGGATTATATTTATTGAGGATATGTTATTTCCGAATTTATTTATATTTATATTCTTTTGGAGATTTAGAACATTTATTGTTGATTATTACTTTGAAATTTTTAACTATGAGAATGATATAACAGTTTCACTTCAATTCTATTAGTGCCTTGTTAGTAGAATTGGGGTGTTACAATGTGGCTCACCGCTTCTAGGCAGAAGTCGGCTCTCCAACATGAAAACTTTTGGAGATAGTGTTCATCTAATGCGATTATCGCACATAAATTTTTCTATTAAATAGTAGTAAGTTACATTTATAAGGTCTTATTTAGTATTGAATGCGTGGCTTAAGAACTACTATTATCATAAAAAAAAGTTGTAACTATAAATAAAAAATTAATAATATAATAAATATAATTTTACCATTAAAGATTAAAAACTACACTTAGCTAACTACACTATCGAGCAGACTCTAAGAGCATCTCCAAAAAATTATTAATTTTACTTTTCAACTACTTATTTACTTACCTATGTAGCAAAAAAGAGAATGCAAAAATATATTATTCTCCAAAAGACTCTTCAAATAGAAATAAGTTAATATTATTTTAATCAAATAAATTTTTTTCAAAGAAAAAATAAATGGCAATTAAAACACTTCTCTCCTCTCCAACAAAAAGTAATAAAATATAAATTGAAGAGAGAGAAAGCAACTCTACAAAATTGAAGAGAGAGAATCATTTTTTCATTGAAAAATCTTAATTAGAGTATTTTTTGAAAAATCATTTCTTATTTAAAAAAAAGAAAAAAATACCTAAAAATAAATCATTGTCAAATAGATCATGAGAATAATTCCAACCTTAATTTGTAGTATTTTCTTATGCTTAACTCACTCATGTATTGAAACTCAATCTTGGAACTTGAGTCCTAAGAAAGTCATTCCTTATCATTGAAGCTAAACCTTAACTTCAATTTTCGAAGCATTCATTATTTAGATTTTTTTTAATGATGTATTGCTACAATTAAAGAGATCTACTGATCACAATATTAGAAATTTAATAAGAACAATTAACATTGATCAATTTTATCATAGCACAATTTAAATTTAAATTCCCACATTAAGATGTATCTATCTTAATGTGGTTTTACGAATATACTTATTCTGCCCACATTTTTATTATAAAAAAAAAGTATCTGCGTCTACCTATAATCAGAGAGGAATAGAAATCTGAACACCAACACGTGAGGGCGCCAATTGACGCCAAAAAGGGGGTGCAAGGCCAATGGCCTTCGTCCCATAATTGATTGAAGAAATTCATCCATTTTGTTTTGTTTTATTTGTTAAAGTCTTGGAAGAAAGGACAACTCCATCACGTGTATCACGCATCAACATACGACATATGAATTATGGACCAGTAAAATTAATAGATCAAGCTCCCGTGTTTTCACGTAGTGTAATCGTCCGCTACATGCATACGTGGTCCCTCAACCCTTTGTCCATTCTGCAATAGAAACGATAAATAACTAATGAAAACGATAAATGTGAAACGCGTGTAGAGGACGACTAATCTCTTTTATATGTACACGCACGTGATCCTTTACTCTCATGTAGGTATTTTTTTTTTAATACGGATATATTATTAAGTCGTATGGTTTAACAGAATTAGGGCACGCTTGAGATTGTTTTTAAGAGACTTAAAAATAATTTTGAAAATTTAAAAGTTAATTTTAGTATTTGGTAAAAAAAAATTAAAATCACTTTTGTAAAAAACAATCCCTCCTATAGTTGATTTTGAAAAGTAGAGAATGAGTAACTTTTAGATTCTGATTTTGAAAATCAATTTTATTCTTTAATATAATTTCATAAATATTCTTAAAATTACTACCTATGTTCAAAATTATCCTTATTCAAATTGAAAACAAACTCAATATTTTAATAAAATTTTATAGAATTCATCAACATAAATTTATTAATATCAATTTGTTGGTCGAATTATAATTAAATTTGTTTAACTAAATTATAACTTTAATTATCAATTGTTTAAAAATAAAACATAAAAAATAAAATCAATATATTATAAATTTTATTTTTAGTAAAAATTATTATAATACACAATTAAAAATATTATATTTACATATTTTTATAAGTAAGTTTTATTGTATATTAAATACATTTTAGTCATTTATTTTATTTCTGCAGTTTAACAGTCAAATTTACCAAATGCCCATAGCTGCTTTCAAAACTCACAGTACTTTTACAAATAAAATTTATTAAACACTTAACTCATTCTCTTCACAGCTGATTATTTTTACAGCACAACTAACAACAATTATTTTAAAAATTATAGCATTCCCAAACTGGCCCTTAGTATAATTACATTGTTAAATCATATAATTTTTTTTCAGACACATTATTAAGTCGAATGATTTAATAGAGATAGCATAAATACGCTATTAAACCATATATTAAATACTAATTCTATTAAATTAAATATCTTAATAGCTTGTCTATGTGAAAAAAAAAAGAAGTATCCAGACCTAAGAATTTTTATATAATGTAACGTATAGATTTGCATAACCTCTCTATCTATTTGAAGATGGAAGGTATAAGTGAATTCCCTTGGGTTAATCTCGTCCTGCTTAAGATTTGGATTGAGCCATATATGAATATTTCAGCTCAATTTCCTAGTTAGAGTTGATTTTTTTTTTTTAACTCAGAAAATGTGCTCCCCGTTTTTAGGTAGTATCAGCTCCTACGGCAGACTTAGGAATTTAAACTTTTGAGGGACTTAGTATAAACAATAATACAATATCAAAAGTTTTAACAAAATAATGTGACAAAATATGATAAGATAGATATAATCTCCATAATTAAATTAATATTCAAGACCATTTTTATTATTCCTCCTATACTCATTATTAGTGAAAAACATGTGTACTTAGTTAAAGTTAAATCAACTTAGGACATTGAAATTGATCATGTATGCGTATAATAAATTGAGCATGTCCCGCAAAAATTGAGCTTTTGACTTCAATTTGTTGGACTTGACAAGCTCAACCTCAATAATAATAAAACAAGAAGAGCATTAAAAAGGATGAAGAGCATTTACAAGGAGTCAAGGATCAGTTATACTTTCAAAATTTAAAGACGTGAAAAGAAAAAAATAACAACTACGTTGGAGGAAGAATTGATTAACTAAGCAAAGTTTAAATGCGACATCCATATACGTCTTCATCTAATCATTAAATAAATTCTCAAGGAGTATATATTGACACTAATTATTTAGGATTTAAGGCCTATTTTCTAAATAGATAAAACGTGAGTAAAGAGTCTACATTATTGTTTAAGAGGAAAATTACTAAGCTTAATTAGTTTTGTTTTAAACTTACGATAATTGTTAAGAGGAAAAGAATTAAAATTCACCACAGATATGGGAAATCCCAGCTTTTTTGTTCTTGATAAGGAAACCATGGCTTTTCTAGTTCGTAGAAAGAGAATAAAATGGACAGAATTAAGAATGATGAATTGAGGCTGAAATAGTGATTAAGAAGAAGCCAAAAATAGTGAGGCATTTTTGAAATATTTAATTGTAACACGACAATACGCATCAATTGAGTTTAAAAATAACAAAATGAAGTTATATATAGAGACCTTCTCTCGGGCGGGTTCTCTCATTTTCTATTTATGCAGACACGTTATTAAGTCATATAATTTCATAAGGTCGGTGCATACATGCTATCAGGGTCGGCTCAATCATATTTAGGGTCTTAGGCAAATAGTTTTAATTAGTTTTTCTTAAAATTTAAAGACAATATATATATATATATATATATATGATAGCAATAAGGACCGGGATCGTGGAAAGTGTGTGAATGATCAAATTAATTCTTTATTGTCAATTTTAATAACCAATTTTAATTGGTACGTGGCGTTGTTAGACCAATTCGATGCAGAAATAAATCTGCCTTTGGACCCAGATCTGGCTTAGAACAGATCAATAGTCCGCACGATTTGATTTCTAGCCGATATACCTTTAGTGTTTTTTACCAGCTTTAAATATTAATTATTTTAATATGTGGCAAGTGTGTGCACCACAAGGCTCAGAGATAATACTAGATCTGGATCCCAGAAATAGTATTCTGATTGAGGGGGGAGAAGAGAAATACAACGAAAGACAGAGATCTGGTCTCTTTGCTTTCGAGGAGTGTACCAGTTGTATGGCAGATCTGATATAGATCAGTCTGCTAGAGATGCTTTAAAGAAAATTAATACAGAAATTTAAACATTCATAGAAATATAAAATTATTACAATGCTTTGAACAAATTATAATTGAAACTTACATGAGAGCTTGAATCTGAATGCTTTAAATGAAAATTTTCAAGAAGAAAAGGAATATGATCTTAAGACAGGAAAATTTCCTTGAAGTCTTTAGATCTCGATTCCTAGAGAGAGAGAAGAGAGAATTCTTTAGAGAGAAGATATGGAGAAGCTTAAAAATTTTCTTCAAAGAAAACTTCTGTCTTCAAAGGTGCTTGCTTCTTTCTTTTAAAGGCACGGAGCCTTGGAATTGTTGGAGAGAGGGGCCCTTCCTTCAATCACGGGGGTTTCGGGACCCAGAGCTTTGGACTTTTAGACAGACGCGTGTGAGAATAGTTCTCAGACTCAACAGACACAAAGGCCCACATAAGACTCGATTACAAATTTAGAGTGGGACCCAAACAGGTGAAGAGACATGTGCGCTCTCACTTGTGTCCAAAGGACCACCTGTTTTAGAGGAATATTTTGGGTGAAGAGACATGTGCGCTCTCACTTGTGTCCAGAGGACCACCCAAAAAGACAAAATAAAGAATATAATTAAAGAGAATATTTACTTTTTTTTTTATAACGGATCACCGATAAATACAACTTACAAACGGATCACCGATAACTATAACTTTACAATAATTACAACTTTAATGCTTTAAAGATGGGAGGATTCCGAAGCAGTCATCTTCATTGTCATCTCAGGAGATATGAGCAGCTACACTTGATCCGACGATGGAGAATGTAAGGCTCGACAGTGGCGAGCTGTTCCATTACTTTGAAATATTCTTCTTCAGATTTGGCACTGGCCAAAAGTGATTGGGGTTTGGATTTTTGGGATAGAAAAGTTCCCTGTGCTTTAATATCTTTAATAGTAGGAGTCATCTTTGTCGATAGCCATTTTTGGACTATAGGAATGGTCAATTTTGACTGTTCATCAAATTTTGACCACTATTTTATTTTAAAGGTTCTTTGGAGGATAATTTGGGCATCTTGATTTTGGTACCGAAGGTTCCACATCCAGACCCAAGGTAAAAAGAAATTTGTACAGAAACAGAGAAAATGAGAAAAACGTTTCTCTGATTCCATAGGTTCATAATGGGCTTTGAAAAGATTTAAACAGTGTGTGGCGTTTGGGGTGAGGATTTCTGGGCTTGGCCCAAAATAGTTCCACCACTGTTGAAACCAGTTTGGAAGGCTTTGGACGGTTATTTTTTAATTGAAGAAAAATAACCATGAATGGGATTTCTTTGGGTTTTGGATAAAGAAGGTGTTAAACCAGGCTTGCTGGTAGTCCCAATAGGAAAAGGACTGGCAATGGTTTAACGGATTTTGGAAATTTAAAGGAAAGGTCTTTGTTTTGTGGAGAAGGTCTCCCCATTGCTTTGGGCTGAGGACTTTAAGGATGGTTGCCGTAGAATAGGCAGGCTCAGAATGAGCTTCACTCAAATAAAAATGTTTGAATTTTACCGATTCTGTAAATTCCAAAATGCTTTGATAATAAGGCTGGGGTTTTGATAAATCCCATGGTTTGAAAAACCAGCCTTTGGGAAAAAGCTTTGTAATTGCTTGAAAAGGATCAGAGTGGTAAAACTCATCTTCCATAGATAAAATGTTTTGAAAATAGGTTTTATCAAACCATTCCGAGATTTTCTTTGGAAGCTTTGTTTGTGATAAAACAATCTGGGATGATAAACTTTCACCAGAAAGAATCACATTTTGCGAAGATGCTTTAGAAATTTCTTTAGAACTTTCTTCCTTGGGAGAAGATTGACTTTGAGAAACACTTTGTAAAGCGAGCATAAGCTCAGGGGATTTGGATAGGGATTTAATCCATTTATTTACCTGCTCATGTTGATCCAGGGTTTTAGCTTTAACTTCTTCATCTTCAATCATGTCGATCCATGATTTTATGGGCATGGCTGAAGATAATAATTTTTCTTTAGGAGGGGAGGATGCTTTGGAGGGTGTCTGGGACACAGGGTCTTTGAGGATCCCTTTCCCTTTGTCTTTCTTTTTTGGCGGCATTATCTGTTTTGAAGAAATTCCCTGGTTAGAAAATCAGGGAGAGAATTTGTATCTCCTTTAATGAATTCTATCTCAAAATCAAAAATACTTAAAATGGCTTGCCATCGTGCAAAAATCTGTTTTGATGCAATGTTTTGAACATCTTTTTCTAAAACATGTTCTGCAGCTTTGCAATCAATTCTAAGTAAAAATTTTTGATTTAGAAGATCACTTTGAAATTTTGAAATGCATAAAACAATAGACAATATTTCTTTTTTAATGGTAGAATAATTTTTCTGGCATTCATTCCAATGAGCAGAAACATATTGAACTACCTGTTCTTTATTATTGTCTACTTGTTTTAGTATCCCACCATAACCTAAGTCTGATGCATCAGTTTCAACAATTTTAGGTAATGCAGGATTTACAAGAAATAAACATGGGATTTCTTTAACTAAGGTCTTTATCTGTCTTATAATATTAGTATGTTCTTCAGACCATGCAACATGATTCTTTTTTAACCTATCATACAATGGTTTTGCTATCCTATTGACATTAGGACAGAAATCAAGAACATAATTTAGACTCCCCAAAAATCTTTGCAATTGGGTTTTATCAAGGATTTTATCAGGAAACTTGTCAGTAAAGGCAAGGGATATTTCAATAGGAGTGATAGTTCCCTTTGAAATATTGTAGCCAAGAAACCTGACTTTAGTTTGAAATAACGAAATCTTTGAACTAGAAATAGCTAAACCAGCTTTTCTAGTTATCAAATAAAAAGTCTTTAAATGTTTAAAGTGTTGATCTATAGAATGAGAAAAGATCAATACATCATCTATGTAAACAATGCAAAATTCAGAATAAGGATTATAAATGTCATTCATAATTCTTTGAAATTCTGAAGGTGCATTCTTTAAACCAAAAGGCATTACTGTCCATTCATATTGGCCAAATGGAACAGTGAAAGCTGTTTTATAACGGCCTTTAGGATGAATTTGAATTTGCCAAAAACCTGATTTCATATCAAATTTTGAAAATATGAATGCAGAATGAAGTTTTTGAAGCAAATCTTTTTTATTAGGTATTGGATACCTAATCCATTTTAAAGCTTTATTCAAAGGTTTATAATTAATTACCAATCTGGGTGTTCCTCTTTCTATTTCGGAATTTTTATTCACATAGAAAGCGGCACAAGACCATGGTGATCTAGATTTGACAATTAAACCTTTGGATTCTAAATCTTTAATCTCATTTCTACAATGCCGTTCTAAGTCCATATTCATTTGGATATGCCGTGCTTTTGTAGGAATTTTCTTTTCATCAAAAGAGTTTTCATATGGCAAATCTACCATGTGTTGCTTTCTATTCCAGAATGCAGATGGTAAATTAGCACATATTTCTTTTTCAACAAGCTTTTGAAAATCAGAGATTTTTCTTTTTATAAAATCATTTTGAAGTTGATTACCAATTCTTTGTAAATTTAAATCTTTCTTTAAATCAATCAAATCATTTTGTTTTGTTTTAATTAAAACATTGATCTTGTTCTGATGAATAAAGCAAGCTTTTATCATGTTTAAATTTCTAGTTTTGGGTTTTTCAATAAAAGGAAATTTTAATAATTTATTGTTTGCTTTGAAAGATATACTGTCGTGATTAACAGTGTAAGGAGTAATGAGATTTATAAAGGGTGTTCCTAGTATAACAATATGATGTATGTCATTTGTTAATAGGAAAGAAATTTTAAAATCAAAACCGTTGTTGCGTGCATCAACTTTTGAAATGATTCTCAATTTTGAATTATTAGCGGTAGAAAGCTTTTCTTTAGTGCTTTTGTAAAATTTTTTTGGAACAATGTCAGCTTTAATGCAATTTAAATCAGCACCAGTGTCGAAAAGGGCAATGGTGTCAATTTCAAGTTCATCAGAAAAATTTAAAGTTATTTTTACCAAATATTTTCTGGTGGTGATTTGTTTTAAAACAAAAAGAAAATCATTGGGTATTGATTCAATGTTTTCGAGTTGTTGATCATTATCACCATCAGAATTTGATTCTTTTTCAGAGCTATCTTGTAATAAAGATTTTTGAATTAAAAGTTGGATAGCTTCTGAGTCATTTTTCTGTTTTTCTTTTAGGTCTTTTATATCAGATTTAATGTCTTTAATCTCTTTTTGAAGTTCTTGAATGTTAGGGATTGTTTTCTTTGTTTTCTTTTTATCAAGAATCTCAGTGAGATCATATGTGTTCTTTTTAATGGTTGGAACTTTAGAAGTTTCTGGTTTTAATTCCAGAGTCTTTAAAAGTTTATCAAGGTATTCCTTTTGTAAAATTGGATTAGAGATATGTTTAACAAGTTCAAGAAAAGTCTCTTGTTCTTTTGTTAAAACATTGATTTTCTTTAAATAGGATTCTGAGTCAGAATCACTATTGCTTGAAACAGAAGTATCAGAATCAAAATCATTTAATTCATCAACTTGTAAAGGATCACTGTCTCCTGTTAAGGAGAGATCTGATTCTGAGTCCAAGGACTCAATTAAAAGGGGGGCTATCTTTGAAAGGACTTCTTCATCGAGACCTATCTCATGAAGTTTTTTATTAACTCTGCAATATCTTGCAGTGTGTCCTTTCTGATGACATTTGTAACATGTAGCTTCTTTCCAATTGAAAGGAGTTTTTGGCTTGGCTTTGAAATCTTTCTTTTTAGAGAAATTAGGTTTTTTATAAGGCCTTGAAGGTTTCTTATGAAAACGTTGTTCTC
The DNA here is from genome assembly GCA_030449925.1 of Citropsis articulata. Taxonomy (NCBI): domain Eukaryota; kingdom Viridiplantae; phylum Streptophyta; class Magnoliopsida; order Sapindales; family Rutaceae; genus Citropsis; species Citropsis articulata. Next base: position 3,674,384 of record JASUUH010000096.1, on the reverse strand, counting down.
TAAAATCAGATTTGAATTTCATGCGGTATTTAGAATTGTAATGTTTTTTGTAAGGCTTTGTAGAGCACTTACCATTACAATCTTTGGAAGTGGATGTCTTTAAAGGATTATGACCAAATTGTTTACAAAAACTACCTAATTCTCGCTTAGATTGTCTAAGCTCTTGTTTTAGGCGTTTCTGCAATTTGATATCCTGGCAAATCTTTAAACCCTCTTTATTGACAAAACTGACTAATTCACCATAGGTGAGTTCATCATAAGGAATGCGATTGTCATAAAGAGTTTTAATGGAATTTCTGACTTTTTCTCCTAAGAGAGTAGGTAAACCAGTAAGGAATTTTTCTTTCCATGTGGTGTGGTTTGCATCAACTCTTAAGAAAAGTCTGGTGAAGAAAGTGGTTTTGTAATTTTGGAATTCACTAAGTTTTCTACATCTTAAGTTGTCACGATAACTCGGCATTTTGTCTACGAGATGAGGCGGATCTCGATAAAATGGAGGATACGGTAATAATCGGTAACTGACGTCACGAATTAGATTCTTGTGTTCATCAAGAAGGGGTAATTCATCTTGATCAGTTTGGATGGCATTAAGAATTTCTAATTGTTGCTGCTTAGTGAGAAGATGATCCCACCAACATTTTAATTGACCAGTAAACCCAGCAATGAGAATTTCTGCAATGGCTTTGTCAGAAGTTCCTGATTGGGTTTTGTAGGCATTAGCTGCCATAGTCATTTGTTGTAACAATCCTAGAATGTTGTACTCGGACATTCCATCTATATTCCACTCATAGACTGAAGATGCATTAAACCTGGATTGATTTAACGCACTTGGTCTATTATCTATTACTAGATCTGGTGGATTATGGATGTTTGGGAGTGTTAATTCCCAATGGACTTTATTAACTTTAGGAGATGGTTCTTCTGTAAAGGCTTCTATATCAGAAGGGGCTATGGAAGATTGATCCTGTTATAATGTTGCAACCCTGCTAGATTGCGGAGTGTCAGGAACAATCTGGACTTTAGTAACAGAAGTAGAAGAGGATGCTTCTATTCTGTCAAGCTATTCTTTAATAGCTTTGGCAAAATCGGGTTTTGATTCTTGAACAAGCTTTTGACTATGTTTCGAAACCTGAAAAGGTTTGAAAATAGGTTCTTTAAGCTTTTTCAAAGAATCTGGTTTTGAAGAATCAGATTTTGATGAATCAGAAGGGATTTGGATGGTTGACTTTTGGATCGCCTCTATCTAGTCATTTGAGTTCTATCGTATTTAGATTTGCATTACAGAAATTATTCTGTTGAATAATGCTATCTAAATTCTTTTCTGAATCATTTGGTTTTTGGACTTTGTAAGGAGAAGCTTTGATCTGAATAGGAGGTTCCCCATGGTTAATGGTTACACTCCTGAGAGGAGGATGCTCAGATTCAATGGTTCTATCAGTATCTGATAGGTTCCATTCAGTAATCTTTTTACGCATTGTGATTGGATTTGATTCTTTAAAAGGATAAGAAATGTTATTTTCTTTCGCATAAATTTCAAACCAATCAAAAAACATGATATGGACTTCATGCAAATTTACAAATTCATAATAGACCTCTTGAATCTCTTTTCTTTGGTTTAAAAATTGTTTAAAAAACCAAAGTCTTTTTTCTTTATTAATGTCAGAATAAAAAACTTTATGTAAGAGAGTTTTATCAAGCTCAAAATCTTTCTCAAGGGCATTAATGACATTTTCTGTTACTGCAGAAAACGTAGGAGAGGTCGGAGGAGAAGGTTCTTTTTCTTCCTGCTTTTGTTCTTGTTGACTACTGGTATAGATAGGATGTGGAATACTAGTAGTATAATCAACAGAACGTATAGAGGAACTAGGCATATCTGAAGTAGAGAACCTAGGTTGGCTTTGAAAGGGTAAATTTATAACAGAAGGGACTTTTGTGAATTTTCTTTCTAATATTGGAGTATTGGAACTTGAATCTTTATCAGAAGATGTAGAGAATCTGGATGACATAGATCTTTTAAAAGATAATTTGACCTTGCCATCTGCATACTGAGTCACTTTTTGCAACTCTGTATTTGGCTCAAAGTGTTTAGGAATCACTGGTTGAGTGGCTCCTTCAAGAATCCATTCTTCAGGAAGGTTGATATCTTTCCATTGGATTGGTCTCGGTATGACAGTGTTTGCTTTAGACAGGTCAGTCTGTAAGAGAAGAGTTTCATCTCTTTTCGACTGGAATTTGTGTTGCGTATTAAACGCAGAGATCATGGCTTTATAGGATATTTTGAAAATTAATGCAACAGGAACAGATCCTTCTAACATATTGTAGTTATGCGTCTTGATCTGTAATATCATGCTCTTCAAAATATTTTTATCTTTTAAAGAGACTGTTATATTTGGATAACAATCGAATGAAATGGGTCCTTTACAGAGACTAGATTCAATACTACTGAGTAAGGAATCATCAAAGGAGATGAACCTCCCATCTCTTAGGACTGCAAGAATAGAAGTATTTAGACCTTCTTTAGTTAATGGCTTTATACCAACTTGGATCAAGCCGATATGAACATAATTAAAATTCTTTTCTTTTAATTTCTTTAATGATTTTTCAGAAAATAGATGAATTGTCTCAAAAGGTTTTGAAAGAGTGATATCTCTTTCTTCTGTTTTTATAACACAATTAGTCTTTAGAAAATCTGTGACCTTCATTTTATAAATCTTGTCTTTAGAAATCTTTGGTAAATCCCAATTGTCAATTGCTTTATTAAAATCTTCAACAATGAATTCTTCTGAATTCACCACGTTCTTTGAAACACTAGTCTTCTCGGAAGAAGAGCTAGAGAAAGAAGATGCTCTACAGAGCAAAGACTCCATATATGCAAAACTTTAAAAGACTTCAAAATGTTCTAAAGAGATAAAGTAAAATGTCTTAAGCTAAGAATTGGTCTTACTGCCCTTAATCACTTCAACGGGACTTACACCCAAATACTACCCAAGCACCCGAAGGCAACCCTTTATCAGATTAGTCAATTTTTAATCTTGTTCAAATTTTAACACACAAAAAATCTTTAAACTGTAAAACACACTACTTCCCCTTGGCTCTGAAGAATTCTCTCTTCTCTCTCTCTAGGAATCGAGATCTAAAGACTTCAAGGAAATTTTCCTGTCTTAAGATCATATTCCTTTTCTTCTTGAAAATTTTCATTTAAAGCATTCAGATTCAAGCTCTCATGTAAGTTTCAATTATAATTTGTTCAAAGCATTGTAATAATTTTATATTTCTATGAATGTTTAAATTTCTGTATTAATTTTCTTTAAAGCATCTCTAGCGGTGATCTATATCGGATCGCCATACAAATGGTACCTCTAAAGCAAAGGGACCGGATCTGTAACTTCGTTGTATTCTCTTCTCCCTCGATGAATCTTATTACGGGATCGAATCTAGTATTATCTACGGCCGTAGTGAATTACTTGCCATATATATATATATATATATATATATATATTAGTTATTTATTATTTATTGAAAACCAATTCTTTAAGTACTCTAAAATGCAAAATTATTAAATAAAATTCTATTCTACTATTGCTAATTCATGAAATTTTAATTCAATTATAACATTTTCACTTACTGTTTTTTTAACTCAAATTATATCTTTTTTACTACTCCTTTTCTAGATTAAACTAATTTTTCTATTCTTCTATTTTCTAAAGTTTTTCGATATAGTTTTATTTTAAAATAGATAAAACAAGCACACACACAAATAATAGATTAATAAAAGAATATATTAAAAAGAAATAAGAACAAATAAATAACACAACTAATTAAGAGAATAATAAAAAGATAAAATCTGGAATTTCAAAATATGAATTTATCAATTTTGTAGGAATTAACACTATTAAGTACTGCATTAAATAAACTTTATAGGAATTTGATTTATTTAGGAAAAGATAATAACAAAATAATAATAAATTAAATCAATAATAATGACTTTTAAATTCACTTTCCCCTTTTACATACAAAATAATCATCTCATGGGACCTTCATGTAAAGCAAAGCCCCAGGCAACCGCCTAAGTTGCCTAGAAGTCAAGCCCCTACTACACGCTATTAAACCACATGATTTTATAGTAAGTTGAATACAGACTCTATTAAATCATATGGCTTAATTACTTGTCTACAATAAGACATTTGCACCTAAGAATTTCTCTATATATATATAGTTCCAGTCCGGAATTTTAAAGTACGGAAAAGTCCGGGAAGTCTTTAAAACTGCGTGGTTTAAAAGGCTTAAACTATAAGCCTTTAAAGCTGTGCGGTTTTAAAGATTTCCCATTTCCCAGACTTTTCCCGCACTTTAAGATCTCGGACCAGAAAACTACTATATATATATATATATATGATCACCCTTTCAAATAACACTCACTAAAAAAAAAAAGCAATTTAAATCGGGCTTAGATCCTCTCTTAATCTGATCACCATCTAAGCTTTTAATGATCATGATTTATTTCTAATTAAATGTTTATTTAAATACCCACAAAAAGTGTATTTTTGTCCCTTACTTTTTAAAACTCGATGAAATCCCATCTATCTATCTCAAAATTGTCAAATACAAAAAAATAAATAAATAAATAAATCTTCAACAATAGCCATAAGTTTCATTAATTTGATGTGATAATTGCTTAGGTTGTATTGATTCAATATTGATCTCTTCGTTGTTGAAAATTAATAATAATCTTATTCATTGAAAACTTCGATACTCTCTATATCGAAACCTACTAGAGGTGACGAAGAAGAGTAATAACAAGGATTATACTTAAATTTATCGACATCGACAAGCATGATGAGTGTGACACGACGCATCATTCAAATGATGCGTCGTTTATCATTTTATAAGCACATGACATGACATCCACCTACAAGAAATTGAGATGGCATGACATCCAAATCAATTTTCAGAATCGACAAGCTTAAAAGGTATGCGCCGACGCGTCAAATAGATGATGCATCATTTACCCTTCATAAAGTAATGACATCACATTTGCCAATATAATAAATCGCTAGTTTACTGTTATCCTTCATTTATGAAACTGATAAGCGTAGCCAATTTGGGTCGATGCATTGATTTAACGACGAGTCATTTATCATTACTATGAAACGACATGTTATTCATGTATTTAACTTGCAAATGAGTTGTCATTTCTTTAGTGAGCCTAGAAAATCGTAAACATGATTATGAAGCCGTGTTTCATAATTGGGTGTCTCAAACAATTTCCAATCGCCTTAAAAGTGACTATAGTTAGAGCAAAATATCTAGCATCCCTTCCTTTTGTATTTGTAATTTTCCCAAAATATCTAAGACATGGCTGTCCTTTGTCCCCTTATTTGTTTATCTTGTGTGCAGAAGGTTTTTCAAACATGCTCATCCAAGCAGAAAAATACAGTTGATTCAAGGTTTAAGGTTTAAGGTTTAGTAAAGAGTTGTCCATTTCTCACATTCTCTTCGCAGACGACAACTTGATCTTCACAAGGGCAACAACTGAAGACTGCTCAAACTTAAAAAGAATTTTTTATTGTTATACTGCAGCCTCAAGTCAAATTTTCAATTTTGAGAAGTCCTCTATGTTCTTCAGTGGGAAAACAAAGCCATAGCATATTTATACAATAAAGAATTTGTTCGACCTTTAAGTTGTCTCCAGACATGAGAAGTACTTGGGGCTGCCTTCAATGGTGGGTAAAAATAATAGAAGCCTTTTCCAAGACATAAAGCTCAAAATCATATGCAAAATATCTACTTGGCAATCAAAGTTTTTTTCAAGCAGAGGGAAAGAGGTTCTTATCAAAGCAATAGCTTAAGCAATGCCTGCCTATGCTATGAGCGTTTTCAAACTTCCATTGGGATTATGTGAGGATTTACAGAAAGCTATAGCTGGATTTTGGTGGAACTCAAAACCAGATCAGAGATCAATTCATTGGTCTAAATAGGAGAGAATGTGTCAGGCAAAATGTAGAATGGGGCTTGGGTTCCGAGACCTATCCAGTTTTAATCAAGCTATGATTACCAAACAAGGCTGGAGAGTGATCCAATATCCTGATTCTTTAGTCGCAAAGGTCCTGCAGGCTAGATATTTCAAGAACTCAGATTTTTTGCATGCCAAAATAGGATAAAAACCTTCTTATATTTGGAGGAGCATCTTGTAGGGAAAACATATAATTCAAAAGGGCTTAAGATGGAGGATTGGAGATGGGCAGAGAGTGCAGATTTATCAAGATTGTTGGCTGCCAAGACCTACCATTTTTAAGCCTTTCTCACCACTGAAGCTACCACTAGAATCCACAGTGTCTAAGCTGATAGATGACAATCATAAATGGAAGGATGAGGTGATTCAACAATGTTTCTTCAAGGAGGACGCAGATCAAATTATGAAAACTCCCCTCCCAAGACATCCAAGTTCAGATCAGGCTCTATGGCATTTTGACAAGAAAAAAGATTATTCAGTAAAAAGTGGCTACCAAATGGCTTTAAATCTTAAATTTCCAGACCAAGCCAGCAGCTCACACAAGCAACAATCTCCATGGAAAGCAATCTGGTCTCTAGAACTTCCAGTAAAAGTAAAGATTTTCATGTGGAAAGCAACAAAGAATTTGTTACCTACAGCTCAAAACCTTTAGAAGAAGAAAATCCTCTCAAGCCCATAGTGTCAGAGATGTAGAAGAACATAGAAGTCCATTTGCTATGCACTTGTTAGCTACAAAGTGTTTAAAAAAGTTTGGAGGTTGACCTATTTTGAAGATCATGTTAGGCTCCTGGAGGGGATAGATATGCATACAATTACAAATATTTTTCTTCTCTTTTTTATAAGAGAAATGAGGAGTCCAATTCTTATTGTCCCTTGTTTCAAGTGTCTCAAATCGCACTCAAAACAGCTTCGCCTACATGGATTGCCTCCTTAACCAATATGGTAAGTATGTTTTTCCAAAATGGTTCCTCATTGAGTAAAGGCAATCTAACTCCTTCATTAAAGAGGGTGTCTATTCCTGTGTTTTAAGATAATTGATTTAGTTGTAAATCAATTAATCATTAGCTTAACTAGCTAAGCAAAATTTGTTATCTTTGGTAGTTAAGTTTAGTTTGTTATCAATGATAACATGGCAGCTGATCTGGCTAAAGTTAGTTACAATACTAACTTTACAACAGCAGCACAAGTGAGAGGCCTATAGAAGATTCAAGATCACTGTATATATACTCATGCAACTAAACAATTAGTTGAGCTTAATACATTTTAAAATCAATTCAAAACTCTTTGAATTTTCTTTCATTTTCTTATTAACCAAACCAACACTCAAGCTTTTAACTCTATGAATTACTGGAAACCTCGATTGGGATTGACAACAGTAGATTCTATAAATATATCAATTCATGCAACACTAAGTACAGTGTCTTGGTTAAAAATTGTTGTTCCTTTATATCCAAAAAATCTATAAATGGTAAAATTCAAAAAAGGGTTTTTTAGTGGAAAAAAAGTAAAAAATGAACCCAAAACCTATAAGAAAGCTGCTTCGAGTGGAGATTCAAGTAGAGATGAGATCAGTGGATTAAAGCAATGAAAGAGGAAATAGAGTTATTATATAAAAATTGTACATAGGAGCTTGTAAAAAAGCCAAAAAAGAGGAAAGTGGTATATTGTAAGTGGCTATATAAAATTAAACAAGGTAAACCAAGAATGAAACAAAAAAGGTATTAAGCCAGACTTGCAGCAAAAGGCTTTGCTCAAGAAAAGGGCATTGATTTTACAAAGGTTTTCTCACCTGTGATCAGGTATGCCTCTATAAAGACAATTCTATCAGTTGTAGAAGTAAACAACATGCATCTAGAATAGATGGATGTAAAACAGCATTTTTACATGGTAAGTTACAATAGCAAATTATAATGACTTAACCTGAAGGTTTTATGGATCAAACACGGATTGATTGGGTGTGTTAGAGATCTCTTTATAGTCTGAAGCAATTACTTAGACAATGGTACCTTAGGTTTGATAGCTTTATGATGAAGTTTAGTTTTCAGAAGTGCAACTCAACTCCTATGTTTACTTTAAGAAGGTTTATGGTGAAAGACTGTATTTAATCTTATATGTGAATGATATGATTATTGCAAGCAAGTGCATAGATCAAATGAAGTACTGAAACAATAACTTAGGGAGAAGTTTAAAATGAAAGACCTCAGACCAGCCAGCAAGATTTTTGGAATGCAATTTATCAAGGATAAGAACACTAATACTTTGTTTCTGACTTAGGAACAATACATTGATAAGATGCTTGATAAGTATGAATAATTTATTCAAAACTTATTAACTAATATGAATAATTAATTTGCGGTCATTAATTCATCATTCAACCGTGACAATTTGTCTTTTATCACTATCAAAAATTATACATCAACAATATCTTGCATGCTGATGTATTATAGAATAAAAATGATAACTCAATCAAATTCAAGAAATAAAATTTAATTGAATTGTAGATTAAAGTCATTGATCATATCAACAACTCAATAGGAAAATTACCACTCAATATATTAAAACATTGAACGATAAAAATTTAGTAGATAGAAAAAAATCATAAGATTTCCTTACACCACTTAACTAGAAAGATTGTTTAATTGCTTGTTAACTACCACTTACTTTCTGACAATCAAAACAATAAGATTAAAAAAACCCTTGTTGTCTATTATACTCTTTTTCCTTTGTTTCTTTCCTTTTTCCTTGATTGCCAGCTTCTCTTGCTGCTTTGCTTCTTTGCTGTTTTGTTAACCGGCTTTCCATCTCCGTGAATTTTGTCCTTCGGTTCAATTTTATCACAGTTTTTCTTCTTCTATTTTTATCTTAATCCACATGCTTTGGCTCCAGATCAAATCAAACATAACATTAATTTATTAATCAAATACGAAATAAATAAACAATTGCCTGACTATTTATGACCTATCATTAAGCATGTGTTTTGAACCCAGTTCAAGGTCGTTAATGGTTCTTACACAAGCGGGAACAATCTGGTTTTGTTATAAGAAACCCAAAATACAACTGGCCAACTTGAGACCTTTTTATAATCGTTTTGATCAGTATTTAATTCTGGAGGCTGTGATTGATCAAGAGAGAAAGCTTGTAACTTCTTCTTTCGATTGTAACTTGTTCTTGGTGATTCAATAAAGATTTGTTGCTCAATTCTCCAATGGATATATGCCCTCTCTAGGCCGAACCACTTAATATTTGTATCTCTTGATTACTCGTTTCTAGTTTATTCATTGTGCGTGTTACTATTTGCTATTTCAGAATCATTAATTGGAGAGTTTAGTAAGATCCTAGAGGTTCTAAATTGATCTTAAATTGGTTTAAGAACTAACACGTACCTATGATTTATCTAAAAAATTTTTAAAATTTATTGGGTCTCAAAAAAAATTTTTAAAAGGACAAGCCCAAGTTACAACCCCGTCTAACTGTATGTTATCTTCGCCTCTAAAGAAGACATAATTTGTATGAAATGGTTCTTTTTAAAAAATTATCAAATAGCACACTTAAAATTAATGTAACTTCCTAGCTGAAATATAAAAACGTTGGCATTCACTACTAGAAAAAAGGCCTTCTCTGATACTATTTTGGTGTCAGTAACTGTTTTTAGTGACACCAAGTTTAGTGTCAATAATCACTGTGCAAGAAATTTGCTGACACATATTTTTAGTATCAACGAGTTCATGACACCTTGGTATCAAAGAAATGCTAACAGTTAAAGCATCACCTATGCTTTGATGTTATAGTGTCAAACAATTTGTGATTCGATAATATCAAAATAATTGTGATTCTATACAGTCACGTAAATAGTGATTCTATGGTATGAAGCATGTTTTGATGCGCTAGTATCATTTGTGTTGTGATTTAAAAATATTAATATTTGGAGATGCTAAATTGGTGTCAATAGATATTGAAAATTTTAAAAAATAATAAAATTTTCATTATTACAATTACCAATAGCCTAAAATTAAAGCCATTAAACAACAATTTTCAACCCACGTTATGGAACAAATATTGGATTCAAAACTCAATAATCTTCATTTAAGAAATGCCATCAAGCTCCATTCTACATTTAATAATCAACATACAATTCACCAAATTGGTTCAACAAGCAAATTCATGAAATATAGATTGATTGGCATAATATTAGCAAAAACCACAGTTAATTTCGAAACAAAGAAAACATCTTGTTTTGGCAACAACTTTAGTAGCAGTTAATAAGGCAAATAGACTAGAATAAGAAGCAGTCTATTCCTCAACTTGAGCAGCAGCAAAACATTGGCGGCAAATGCAGCAAAAGAAAAGGCATGAATATAGCTTGATTGGCATAATATTAGCAAAAACCACAGTTAATTTCGAAACAAAGAAAACATCTCGTTTTGGCAACAACTTTAAGAGTGCTTAATAAGGCAAATAGACTACAATAAGAAGCAGCAGCAACAACATTGGTCTATTCCTCGGCTTGAGCAGCAGCAAAACATTGGAGGCAAATGCAGCAGAAGAAAAGGCAGCAGTAGTTTTGCTATCTTGAATTGCCTGAGTAGCAGTAGCAATAAGAGGCAATCAGACAACAAAATCAAACCAACAAAATCAAACCAACACAGGCAAATGCAGCAAAAGAAAAGGCAGCAAAGAAGATTTAACTTGAATTGCCCGAGTAGCAGAGTAACAAGAGGCAATCGACAACAAAATCAAACCAACAAAATCAAACCAACACACAAATGCAAAGAAAAGAAAAGGCAAAGAAGAAGATATAACTTGAATTGCCCGAGTAGAGTAATAAGAGGCAATCAGACAACAAAATCAAACCAACAAAATCAAACAAACACAGTAAATGCAAAGAAAAGAAGAATTGCTATCTTGAATTGCCCGAGAAGAGTACAAGAGGCAATCGACAACAAAATCAAACCAACACAGCAAATGCAAAGAAAAGAAAAGGCAGTAGCAGATATAACTTGAATTGCCCGAGTAGCAATAAGAGGCAATCAGACAACAAAATCATACCATCACAGGCAAATGCAGCAAAAGAAAAGGCAGCAGCAATATTGCTATCTTGAATTGGCTGAGTAGCAGTAGCAATAAGAGGCAATCAGACTTATGATTAATCCCAACAAAATCAAACCAACACAGGCAAATGCAGCAAAAGAAAAGGCAGCAGCAGTATTGCTATCTTGAATTGCCTGAGTAGCAGTAGCAATAAGAGGCAATCAGACTTATGATTAATCCCAACAAAATCAAACCAACACAGGCACATTGTAGCACATTAATCATGAACTTTTAATTATAAAACACAAACAAACAAGTGATATTTACCTATTTTCTTAAACTAGTGATTAAGTTAGCCACATATGCAGCCCACTCATCACGAACCTTTAAAATATCCTCATCTGTGTACTCCGTTATCCCCTTGAACTTCAATTACAGGAAAATGAGAAAGAAAATTATTTTATAAACAAAATGTTCATAATTAAAATAACTAACGAAGCAGAGGTTAAACTTACATTTTGCTTCAATATGTTCGGATTTTGCACAATGTCTTGCATGTACTTCATAACAAAATACCCACATTCAAAATCGCTTAATTGCTGAGGGCACTATAAATTTATGAAATTAGTTTTAGTATCAATTATATTATACCAAAAGCTACTTAGTCAAAATGAACATATCACTTATATCCTTACCTGGACTAACATCCATTTCAAATTCAACTTTGTTTTTTGCTTTGTTGCATGATACATCCTAGCTCCTCTGAATATGAAAGCATACAGTGAATATAACACTCAAAATACTAAAATTTAACCATATAAAACATTAAAATATAAGTATGGAAACTTAACTGCTCTATTATTCTCTCCAAATGACAGTTCACTTTACGGGTAACATCAATCCAAATAATACACAGTGGAGGCCAACATATCAATTGCAACCAACACCCAATGATTGCTACAACAGCAAGAACAAAACCATTATATGTACCTATATCGATATATGAAATAACTATATATTCTATAATTTCTTAATTGTGGATGTTAATATATTGAACATATGAGATATTGAAGCTCCCAAATCTCAATAAGGACCCCATAATACTCCATTACACCCGTATGTGGATTTTTATCCTTCGAACTTGAAACTTGTAATGTTGTTGCTGAAACGTTGACTCCATTATTTTGTGTAACACGGTTATTATCACGGTCCTTAGTTGTAAATTTGAAACCATTGATAAAGTACCCTGAATATGCTATAACAGTAGAGCTAGGTTTGTTGGCCAACCACTTTACTGTTTCTGGTACATGTATACCAAGTGTAATATCATTTGCTACCTACAATTAAATAAACACTTATTAATTTAAAAAATAAATGAAACAATGTTAGTTCAAACTAGTTATATATTCAAACCTTATTCTGTAACCAATCAGTAAAGGTATGAGCATGCTCAATTTCTAACCAGTGGCCACGTTTTGATTGCTTTGGGTATTTTGTTTGCAAGTATAATTTATGCTCCCTACAATATGATTATGAAAATGTCAGTTGTTTTAAATTTGCTATAAGTTAAATTAGTTTTCAACAAGAACCATCGATTATAATAAACTTACTTGATATAAGTTTCACACTCAATGGTGTTTTCCAAAACACAAAGACGTGCTTTGCTGCAACAATAAAGCCTCAACCACCACGCCCTCCGCCTCCTAAGGGCTTTTCAATTGTATAATCTACCAAGCAACTAGGTGGCACCAATGAAATCATGATTGGACAAATATTCAAAGACAAAATTCAAGTGCTTCCTCTGCAACATAACACTCGGCAATGCATCCCTCAGGGCGACTATGGTTACGAACATAGCCCTTTAGCAATTTCATGTTTCTCTCAAACGGATACATCCAGCAAAGGTAAACCGGTCCACATAATCGGACTTGGTCAACAAGATGCACCGTCAAGTGGACCATTATGTCAAAAAAAGAAGGTTGGAAGAATTGCTCAAACAAGCACATAGTGACATAATGTTCTTTTTCCAGTTTGTCAAGAGATTCTGTTTCTAGCACCTTACTACACAATGCATTGAAGTAAAAGCACATCCTAATGATAGTTTTTCTAACATTTTCTGGCAAACAACCACGGATTGCTAAGGGCAGCAATTGTTGCATCAAAGTGTGGCAATCATGAGATTCAAGACCTTGAAGCCGACAAGTATCAAAGTTTACAAGACTCAAGTCGAATAATAACCTTCGAACTTTGGTTTCAAACAAAGTTTGATGTAACATTTTTTCTTTTTACTCAAGGTGTGCCGCAGGTATGGAATTTTTATCATTGTCACTAGGAATTAATTTACCCCTAATCTGTAATTCAATTAGATCTCTTCTAGCCTTGACCCCATCTTTCGTCTTTCCAGGTTGATGAAGTAATGTGCCATAGATGCTCTCACAAACATTTTTCTCAATGTGCATCACATCTAACACATGGCGAACTAATAAATGTTGCCAATACTCTAAATAAAAAAAAATTGATTTTCTTTTGAATAATTTGTCAATATCATCATCACAATCGTCACACTTTCGCTTACTGCCTCTATGCTTACCACTGTTATATTTAATACCATCTACCAGTTTCAAAATTTCTTGACCAGATAAAGGTTTTGGAGGTTCATCCCATTCTGCCTTATTATTGAAAACCTTCTTCAGTGATCTAAATGAGTGGTCATGTGGCAAAAATCGACGATGCCCTAAAAATACACACTTTTTACTATGTGTAAGCCACTGTGACTTTTTATCTAGGCCACAAACTGGACAAGCATAGTAACCTTTAACAGTACAACCTGAAAGATTCCCAAATGCAGGAAAGTCACTAATAGTCCACATCAATACAAGAATTGAAGGTTTGCTTTTAAAAGCATCATAAAACACCAACATTCCAAAGGGTTTTCAAATCATCAATTAAGGGTGCTAGGTAGACATCTAGATCATTCCCCGTTGCTTTAGGCCCGTATATCAATAATGACAACATAATAAATTTTCTTCATGCACATCCATGGAGAAAGATTGTAAATGACCAACATAATCGCCAAAGAATCAGACGTAGAACTAAGAGTGCCGTGGATTAACCCCATCAGTTGAGAGAGCTAGACGAAGATTTCTAGGTTCTTGGCCAAAATCAGGCCACTTAGAGTCAACTAAATGCCATGCTGGTGAATCTGCTGGATGGCGAAGTTTGCCATCTCTAGTTCGGTGAATAGCATGCCAAGTCAAGTTCTTGGCAGTTTGGGGCGATTAAAACATACGTTTGAACCTAGGAATAGGAGGAAAATACCACAATACCTTTGCAGGCACCTGGTTACTACTTGTTTTGACATTTTTGTTGTTTTTCCACCTCGACTCTCTACAAGTAGGACACTTATTCAAATCTGCATACCTTTTACGGAACAAAATGCAATCATTCTTGCATGCATGTATTTTCTCATAATCTAATCCTAACACTCTCATTGTTTTTTTGGCCTCATACATAGACTTTGGAACATTATTCTTTTCTGGAAACATGTCAGAAAGTACTTCTAACAAAGCACTAAACCCTTGGTCAGACCACCCATACTTCCCTTTCACATTATATAATTTCATTAACCCTGACAACTTAGAATACTTTGAACCTAAATACCAAGGCTTCTCAGCATCCTCAAGTATATCCCTAAAAAACTTAGGATTTTGATCACATTGTTCATATGCATCATGGATCATGTCCTCGACATTACTGTGATCCTAGAACCTAAATTCGTGATTTTCGTAATACTGGGCAACTTGCAGAGGCTGCATTTGAATCAACCTCTCCATGTTTATCCCAAACTATATATGTTGGCAAAAAACCGTTTTGAAACAAATGACCCTTTATTCGTTCAGGAGTATGGAACTCTAGGTTGCAACACTCATTACAAGGACATCTAACTAATCTACGATTTTCAGAATTAAGTGTAGCAAAATTCACAAAATCCTCCACTCCATCTTCATATTCTTTGGACACTCACGACCATATATCCAAGATTTATCCATTTCAATAATGATGCCTGTTAATGTAAAATTCTATTTAAATTAAACAAATAATAAAATTAAGTTGCCATGCATAATTCCCAACATACACCAAATTATTAAATTAAGCAATCACGCATTATTCCCAACATACACCAAATTGTTAAATTAAAAAGCCATGCATGCCTTTCTCACAAGTAAAGCAACAGAGGACAAAACAAGACATTTGATGTCAATGAACCCATTATCATAAGTCACCAATGTATAGCTAAAGTGAGAATGTATTTATGTTAAACATGTATTTGTACCTTCAGCAATGAAACACCTTCTCGTAATTTTGTAAACGATTTTAGCACAGCAGCAGAACAACAATTTGTAAAATTGAATTAGTCGAAGAAACAACCTGCCAACCAAATGCAAACTATAACAATATCAATACTTTTATCAGTAAATATATTAACCATGGTCAGGAAGGTATATTAAACTTTTGTATCTTAGAACCAATATTAAAAACATCTTTAAAAAATCAATGTAGACTGTATTCATAAAATATCAATTTCAAATTACAGATTTATAAAATAATCAATAACTCATACATTTTGTCAAATACTTTATAGGCACAATTTTGTGTCATCTTCTTTTGACAAATCTTGTTTTAAATTCTACCGAAAAATACAATACCCAACAACGAAGAACATGCAAATGTAAAAAACAATACCCAACCAAATTGGATAAAATAAAAAATAGAACTAGCTCCAAGTGTTTCAAATTGATGTTTTCCATTATCTGCGGTTATTTATAATGATGATCGAAGAATAAAGTAACAGATAATATGACATTTTAGAAATTAAATGAAATTAGGCCCTAATTGTTTCTAAAAACAGGGATTTCTATTATTGCTCTGATTATAGTTAAAACTGAAAAAACTATAATGGCTTACTCTTTTATAGGTTTGACGGGCTTGTTGCTTGAATCCTCTTTTAGATCTTCTTCTTCAAAATCGCTAGGTGTTGTGGCTTATCAATTTCTACTTGCATGTTCAAAGAAAGACATGCTTGTTAATTAGTATGAATCTGGCCGAAGAGTGATTGAAGTGAAAAAGCTAGCAAGAGGGGTTTAAGGAAATTGAAGGGGATTTCGATTTGAGTGGAACAAACAAGAGGCCTCAAATTTGAGTTATAAGAATAAAGATTTCAGGGTCACAAGCAACGCATATTTTGTTTTAGGGTTTCTGTAGAAAGCTAGGAGGGAAATCGATTTTGGAGGAAGGGGGAAACGAGGAGCCAAAATGCTTCAACTGTTCAATTTATATCGATAGCTTTTTAGCAGTTAGAACGATGTCGTTTAGATTTAGGAAAATTGAAAAAAATTAAATTAAATTAAAATTACTTCTCCAATTAGCATCAGTGCTCGGTTCTGATACTATAGTATCAATGATCACTGACACTTATTTGTAAAAGGCACTAAAATCCGCTTAGGTCATCAAATGCTGATACTTTTTTATTTAGTATCAGAAACTAAGTATCAGTGTTTCCTATTTTTCTAGTAGTGATTAAATTTGCTGTTGTAGTTTTTAATATAATAGTTTAATTTTTTTAATCTAGTGATTTTTATTTCTAGTTTAAAATTAATTATTTTTCTAACATGGTTTTAGAGCCAGCTAAGATCTCATGGACAAATCTCCTAATGCTGATTTTGGGTTAATCAACTTATTACTTATTTTGTGTTGATTCGAGGACTATTATTTCCCTCTTAATTTGTTTTTCACCTTTCTCTATTTATGGAGATCAAAGCATTAGTCACTCTTCTAAGAAATATATGTAAAAAAAAAAAAGGAAAATTTTAAGTGAACTAAATATATAATAAAAAAAATGTTAATAATGTTGAAAATTAAATGTTTAAACCAGCGCGGGATTACATATTTTTTGTCCGAACAGCATTAATCGACAAAAATTTCTTAACATACAATTCAAGTATTAATAGAAAAATGCACAAAGTATCCCACCAGGATTTTCCTAACATACAATTCAAGTTTTGGAGTGCCCACTTGTCATTGTTTTCGGCATTATTAGAACTAGCTTATTCATTACAAGTAAATAAAGGAAAAGTGCAACTTTTGTTAAAACTTGCAATGGCAATTTGAACTCTAGATAGAGATGCTGTACGGAACTCCTTTTCCTGTGACACCAGATATGTCCGCAAGTGGCATCAAGAGCTCATATGGCAGACTGCCAGCTCCATGTCTATTCTTCAAATTCTTATCTGCATTCCTCAAATTAATAATCCCTTTAAGCTCCATCAACCTGCCCTGAAACTTTTCGAAGGCACCCTTTATAATTTTATCTTCACCCCACTCTGGTTCCATGTATTTCCCCAAATAATCCTCGTCAGGCGAATGAGCCGATAACACGTCGAGAACACTGATTACTGCAGTAGCTTGCTTCTGATTGGGGAAGGTAGTCAAAAGTGCAGCTTCAGGTCTTTCAAAGAAAATTTGCCATTCATCATCAGACGGATCTTCATTTGGCATGTTTGCTCTTGCAATAGTTGGCATATTGGGAAAGTAGGCTGCATATTCGTACTGGCCAAAATTCACAGCTGCATGAAGACCAGATGCTACCCAAACGATATTTGTGGTGGTATCAATTAAATCCTTAGGGGTATTCAGGACAGGCCACCATTTTTCATCCTGCTTGTCACCGTGTCCGACAGTTCGAATTTCAGTCCACCAAGCTTGGAGCTCTTCATCAGACTCTACAAGCTTTGGATCGGGATAGTAGTGACTTACATAGTCGGTAACCCATTGTTTTATGATATCCCAGAGATCAAGACCGTCCTGAGCAAAAGGGTAGTCTTCAATTGTTAGCTTTAAGCCGTGTGGAGAACTTGGATCTTTAACAGCCATTCCCCTGGAAAATTGGGAAAAAAAAGAAACCTTAAATTTGTTCTTCACCAAAAGTATATTTAAGGAATAATTCAATATCAACAGTGAATAATTCTTAGGCTATAATTCAATATCAACAGTGAATAATTCTTAGGCTAAGTATATACCTTTATCTTAAGAGTACACGTTAAGAGAAATATCCGTGCAGAGAGTTTATAGTTTTGACTTATTTACCTACTAATAAGGTCTTGAGGGAGTGCTTGATGGTCAAATCGCCATTGCTTGTCATAGATAATAGAGCTAAGCAACATACTGTATTTTCCAGGCGAGAATGTGGATTCGATGACTCCACCTGCATTAATAAGAGATTGTCGAGCTAAAGAATTGATCTCCATTGTGTATCGGAAATGTGGCTTCAGCAATCTATTGATAGGATGCATTGCACTCAGTTGCCGATGGGCTGCAATTGCATAAGGTTCTACAGAACAATGAGTTCTCAACCTGAAAAGTGAATAAGCAGCCCACTGCTAGGTCAAAGGAATTAATAGCTGATTCCAGTATATAGTATGTACGTTAAGTGATTGCTCAAATGTGGGAGTTAAATACGGGTTATAATATGCAAGTTCTTACACTTGTTTAATTTTTTTTTTTTTTTAAATATACTTACCAATGACTGATAAGCTGGTGATAGCCAGAATCATGGGCAAGAACATGAGCTTTGGCTAGCTTCCAAAGCCAGTTTTAGTAGAATCGCTAGAGGGCGTAAATGCTTGTTTCCATTGTGGCTTGCCGTCCATTGGAGGCCGAGTTAGTTCAATGGCTAGTGGCCTCAATGTGCCATCTGCGTTCAAGTAGAATACAGTGCGAGATCCATACAAGGTTCTGTCTCCGAGCTCTCTCACTTGTTCTGCATACGGCAGAAATAGGTCATGGTAATCTAAGATGAACAGCTTCTTTTGATTAGAGCCTGCGTTAACCCAATGTTTAAGAAGTTCAGCTTGCAAATTAATTGGGCGAAAGAAATAATTTGCTGGTCTTATCTTTTTCTTATTTATTGATATAACTAAAGATTTCCATCCGGTTCATAATTATTTTTACCTCTTTAACAGTCGTACAGCCTTTAATTTCACTCTCAATCATTTCCATGGTGATTGCTGATTCTGGTGGACCATAGATTTTTGGGTCGAGTGAGCTTTTCAACGGCCATTCCTGCAAAAAAATTTTAATCTCATGCTAAAAAAAGGTTTCAAGCAGTTTTTACTTAGTCACCAGCATTTAAATATTTTAGGGTTAAAAGCAAAAATTAATTTAGTTTTTACCCCCTCCATATTTTTAGATAGATGTTATGATGGGTTTTTGTGGTATCAAAGCCAACTCATGTGGGTCTAACACTACATTTTCATGTGACAAAACCAAACAAGGCAACGTTCAGAATTATGTAAAATAATTCTCACGACTGAGAATAAAATAATAGGCCAGGTTTATAACATGAGCAGACTGTTGACTATGAGTTAGGCACTGAACTTCTATACTAAATGATTACTTCCCACGATATTGCCGAAGACAAATGTTCAGAATTATGTATATAATACCGTAATCAACCGTATGCTGCAAGGGTTGAGACCAGCTAAAGTTTCCCTAGCAAATTCCTCATCCCTAAACCAAAAGAATCTGTCTCCTGCAAGTGAGAAAACTCACAAATAATTAAACTACAGCAGCAAATTAATTAAGGCAATAAAGCATGCATATGCCGCTTGCTTGTGTGACAATTAAAGAAGAGGTTCTTACTCTTAAATGTCTCAGGACTCGTAAACTTCAAAAAAAATTCGCCAATGTCTTTAATTTCTTCAACAAATCCGGGAAGTAACGATTTCCAAAATTCTGCATCTTTAATTTTAACTCCTTCACGGAAGAGTTTATCTATTTCTGTAAAGTTTGGAAACCCATCGGTGTCGACAAATTCGGCTTTCAAGTTTGTTATTAATGAACGCAATAGTCCGAACAATGTCCTTATAACAAACGTTGTTTCCTTTATCGCCGAGAACTCTTCATCCCTTGGGACATAAGGCGAAATAGGCATCAAACTTTTGCTTGGCACTCTTTCCTCCGACGCTTCGTCTGCACTAACAAGCTAAATATTAGCTTACGTGAAAGGTTTTTCTAGCTTAAGAAAATTCGTCTGAATCAGACCAAACCTTTAAAAATAAAAAATAAAAAAATGTTGCATAAACAAAAAGTTGTTGCACTAACATTAAATCATAATTTACCAGTTTTACAATGTGGGCGTCCAGTCCTACAACGTCTAGGATAAGGATGCTGTTTGCCATCGAGTACTGGCCGTTTCAATTCTTCATCTTCGTCAGGATCTCCAAGATCATTGTAGACATCATAATCATATATTCTATCAGCTTTTTGGCGTTCCCCTTCTCCATTTCCCCGTAAATTAACTAGCTCGGCATATCTTAATTTCTGCAATCCATTCGGTGTTTTTGACGGCAGGTATGACTGGTCAATAAAAAAACACATTAAAAATGAAAAATCACATTAGACCCTGGCGTCAAATTATTTTAGCTAAAGTGTAACATGACTTATGCAAGGGAAACTGAAAAAAAAAATTAAAAAAAAAAAAAGATTGAGACATAGTTAACAACTTAGTACATTTAAAAGAATCAGAGCAAATTTGAAACTGACCTTGTTTGTAAAGAAAATTCTCGGGTCTTTGCTAGTATTTGGCTGAACCCACGACTCACAGGTTATGGTCACAAGACCAATTGGTAAACCATCAAGAACTATATCTTTTAAATACATCTCAAGGACGTGCTCATTTACCACTAATATTGCACCAATTTCTCCAAAATCAACTGGAACTTGGAATTCTGCTTCATATTGCACCTCACAATCCTTCACCACTGCCCCCTTTATTTTTGCATTACCACTAATTGTGGGTTTATCTGAAAGAGAACATGGAAAAACAAAGTAGAACTATTTAAAAAGTTTATTCTTAGAATATTAGAAAGTATGTAGTTTAAAATGTTTTAAAACTAGGGGAGGGCACCAACTTGCCCAACCTGTGAAACCTACCCCGTCTGCATGATTTTTTACCGTTCGTGGGTTGGGTTGAAAATTTTCAACTCAACATGCCAAATTGTATTATATATATATAAAAGAATAGAAAACAAAAATATAAATATGAAAAGATAATAAAAATCTCTTAGTTAATTAAACTCATATTGACTATTGGTATTAGACTTTAATGTTTTATGTTAAACAAGACTTTGAATTTCTAAACTTATTTTTTTCTTCCTTAACTATGAACTAATAACTTATTTGTTAGACTTTGAAATATTGAATTGGTTGCAAGGATTTATATTTTTTAAAATTTTTTATTTATTTTTTTAATGTTTTATTTTTATACAATATTAATTAGAATATGAAAGTGAGCCTTTTTTAAAAATTCAAATTCACCCAATCCAAGCCCCCTAACCCACAATTTTGTAGGTTGGGTTAAGATATATAATGGGTTGTGTTGGGCTAGACTTTTTCAACCCCCATTATATATAAGTTGGGTTGGATTGACACAACCTGACCCGTGCCAACTTCTACTAGAACATGGGGAGTAAAAATGTTATTAAACATGTTTTCCAAGTTTAGAAGTGTAAACTTGGGTTCACTATGTAATTTAGGATCAAGCAAGAAATTAAAGGATAATAAAAGTTTGATTATCATGTCTATTCGCAGTGCTTACTTTCATCCTTGGCACTAACAAGCTCCAATTGTAGTGATTTACCAAACAAATCTTCTACGTCATCAATAACTTGACCAGCAGCCGTAAGTGGATTGATAGGTGGTCGCACAGTGACAACAGCGGTAACACCGTTTGATACAGCTGTATCTGCCATATCTTTGACACTGTTACTGGGAACAGACCCAAGTCGAATTTGGGGCCCCTTTTTAGATGAAGGACTTGACTGAATTTGGCGAAAAACTTTGCCATTTCCATGAAGAAATGGCTTTGAAAGTGGCAATACGGTTCTAATAGATCGAGTCTGGTGAACCAGTACTGGGTTAAACATTGGTAGTAATGACCAGAAGGAGATGCTTGAGAGAAAAGTTTTTCTATTTCTTGGCTGCCTGTGAGAGACTTGAGCGACCATTCTACTCTTTATATAGAAATTTGAAGACATGATGGCGCACAAAAAATGAAGCCAAATTGGGATAGGGTAAGTAGGCAACACAATTTTGTCTTTAATTTAGATTGCAAAAACATTTTGAATGTATGTCGGTATTCATTTATGGTCGAAAATCTTAATTCTTAACTAATCTTGTTCTTTTCCTTATCCAATCCTTGCTTTTTATCTGGCTAGGTCAGAAATTTAAGGATACAGTGCTTAAATTTGAATTACTGATTAATTATTTTCTTTTCTACACAATCAAATCCTTGATTTTCTCTGCTAGCTAGGTCTAAACGCACTCCACTCCGCAGCCTTTTTTAAATTTCAACCCATCACTTTTTCTGCAATGTTAATTCTACAGTCATTAATTATGAACATTACGAATCGTCTGTCTGTCCGTCAGTCTGTCGCTACAATTTCAAGGACATTAATTCCCATATGAGGGAAACGACGAAACGTGACATTATCTTATTCCCGTTGATTTATAGCCTCAAAATTGATATCTATTTTTGGTTGTATATGATTCTTTAATAATCACAGTTTAGACGCCATGACCTAATAACTCTTATTCAGAAGATACCTCAAAAAGTATTTTATAGAAAAAGAGCAGTTTAAGTTGTCGGTGAAAAGATTACCAATGTGATCATGAGGAAAATTTATTGGTAGGAAACAGTGCCATTCTAGTCGAGATAGATGAGTTAAAAATTATTTTAAGCCTATATTATTTAGCTAATCAATACATACTATCAATCAACTTAGAATATTTTTCCTATCACCTCTTGTCATGTATAGGCTCATTTTTTTTGTCTTGTCTGCATCAAGCGGTAGGGGAGTACGCATGAGCCCACTCATATGAGTTTAACTCTAATATTATATAAAAGTCCATAAACTTAACTAATACTCAAAATTAAGCTTGCTCAAAAATTGAGGGATGAGCTTCCACATCCGGAAAAAGATAATCTTGATTTAATAAAGATAATACAATTGTTATTGTTAACGGTATCTCTCATATTTGGTCAATAAGTTTCTATCCCAACTAAGTTTATTGTAAAAAATTTATTAGGGGAGTGTCACTGCATTTAAAAAATGAAATTTGATTCTTATGGATTTACAATCATACATGTTCAATTTATACAATTTTATTTTTTTATAAACCCTCAACTAAGTGAGAAGATTAATTAAATTGAAAAATAAAAAGATGAATAAATGCAGAAAGTTATTCCACCAAAACTCATAAAGATCTAAAACAAAAAATAAAGTGAATGACAATTTGGGGTTCTTCGAGATGTTAATCTGTCTAATTGTGTCATGTTAAATTTTAAACAAACACATACGACCCATTTATTAATCATGTTCAAACACCAAAACATGAATACAACCACGTCTATTAATCTTGTTGACCCATTTAACATATTTAATACAAAAAATTAAAAATTAATTTAAAAAATAGATACTTCAATATTACTCTAAAAAATAGGTTATAAATAAATTAATATGATACAAATATGACATGAACAAGTTTATAATAGAATATGGATTAAATATAAGCAATAAATTTATTGTTCAACATATATATTAATAATTTTTTAATAATATGTACTTGTTAATTGATATTTGTATCATAAATATGTAATCGTGTTGAGATAGTCCAACACAAATATGACACAGTTATTTATCGTGTCTTATCATGCTAACTCATTTATTAATCATATCAATATTTGTCAACACGAATACAACAAAAATCATATTATATCTATGTTGTGCAATCATGTTGTGACTCATTTACCATCTCTAGGAGTTCTTCATACCAAAATACCCAATTTATCCAGTGATTTAAAAGATAAAAAATGAACATGATGCAATTCATATAATTTTGCAGGGAAGACTAGTGAATTTGGGTTCTTCTACAAACCTTCTTGTTAGGTGGGCAAAAAAGAACCGAAAACAAAGATAGGAAGAAAGATCGATCGCTATAAAATTGAAGGATTATGATTTAATGCTAAGCTGAATTTTCATTGAGCACTAAATTAATTGTCATAATTTAATTTTTATTTTATTTTTTATTTCGTTTACCTAAAAACCATTGATTTAATGCTCAACACTGACTCTTTGTCCAAAATTGAAATTCATTGCTAACTCTTTATTAATTAGTTAACTAAATGATTGCTTGAGCAAATTAATGTCAATCAATTGCATTATTCCTAAATTATACATATTTATTGTATTTATAATTTTTTTTCTAATTTCAATCGATTTGTACAAACTTAAAATTGGTTATCAAAGAAATTGAAATTTATTTTCCTTTTGTTATTTGCCTCAGTGGGATCAAGATCCTCTGGATACTGTGAGTTTTTATTCCAGCTTTTGGTTGTTAAATTATTTGTACATGCATATTATTTTTTGTTTACTGCTACATTACATATTGTTTTGTTGGGAGATTATCACTTTTTCCTATATTAAAATTATTATCTACCACTTAGTCCTGAAATGTTTGTAATACCTCATCACCTCTTATAGTTACAAACCGAATAGAAAGGGGTATTTTTTTATAAGGACGAACAAGTTTTTTGATAAGTTATTACTAAATACAAAGAATCTTAAAAGCACAAAATGGAAAAAATAAAGACAAGTTTTTCTTTACTTTACTTTTATTTTAGGCAAACCTCGACGGCTGGAAATAAAGAGAAGAAATTTAAAAAGACTAGACAAAGAACAAAAGAATAAATTAGAATAAGTAAAATTTATCTATTTCACATGTGTATAGTACACGAATACCAAGATACATGAATCGTGGACATGGACCGAGTTTATTAAGACACTCGTGTAAAACATTTTGTAACAGTAAAACAAAAAACACAGTTTCCTCATTAATATCAACACCAAGGCTTTCAAAATATGGGCGACTGGCGAAATACACAGTTGCTCAGTGTCTCATGTTAAAAAGATCCCATTGTGATCATTAGGTCCTATATGTTAAGAAAGCTCTTTATTTTTTGATATTTTCTTAATATATTCAAATTAATAGATTTTTTTAAGTTACTTATAATAGGAAATTTAATTTTTTAAGTCTTTCTTCAATTAATAATTATCTTACAATTAAGAATTTTTATACAAATTCTATATTTAATAACCTTAATTTTAAAGAGTTATAATTGATAGTATTTGTTGTGGATGAATAACGACCAGGCAAGTTCCACGAGGAGTTCCTGGTCGGCCTATGAGAACGAGATCTCTGCTCGTCCTATAAAAGATTCTTCACCAGGATGCCTTGGCGAGCAGAGATCTCCTGTTCAGTCCCAAACGGGGTCGTTTGGAGGCGAAGCGGCAGATTCACTCCATGATAACTACCGAGCAGCATGCATCGCGGCGAGATCCGAGCCACGAGGCCGTTCGGCCCCACCTCGAAACTCAGGCACGAACCTCTGCCACGTCCGCCACCGTCACACACACAGTGGGAAAGCGTGAAGTGTGGGCAGAATCCATGAGAAACCTATAAATGGCGGAATCGAAAGAAGGTAAAGGTTGGACAAAACACAAGAGATCTAAGGGAGATTACATTTTTAGCATTTGTTTTATTAAGTTAAAACCAGGTTTGTGGTAAGAGGTTTTCAGGAACCCAAATCGACTTGAGCGTCGGAGGGTTCTGTGGGAAAACCGCCGGCGCACTCTGACGGTACTTGTGCCGCAGAAGAAGAAGGGGACGAACATTTACACTCGAGATAGCGGAGGAGTCTAACGAGGAGGCGACCGGAAGTAGAATTGGTTGATCAGCGGAGGAATCACCGTTGTTGCCGAGACAAATTCATCAACATTTTGGCGCCGTCAGGGAGGCTGGGCAAAAAGCTTCCAGGTATCTTGAAAGCGAAGAAGGAGAAGAAGGTTGAGAAACTCATGGATATGGCGGGAAGTAGTGCCCGAGGAGGACAGGTTGAGCAGATACTGCAACTCTTAGGGAAATAGCTAATGAGGCACGAGAGCGAGGATGCATGAGCGGATGGAGCGGATGGAAAGGCGGATGGAAACCACGACAACCATCCTGCGAATTGAGAAGCGGGCAAAGAAGCTCGGGGAAGAGCGTAGAAGGGCGGTGTAGGGAGGACCGCTTGGATAGAAGGAATGGCGATGAGAGAGTTACGCAGACAAGAGAGGGTCGCGGGGAGCACGAGTCGAGGCGATGATCCGATTCTTGGAGAGGAAGCCAAGTGAGAGGGACGATTCCCGATAGGCGGTGGTAACAATGGCGGGTGGTGAGCGAGGAGGAAGGAGCTTGACAACATGCATAATGTTGGCGAGGCGAGACCGTGTGGCACGTGATCTGGTCGAGCTATACTGATTGGAGGATGAGGTCGGAGACTAGCGCGGGTCATGAGGCGACATGAGGCTGAAAGCACCGAGGCGGAGGATAATCTTTGATGAGTCACCCCTCTCTGCGGAAATTATGGGGGCCATCATCCCGAGGGATTTTCGCCTCCCGACCTCGAGATATCTTTGGACGGATGACCTCTCTAGTGCCATAGGCGGTTGATGATATGGCCGGGTCGAGGGGCATTCACATGCCCAGAGATGTCGAGTATTCCCACTGACATTGGAGGGACGAGCACGGGAGTGGTATCGGCAGCTTGCTCGAGGGAGTATAAAAGCATTCGACCAGATGTGTCAGGAGTTTGCTGAGCATTTTCGGGGCGCGATGGCGCCAGAAGATGACATGATGGAATTAATGAGCATAAAGCAGGGGGAGGAGGAGACCTTGCGGGGAGTTTATTAGAGGTATCAAGGCGGTGCTCGACCTTGGAGCTTTTAATCATCCATGACTCTCGAGGTGAAAAGTGGAGTAAGAATAGAGGCGTTTGTGGTATAACACGAGGCCCATGATCTGATCTACTCGGCGGCATATGAGCAGGCAAAGAGAGACATGGAAATTGAGGAGGAAAAGGCTGCGAAAATTAGAAGTGAACAGATGGAAGGGCTAAGGAGGAAGGATAAGAAAGCCTCGGGAGGGGGCGGGCCGATTAAACGGAGGAGCACCGAGGCTCGGGGAAACCTGACAGCCCGCTCACTATGTACCAACCCACGAGGCCACCTCAGGCCAGGCGAGAGGCAACCTGCTCACCATCCACCGAGATTCTGGAGGAGGTGGAGCGAGACATATGAACAACCATAGTCGTCATCCGGTGAGCTTGGCCTGCGATAAGCGGAAGGATGGCGGACGATGCCCCGCCTCTCGCAGTGAAATAATGCCCCGGAGAAAGAGCGGTGCACACAGTCGATCGAGCCAAAGTTACGGACAATATACACGCTGAAAGCGCCATTGGGCCAAGTGTACCAGGCGATCGAGCGTGGCTGCTTATACCCTCACTCCAATAACCAAGTTGAGCGGGGAGAGGCGGAGGCGATTTTGTGAATTCCATGCACCCATGGCCACCGCGCGCGATGTCGAGACTTGCGGAACAGTGGAGGACTGGTCGAGAATCGATACTTGGGCGAATTCATTGATGGAACACTCCACCTGCGAGTCATCACGGGGATAGACGGAGGACGGAGAAGAATGGGGTAAGCGGCTGTTGTGAGGGTTATTCTTTGGGGGCCAAGCGTTAGGCGGAGATTGAGCAGATCCGGAAGAACTATGCGGATATGTCGATGACCGGCGAGGTATTCTTTAATACTCCGATGTGGCAAAGCAGGCGAGAACTAGACAAGTCTTGGATAATGTGGGTAGCGAAGATGAAGAGGGGGTGTTGTATCCTCACGAGGATGCACTGGTCATCGAAGCCACCATCACTAGTAAGAGGTTCGATAGAATTCTGGTCGATACGGGGAGCTCAGTTGATGTCCTCTTCAAATCCACATTGGAGGAAATGGGAATAGCAGATCTGAAGATAGAGCACACCAACACTTCCCTGAAAGGGTTTGGGGGAGGGAGGCTAAACCCTGTTGGTGTGGTCGAGCTGCCTATTACAATTGGTTCGGGCCCATCAGAAAAGACCATGATTCTGGACTTTGTTGTAGTCGATGAGGAAAGTCCCTATCATGTGATTCTGGGCCGCCCCTTTTTAAACGAGCAAAGCGGTGTGCTCTACCCATTACTTGGCCCTCAAGTATCGGGTAAACGGAATAGTTGGGGTCGTGCGGGGAAATCAGAGAGTTGCTCGGAGCTGCTACTCCACGGCAGCAAAGGAGGCAATGCAAATCACCTCGCTAGATGCCCGAGCAGAAACCAGGGGTGGAAGGACGAATCGTCGAAGGGTGGAGGCAGTGGACTTGATCTGAGGCACCCGGGAAAGGCGGTAAAAGTGGGGTCGAGATTGGAGGAAAAAGTGAGCGGGAGGCGATAAAGCTTCTTACAATCCAATGTGGATGTATTCGCACAGGCGCGAGGATATGCAGGATCGACCAGTGGCTTGCCACCATTAGCCCGTAAGAAGGCGCAGGCCGGTAGGCAGAAGAGGCGATGTTTCAATCAGGAGAGGTATGAGGCCATAAATGGCGAGGTGGAGAAGCTTTTGAAAGCAGGATTCATTCGTGAGGTAAACTACCCCGAATGGATATCAAATGTTGTCCTCGTAAAGAAGGCTAATGGGAAGTGGAGAATGTGTGTCGACTTCACGGACCTCAACAAGGCATGCCCCAAGGACAGTTTTCCGCTGCCCAAGATTGACCAGCTCGTCGACTCCACAGCAGGCCACGGCTTGCTGAGTTTCATGGATGCCTTCTCGGGATACAACCAAATCCCGATGAGCAAACAAGACGAGGAGCACACAGCGTTTATCACTAACCAGGGTCTGTTCTGTTACAGGGTAATGCCATTCGGCTTAAAAAATGCTGGGGCAACATACCAGAGACTGGTGAACAAGGTCTTCAAGCCACTGATAGGGCGAACTATGGAAGTATATGTGGACGACATGATCACCAAGTCAAAGAGTCCCACCGAGCACGTAAAACACTTGGAGGAGACATTTGAGCTTTTGAGAAGATATAAGATGAAGCTCAACCCGGAGAAGTGTGCTTTCGGAGTAGTGTCAGGGAAATTCCTGGGATTTATGGTGAGCCATCGAGGGATCGAGGCAAATCCTGCGAAGATTCAGGCGATAGTCGGGATGAGGTCTCCTCGTAACCTGAAGGAGATACAGAGTCTCACGGGGAAGCTGGCAGCACTCACCCGTTTCATATCCAAGGCCACTGATAGATGTCATGTATTCTTCCAGGTGATGAGGAAGGGAAGAAAAACGGAATGGACCCCTGAGTGTGAAGAAGCCTTTCAGAAGCTGAAGCAGTACTTGCAGCAGGCACCGTTGTTGGCAACACCACGAGAAGGGGACCAGCTTTCTCTATACTTAGCTGTTTCAGACCATGCTACCAGCTCGGTTCTAGTGAGAGAGGAAGAAGGGGTTCAGCATCCCATATACTATACGAGCAAAGCCTTGGTCGACGCAGAAACAAGGTACCCCCCGATGGAGAAATGGGCACTGGCATTAGTCGTGGCCGCTCGTAAGTTAAGACCCTATTTCCAAGCATTCCCCATTTCTGTGATAACAAATCAGCCGTTAAGACAGACACTACACAAGCTTACGTGGTCGGCTCGTGAAATGGGCAGTGGAATTGAGTGAGTTCGAGATCAGTTATAAGCCCCGAGCAGCCATAAAGGCCCAAGCAATGGCGGATTTTGTGGCGGATTTCACCGAACCAGAAATAATGTGTGATCAGTTGAGCGTTACTACCAGAGACGAAGGGGAACAGATTTGGCAGGTCTCAGTTGATGGGTCTTGGTGACGAGCTCGGGCGAGGATTGTGTTGAAGAGTCCAGAAGGGGAGGAGATCTCTTATGCGGTTAAATTGGGATTCACGGCTACCAACAACCAAGCGGTCTGAGGCCTTGATAGCGAGCTTGGGTAGCTAAAGGCGATAAAAGCGAGAAAAGGGTGAAAATGCGGACCGATTACCAGTTGGTAGCCAATCATATCAGTGAGACGTTCCAAAGACAACAAGATGGGGCAATACTTGGAGAAAGTAAAGCGGATGATCAAGATGTTTGAATCATGAGGTAATCAGTTCGAGGCAAGCGTCGAGACATCTGGCGGAATGGCGGTATAGCAGATCCAAAGCTACCAAAGTCGGTCCCTTGGAAACGAGCCACTCAAGTATTGGCGAGAACTTGGGTGATGAGAATCGGCGAAAGCCTCATGGATGAACCCAATAATCTAAATGCGTAGAGGCAGGATTACGCCACAGATAAAATGGGAGCTAGAAAGATCAAGTGCCAGGCAACGAGGTATCTGATGATTGATGGGGTCTTTATGTCGGCGGTATACCCTACCACTTTTACGATGTCGGGCGAGACGGCCAGATTCGTGCTAAGGGAGGTGCATGAGGAGTTTGTGGAAATCATTCAGGGCGGATCGTTGCACACAAGGCGCCAGGCAAGGATATTTCGGCCGATGCGTCGGGATGCCCGAGAAAACCGGAGGCTGGCGCCAAAACTTTGCGAGCATCCCCACACAGCCACCTGAAAAGCTCACCAGCATGACCTCACCATGGCCGTTCGCTCAATGGGGGATCGATCTAATCGGGCCCTTACCAAAAGGAAGAGGGGCGGCCACACACGCGGTGGTGGCCGTAGACTACTTCACGAAGTGGATCGAGGTAAAGCCATAGCGACATCACGAGAAAGAGACAACGGATTTTGTATGGAGGAATGCAGTGCGTTATGGGATTCCTACGCCTTAATAACGGACAACAGCGGCGGTTTGACAACCAACTTTAGAGAATTACGCCGAACCTGGAATCGGTGAAATTACGCTCGCGCTCATCCTCAATCTAATGGGCAGGTCGAGGCGATGAACAAGGTTATTAAGAGGCTTTTGAAGACCAGGCTAGGAGAGAAGAAGGGTGCGTGGGTGGATGAGTTACCAGGGGTGTTATGGGCGTACAGAACAACAAATAAAACTGCGACAGGAGAAACTCCATTCGCATTAGCTTTTGGACATGAGGCAGTTGCACCTGCGGAAATTGGCGTACCCACCCATCGAACGGAGCATTTTGATGAGGAAGAAAATGAGGACCAGATGTGCCTGAATCTAGACTTGCTGGACGAAAGAAGAGATATTGCCTCGAGGAAGTCTGCCACTTACCAGGGTGGCCCGTCATTACAACCGGAAGGTGCACATCCAAGCGGTTCGGAATGGGTGGTAGGTCTTGAGGAAAGTCAACCAGAGTACAAAGGATTCAACTCAAGGGGTGCTCGGGCCAAACTGGGAAGGTCCGTATAGGGTCAAGCAGATGGTTGGACCAGGGGCTTATAAACTCATTCGTGCAGATGGGTCCGAAGTAAAGCGACCATGGAACGCAGTCCATCTCAAAAAATACTTCGAAGCCGGGCGGAGTCACGTCTATTCATGTTTTTATTAGCGATTGTTTTTGCTTATTTTTCATCAATAACATGTATGACGAGCTGCACCGTTAATGAGAATTATGAGGAATTTCATGAATAATACTTGTGCAAAAATATTCTAAGGCATGCGCAAGGCTCAACGTCTCAAAGCCTGTTATATGGCGAGACGCGAAGCCAAGCGTGCCAGGATCTGCTCGACCACGGCGGTAGTCAGATTTACAAGATATTTCTAAGGCACGCGCAAGGCTCAACGTCTGGCTTTGTTATATGGCGGGCGCCAGCGTGCCAGGATCTGCTCGACCACGCGAAGGCGAGCAGAGTCCAAAAGATTTACAAGATATTTCTAAGGCACGCGCAAGGCTCAACGTCTCAAAGCCTGTTATATGGCGGTAGCGAAGCCGCGTGCGAGATCTACTCGACCGCATGCGGCGAGTCCAAAAGATTTACAAAATATTTCTAAGGCACGCGCAAGGCTCAACGTCTCAAAGCCTGTTATATGGCGAGGCGCGAAGCCAAGCGTGCCAGGATCCGCTCGACCACACGAAGGCGAGCCGAGTCCAAAAGATTTACAAAATATTTCTAAGGCATGCGCAAGGCTCAATGTCTCAAAGCCTGTTATATGGCGAGACACGAAGCCAAGCGTGCCAGGATCTGCTCGACCACGCGAAGGCGAGCAGAATCCAAAATTTTACGAAATATTTCTAAGGCATGCGCAAGGCTCAATGTCTCAAAGCCTGTTATATGGCGAGACACGAAGCCAAGCGGGGATCTCTTCGACCACGAAGGCGAGCAAAATCCAAGTTCACAACAACACAAGGCATATGCAAGGCTCGATATCTCATAGCTTGGTCGATGCCAAGACACGAAGCCAAGCTTGCCCAAATCTCCGAGACCAGGGGAAGGCGAGAAAAATTCGGGCTATCGAATGACTTAAAATTGCGGATCTCGCCCAAGAGAGTAAGACGATACTAAGCCTATCAGCTCTGCTCAGTCGTTCGAAGCCAAACAGATTATCGGGAGCACAGAAATATTTCGAAGGCAAAAAATACTTGTCTGAATTGAACAAAAACAGCATAAAGACCAGAAAATTTCATTAAAAGGCGATCGGTAATGACTTGTACATCACAATATTAAGGTAAGCCTATAGTAAGTCTAAGAAGATGAAGGAACGACAGGCAAAGCCGCCTCTTCATTTTGGCGGCGGGGGCGAGAGAGTCTCCCGATTGCCCAGAGTGTTAATCTCAGTCACCTCAATAGGTGCAGCTCGAGGAGAAGAGGCCGTTCTTGATAACGTCTTGTCTCGGCTCTCCTCACCGCTCGGCTCTTACGCACCTCCTTGGCGTCTTGCTCCTTCGTGTCGAGTAACGCCGACAAGCTGATCCATTTGAGGTGCGGGTGTTCTTCGAGACGACCATGATGCATCGATAAGAATACCGCATGACCCTGCATCATGAATATCACCTTCCTGCTCCTTGTCGCTGGTGAGGCAGTGCGGGCGACTCCGAGCCTCGTAGAATGTTCCGTTGAGTCTCAAGTCATCTTTTAGCTTCTTTCGTCTTGAGGGTATGACCTTGGCAGAGAGAAGGCGCTCCACCAAATTCTCAACATTGAGACTCCGGCTTTCTCCCGGCCCATACGTTTCTTGGCGATGAATATCATCTTTCATTTTACGGTCATGACCGACCTTGGCTTTATAGTAAGTGGCGGACAACCCGAATGGAAGGCAAGCTGCGTACCCATGACGAGCTCACCAAGAGTGTTCCTTCAAATTCCTCAAGTCCTTTTGGCCACCACCTTGGTGAGTTCATTCGCGTAAAGGCGCTCTCCTCGGTCATCGATACCTTCGCTTGGGTCCTTCTCGAGAAGAAGAGGGCCACTCTGTGTCTGCCTCGCCTCGCCGGTGAAGACGAAGGCGGCAATATTTTCGAGGACCGACCCTCTCCTACATTGATTCGTTTCAGGGGGCACTTCCTCGGCCTCCATAGCGGGCTGCAGTGCTTATTCATAACCCCAATCAACTCGTCTTCCATGACCTCGCGGTTGGTATCGGACAAAGGCCGAATCGGACTACGAGGGATAACGGTCCCGACGAGTTTAGCCAGCCGTGCAGTACTCGAGCAGTATTGCTCGAGAGGGAAATTCACCCCCCAAGAACCTGCAGTTCAATCAAGAATCGTGTCACAAACGACGTGATAATAAAAAAAAAGAAGAAGAGAGAAAGAAGATAAGGGGAGCTGGAGGCACAAAACATCCAAAAACAAAGCGGGCAACCTGGAACTACGAAGCGAGAAGGGACATAAACCCTCCTCCCATCAATCTCCGCCACTTGACCCCAAGGGCCCCCAGCAAAGAAGAACTTGTCTTTCCACCTCCCACCACCACCCGTTGGAAGGTCCTTTAAAGGCTTCCTGGTCTTCGAGCTTGACATGAAATAATACCGACCGTCCCGATGCTCTTGGTGGTATAAATACTTAACCTCATCGACCGTAGGCTCACTTTGACCACATCTACTCCAAGACAAACAAACCAGCAATCTCCACCCATTGGGATTAAGCCGACCGGGGCGGGCCTAATCCACCGGTAGAGACAAAATATGGCTTCATCGGAAGTCTCAATCCGAGCTTAAAACTTTCTAATAATAGAGTAACGTACCCTCTGGGAGGTCGGCTAGGGGTGTCCTTTTTCCCAGGAATCCGGAGGGGTATCTCCTTAGGAATACTGTACCTAATCCGAAGTTCCTCGAGGTCTTCTACTGTGGTCGAGCTATCCATATTATCTATAGCATACTGTTCTACTGGGTTTCTACTACCTAACTTTTCTCTCTTCCCTGGTCCCCTCACTTCTGGCGAGGATGCCTCACCAGACTCTACTCGACTCCTCACTAAGGGTATCCTCCGAACACGAAGATCCCCCATTACTACCACCACAAGTTGAGGAGGTTACCTCAGAAGACGCTCCCCTAGTACTACTCCTACCATGTGGCTGCTCTGCTAATCCTAGAGGAACCCCAGAAACGAGAGAAGACACAGCCAAATGTCTCGGCGGGGAATCTGACTCGTTATCATCAATCTCAATTACTTTCTCTTTCCCCCTCGACATCTCACAAAACTCCACTCACAACACCACCACCCAAGGAGAAACGAAACGAAAGAGAAGAACACAACAGCAGAAGACAACAGTAATCAGTCGAAAGAGGGAAAATGATACCTGAATCGACAGCACGCCGGCGGGATCACACGTATTCCGACGAAGAAGAATTGGAAGCAATAAAAGTTCGGAAAAAGAAAGAAGTTCGATTTGTGAGTAATCGCGGCTCCTAAACCCTAAACATTCTCTTTATAACCATAGTACCGCACGCGCCCCGAGAGACTCGTAACCGTCAATTTGAAATTCAAATGGAGGGATAAGATTGACGCCACCTCACCAGCATTTAATTGTGGCGCGACTCTCCGAGAAGATGATCAGCTATTGAAGGGGCCAAGTGGGCCGGGCTACACGCCATCTCAACAAGCAGGTAGGTCGCATCGTGGGCCGGGCTACACGCCATCTCGACAAAAAGACAGATTACACCGCGGGCCGGACAGGATTACCAAGTTTCTAGTATTAGTCTATTTCATTACTAATACCGAGCGGGGGCTGGTGTTGTGGATGAATAACGACCAGGCAAGTTCCACGAGGAGTTCCTGGTCGGCCTATGAGAACGAGATCTCTGCTCGTCCTATAAAAGATTCTTCACCAGGATGCCTTGGCGAGCAGAGATCTCCTGTTCAGTCCCAAACGGGGTCGTTTCGGAGCGAGCGTGATTCACTCCACAATAACTACCGAGCAGCATATCGCGGCGAGATCGAGCCACGAGGCCGTTCGGCCCCCACCCTCCGATACTCCAGGCACTTACCTCTCAAACTGCCACGTCCGCCACGAACCGCTCACACCTCCATGGCCGCTAAGCGGAAAGTGGGAAAGCGTGAAGTGTGGAACCGAATCCATGAGAAACCTATAAATGGCGGAATCAAAGAAGGTAAAAGGGTTGGACAAAAACACAAAAGATCTAAGGAGATTGATTTTTTAGCATTTGTTTTATTAAGTTAAAACCACGATTTGTGGTAAGAGGTTTTCAGGAACCCAAATCGACTTGAGCGTCGGAGGGTTCTGTGGGAAAACCGTACGCCTCTGGCAGTACTTGTGCCGCAGGCGAAGAAGAAGGGGACGAACATTTCTGCTCGAGATAGCAGAGGAGTCTAACGAGGAGGCGACCAGGAAGTAGAATTGGTTGATCAAGCGAGGAGGAATCACCGTTGTTGCCGAGCAGACAAATTCGCGCATCAACAGTATTCTCTAGCCATTAATTCATTATTAATTTTTCCAAGACAAACATTAAATTCTTTATCTGTCAAAAAAATATACGAATTATTTAATATTATAAAATTTCTTGTGCTGCACTTTATAAAGAAAATTATTACATTTATTGGCTTTTTCTTTTTGAAATTTCTTATTATCTTGTTAATTGTTAACATTCAAGATATAATAAAAAATTAATTGAATTTTGAGATCTTTTATTTTAGTGTTGAAGCTGATGAATATAAGGAGTCCTTATAAAAAAAAATTGTCTAAAGCCCCAATACTATTGAGCCAATCCTATCCAAAAATTTATTTAATAAAAAATTTATTTTAAGAGGACAATCAGTGGCACAGAGAGATTGGAAGGGGTAAAAGAGGCATTTAAAATGTATTACATAAATTTAATTGTTTTATCTTTTATTGAAACGACCCGCCATGAACTCCCAGGGCAAGTCTATCTAAACCTATCAAATCGAATCGAAAACAATCTAATTAATAACGATTCTGTTGAAAATTCGACAGAACCTCCCCTATAAATGTAATATACCCAAACCTACAACTTATAAAATTAACACTCCCAAAATAATTACAAATACAACCAACTTTCTTAATCAACATATCAAATCTCATCCAAACATTATAATATTAAAAGCAGTAAAATATTCTTAATCACAAATATGTATTAAATGATATAATCCAAAATATCCTAATAAAATATCTACAATTCCTAGCACCATCATGTAGCCCGAATATCAATCTAACAATGTTGTTGGGTCGACTGATGTACCTGCAAGTCTCCTGCGAGGAAAAATATAATAAAAATAGGGTGAGTATAAAACTCGGTGAGCTTAGTGAGTGGATAAAAGTTTTTGAAAATAAATGATTTAATTAAAAAAATACTTTAATTTTTCTCTAAACAATCTCATTAAAATATCGAAAGAACTTTAATAATTTCATTTAATTCAAATCATGCACTGGGAGAACAAAATTACATAAATCTGCATAGAATCAATGAACTCATAACACTGATAACATCAAAATATTGAATAATGAAAAACTATCACCAAACAAGTACCCAGGGAAATAATCTCATCATATTCGGACCTCGACGGACGGACGGACAATCAGGGAACCATCATGTCCCGGAGCTACACGAATAGACAGAAAAAATATCATCTCATCTGTCTCATCTGTAATCTCAACATTTGTATCTCTGTAATCATTATACTGTATGCATAAGCCCCCAAAAGGCAAAAGCGCTCAAACACACTTCCCAAAGCCTTTATGTGTGCTCAGACGGGCCCCAAAGGCCTCTCATCTCATCTCATCTCGTTTCATCTGTATCACTATATCTGAAAGGGAAGGGTACTGTCTAATGATTTTAAAACAATATTTATACACAAATTCATAAACATATAATCACATTTGAATCTCATTTCTTTTCTATGAAACAGATCTCAAATCCATTTAATTCTCTTTAAAACTATTATCATGTATTTACTAAAAAAGAACAATAAAATCATTAATCAAACTCATTGCAATAATAATAAATATCAGCACGTAGATAAAAATCTATTATTTTGGAAAATCACTAAATCAAAGCATTAAATGCTCATTATCAAAACCTGCTGTATTGTATCATAAAATCATAATATACTATGAAAATAAGTTTTGTATATTCCACTCACAGTGATGATGTCCAGACTCAGTATCAACTATGTCTGCAGGTTAATTCTCGTTTGTGAATCCTCTTATTTCTAGTGAACAATATAATTATTTTTCGTAAAATGAAATACAACTAATTTTACGCAATAAATCTCGAAATGAATATTTATCTGTAATAAACTATTCCTGTATGAATAAAATTACTAAAATTACCGAAATACCCATGTATGCCAAAATTACCAAAATACCCCCAACATCAATATTTACCAAATTACCGTCGGATCTATAGCTTATCGAATTATCCTCAAAAATTTGAAATTATCAATTTATCATCAATTCGAATCACAAAATTAATCACGAGTTTCGAATTTATGAAATTACCCTCAAAGTGCGAAATTACCGAAATGTCTTTAATGATTTAAATTATCGAATTACTCTTGTAATGTCAAATTACCTCACTGCCCTAATAAAAAATTATAAAATTATCCATAATTTTCTAAAAATTATTAATTTACCCCAAAGATTTGTGAAATTACCGACTTGCCCCTCACCGGTCAACAGTGATCGGACCTCAATCAACGACGACGGGAAGCTTAGGTCTGATAGTTCCAGCCACGCTGAGTCCAATATTGCCGGTGATGACCACCCACGTGCTGAGACGACGACAGATTAAGCTTCCAAAGCCGCGAGCTTCCAAGTGGCCGATTGGCGACAATCCAGCCGTTTCAGGTGACGAGATCAGTCGGAAATGGAAGCTGGTGACGTGAGGAGTGGAACTCAGCTGATGGAGCGGCCTTATTCCGGCGAAACCGACGGCGATGAAAACAAGTCCTTGGCAGCGATTTTGCCAGCTAAATCGCCGGCGTTCTGGTAAGTTTCCAATAGCGAGAACGGCAGGGATGTGACCGGCGTCTCACAAACTTCAGATCGGTACCAAGTATAGCCGGTGAGGTGGCCGGAATCATAAGATGTGGCCGGGTCGGGTGCGTGGGTTTCTGGGTCAACGAGTCAAAAATCCGATTTCTCTCTCTCTCTCACTCTCCCCTACTCAATTTATAAAACCGGCACCCCCTTTTTTTCTCTCTTTTTTTTAACAAAATACAAATTAAACGAATACCGAACCCGATATAGAAACAAAAATCTAGTTATCCGAACTTTTAATCGTGCTCAATTTATCGCGATTTAACATTGTGATAATTTTTAAATTAATTTGAGCACCATATAATTAATAAACGCGCCAATTATATCTGCAACAAATTTATAATATTACCGTCAACTTTAAAATTTATTTCGAAATAAAAAAATTAAATAATGCACTTGAATTAAAATAATAAAATGTATATGTTACATTTATTTACTAAGTTTATATGTAATTTATAAAATTTATATTTATTACGATATTAATACTATAATTTTAGTCACGGTATTTTACGTTTTCCCTCAATATATTATTTTTCTTTCTATCAATAAGCATTTAATGGCTTAGCCAATTTATTTATTGTAATTAATGGAACTATATGCCACATTAATTGTGCACAGCCAATTCATGTGCATGTGTTCGTGTAACATGATCCAAACACGTTCCCTTGGACAAATAATTTAGCTAGACATGAGGAAATTGTTTTCTAATAGCAAAATACTTTAAATTTTTTAATTGTCGACGTTCAATCTTTGTCCATTCTGCAATAGTTTTTTTTAAAAGATTTTTATTATAATTTATAATTAGATTTTTCAGTGTAAAAATAAATAACAGTGTAATGAAGTCAGGTAGATCAACGAATGAATTTTATTTAATTTTAAATTACATTAAACATAACTTATGGAGACCCTAAGGCTATTTTTAAAAGATGAATAAAGTTGACGAATTTGAAGCTCAATATTTGTCAATAAAATTGATGACTTTGAAACTCAGTTATCAATAAACATTCGGATCACAGCCAAATCGTGTACACGTGTTTGTGTAACATGATCCATACACGTCCCTTGGACAAATAATTTAGCTAGACACGAGGAAATTGTTTTCTAATAACAAAATACTTTAAATTTTTTTAAATGTGGACGTTCAATCTTTGTCCATTCTGCAATAGTTTTTTTTTTTTTGTTTTTTTTAACATAGAATCTGAGGGATAAAGATATGGTTTTCTTAAGATACATTTGTTATAACTTATAATTAGGCTTTTTAGTGTAAAAATAAATAACAGTGTAATGAAGTCAAAGTCAGGTAGATCAGCGAATGAATTTTATTTAATTATAAATTACATGAAACATAACTTATGGAGACCCTAAGGCTATTTGTAAAAGATGAATAAAGTTGACGCATCTGAAGCTCATTTGTCAATAAAATTGATGACTTTGAAACTCAGTTATCAATAAACATTCGGATCACAGCCATTTCAATTCACCATAACCTATCATCCCTCAAAACAACTGAACAAGTTAAGCCGATTTATTCACTTCCTTTTCCAAAGCATTAAATGCGCTCTTGTTCGACCTGAACCGATCTCAAATGCTATAACTCACAGTTAGCTAGAAGAATGAAGATAAATAGCTTAAAGAACAGGAACACAATTATTGCGATTTCGTCAAATTAATGGATTTTTGGGTTAGTTTTGAAGAACACCCAAATGTTTTGGCATATTTTTCTGCGCACCCACATATTTTCACAACTATCTCTGCACACTGAAAATGTTAAAAATTTTCGTCAGTTCCCGTTTTTTATTTTGTCTTTTTATTTCCTTCCAATTCATATAGGTCCATGATTTTTGCTCCATCCAAACACTGTTACGTCATGGTTTTGAGTTCTATCACTGCGATTTTATACAAAGATGTGTTTTTCTTGTAGATCGAAGATTTTGAGCTCCATATCTAAAAATGTACAAGGTATAGATTAATTTCTTCATGAGATTTACGAATAGAAGTGGAGATTCTTAAGGCATACTCTTGGTTATGCTTTGATATATTATGTGATCTTTGTGGGATATATCCTTTGCTGATATCTTCGTGCATTATTTTCCTCTCATTCATCAGCAAGTATTCAATTACTCAGCCAATTTATTCATATTGGTTGATGTGTGTGTGTGTGTGTAATCTAGTTTAGAATGGACTTCTATAAAATCTTATCTTTTAAGATGAAATGATATTTTTATTTGTAAAAAAAAAAATACGAGGATAAAACAGGAGATGCTCAGATGCAAGTTATTAAACACTAAAATTATAAAAATGATAACAGTTAAATTAGAATGCTTTAACTCTAATGACTGATTCAGAACAAGATAAAATGGCGTTAGGTATCCTAAAGACAACATAGCTGGACCTTTTCATTTTTTTTTCATTTTTTAACACGTGATATGTCGTGTGGTGGCTATGCGTCACCTTGTCAAATATTATTTTAATTCACTCTTTATTAGAAATGTCGCTTAATTTCGAGTTATGTCACGTGAAAAATGAAGCCAAATAGGGCAAAAACAACCGACAAATATAATTATCCACTGCACAACCTTTTTTTTTTTTTTTTTTGCATGTCGGATTATTGGTGGTGGTAAATTTTGAAGAATTAGTTAATTATTCTTCTTCTTTTCTTTTATGAAATTCTTGATTTCACACTTCTAGATATGAAAGGACTCTAAAAGTTAACAAATAATTATCACCTATCAATGCTAATTCATCAGTTTCGCACACTAATAATAATGAAATTTTCTGAAGTTCTTCATCCCAGTTAGATAGATGGATGGTTTCTTCACCACATCTACGAGAAATTAATATAATTTGGAGGAATTTTATAAATATATCAAGGGTAATACAACTGATGAATGTATGTATGATATGTGTAATTGAATTTAATGCAACCATCACTTGTATGTTGGTTTTTTAAAATAAATATATCTATGTTAGAGCATCATTTGCTTGTTGTACAACTGACATGATACCTCTAGTGTATTTTAAAAATTTTTCATAATTTATATGAACTTCACCCGTACTAATAATAATACACTAAAGGCTCAATTCATACGAAACGGCTGAAAAATAAATATGGAAGTATACCCTCAACATATTTTCAATACAAATAATTGATGGACACTGATTTGGGCAATTAATCATTCAATTAGTTAACGAAAATTTAGATACTGATTTGGGCAGTTGATGTTAATCTAATAAATAACAAACCGCTCATTACTTGTCAAGTACATATCTCGGCAAGATCATTAATAGGATACACTATAACATCTTCATTATCCACCCAAGAGCCAAGATCGTTAATCTGCATGCCGTAGATTCTGGATTTCATAGCTTTAGCCTTAACATAAGCCGGGAAAATTTTCGAACCTCCATCTTCATCTTTGAGCCATCTAATTTTAGCCTTATGCCTCGGTCCCTCCAAATTGGGGGACAAATCTTTGGAGTATGCGCTGGTTGAAAGTTGGAATATATTTGACAGTGTTCACTTTATAAATTTACAGTTTGGAAATGTGAAAGTTGTATGGGTGGTTTTGTTTACTTTCAATACGATCTCTGCATAGTAGGTTTCATTTGGTTTTGTTACATGAAATCAGCAAGATTTTTCCAGGGAGCTCGGAACAGTTCATTTCCTTTCATGTGTTACTTTGTGATGCTCAAAACAGATTTGTTTATTTACAGCCAAACAATTTAGTTTTGAAGTGATACTGTTTTCGGTCCTTTAAATTTATTTACAGCCAAACAATTTACTAATTACGGTCAACATGAAAGGTCCTTTAATTTTTTTTAATATAAAAATCAAATAGGTAACTTTCATTTTTTTGGAAATCATTTTAATTTTCATTTTTTTCGTTTTTTTCTGTGATCCTTTCGAGTCCAAAATTATTTTTATATTTTTAATTTTTTTAAAAGATAAGTGTGTGGATAAAATCTAAATTTTCACTCAGATGACCTATAGAAAAATAAGAAAGATTTTCTTTTTCTTTTTTTTTTTAAGAACCTTGGTGAATGAGGTAATTTTATTTATAAAAGTAACATAGTAAAACGAGGATCATTGTCCATTTATTACAGGTAAATTAAAAGATACAATGCATACTAAAGTTGACGAACACCAATGCATGCATTCGAAAATTTTGGCACAAGATCCGGACTTTAGCAATTCTAGATAGAGATGCTGTAAGGAACTCCTTTCTCTTTGTCTCCATCTTTCCAATATGGCTTCAAGAGATTATATGGAAGAACCCCAGCCCCATTTCTATTCATCAAAGTGCTATCTCCATTCCTGTCATCAATAATTCCTTCAAGCTCCATCAACCTGCCACTAAACTTCTCGAATGCAGCGTTTATGACTGGATCTTCACCCCATGCTGGCTCCTTATTTTTCCCTAAGAACTCCTCATCAGGAGAATGAGTCGATAGCAAATCGAGGGTAGCTATAACTAGAATGGCTTGCTCCTGATTGGGGAAGGTATACAAAAGTGCATCTTCAGGTTTTTCAATGAATGTTTCCCAAATTTTATGAGTTGGATCTTCATCTGGCATGTTTGCTCTTGCAATAGTTGGCCTGTTGGGGAAGTAGGCTGCATATGTGTATTGGCCAAAGTTTACAGCTGCATGGTGACCAGATGCTGCCCAAATGATAGTTGTTAAGATTTCAATCAAGTCCTGAGGGGTTTTTAGGACAGGCCACCATGGTTCATCCTTTTTGTCAGTGTGTCCGACAGTTCGAATTTCAGTCCACCAAGCTTGGAGCTCATCATCAGACTCTACAAGACTTTGATCAGGATAGTAGTGGTTCACATAATCGGTAACCCATTGTTTTAAGATGCCCCATAGATCGAGACCGTCCTTGGCAAAAGGATAGTCGTCAATTGTTAGTTTTAAGCCGTGTCGAGCATTTGGATCTTCGACGGCCATTCCCCTGGGTAATCAACCCCGGAAAAGGAAAAAAAAATTACTCTTTAGATTGTGTTAACTCTGTGTGTCTAAACAACCATTTAGGAAAAAAAAAATTAATGAAATCCGTTTTACAATTGAAATAACTACTTAGAGTTGCTTGGTAATGAGGTAAGCCATGATTTTGTGAATAAATAGTTATAGTTGTTAAATAAAAGTTGAATATGTTTGATAAATATGATTTTTAAAAAATATTTTTGATAAAATTAGTAAAGATGTTATAGAATTTTTATCAAACAATTATTGGATAAAATCACTTTGGCTTAATAGTCACAACTTGTGTTTACCAAATCGACCCTTGGTGACTTTATTACCTCTTAATAAGGTCTTTGGGGAGTGCTTGTTCGTCAAACCGCCATTGCTTATCATAGATGACAGAACTCATCTCCATACAATATTCTCCAGGTGAGAATGTGCTTTCAATGACTCCACCAGCACTAATAAGTATATCCCGCCCTATAGCATTGAGCTGCAATGTGTATCGAAGATGAGGATGCAACAATCTATAGATTGGATGCATGAAACTGAGTTGTCGATTGGTAGCAATTATGTAAGGTTCTACCACACAATGACTTCTTAACCTACAAAAGAGATAGTGTTCAATAATTAATTAATCACATGCTCATTGGAAAAAAATTATAAAAAAAAAAAAACTGAACTAGGATAAATTATTACACATACCAATGGCTGACAAGCTGGTGATAGCCCGAATCATGAGCAAGAACATGAGCTTTGGCTAGCCTCCAAAGCCAGGTCTTAGTAGAATTCCAAGAACCCGG
Source organism: Citropsis articulata (assembly GCA_030449925.1). Classification (NCBI taxonomy): domain Eukaryota; kingdom Viridiplantae; phylum Streptophyta; class Magnoliopsida; order Sapindales; family Rutaceae; genus Citropsis; species Citropsis articulata. The sequence continues at coordinate 3,630,185 of JASUUH010000096.1, read as the reverse complement.
TGTATACACTTTTCTCCAATGTGGCTTGTCGTCCATTGGAGGCCGAGTTAGCTCAATGGCTAGTGGTCTCAACGTGTTATCTGGAGTTAAGAAGAATATTGTGCGGGACCCATACAAGGTCGTGTGTTCGAGTTTCCTCACTTTTTCTACATAAGGCAGAAATAGATCATGGTAATCTAACATGTACAACTTCTTTTGTTCTATAGCCTGCATAAAATCAAAGTTTAACTTAGAAATTAATTAATCGAAGGGAAACTCATATTTAATTATTGAACATATATGATTTTTCTTAGTGATTGATATAAATATAAAATTGGGTGTATAATCAGGGTCGATACCTCTTCAACAGAAATCATTGCTCCAAGTTCTTTTTCAATGATATCTTTGGTGATTGCTGATTCTTGTGGACCGTAGATTTTAGGATCAAGTGAGCTTTTCAAAGGCCATTCCTGCATGAATTTATGTAATTTTTATTCTCCAATATACCGAATCATTTTTCTGATACAATATTCATTAAACAGCTTGACTTAGGAGTTTAACCGATCAGATAATTAATTGTCCACTAATAATATTAACGGCAAGTTTCAATATATAATACCGTAATCAACTGTATGCTGCATGGATTGAGACCAGCTAGTGTTTGCCTAGCAAATTCCTCATCCCTAAACCAAAAGAATTTGTCTCCTGCAAATGACAAAACACATAATTTTTTTGGGTTCGGGCATCAAATTCCTGTGTGAGAAATTAAGAAGAGATGCTTACTCAGCATTGCCTCAGGAGCATCGAACTGGAATACTTCTTCGCCCATTTCTTTAAGTTTCTTAGCAAACCTGGCAAGTGAGTTTAAGATACCTGGTTCTGCTTCAGGCAAACTAAATCCATCTTCATTGAAGAGTTCGTCTATCTCTGTGAAGTATTCAAATTTTTTATCACCATCGAAGAATTTTTCGATGTAAGGCAACGCAGCATGAAACATTGATGTATAGTTTTTCATATTATCAAATGCTTCCTGCTTTATATCCGAAAACGTTTCATCTCTTGGCACATAAATATATTTATCTCTTTGCTCCTTCAAAGGATCTGCAATTAATATTACAAAATCGTCAAGAATCAGGAAAAATCAAAATCTTTCAATAAACGAGATATATATTATTTGCCAAACCTCCCAACTGAATCAATTCTTTTGGAGGTTAAATGTCATCTAAGTTTGTTCTAAAGAAGTCTAACATAACATCTTTAATGTGCTTCATCAATAAAATCACATGACATTGGTCCATTATCTTTATATTTATTTTTTAAACAAAAAATTGATAAAGAAACAACATATCATACTGTACCTGATTCATAATGTGGACGTCCAGTTCTGCAGCGCCTGGGATAAGGAAATTTTTTGCCACCAAGCACCGGTCGTCTTTTGTCAGGATTTCCGAGATCATTATAGACATCATAATCATATATTCTGTCAGAGCGTTGACGTACTCCTTGTCCATTGCCTCGCAAATGATGAAGCTCTTCACTTCTAAACCTCTTCAATCCATCCGGTGTTTGTGATGGCAGGTATGACTGATGGGCAAAAAAATGTTCGCATTAAACAAAAGTAATGTGATACAAACAAATCATAATAATAAAATCATATGGGACTAACCTTGTTAGCAAAGAAAATTCTCTTCGGTTGGTTTTCGTTCTTCGGTTGAATCCACGAATTACATGTTATGTTCACAGGATCACCATTTGAGAAACCGTCAAGAACAATATTCATCAAATAGATCTCAACGTGGTGCTCATTTTCCACATAAATTGCACCAACTTCTCCAAAATCTGATGGAACATTGAATGTTGATTCATATAGTTCATTTCCATGCTTATCTTTCCCTGCTTTGCTTGCATGAGCATAGATGGTTGATTTCTCTGAACCCGTAGCTGAAAAAATGTATGAAAGAACAAAACGATCAAAAACAGTTTTCATTCTTCGAGAACATTCTTGAAATTTTTCAGAACATGGAGGAAGAGAGGTAAAAATGTGAAAAAATAAAAGCTGATTTCTCAGATTCCAAAAGTTGGAGGTTAGCAGTAAGGTCGTAATAATAGTCGTACTAAGCTTTCAAAGAAAATAAAAGACAAGTTACCCAAACTGACTGTATTACAATAAGTTACCGCTTCAGGAGCTCTCTGCATGTTTTTTTTGCCCTTAAAAAAATGGCTTCATAAAATGTTTTGCAGTACTTACTGTGATCAAGCTCGGCGCTAACAAGCTCCAAGCGAAGTGTCCTGCCGAATATATAATCTTCATAATCGTCTTTCCATGATGCTTTCACAGTGACTACGGCATTAATTACGCTGACGGATTTTTCAGTAGAAGTTGCTATAGCTTCGATATTTTTACTACCAACACTGTGTCTTTTTGAGTGACAACTAACACGAACTTTGGATCCTATTTTAAGAGAAGGACTTGGCTGAACTTGACGGAAAACATGGCAATTTCCATGCAGAAATGGCTTGGAGAATGGAAATAGGGCTGCGGTAGGGGTAGAGTACCGATGAACTTGTGGTTTCAGCATTTTTTTTTTTTTTTTGGGTTTTCTGACTATAAGAAGATGCTTAAGATGTTGCTAAAGAAAAATTGACTTAATTCTAGGCTAGCTGTGAGAGACATGGGAGACCGATCCCCCCTTTATATAGAAATTTTGAGGCATAGATGAGAGATATCATCTGTTTCATTTGCCTATTTTGAGTCATGTGAGATAAAATGTATTTGGCAGTATTAATTAATTTCGTCTTTTCTGCTATTCATTTCTTGCCTTTACACTGATTGTGCGTTTACTTCTAAGGAATGGGAATGAGCATGAATGGGAATGGGCTGGTAATGAGAATGAGATTCTAATGTTTACTTGTCAAAAATAAATGGGAATGAGAATGTGCTTGGAATGTCATTGATGTGTTTACTTGGAAAAATAAATGGGAATGAGGAATGGGAATGAGAATCAATTTACTAAAATATCAACAGTATTAAATAATGTGATTTTCATGGACTAGATATATGTATAAATATTATTATAAAAATGATATTAATTAAAAAATAAAATCAATCATAATAATAATAAATGTTAATAATGATAATATTAATAAAAATAAAAATAATAATTAAATTTTATTAATATTAATTTTTATTAACATTATTATCATTATTAACATTTATTATTATTAAATTTTATTAACTTTATTATTTTAGTTATTATTAATTATTGTTAATACTATTTTTATTAATATTATCATTATTAACATTTATTATTATTATTAATATTATTATTATTATTATATTCTATTAACTTTATTATTTTAGTTATTATTATTTATTGTTATTATTATTTTTATTAATATTATCATTATTAAAATTTATTATTATTATTATTATTATTATTATTATTATTATTATTATTATTATTATATTCTATTGAATTTATTAATTTAGTTATTATTATTTGTATTAATATTATCATTATTAACATTTATTATTATTATTAAATTATATTAACTTTATTATTTTAGTTATTATTATTTATTCTTATCATTATTTTTATTAATATTATCATTATTAACATTTAATAATAATATTATTATTATTATTAAATTTTATTAACTTTATTATTTTAGTTATTATTAATTATTGTTAATATTATTTTTATTAATATTATCATTATTAACATTTATGATTATTAAATTTTATTAACTTTATTATTTTAATTATTATTAATTACTTTTAATATTATTTTTATTAATATTATCATTATTAACATTTATTATTATTATTTAATATCATTTTTATAATAATATTTATACATGTATCTAGATAATGAAATTACATTATTACTATAATTATTAAATTTATTAACTTTATTATTTTAGTTATTATTAATTATTGTTATTATTAGTTTTAATAATGATAATATTAATAAAATAGTAATAATAATTAATAATAACTAAAATAATAAAGTTAATAAAATTTAATAATAATTATTATTATTATTATTATTATTATTGTTATTATTAATGACATTTAAAATAATAAAATTATTTGTGATTTGAACAAGGGTAATTTAGTAAATATGAAAAAATTATAAGGATAGAAAAATAAATTTATGTTTCATTCCCATTCCCACATTTTCATTCCCAACCCCCCCATGGGAATGGAATTCCCATTACTTATTCCCAAATTATATGGGATCCACACATTTTATTCTCATTCCCAAATTACATTTTGCCAAGTAAACATAGGTTTCATTCTCATTCCTCCATTCCCATTCCCCATTCCCATGAAGTAAACACACCATGATAGTAGGAGAAATTCTAGAATACATCAAAAGTACTATATCAGTGATAAAACAAGTAAATAATATTATGACATGTGTTCATTTATTTTAAAAAATCATCATGCATATGATCTTTATATTAAATTCAACTACACATGTCATGTATGCACCAATTTGTAGTCATATAATAAGTAAATAATATTATGACATGTGTGTATTTATTTTAAAAAATCATCATGCATGTGGTAATTATATTAAATTCAACTACACATATCATGTATGCATCAATTGGTTGTAATATATGAGAGGTATTCTAAAATTTCTCCTGACAGCATAATATGAAGGCACACAAAAAGTCTAATAATTGACTCAAACCTTTCGCTTGTGGAAATTTGGAAATATATTAATTAATCTTGTTATTAATTACAACACTAGCTCGATATATGAGTGCATACAAAAAGTCTAATAATTACACCCGATCACTTTAGGTACCTTGAACCTATTTTCAATTTGCGAGGAGTTCCAAATTTCGCTTTGTGTATTGTTTATTTTTCTTTCCCTTTAGGCTGCTCAATTATACTCTTTCGCTTTAACTCTATTTCTGGATAAAAATATTAAAATTATTTATGAAAAGTTCTTCTGTCTTGAGCAGATTTTATATGGTTTCTTCATCACATCTCTTAGGAATATATATTTTGTTAAAATGTATTGATATGGAGTCTGCAAACTTCTATTCCCATCATTATGTAACTAGGTTTTTTGGCTTATCCTTGTCATATGTAAAAGTAGTGAGAGCTGCATGAATTTGGCTTGATATAAAAACTCATGTGCCTAAGTCATACTCAAACACTAGCTCAAGGGTTGAGAATTGACTCAAACTTATATTATTGGCACAATAACAATTCTCAACCAATATAGATAATATCCTCAACACCTCATTCTATTTTTCTTCAGTACTATTGTAGTACAGAATTAATTAGAAGGTTTTGGAGTTTATGTGCTTTTAATATATTAAAATGCATCCTAGATTAATATGGTAGTCAATCAAACTAAATATGTGCCTAAAATTCTGGTTTTACATCTTTTTCATATTTTCCCGTTTAATTAGACCTACATTAGGTTTTTTTAAAATTAAAAAGAAATGTTAATTATTAAGCAAAATTACATTAGGTATGCGTTTTAGTTTTCCCTTTTTTAAAAAATTATGATTTGGTTTCCTATGTGAGTTAATTTAGGAAAATGAAGTTATCTCAGTACAAAGGGCAAAGAACACCTACATCCCCAAGGATTGAAAAAATAGTCATGCAAACCCCAAGTTTTGAATAAGGGAAATAAAAATTCCTTTGGACCATAATAGTCTTTTTAGATAGTAACTAAAGAAATTGACTTTAAAAATATTTAATAGATACAAATATAATTTAGATAGTTTAATTTTTGTAGCAGACTAATAATACTAAAAAATATTTTAATATATTAAATAAATTTTAAAATCTAATTATTCTATTTATTTTAATAATATATATGTATTTATTATAACCATTTTCAATGAATCTTTGGTTTAAATAGATTCTGCAATTAATAAAAATATATCTCATATATTAATAATATCAAAATATTTTATATAATATTGAAAATCATTTATTTTTTATTTATTACAAAATTTAGTCTAATATAATATAAGATTATAAAGTATTAAAACATTTTTCAAAATATTAAAATTATTTTAAAATATATGCGTTGTTACATTTATTTAAATATTATATTTTTATTTATTATAAAACATTGGACTCAATTTTTTTTAAGTTAATATAGTCAAAAGATATTATAGTTAAAATAGGGTCTTTGTTTCTAAGAATTTAGAAGAGTATTTTCTTAAATTTTAGAGGAATAAGTGTTTTTTTTTTTCCTATTAAAAATCGAGACGTATGTTTTTATTGTTTAAGAAAGTATTGAATCCAATAAATGCACGTGTATCACGAACCCATACATTTATTATGGACCGACAAATTTAGGCTTAGATGGTTCCAGCTCACGCGTCCATCAATTGGTAGTCAGTGGTTGAGCAGTGCCATTTAATTGATCATGAGTTAAAGTCTTTGCAGAGGGCGATGACAGTCTTTGCGGAGGACAAGTCCATTACTTGTTTTCTCTGTACACGAGGGACCCGATGCACGGACCACCACGTTTATGTAATAAATAGGTTACCACCTTGTAACAGTAAAGCGTCTCATTTAAACGTTTTTAGATAGGTTGACTGATATTGTTTGGGTGAATTCAGAATTCCGAAAGAGTTTTCCCGGGCTAAATTTTGATGTTGGAAGAGCATGTAATAATATTACAGCTAACAAGCACATAAATTTTTTTGACTCATTCTCTATAATTATTTGAAGGCTATGGTTTGAAATTTAGCTCTCATTAGAATTTAGAGCCCAAGAGTTCCACGAGGATCCATGATGATATTGACCCGGCAATTATGTCGACAGGTGGTGGAAGCTAATCAGGCATTGGGATGGAGTTATCACCTCTAGACTAGTGAGAAAATCTTTTGGTCAGCTTGGGGCTATACCGAGAACAGAACGACGAGGATGCACAAATGAATGCGCGCGTCTGAAGTTCAAAGTAAAAGAAATTTTAGAGTACATCAAACTGTTGGGATTACTGATTTCAAATGTGAACATAAAAAGATGGATCGAATACTCTTCTCTGTTCAGTCCACATCAACCTGTTCAGAATTCATCGATTTTTGGGATATCCCTAGTGGAAAATGTTAGGTAGGGCTCAATAAAACACAGCGTATTGTTTAAGTCAGTAACTACGGAAAAATAGCATAATCGTAGTTATTTAAAAAAAAAAAAAATGGAAACGTGTAGTCGTGGAGTCAAATGCTTTAATGCTGTGTTTACTTACTGGAGTGGGAGTGTGGAGTGCGGATTCCTCCCACTCCAGTGTTTACTTACCTATTTTAGAGGGAGAGTGAGAGTGGGATTTCGTGGAGCCCACCCCTTTTTGAAGTGGGGAGTGAAATTCCCACTTCCATGGGAGAGGTGGGAGTGGGAATCCACTCCCCCTCTTTCATTTTTACCCCTTTTCAAAAAAATTAAATAATATTTAATAAAATAATATTATATTTATTTAAATCATATTATTATTTTATTTTATAAATCATATTAATTAAAAATAATAATTTATATTGAATCTAAGTTAAAATTACTTAAAAATAATATTATTATACTTACAGAGAATTAATAAAATTAGTATGTATTCTTTTTATTTGAAAATATAATGTTATTATATTTATTTAAAAATACTAGTATTATATTTATTTAATATTAATAATTAATAATAATCAATATTTTATTCTAAAAAATTAATTTTATATTATTAATAATAACGTTCCATTTGTGCTGTTCTTAATAATAACTTTTTATTTACATAATTAAAATTAATAAAAAATTATTTATATAATTAAGAATATTATTAATTATTATTAATTTTTAAATATAATAAAGTAATTATTTTTTTAAATCTATTTTTTATTAATTTTATAATTAAAAACTATAATTCTTTAAATAAGGGTAAAATTGTAATTTAAAACTATTTACTCTCAATCCAAGACAATGTAAACACATAAATTGGATTCTGATACTCTCACTCCAATGTAAATAAACAACCTACTCCCACTCCCACTCCATACTCCCAATCTCAGGATTCCCACTCCTCAGGATTCCCACTCCAATCCAAAATGTAAACGCTACATAAATCTAATGACTGATTCACAAAAGACAAAATGGGGTTACTTATACCCAAAAGAACACGCAGCTGGACTTTTTTTTTGGGCTACACTACAAAGAATCAAGCAATCACATTCCTATCCAATTTCGGAGAGAAAATTTAAAAAAAAAATGCTTTAAATCTGGAGTTATTTAAAAAAAAATGGAAACGTGTAGTCGTGGAGTCAAATGCTTTAAATCTAATGACTGATTCACAAAAGACAAAATGGGGTTAGTTATACCCAAAAGAACACGCAGCTGGACCTTTCTTTTTGGGCTACACTACAAAGAATCAAGCAATCACATTCCTATCCCATTTCGGAGAGAAAATTTAAAAAAAAAATGAAAATGTTTTAAATCTAACAACCGATTTACAACAAGACAAAACGGGGATAGTTAGCCTGAAGACGAAATAGCGGACCTTTTTTTTTAATTATATTTTTAGCTACACTACAAAGAATCAAACAATCAAATTTGTATCTCGAGTCGGAAAAAAAAAAGGAAAAAGAACAGAAAAAAATATGTACCTAAAAATTGATGAAATTTTAATTAATTTAATTAGCAAGTTGCCTTGTTTTTCTATAACAAGTCCAAGTTGCCCTGCAGCTGTTTGATTCCTCCCAAATAATAATAATAATAATAATAATAACAATAATAATGAGTACTATCTCATTGCAGTATTCAAACTCTCTAAGCATGCGGTGATAAGGAAATTAAAAGTTAGGGTTTTAATTTTTTTTAAAGTATATGTAAGTTGAAATCTTATTCTCCAAAATTTTACTGCCTGATACATAATGATCTCACCGACTGTGCCATAAATGACCGGCAAATAGGTGTAGGTCGTACAATTTCTGTTTGTATAATACTAGCCCCAACAATTGCAATTAGATACTTCTATTTACAGATTGTCATTGAGAAGGCATCTTGTCAACATTCAACACTTTGCCTTATCTTATGTTTGTAACTTTCTTCACTGCACATGCTTTGTAATTGCGTGCATCACATGGCCGTAACTAAGAATCCTTAGCTTCAAATTTCGAAGCATTTATTATTTAGAATTTTAAAAAAAAGATATATTACTACAATCAAAGAGATCTATTGATCACAATTAGGAATTTGATAAGACATTAACATTGATTAATTTTATTATAGTACAATCTAAATTTCAATTCCTACATTAAGATATATATGTCTCTAATAAATAATATTTACGAATATATTTATTCTACCCACATTTTTATAAAAATATACATATAAATCTGCGTCTGCCTATAATCTGAGAGAAAAAGAAATCTGAACACCAACGTGTAAAGGCCCCAATTGATGCCAAAAAGTGGGTACCAGGCTGATGGCCTTCATCACATAATTGTTTAAAGAAATTCGTCCATTTTGTTTTGTTTTGTTTGTTAAAGTCTTGGACGAAAGCACAACTCCATCTCGTGTATCACGCATCAACATGCCGCAAATGGACCAGTAAAATTAGGGTTTGGCTACAATGCCGGGCATTGAAGCCCCGGCACCATGCCGGGCTCTCTTTGTCTTTGGAAATGGCAGCCAAAGATAACCGGTTGCACCAAGTTTAAAAAAAATAAAAAAAATAAAATACAATATAAAAATGAAACAATTATATAAAATGCCAAAAAATAATAATTTATAATATAAATAATAGTAAAAAATAAAGAAATATGAAATAAAAAAATTATATAAAATGTCAAAAAATAATAATTTATAATATAATTAATAGCAAAAAAAATAAAGAAATAAAAAATGAAAAAAATAGTATTTCATGTTTAACGTTAATTATTACATGTCGAACGTCACTATTTCATATTTGACGTTACATGTTCCATATTTTAAATAAAACTAAAATAAATAATATTCCCGAATATTCTCTCCTATTTCATGTTTGACGTTCAAGTTGCAAAATTTACGTATTCAATTGCATGCTTACCGTGAAGGGTTGGAAGTTACATGTTTAACATCTGTGGTTGCACGTTTGACGTAATTGTTTCATATTTGACGTTGATGTTGCATGTTTTGAATAAAACCAAAATAAAGAATATTCCCGAATATTCCCTCCTGTTTCATGTTTGACGTCCAAGTTACAAAATTTACGTATTCAGTTGCAAATTTACCGTGAAGGGTTGGAAGTTGCATGTTTAAGGTCCGTGGTTGCACGTCTGACGTAATGATTTCATGTTTGATGTTAGATGTTGCATGTTTTGAATAAAGCCAAAGTAAAAAATATTCCCGAATATTCTCTCCCGTTTCATGTTTGACGTCCAAGTTGCAAAATGTACGGGATCAGTTGCATCTTTACCGTGAAGGGTTGGAAGTTGCATGTTTTACAGCCGTGGTTGCACGTCTGAGGTAATGGTTTCATGTTTGACATTAGATGTTGCATGTTTTGAATGAAGCCAAAATAAAGAATATTCCCGAATATTTTCTCCCGTTTCATATTTGACGACCAAGTTGCAAACTCTACGTGATCAATTGCATATTTACCATAAAGGGTTGGAAGTTGCATGTTTAACGTCCGTCGTTGCACGTCTGACGTAATGGTGTCATGCTTGACGTTAGATGTTGCATGTTTTGAATAAAGCCAAAATAAAGAATATTCCCGAATATTCCCTCCCGTTTCATGTTTGACGTCCAAGTTGTAAAATTTACGTATTCAGTTGCAAATTTACCGTGAAGGGTTGGAAGTTGCATGTTTAAGGTCCGTGATTGCACGTCTGACGTAATGATTTCATGTTTGACATTAGATGTTGCATGTTTGGAATAAAGCCAAAATAAATAATATTCCTGAATATTCTCTCCCGTTTCATGTTTGACGTCAGAGTTGTAAATTCTACGTGATTAGTTGCATATTTACCGTGAAGGGTTGGAAGTTACATTTTTAACGTCTGTGGTTGCAAGTCTGACGTAATGGTTTCATGTTGGACGTGAAATGTTGCATATTTTGAATAAAGCCAAAATAAAGAATATTCCCGAATATTCCCGAATATTCTCTCTTGTTTCATGTTTGACGTCCAAGATGCAAAATGTACGTATTCAGTTGCATATTTATCGTTTCACGTTTGACGTCCAATTTTTTGTAATTTGAAGATAAATTCAGCAATGAAATGGAAGATAATGAGGTTTAAGAGGGATATTGAGTTTCAAATCGGAAAAAAAATCACTAACTATGAAGAAATTTAGAAAGAGAAAATATGTTTGAAAACCTAGATTTTGATTTCCAATCTAGTGACTTTGATGTTGAAAATGGGGTTGAGAGATGCTTGTGGATACAATAAGGGATGGGGATTGAGTTTTATGAACCAATTTGGAGTGAAAACAAGTAACAATGGTGAATTTTGGCGTGAGAAAGAGTGAGAACCGAAACGGTTTTTAGACAGAAAGGGAGATTCGGTTTGCCGAAATTAATAAGAAAATAAACATATATTATATAAGTTTCCGGCTAGCGGGTTGTGATAACCGATTAGCCGATTGTGATAACCCGTTAGCCGGTTTCGTCCAGAACATGTCTTCAACAGATTCGGTTATCCGGATTTTCAAAGCCGGAAAGCCAGTTTCGACCAGTGAATTTCAAGAGCAGATTTGGTTATCCGGATTTCCAAAACTGAAAAGCCGGTTTCGACTAGTGAATTTCAAGAGCAGATTCGGTTTTATTTTGAGTGGCCATAAAAAAGTATCAATATTTTCTAACTCCTTTCCCCATTGCAAGGTTCCATGGTACCAGTTCAAATGTTTCTGCATTTGGACCTCGAAAAGGCATTAACTTGTTTATGAATTTCATTTTGTGTATTAGTCTATAACTATTTCTTCGAGTACCTGATTAGGTTACTGTGTTTGTAGAAATTAAGTATTGAAATACGGCCTAAAAGTTGATAGTTATTTAAATGGTAGAAAACGAATCGGTTACTGGGCCTTCTCGCTTACTGTTCAGTTCAACGTCCCTTGCCTGCAAAGTTGTAGAAAGCATTTTTTAGCTTCACACACAGAACTCTGTTATGATTCTTTCTCTCTCTCTCTCTCTCTCTCTCTCTCTTATTAGAAAGCCAAGAACAAAAAAACTAAAGAACAAAAGCAAATCAATGCCTTGTATATATGGACAGCGGGAGTACATTTTCTTTTGCAACAAGCCTTACCGTGTTTATCCACTTCCTTCAGTGGTCAAGAGAACAAGTCGTTAGATTTTCTAAAAATAACTGTTGAGGAACAAATCCAGGGAGGGAATTTTTTGTGAGTTGACCAAAGTGATCCGATCCTTTGACTTAAGCCCTTTTTCGAGGTATGTAATCTAGTTGCTCTTCTTCATGTTTTTTTTATTTTAGAGGGAGAAAATAGAACCAAAATAGGCACACAAAATTCATTCTCTTTTAGCTGCATTATTTGAGATACTGTTTGTACGAAAATTAATCAACTAAGACCTAGTATGTGACTGGATTTGCTCATTAATTATCTAAGATAGCTTCCTCTGCAAGAGCACATTGAAGCATATATGTAGTACAGGGTAGATGTTTTTGTTATTATGTACACACTGCATTTAGGTTAAATCACTAAAATCTTTTCTCTACAACAGGTGCTCCTCATTCTCAATCTTTGGCAGTGAAGTCAGGCTCTGCTGGCTTCTAAGGAATTAGTGGAGGCAGTAACCTCTGCGGCAATCCAGTACCACTGGAACCATCCTACCGCAACCGTAACAGGTGTAATAGATTGGCAGCAAATTTTGACGCATACATGGTGGCACCAAGGCTCGTTGAAGTCCCAGCCTCTATTGCCAAAGCATCTTGCAGTCTGTTTTCAACTTCTTGTAAGGATTGAGCAAGCTTCTTTTTACTGTGCCGATGCCCTGCTGCTTGTATAAAGCATATTGCCCATGTCCTCCACTACACCGAGTGGAACCTGAAACCTTCCCCCAATAAGTGAAGTGTGCAACAATATATAGTAATTATATTTTATAAAATCCCTACTATAACGGTCATTTATGCAATAAATTCAAAAAAGGCTTGTCTGAAAACGTGTTGAAGCTGCTTGCTATGAAGACGCAGAAACTGAAAGGCAACAAACTTCAAGTCATCAGCCATGAGAGCAAAAGCTTCAACCTCTATTAGAGCTTGTACGGTCCTAGTTGAAAGAGGAAGATTGGAAGATGATTGGGGATCCAATGCTCATGTAAGAAGTGCTTCTCCATAGAAATCACCAGCCTTGAGATCCCAGTAAAGATGGCGCTTAATATCTCTTCTGAGATCTTCAAGGAGATTACGAAGCAAACCCTCTTCCTCAACACCTCTTGTTTCTTGCCATTTATACTGTTCATACCGCCTAATTCTGTCCCTCAGACTTTCGGGGAGCATACGGTGGGACATCCACTGTTCTGCATCTTGCCTTTTCACTCTCATTTCCTCTACTCTTATAGTTGTAGATTCTAGATATTTTTGCAAAAGCAGAAAAGGAAACAATGATTAGCATTTCATCAAATCACGCACCGTGGCAGGTTTCATTTAGAATGGAATGAAAATATCTGTTTTGTGTGCTTTCTTCAATGAAATTATGCAACAGATCAAAAGAGCAGAGCATAATCTCAGTAACGAGAACACTACTGATAGAATAAAGTAAAGACATCATACTGTTACATGGATGTTTTAGACAATCTAAATGAAAAGTAGATGCAGAAGGAGAGTTAAGCTTATATCTGATTGGTGTATATGCTTACAACATTATTTCAAAAAAGAATTTGTTACCTGCATATTGCCAATAAGTAAGGCAAAAAAAAAACAATCCAGAAATGGATATGAAGATGGCAAAAAAAACCTCCCCAACAAAAGTGCTTGTTTTGAGATTTTGGTCTAGGGAACTGTAAGATAAAGCAAGTCAGAAGCACATTTCAAATAAACCTTTCTTACATATCATATGGGCATACTAACCTAAGATTACGCAAAGCCCACCAAAAGTAGTAAAAGAATTTCTTCAGAAAATCATGTTCCTCCACCACCCTTGATTAGAGAGCATCGATAGATATTCCAAAGTTGAAGACGGATGAATTCTTTATCTCATCTGGACTTATAAACGGACATGAATCGTGCAGCAGTGTATTATTCGATCTAGGGATTTTTTTATAGTACAAATTCGTAATACATTTACTCGTATCATTCAACTTCCGACATACGTCACGCCAGCAAAAGAAAATGTACTCCCTCGATGTGTATCTAATCTCATTAACAAATCTACAAATTTATGCTTTAAATCATGGGGAGCCAATACCGAAGTACTTGCTTATTAGAATTAAGGCATTGTGATTCAAGATGGTTTCCAAATTCCATCATTCACGCATAATTTTCCAAACCATCAAACAAGCAACTTCAAAGCAATACATATCATAGAAAAAGAAATTCAAGCAAAACCAATCTTTAGACAAATTGTTGTGCAAATTTTATTGAACTCGCAAATGCACGAATCTATTGTAGAATAGATTAATGGTGACGAGTGTCGATCCCACGAGGAGGTTGATTTTAATTATGTGTAGAATTAATTTTCTTAAATGGGCGGTTGGATTTGTGGTGAAATTAATTTAAACTTTGCTAGAAATTAAATTGGAATGGCAGGAATAACTTAAACTGAAAACTATTGAGATAAAGCACTTGGGTATCCGGATCTGCATCAACATGCTCCATGGGCTAAATATTTCTTATTAATGCCAATTAAATCATGAGGGGGGATTCCACACCTCATGAACCACGCTCAAATAAATATGGTGCTAAGGGCTTATCGTGCCAAATAATAATAACCTTGTACTAGGGTGCTGGTTTAACCAGGGGGGTATCTAGACAAGACTATTATTATTTGTCGACGAAAAGTCAAAATAACCACAAATATTAAAGGGGAAGAGAAAGTAAATTTACTAAATTAAGCCCATGGAACATGTTGAGACTTCACCTTCAACCTAAGCTTAAAAAGAAAATTAGCTACTGATTTTTTAACTAGGGGTAAAATGAGAATTTATTAAAATACGTAGAAAATACAAGAAGGAGAAGGAATTACAAAAATCTAAGCTTAGAAATAAATTCAGGGGTATCAAATTAGGGGGGAAGCTCCTTTTTATAGATACATTGAGTGAATCGTGACCATCGAGCCAACAAATCAAGATCATGCTTAGTTATCAACAACAATCAACGTTTGAACAATAACACGGTTTGACCATGGTTTGCACAGTAACGCGGTTTTACACAGTAATACTATTTGTACAGTAACGCGATTTGAATAGTAAATAATCCCATGTATGTGCACGCACTCATACACGTATTTTACTCCAATCGAATGTCGCCACGCATCGATCCACAAGACATAAGATAAGAAATTTAGCCCAATAAGATCGTGACACATCATCGGTCAATACCACGTCATCGGTCAATACCACATAAGCCCGAAGTTTCATTAATTTGATGTGATAATCGCTTAGACCGTATTGATTCAATATCGATCTCTTCATTGTTGAAATTAATAATATTCTTATGCCAATAGTTTTCTTATTGATTGAAAATTCCGACTTTTTAAGGTAACAAATTAATTATTGTAAATGATACTTAAATTTACAATATTAAAGGATAAAACAACGTCTATGCTTTCATGTTACTTTACTTTATTTTTAACACGTGTAAAATAATTTACCATACATATTGTAAAACTAATTACATATTTTATTATTAATTTTTTAAATCAAGGTGAATTTTGTAAAAGTTAGAGAAGAAACAAATATACCATTAGGATTTGATTTCACTAAACAGTGCATTTACAATCATAAAAATAAAGAAAGAAAAAAAAAAGTAATTTTGAGTTATGAAGATAGAAATTATGTAATAAGAATAAAATAATTAAAGATTTTAAGATTTGTATGCATTTCATAAATTGAAACTTAAAAGAAATATATTTTTAAGGTAACAAATTAATTATTGTAAATGATACTTAAATTTATTGAAATCGACAAGCATGACGAGTGTGACTCGACGCATCATTTGAATGATGCGTCGTTTATCATTATATAAGTATATGACATGACATCCACCAACAAGAAATGGAGACGGCTAGGGATGGCAAAAAAATTCGGACCCGGATGAACCCGGATAATCCGGTCCGGGTTGAACCCGTACCGGATCATAAAAAAATCCGGATCCGGAATAGATTTTATTAACCCGGATATATCCGGGTCCGGTTCCGGGTTTGGGTAAACCCGGATATCCGGAACCCGGACCCGGATTATTTTATTTTTAATATTTAATTAATTATTTTAATTATTATTTATGAGTATAAAAAGCAAAAATGAGAAAAACAAAACAAACCCTACGTCCCACAGCCGCCTGATCTATTCCTATTCATTCCCCAAAATTCAACAAATGAATTCAACATCATCACCGTCGCCCGATTCATCATCACCCATCAATCATTGGCAACACAACATCGCCACCAAGGCCACACGTCTCTGCAAGTTTAAAGAATGGACTTAACACCAAGGCAGAGAAGTCTTGGAAGCAATTGAAGGAAAAGAAGAACATGGTCAAGATCTGTGGTGTAAAGAAGACCAAGACCTCAGATGCTGCCAAGAAGAAGTGAGCAATCCATTCTGTCCCAAAGCCTGACTTTTTATGATGGAGCTGTATGATAAGTCTTTTTCGGTATAATTTCTGGAATAAAATATATTGTGTTGTGGATTTAGTGTTTATGTAGTTATATTTTCAGATTTTGAGTATTAAAAAAAATAGATTTATACTAAGATTTTAGTTGTTGGAATCATTGGGTTTTATTTCCAGTTTACATTATTCCCCATCTTCCTCGCCCAAGAGCTTCAGAATCGCCAAGCACCCTAAAAGCCGCATGATTGATTTTTTTTTTTTTTTAAATGAAAACAAGATCCTATCCGAATCCGGTTGAACTGCATCGACCCGGAGCCTAAAAATCCGGGTTTATATCCGGGTCCGGTTTGTTAAATTGTCATCCGGGTCCGGAACCGGAAAGCCTAAACCCGGACCCGGACCCGGATTTTGCCATCCCTAGAGACGGCAGAACATCGAAATCAATTTTCAAAATCGACAAGCATATGCATGCGCCGGCAAATAAATGGATGACGCGTCGTTTACCCTTCATAAAGTAATGACATCACATTCGCCAATATAACAAATTGCCAATTTATCATTATCCTCCATTTCTAGAACCGACAAGCATAACCCGTATGCGCGGCGCATTGATGTAACGACGAGTCGTTTATCATTTATTACCAAACAACATGTCATTCATTTATTTAACCTGTAAACGACCTGTCATATATTTGCTTGGCCTGAAAAATGGTAAACAGAATTATGAAGCCCGTATTTCATAATTGGGTGTCTCAAACAATTTCCAACAGCCTTAAAAGTGACTATAGTTTATGGACAACAAAATATCTAACATCCCTTCCCCTTGTATTTGTGATTTTCACCAAATAGATTCTTAACTTTGATCTTTGATACATAATTCCACTTATTGATAAATTATAGAGTAATAATATAGCTATAAAATCTTGTACAATTTTTTTTATACAAACTGATGTGATGTGCTATGATTTAATTGGTTGGACTAAATATCTCTTGGTCCATATGATTTGTTTTTATTATATTGTATTTTTATTCAACTAACGAGTTAATGCTAAATTAATTTATACAAAATACATTTGTACAAGAATTTATGGATATATCATCACTCTAAATTATATGTTGATAGGTTTTAAACTTTAGAAACTATTGTTGGTTTGTCAATCCAATTGAAGCGCCTTCATGGCCAACAATCTTTTTCATCTTCCTTTAAACTATAACTAATATTTAAAGTTATAAAGATTATTATAAAAATTAAAAACCTAACTGTTCTCTTTATATTGAAACATCTTTTTTGTGTATGTGTTGGAACATCTTCTTTTTTTTAGGGATTACTTGATTTTAGGAGATTTCTTAAACTTAATTTTATTTTTAATAAAGCTTTTCATGGTTATGAATGTTGTATTCATTTTATTATTTTAATTAATTGTATTTATTTATCATCAAAATCAATCATATCATAATAACAAAATATTTTTCGTTTACAAAAATTAAAGGCCATATACGATTAAATAGGTTTTGAATCTCTGATTTATTTATTTATTTATTACTATTACTTTTTTTTTTTGGGTGGGGGAGCTAAACCGTCAAGATTTGCTTAATTTGATTATAAATATTGGAATGTAATAAGTCATTTTCTTTTTCATAAAAGATAAGGTTAGACATGAGGGTAAAGAATCCGCATATCCAACACACATTTCATTGTTATGTGTTTTATAAGAAATTTTAAGGGCTGCTAATAGCCCAACTCAATTTGAAAAGCTTAAAAAGGGCTGCTCTTTTGACCTGAATTGGGCCTCCTGTCACTTGCTTTATAAAAGAATATGAAGGCCCATTGAGTTCGACTAGCTCTTCCCCTAACCCCACTTTGTGTTAAGTCACTAATTTGTTGAGCTTTTAGTAGCCCTCTAATAATCTCATTAACCCCATATTCTGAATGCATCCATTAATTAAAGAACTAAAATTATTCTTTTTACTAATGACACTTAAATTCCTTAAATAGTCTTAACCTCTTCCTTATCATTGAACCTTAAAATTACTTTTAAAAATTAAAAACTCTTATGAGCAGTATTAATATCCAATCACATATAGAAGTCATATTAAAAATAAAAATTGATATAGAAGTCAATGATCATAATTTTTTATAGGCAATAAACAAACTTTAAATAAGAAGGCACCATGACTAATGAACCTACACTCTTCCTTAGTTGGCTTTTCATTTATCTATTTATTTTATATTCATTATTAACCTTGGAAAAAGATTTCATATGGGCCTCTAATTGATCCAACCAAAGCAGGCTCGTTGCTTTATCACTCAATTCGCTCTCTCTGTTTTGTTTTTTTTTTTTTTTTTTGGGGGAGAAAAATAATTCCTTCCCCTTAAAATTATAAGGGTGTATAGAATTTTTGTGATTTCAATCGAGATTAAATGTCTAAATATATAGCAGTGGAGTTTTATAAGAATTTTTGACAAGTCCCAATACTATCACTTGTTCTTAAAAAAATTCTTTATTTCAAATATTATTTTAAATTTGCATTTAAAATAAGATTATTTTTCCATTTTAATTAAATATTGTGTAACGAGTTACAATTATTTGTTAATTTCAAGTAACTAAGGCATAATTGTTGATCAAGTGATGCTACTGAAGATGAAAGAATTTGATCCATATGTTAGTTACCCAGAAATAAAAGAGGTTAGTTGGTTGAATTTCCCTTCTTCAAAGGTTTACGGCAAAATACTTATCCAACTCCAATCCAATTTTATTAGGGATAAAAACTTATCAAACTGTGTTAAAATTTGATAATTATTAACTAATATTTGAAATGACATGGGGGTGTTACGCATATTATCTTGTGTCACATGACAAATTATACATCATTTGAAATGAAAACTTTGTTAATGCTTAACACTAGGATCATTGGTAATTAACATGAAAGACAGAGAATTAATTATTTAATAATATAACATCGACGGCAACAATTAACTGCAATTTATTTTATTCATCCTTGAACTCATTCTCAAAAGTTTGTTCACACAACGTTCGAGCGATTGCAACAACATTTTCAACTCTAGATAGAGATGCTGTACGGAACTCCTTTTCCTGTAACACCAGGTTCCGAAAATGGCTTCAAGAGCTCATATGGCACCATCCCAGCTCCGTTTCTATTCCTCAACTTGGGATCTGCATTCCTTGCATCAATAATCCCTTCAAGCTCCATTAACTTGCCACTAAACTTTTCAAATGCTGCATTTATAACAGGATCCTCACGCCATGCTGGCTCTATTTCTTTTCCTAAATACTCCTCATCAGGAGAATGAGTCGATAAAACATCAAGAATGGCCATAACTTTGGTAGCTTGAATCTGGGAAGGGAAGGTATTCAAAAGTGCACTTTCAGGTTTTTCAAGGAAGAATTTCCATTGTTCATCAGATGGATCTTCAGTGGCAATGTTGCATCTTGCAGTGGTTGGCCTATTGGGGAAATAGCCTCCGTAAATGTATTGGCCGAAGTTAACAGCCGCATGGTGACCAGATGTTACCCAAACAATAGTTGTGATGATTTCAATTAAATCCTGAGGGGTTTTCAAGACAGGCCACCAAGGTTCATCTTTCTTGTCACCGTGTCCCACAGTTCGAATTTCAGTCCACCAAGCTTGGAGCTCTTCATCAGATTCTACAAGGCTTTTATCAGGGTAGTAGTGATTAACATAATCGGTAACCCATTGTTTTATGGCATCCCAGAGATCAAGGCCATCATTGGCAAAAGGATAGTCTTCAATTGTTAGCTTCAAGCCATGTGGAGCACTTGGATCTTCAACAGCCAATCCCCTGGATAAATATCCGGGCAAAAAAATGAAATAAATCCATTTTTTGTTTAATGTATTTCGTATAACAAAATAGCCCGGTGACTTACCGGCTAATTAGGTCTTTGGGGAGTGCTTCATGGTCAAAGCGCCATTGCTTGTCATAGGCAACAGAGCTGAATTCCATAGAGTACTTTCCAGGTGAGAATGAGCTTTCAATGATTCCATCAGCATTAACAAGAGCTTGTCGAGCTAAAGCATTGATCTCCATTGTGTATCGAAAATGAGGAAGCAACACTCTATAGATTGGATGCATCACGCTGAGTTGCCGATTGGTTGCTATTACGTAAGGTTCTGTGCAACAATGAGTTCTTAACCTGCAAAGAGAATAAGCAACTATATTAATATTTAAGGTCTTATATGCATTGCTCTGGGTGTTGGTTTGCTTAACTGTTAAATGTTAGAGACATAATCCTCCATTAGGCAAGATTGAATCTTGAATTAAGTACATGGGTTTGGGACAATTATCAACTCTTGAGGTAGTATTTGAGTATGAGTTAAGTCTTTAGGCTCCTATAATAAAAGTCTGGCATTCATGTAAGGGTAGTACAAGAGGAGGGGTTTGTGGGGGCAGATATATGGTATTCAAGCCCTGCTCACATGTGTGAAAAATGAATTGTGTTGTCATCGGGCTAATTATATATTGAAGAAACAAAAAGTCTAATATGCCACTTAATACCATATAAGTCAACTACATAATATCAAGAGAAATTGCACATACCAATGGCTGACAAGCTGGTGATAGCCAGCATCATGAGCGACGACATGAGCTTTGGCCAGCTTCCAAAGCCAGCACTCGGTAGAGTGCCAAGCAGGTAAAAACACTTGTTTCCATTGTGGCTTACCATCCATTGGAGGCCGAGTGAGCTCAATAACTATTGGTCTCAATGTGCCGCCTGGTGTTAGGAAGAAAATTGTGCGAGATCCATACAACGTTGTGCCTTTGAGTTGTCTCACTTTTTCCACATATGGTAAAAATAGGTCGTGGTAATCTAAGATGAGCAACTTCTTTTGTTTTATAGCCTGCATAAAACATAGTGTTTACAAATTAATTGACTGAAAGGAAATAATTCTGGGTCACTTTTTCTTGTTAATTTATATTTCAGAATGATCATTCGTATACCTCTTCAACAGATATCATTCCTCCAATTTCTTTTTGAATCAATTCTGTGGTAATTGCTGATTCTGGTGGACCGTAAGTTTCAGGATCGAGTGTGCTTTTCAACGGCCATTCCTGCACAATTTCATGCAATTTTTAATCTTCCTGCTGTTACAACTAATGCCAGTAGGCATATCAATGAATCAGGCAAATGCTTTATCCTATGATAATGATATTGCCAAATAGAATCACTTCTTCGATATTTTATCAATAAAAGCACTTGACCCCAAAAGTGAGATGGCATAATTTATTAATATTCTGGCAAGAAAATTTGATAGAATTATGAAAGAAATAGTGGTAAATCGGTGCCGGTTTATTCTATTAACTGATAAATACAATAAATCTGTACCGATTTATCATTAAATCAGTAAGTGCTTTGTCTCCTTAGTATTTTTCCTAGTAAAAAGACCAAAGACTAAACTACTTCTTGTTTTATTATAATTTGATTAGTTATCTTCGTAGATATTTTCAACTTTTCTTACGAAAACAAGTGAAATAAAATTTTATTTCATTGCTTCTGCTTTGTTGCAAATTAAACTAACTTAATTTTTTTAAAAATTTTATCAAAATTCTATTGGACAAAAAGATTATCTCCTTGTTTTTTTTTTTTCCCCACTTACCTGTCCTGGGTTAATAACTAAGATTGAGTTTTGTCTTAGTTTTTGAGCAGTGTTGCATATCTCTAATTTTTTATCCTAAAAAATATCTCAATAATGTGGCATTCATTAATTGTTTAGTAAGGTAATACAACTAATCCATGCAGATCTTGTAAAGAAGTATCAAATACTTAATGAATTTTAGGGTATAAAATCATTACTATTTATTTCGTCACTTTATTTACAATCAAGCCTTTTTTTTTCAACTAGATTATGAAGATCAGAAGAGACAATAAGAGAAAAGAATAAAGGAGAAAAGAAATGAGAGGATCCTAATCCAATTCTGTCACCCTATTTTTATCAAAGTAGCGTTACTGATCGTACCGTGATCAACCTTATGCTGCATGGGTTGAGACCAGCGAGAGTTTGCCTAGAAAATTCCTCATCCCTAAGCCAAAAGAATTTGTCTCCTGAAAAGAACAACTCACACAAATAATAGTTAGTGTGAATTTAAGCATCAAATTAAAGAAACCTTGCTTGTGTGAGAAATTAATTAATTATATAATTTAGAAGAGGGTTCTTACTGTCCATTGTTTCTGGCGTCTCAAACAGCAAAATATTATCTCCTGTATCATCTATTGCCTTAATCAATCTGGGAAGCATTGTGTTCCAAAAACCTTCCTGTTTGAGTGGAGGCAAATTGACTCCTTCATTGAAGAGTGCGTCAATAGCAGAGAAGTATGGAAACCCCAGATCAGGATCGATAATGGCGGTTTCTAAGGATGGTACCAACGCATGCAACACTGAGTACACTGTCTTTGCTGAAAATGTTACCTGCTTTACCTCCGAGAATGCTTCATCCCTTGGAACATAAAAGTTTCCCTCTCTTTTCTCCGAAAATTGATCTGCATGCATTATTAACACACACATACGCACATGTATGAAATTTGTTATTTTGAATCCAAATGGTGCTTCCTCTCATCCTCTGCCCACACTAAAATTAATGTAAATTGCTTCTCCTACTAGAAAGTGATTAACATTTTTTATGGTGCATACATAAACATATTTTCTTATCCAAAAATTAATTAATTATGAGTCAATGCATCATGTTGTAACTTTTATTTTTATTTCTTTGGATACTGCTAGGTTTTTTTTTTTTTTTCAACACTAATATATTTTTAGAATCTAGGCTGTGTTTTAGAAAAATAAAAATCTGCTGGCATTATTTTATTAGAATATAGCTTAGATTTTTATTCTCATATTAAAATAAATCTATCACTCTAACATTATATATAAGTTCTAACCATACTTGTGAAAAGATATCTATCCCCATACAATTACTGGATTGTTATAGTTTGATTCTTCTTTCTCTACATCTTCTTCGTGAAAGGACCTCAAAAGCAAATAAGGAATCTTTCAACAGGGCCCAGCTGTCTCTAGAACATTCAATGGCCCGCCCGAGCTTAATTGAAGAACCTTTTGGGCCATGCACTATGCAGCGCACGTGACTAATCTTGCCAGATTTTTTGTGTTCAGAATTTTATAATCTTTTCTTCACGTCTCCTCTTCCAACCACACATTGGGTACCCCTAAAAGGACATATATTCCCCTTTATGTTCCGTTTTGATCAGACGACAATAGAAATTCAACCTTGAAAGATCAAAAATGGCCCTACTTCCTAATCATCATGGTTTGAAATTTAGAAAACATAAGGAGAAGAAAATGATCCTACTTTCTAGTTATCTTCTTTAGTAATTGAAAAAAAAAAAAAAAAAAACCTATTTTCTTCTCTCACAAAGTAGTTTAAACCCCTAATTGAGATATGGGAACTTAAAAAAAAAATTCTCTCAATTAAGATTTAATTGAGTAGAGACAATTTTTTCTCTCACAAAATATAAATAGAGGAAATATTCCTTAAATATTAGTGAGATTAGTAAACATAAAAATCTTTTCTTGAACTCACAAAATGTGATTGGAGTATACGTTTCTCAAATATTAATAAGAGTAAAAATCTTCTCTCACAATAATTCCTTGATTGTTAAGATAGATAAAATTTTGGACAGTATTTTATAAGATCTAGCAAAAAATAGTCTCAATAGCTGTCAGGCTGTAACATAGTGGTAAAAAAATAATAATAATAATAGAAGGAAAAAGCGTTTCATTAGTTCTAAAATTCATTGAACATCCGCCTTAGTTCTTTAATCATTTAAAAATCACTAAAGCCTTGATCTTTCCAAATTCGAAGTTATATAACTTCTCTTGGAAAGGAAGTTTTTTTTTTTTTTCTATGTTTTTAACCAGAAAATTAGCCAATACTTAGATGTTTATATAAGGAGAAAAAGAGAGAGAGAGAGAGAGTTAAACTGTAATAATCAACCTGTGTCACACCGCGGGCGTCCAGTTCTGCCACGTCTAGGATAAGGGTTTTGTTTGCCTCCAAGCACTGGCCTTGCTAGTTCAGGTTTATTGTCTGGATCTCCAAGATCATTGTAGACATCATAATCATAGATTCTATCATAGGTTTTGCGCTCTCCTTGTCCATTACCTCGCAAAATGGCAAGCTCCTCAGCTCTATATCTCTTCAATCCGTCTGGTGTTTGCGATGGCAAGTACGACTGATTTAAAATATAGAATTAAATAAAAAAAAACTCAATTAAACTTGACATCGTTAAATAAAATTCTTTATCTATGTCATATGCATATGGATGTCATTACGGTTGGTCGAAATATAGATAAGGACTAATGATCTTGGAGCACATAGTTTGTGCTAAGAATTGAGCTATGGTACAATTCAAAAATTGACTTGAAGGGGGTAAGTTTAATCTAGAAAATTCACATTCTATTTTATAATTTTGGGGAAATTAATCCTAGAGGTTTGTAAAAATATGCAGTTAAGGAAAAGAAACTGACCTTGTTGGTAAAGAAAACTCTCTTTTGTTTATTGTCGTGCTTTGAGTGAAGCCATGAATTACATGTTATGTTCACAGGACCAATTGGCAAACCATCAAGAACAATATCTTTCAAATACATCTCTTTGTGGTGCTCATTTTCCACTAATACTGCGCCAATTTCTCCAAATTCAGATGGGACTTCGAATTCCGATTCATATTGCATGTTTCCATCCCCGTCTGTACCAATTTTGCGCGCATAATCTCGGATGGTGGATTTATCCAATCCCGTCTCTGAAATATTAATATAGAAAAAAAAATATTATCAACAACGGTTTTCATTTTTTAAAAACATTTTGTAAGTTTTCAAAAACATGGCACGTAGAATATGTTAATTAATCTCTTGTTTCCTAAAAAGCATGGATATTATACATGTTTTCACTGTTTTTATTTTTGGTAAATCTTTGATTGGAGGATTGACGTAATACAAAATCATCTTTTAGCAAATCTCGATAACATGTGGCAAAAAATTAGGTAAACCGGATTAGCTATTATACAAGTTTGTAAGATTTTTAGATATTATTTATTGGCTTTAAAATTTTTAACATAAAATTGAAAACCTCTTATAATAAACTCTCAATTTATGATTTCTCCTTACTTGGTAAAAGTTTCTTTGAAAAAAAAAAAACTTTTAATATGGTACTTATAACTTTTAATACAAAGGTAAAGCACGTAGCGATCCTTTCTTATCATTACCAAATGTGTTTTTGGAATTTTGCAAGTGCAAAATTTTAAATCCACTTTCTTAGTTTCACTTAACAAGAAAACTGTTTTTCAAAAACGTTTTGCTAAAAACCTTTTAACCCTGAATTATTGTAACTGTGGAAACTTTATGTGAACTGAATATATATATATATATTATTGTACTGTACTTACTGGCGTCAAGCTCAGCACTGACAAGCTCCAAGAGGAGTGATCTACCAAACAAATCTCCAAGATCATCTAACCCTCGATCTAAAGAAATATTTGAGAGGAAGCCTCCCACAGTTCGTTTCACAGTAACAACAGCCTTAACTTTGATTGATTTTTCAGTGGATGTTGCTATAGCTTTGATAGTGTTTCTGGGAACAGAACCAACCCGAAGTTTGGGACTTCCTTTAATGAGTGAAGAAGTTGATTGAACTGGAAGAAAGGCATGGCCGTAATTTCCATGGAGAAATGGCTTGGATAATGGAAATAGGGGTTTGATAGATTGAGATTGATGAACCTGTGGCTTCAGCATTGTTTTTCAAGTAAGAAGATGCTTTAGAATTTATTTCTTGGCTAGCCAAGCTATGTGAAACATGAGTGACCAATCCTTAGTTTATATAGGAAGTTGGAGAAAGAGAGAGATCATGGAATAGGATTAATGTCATATTCGTGTTTTTTAATTTATACATCATATTAAAAAATTCTATTGACAAATATCATAAATATATGAAGACCAATCTCGTAGTAACCTATTTAAAATTATATACGAGAGTTATCTTGTAGTCCATTTGAAAATCAGTCTAAAATCATCTTAATTTTTTGTTTTATAAAGAAATTTAAATAAAATATTTATTAACACTCTTCCTTCAGAACGCGTGGAGAGACTTCCTCCTATGTGAGGGCCATCTGTCTGGACATGTACTTTATAGAATTTAATATAATGTATAAGTTTCAGTTATATTCATCTGATTGTAAATATCAGTGTGATGTCTGCTATAATAACAATTGTAAATATTTATGTAATGCAGTATCTGGTGCATAACCAGTATTAAAAAAAAAATCTTCAGCTTCACTAATAAGGAGAGTAGATGGCAACTGTAAAGAGTAAGAATGGGTATCACCGACCAATTCATCTAATCGCCGGTAAAGTAAAAAGTCGTTGGTTTTCCATGTGCTCCATTCGACTTATGGCACATGCAAAATGAAGCCAAGTGGGGCCGCAGAGGGAAAAGGATACGTACGACGCTATTACACTAGTTTGTCTTCAGTTTCACGTGGTCCATAATTTGAAGGGTTAATATTCTTCTTCTCTTCTATAAAAATGACACCACCATATTTAAAATCTATAATTTTTCTTTAAGTCTTGAGCGTTTATGTCGTGTGTATATGAATTTGGATTTCATGCTTATTTAAATTGTGTTCATTTTTTAAAGATCTCCTCAAGAAAAATAAAATTACCACTAAACCACATTGATGTTTTCATTATACTCCACAGATGTTTTGGTTATAGATTGAGGCAGGGAAAATCTCACGTTTACCATTCGCCTTCTCAGAAAAAAAAAAAAATCGCATTCTTAGAAAATTTTGATGCTTAACAAATCTATTATCAGAACTGTTTTCATAAATTAACTTTTTAAGAAATTTTATGTTGCATTAGATGTAATACAATTAATTAATACATAAATAATATGTGTAGTTGAATTTAATATAATTATTAATTATGTAATGGTTCTTCGAAATAAAAATACACATATCATAACATTATAATCTTATTATTTGAGTAAGATAGTGGCTCGGACGTATTCTAAAATTTCTCTAATTGCGACATTGAAACTAATAATTAAAATTTATTAATCAATTAGCTCATTAAATGAAGTAGCCATACGGCCGGCATCATTTCTCGAGTAATAGATTTTGCCCTTCTGTCATATTTTCTCAATTTATGAAGAATAATTCTAATTGACAGATCCACGGTAATTTGGAAAATAAGTATTACATGGACAAAATTTGTCCTTAAATTGCCTCTTACCTCTTTTACCATCTGTTCTAAAAAATTGAAAGACTCAATCGGCCAATCTGTCAATATACGTATTTGTTAAACTAATGAAAGTGCATTTAAATATTCACCATGAGGTGAGGGAAAGGGTTCAGCCTCTAATACGTGAGTTTAATTTATAATTACATGGCAGATCTAGGAAGTAGTGGCATTCTTCTCTAATATGGGAGTTTGGCGTCTCCGAATATTTGAGAGAGGTTTAAAATCTGGCTGATGTCTCCGGGTGTGTAATCGGGGTAGTATAAATGGAGTGCGATACGTATGATTGTAAATATCGTAGTAATGCAAAAAAAAAATTCCAAAATCAATCAAATCAAATGAACAATTCCAATTTCCTAATTCGCATTGTTCTAGATATTAGTGATTCGGTTACAATTTATCTTATATAAACATCAATAAATTCATAAAACTATTTGTCTTGTTTGACATTGCGAAAAACCACCTCATGTGTAATGCATCTCTCCGGGCCACTAAACTTGGTACATGCACCATACAGTTCTGGCTATTTCACGTGCGTGCATGGACCACATGTACATTTTATAAAATATTTTTGATGTCGTTGTACATTTTGTTTGTTTAATTTGACAGATTTGATTTTTTTAAAAAGAAAGACACCTACAGAAAAGCTTTAATTCAATTCAATTCCTCTTAGGGAGCCAAATATTTAAGCCTGTGAGATAACAGAGAGCCTAAACCGCCGGAGTATGAGACTCTTCATGCAAAGATTCGGCGATCAAGGTTTCAATGATGTCGATTTCGATTTCTTCCATCTTTTTTTCAGTGACCGATAGTTTGGCAAACTAATAATGTTCAGTGACATGCAACAATCACCGATAGATAAAAGTAGTTGGCGACACGTCTTGTGGTTTCTAATTATTTTAATTATTTATCAACTAATCATAATTAAATAAATGAAATTAATAAAATTAAGTAAATAAGTTAATTTAAAAAAAAAATAATAACAATGCAGATCCTCAAAGATCTCATGTGGTGATACAGATCAAATTTATCCAAATTAATTTTAATCTGAGATCTTAAAATACAGAAAAATCCAAGAAAGTTTTAAAACCGTAAGGTCTAGAAGATTTAAAATTTAAAGTGCTTGAACTGTACGATTTATGCATTTTTCTAAATATATATATATACAATCATTCTCATGTGCGGACGCCCGCATCTTTTATAATGCGGACACATTTTTAAATCGTGCGATTTAAAAGAATTATTTACTTAATCAACTATAAAACCACATGGTTTTAAATAGTTAAAAATTAACTCTCTTAAACCATACGGTTTTAAAGTGTGTCCGCATAAAAAATAAATAAGGACATCCGCACTAGAGAATGACTATATATATATATATAGAAATATTCTAATTCGCAATTTTAAAGTACGGGATAGTCCGGAAAAATTTTAAAAATGCATAGTTTAAAAAGATTAAAATATAAGTCTTTAAAACTGTGCAGTTTTAAAATTTTTTCAAATTTTTCTGCATTTTAAAATTTCGGACCAAAAAATTACTATATATATATATATATATATATATATATATATAATTTTGCTATCTACTTTTAAGTATCTCATACTTTAAGGAGGAAACTAATTAATGGACTTTTAGCTAAATCGAAGAATATTTGCTGTGTTCGAATCCTGTAATAATAATTATGAGGTTTAATTTTTTTATTCAATTATGAAATAATTAAGTTGAGTCATTCTTCTTTGTTAAATATGAGGGAAGTGAATTAGCCCAGTTTTATAATTGAGTGGAAGTGATTAAAAATTACCAATTATCGGAATTATTACGCGATTATACTTTTGTGGATTTTTCTAAGTTACATTTAATGTAACTTACACAAACAATATAAATCATATAAATTTATAAAACTTATAATTTGTGTGGTTTATATTGTTTGTGTAAGTTATGTAACTTAGATGTATTCATAGGTGTATTCAAAGTCACGTCATTCACTTTGTCACTTTCGTTTTGTTTTCTTTTTGCTATTTAAATTGTGAATCGAAAGTCTTGGCAAAGCATTTGTTTTTTTGCGCATTATTTAGTCATTTCAATTCAATTGGGCGATGATGATTGAGATGAACAAGCCCATCACTAAAACGTGTAAAATATAAAAACAAAATTTATATTTATCTTATTGTACACTGTATTTGAATTTGACGCGTGTGGCTACAATTAATCTTGAGTGATATCCCGATTAATTTATCACGTGGATGGCAAATTAATTGTATCCTTCGTTAGGAAGGGATACTGGAATGCATGATGACATGACAAAGTTAGATTAGGTTGACACAATATCTCAAGGTTAACATGAAATAGAATCGAAAGATTACCTCAACAGAATTCAAAAAAAAAAAATTCAATTGGGCGATGATGATTGAGATGAACAAGCCCATCACTAAAACGTGTAAAATATAAAAACAAAATTTATATTTATCTTATTGTACACTGTATTTGAATTTGACGCCTGTGGCTACAATTAATCTTGAGTGATATCCCGATTAATTTATCACGTGGATGGCAAATTAATTGTATCCTTCGTTAGGATAACTATTCATTTTGCATGATGACAAAGTTAGGATTAGGTTGGATGGCCAATTATTTCACATCGGATTGTCATCACCGGCACATGAATGATCCTTTTAATTAACCCAAGAACAAAACGTTTAGTAGTCTGTCAGCCTACTGAAGGCCTTTAATTTAAATAATAGTTTTCTTTTACCTTTTTTTTTCCTCTTCTGTTAATAATTGACCCCTCGTAGAACCTCTTGAAAAATAATGTAAAAAGAGTAATAGTATATCTAAAAGAAAATTTATATTTTTTAAAAAGATAATACATTTGATTCTTATATAATTTATATTATGTAATTGTGAAATGATAAGATAAATTAATACTTCATATGTGATAATTTATAAAATAGTTACATCGGACATCACGTCATTGAGATAAAAGAATTCTTTTATTTTATTCTTATTAACGTACAAATACTGTAAAATGACTGATTAACAATTGAAATGAAGGCTTCCATGTTAAAAATAAACAAATTCAAAATTATAATTTTTATCTATTACCGATTCAAATGATCTTAAAATAAATTCACGGTTTGAGCAACTCATATTTTTCGGTAAACTTGTCCAATCAAATATGGACTGCTTTGCACTCTAATAAGGGCTGAAAGGGCAATCAAAGCTTATAAGGATGCTCAACAAACTTATTGATTGCCCAGAGCCTTGTAATTGGGTGTAGCAGACGCTTCCTGAAAAAACTTGTTTTTATCATGTAACACTCTAATTTAATATCAATAATAGTCTTCTCTTTCAAAAAAAAAAATATGGGCTGCTTTTTGTTAATTGAAAAAATACATGTATGCACGGTATGCTTTTTGACTTTGGGTCTAATATTAAAAATGTAGCATTATTGTAGCTTCGACCAACATTGACAATGATGCTTGATCTACCATAAATCTTCATGAATATAAAGTGTTTATAAGTGACTTAAATTATCGATTTAATATTTATGAAGTCTCTCAGAGATTGTAGAAGATATTCATTGCATTAGTTTAGTTATGTTGATTGCACAGTCATTTAGAAACAAGACACGGGGTTATGGTTTCTGCATAAAACTTCATTTCATTATCACGTTGTTTTGTGACATGCAAAGATGGCTAGCAGCGGAGGCTAATTCCGCACGGGTACGTTTATTAAAAGTTCGCCTCAAATCGAAGTGTGTTTAGCACAAAAGGCAAGATGCAATTAGAAGTGGGATACGCTTAGAAACGGGTCGTCATAACTACTAGATTAATCCAATAAGCCAAGCCCAAATTGTATAATAGCTAGAACTTTCAAGATTTCTTCAGTTAGCCCCTTCGGATATTTGTGCAAGTTGCATGGAAATCTCTAAAACTAGCACTCCAACACCTATAAATAGGGATAATCCCCTCATTTGCCTACGAACCACACCACACACACAAACACTCAAGCACACACACAAGCTCTCTAGCTCTCTTGTAATTTATTCTTTGTGAGCAATACAATCTATTTTGGTCACATTGCTCTACTTCTTTCTAGCATTTTCCGGAAGCGTTCTTACTTCGCTAGGTTGAGAAGTGTTATATCTTTCATTTCACGCTGTGTCAAGCGTAAGTCGAGAAGCCGTTTAATTCTTGTACTGAGTTGTCTGCACAAGACTCATCCCTTGATATCGTGCTCAGGAACTACAAGCTAAGAATCTCACATTTACAATTCGCATATTCGAAAAAAAAAATCACATTTTTAGAGAAAATTTGATGCTTCACAAATTTATTATTAAAACCATTTCCATAATTTACTTTTTTAGAAATTTTATGATACATAAGAGATAATATAATTAATTAATGCATAAATAACATGTGTAGTTAAATTTTTAACATGTTGGTTATTTAAAATAAAATATGTCTATGTCATAATATTATATACTTATTATACGACTAACATAATACCACAACGAAGATATTCTAAAATTTCTATAATTACAGACCACTTAAACTAATAATTAATTTATTAATTAATTAGCTCATTAAATGAAGTAGCCAGACGGTCCACTGTCCACATCATTTTTCGGGTCATAATAAGGTGGATTTTGCCTGTCCTTAGTCACATTTTCTCAATTTATACAGAGCAATTCGACAGATTGACAAATCGACAGATTTAATTATCTTCTTTCCAAATTGGAAAACAAAAATTATACGGACAGGATTAGCCCTTAAATTACATCTTACCTCTTGTACCAACCTACTATATTTATGCTCTAACTTTTCAATCAATTTATCTATCTCTAGAATTAAGCCAAACTCAATCAAATAAAAAGAACAATTCCAATTTCCTAACTTGCATTATTCTAGCAACGGCTGATTGGGTTTCAGTTTGAGCTTTTCATATTTCAATTTGGGTTACAATTTGTTCCGTTTGGAGAATTCAATCCAGTGAAGTTTCAATCCGGTTTGGTTCGGATTAAAATTTCATATTATTAAATATATGTAGCAAACGTACAAGTGCATAAAATAAATAAATAAAATACAAAAAATGATAAATAAAAAGGGAAACTTTACAATATTAGTAAGTACCATCATGAACCAATAAGCTCTTGGCGGTTTGGCCCGGGGGAGAATCCTTACGCTTACAATGTTGAATGTAAAGGTTCGAGTCTCTATAAAAATATTATAAGAGTTAATTTCAGTCCTCTTTCAATTATCAAATAATTGAGTGGTGTCAATCTATTCCTTACGAATTCAGAGAAGCCAATCTATTTGTAAAGGACCTCACTACGTTGCGATTATGACGTCATGAAGGCACAAGATGTGGGTGGGACCAAAATTACATTGCATCTCTGTTATGCGTTAACATAATCGCAACGTAATCCGTTGTAAATATTAATTATAATATCTGATGTAATATCAATAAAAGTCCTGTATAACAGTATTAAAAAAAAAAAAAAAAAGACCACCGTGAGGTTATTAAGGAAGCTCATGTGTGCAGAGTGGTTAGTAAAGTAGAGGATTATAACAGCTGCAGCTCACGGTTACAAGTTGATGACTTCGCTTGCAAGTTGGCACCTGGCTGGTGGTTATATAGCCTTTTGTACATGTGAAGTTTAGTTCTAGTTTGTTATAATTATTAGTAAATAAGTAATGTTAGTTAGTTAAGCAAATTAGTTAAGTAGCTACTTGTGTATATAAAGAACTTCTTAGTACATAATCATTTTGTAATTTTGATTAACGAAGTAAAGAACAAATTTCCAGAATCTTCTCATTTTCTCTCAAAATTTCTTAGCTTCCAAACATCTTAGATCTTTCACTGAGGTTATCAACACCACCGTCATTCATCTTCTTTTCTCCATCTTCCTTCTTAATCTCTGCGGACTACTAAATTTGTAAATTTGTAGAATTTCTAGTTTTAAAAAAAAAATAATCTCATTATTCATTTTCAAACCATGAAATAAACTCATAAATTTGTTTGTCTGATCAGTCATTGGAAGGCCCACTCGTGCATACTGTATCTCTGCGGGCCACTAATTTTGGTACATACACTATGGAGTTCCAGCTATTTCACGTGCGTGCATGGACCACATGTATACAATATAAAATATTTTTGATGTCATTGTACATTTCCTTTGTTTTATTTGGAAAGATTTGATTTTTTAAAAAGAAAGACGCCGAGAGAAAGCCCTTCATTCAATTCAACTCCTGTTTGGGAGCCAAAGTCACATCATTCGCTTCGTCGCTTTCTTTTTGTTTTCTTTTTGCCACTTAATGAATGAAACGAAAGTGATGATTGGCAAAGCATTTGATTTTTTGGGCATTATTTAATCATTTCAATTCAATTGGGTGATGATGATGGACATGAACAAGCCCAACAGCAAAACGTGTAAAATATAAAAACAAAATTTATATTTATCTTATTGTACATCATTTTTTTATTTGACGTGTGTGGCTCCAATTAATCTTGTGTGATGTCTCTATTAATTAGTCTAATTGACGGCAGATTAATTGTATCCTTCGTTTGGATAAGGATTCATTTTACATGATGACAAAATTGGGATTAGACTGCATTGCCAATTATTTCACATTGGATTGTCATCACTACACCAGGATAGTATTGAATTGTCATTACTGCACTGTGAGATATTTATAAGTTAATGTGCTATTAATATTTATAATGTTCGTGCATATATTACACTAATATTTATAATCAGATTTACATACTGTGACTTATATATTGTTATATTTTAAATTTATTAAAATACATACCCAGACAAATGATCCTCACAAAATTGAACGTTTCGACTTATATTATAGAACTTATAAATATTTGATTCTAATACATGAGAATTTAAACTGTTAAATATATTATCATGCTCGTATAAAGAACAATAATGTAAAATATATACTACTAGGGGCACTCCATCTAGATAATAGTTTTTTGTCCTTTTCTGTTTCTGTTAAATAAAATATATAATGTATAATAGTATAATAATAAATGTGTATTATTTATCATATGATAGTGATAAGTTCACACTTAACATGTGATAATTTATACATCATATGTCATATCATTGAGATAACATAATTCTTTTACTCTATTTTTATTAACATATAAGTATTTTAAAATGACTGATTAATAGATAAAATGAAGGCGTTGAATATTAAAAATAAATAAATTTAAACTTACAATTTTTATCTATGACAAATTCAAATGATCTTAAAACAAATTCACAGTTTGAGGGATACATGTTATCGCATGTTTTTTCCCCTCAAAGTGATCATTAGTCTGTCGCTACGATCGATTATTGCATCAATGAAGTTATATTTAGTGCTCAATCGTGAGCACATGGAATGCTTGATTTGTGTGTTTAATTTTGTTCGTTCATTTATTTTTTCAGTAAACTTGTCTAAAATATATGTATACATGGCATGCTTTTTGACTTTGTGCCTAATTGTAAAATGTACCATTATTATAAATTTGTCAATTTAATATTTCCGAAGTCTCTTAGAGACCGTGGAAGATACTCATTATATATGTTCAGTTAGTAGAATAAATTTTGATGGTAGAAAGGTAACTAAGGAGTCGAATTCAGTGTTGAGACGAGTTTTAAGTATTGAATTAAATGTATTATTTATTATTTATTTTTATTTTTTCATCTCTCTTATCTAACGGTCACCGACAAAAACTCAACTCAATACTAAATTCTTATCAAATTTATAATAATTAAAATCTAATCTCACCAATTTGTGTGATTTGGTTTTGATCCACTCAATCAATTAAATTATACAGACTTGTTTAACTATTTATTACAGTGAATGATGATTTGTCAGACTTGTGTGTAATAAAGTTTTGGTAAATTAGTTTAGATATTTGGTAAAAAAATTTAAACCTATAAATTGAGTCAATTACTCAATTAATCACTATATTTTTAAAAATTACCCAAAATATCCATGTCATATATATTTGACAATCACAAATTTGAGTTTGAGACAATTACTCAATTAATCTGTATATATATTGAAAATTTTACCTATCTAGCCATTTTCATAAAATTATTATCAAAACTAATCATGTAACAAAATTTTTTATCATAATAGCCACATATACTCAATTTAGACCAAATTATCCTTAAAACAAATAAAACAAATCTAAAATCCACAAGCACAACATTGGCCACACCACCTCATCTCTTTTCACGGTTTTGTTAACTTTGACAGCGACTTCCTTCGACAATAGTGGCTTCCATCAACGGCAAGCTTGCTTCCTTCGACCCTTCAACCTATTTTTGTTAAGATTAAATTATGTCATATATGGCACATTAGTTGTTTGTTAAAATATCTCTTAGAAGATTATTTCAATTTTATTGTTCAGTGTGCAAGAAAGAAATCAAATCATGCCAATTGGGGTGTTGAGCTCTGTTCACGTGGGCATTGGGCTCCATCGTCGCCATCCTCATGGACGATGGTCTCCATCACCTATAACCAAAGCGAGTGATGATTTGCAATGCGGTCGGTGACTTCTAACTTGTCCGCAACCAATGCGGCTGCTAGCTCCCATTGCTTGCAACCGACCAACGCAGTCATGCGAGTGATGACTTCCATTGCCTGCAACCAACCAAGCTCTTTTAAGGGTAATTTAGTCCAAAATGGTTGTAAGTGGGTATTATGGTAAGAAATTTTGTTATATGGTTAATTTTCATAATGACTTTATGAAAATGGTTAGATAGGTGAATTTCCTATATGTATCTGACAGTCACAAATTTTTTGTTATACATCTAAAAAATTTATAGTCAGTAGGAATCTATAGTTTCATTTCTTTATATGTTATAACAGCCACAAATTTTTTTATTGTATATCTAGAAAATTTGCTTTACATTTATAAACTTGTGTCTTATATCGAAACTTAAAAAGTACAACGAATAATTTGTGATCAACAACAGACATTTTGTGACAAACAAACCCTTAGGCCCTAGCTAGCATAATCCTAGCTGAGTAGATATATGTTAACAAAAATGGGCCAGGCAACCATTTTATGAGCCACGAGCTGGGCCTCCTTGTCCTCAGTCGGTCAGTCCTAAGCCCAAACTTTGGCGGGAAAATTGGAATGGTTTCACAGCGAGGAAATATTCGTTGCTATCACATCACATACAACACACGCATACAACTGTAATCGAAGCCGTCCATTTCATCGCAACAAAAAATCCTGCCCTTTAGATGATGAGAAAACAGAAAAAAGGTTAGCCGAGATCTGCGAAGACGAGCGACCATCACCGATACAGACGCCCGCACCGAATTATTTTATTAAAAATCAAACTTCCCTTCTCAGTACAATGGCTACTAAAACCCTAGCTAGCTGCTAGATCCCAAGCTTCGATTCGTGAAAATCAAGCAAATCAAAAACAGAAAAACAAAAATCTGTTAATTGTAGAAATGGGAAATGACGGTGAGCCGAAGAAACGCAAATCGAAATCTCCTAAAACACCAAACGAAAGCGCTCTCA
Source organism: Citropsis articulata (assembly GCA_030449925.1). NCBI lineage: Eukaryota > Viridiplantae > Streptophyta > Magnoliopsida > Sapindales > Rutaceae > Citropsis > Citropsis articulata. The sequence goes on along the minus strand of JASUUH010000096.1, from coordinate 3,592,642 downwards.
AGCAAAGTTATTGAATTTCTCTCTCTTTCTTTTTGTGTCTTCATTTATCGTGTGGTTGATTTTGCTAAGAGTAAGATATTTTTTTTTTTTAAATTTAAGTCGTGCAGAATCTCCAGCTGAGTTCTTTGCTGAGAACAAAAACATTGCTGGATTCGATAATGTGAGTGAGCTTGAGTTATTATTATTATTATTTTTTTGTTGTTATTTTTATTGAATAATGTGAAATTACTTGGTGTTTAAGTTGAAGGAATAGAGATAGTTGCAAATGTGTAATAATTTGCTGGCATGATGTTGTCTATTGTTTGATTTCAGCCTGGAAAATCTCTTTACACTACTGTGAGAGAGCTTGTTGAGAATTCTCTCGATTCAGCTGAGTCCATATCTGAGCTTCCTGTTGTAGAAATTACAATGTAAGTTTCAGTTTGTATGCAACATTTATCGTTTTGATTTTTTGGTATTATAATTAATTGAATTGGATTTTGCAGTGAAGAGATATGTAAAAGCAAGTTCAATTCCATGATTGGTCTTGTTGATCGGGAACGTGTTGACACTAAACTGTATGATGATTATGAGACAGAAAAGGCTCGGGAGGTATCTGTACTTCTAGCCATATTTCTTTTTGTTTTTAATCTCATCAGCATTATTCTTGAAAAGAACATTTCAAACTTGGTTTGAGGTTAGGAGTTTGGTGTCGTTACATTTGTAAAGTTTCTTCAGTTTCTACTTGTAGTTAATTGGATGCTTTTGATTGCACTGCATGTGACTGAATCTGTTGATTGCACAGTAATCAAGAAACAAGACAGAGAATTTTGGTTTATGCTTAAAACTTCTTTTCATTATCATGTTGTTTTGTGACATGCAGAGACGGCTAGCAAAGGAAGCTCGTGCTCAGGAACTACAAGCTAAGAATGCTGCCCTTGGGAAGAAAGTTAAAGAACCATCAGCTACCAAGGGTGCAAAGGGTCGAGGTGAGGCTTCATTTTACAGGGTCACGTGCAAGGTGTGATTTCACTTTCCACAGTAGGATTCTTCTGGTTTAGTTTATTGTTTTGATATGTGCTTAACTTTTTCTTGTTTGATCAGTCCCTCGTCTCAAAGGATTCCATTTCTTATTTTATACATATGATTCTCATTTTTTAAATTGATTTTTACTGTAGGACAACGGGAAAGGTATGCCTCATGATGATATCCCAAATATGTTTGGTCGAGGTATGGTAGTTGCTTGCCAACTCAAGATTCCTTTTCATAGTGAATATATGCTTGCAGATTGTTTCCAGTAATACGTGAATATCAAGAACTAAAAATTCACTTCATTTTTTAAGCTTCATGTTAGTTTAATTTTGATGCAGTTTTGTCTGGGACAAAATATGGATTGAAGCAGACACGAGGAAAGTTTGGTCTTGGTGCAAAGATGGTAATGTTCCCAACAGCCATGAGTTTACATCTTTCTAACAGAATCTATAACCCATACACAACAAAAATGATTTTACAGTATGTGGTTTCCTTTTAATACTAAATTCAATTGCCTCCTGTGCTTGGATGGATTAGCGGAGTGCATTCAGTTGTCTTGTCGAATTTAAAAAGCTATGTTGTATCTTGCATAAGCACCCAAGATCTGAACAATGTAATCTTCGATAACATGGCACCATCTGTACATAACTTTTAAGTAGGTGGAAGTAATATTTCTTCTGTATTGCCATAAAATGCAACTAAAAATATTTTCACCATAAGTTATTCGGTTGTTAGCAGCAGAAATTAAGTTTCCCTTCTTTGTGAGTGCTGACTACTTTAGCTAAGTAGAACCATGGGTTCAAACCCCCGCTTACATTTGTGGGAAGGAAATCTATTTTCTAGTCATTTGCTTAAAAAAAAAAAAAAAAAAAAGGAAAAAGAAAAAACGCAAAAAAGTCACACTTCAGGCTTAAATTATATTCCAGTTCCCATGCTTTTACTTTATAGTTGCGATAAAGAAAACTTGGTAATTTATCTGTTTTTATTTTGCAGGCACTAATTTGGTCCAAGATGAGCACAGGTCTGCCGATAGAGATCTCGTCGTCAATGAGAAGCCATAATTTCATTTCGTATTGCAAGCTAGATATAGATATTCATAGGTATTATTACTTTCTTAAAAGGAACAAGCCATTGAATGCTTAAGATTAACCCATAAACCCGAAAATTCTGTTTACTCAGACTCTTAGATAAAGTGAGCACTAAATGATGGCTTTGGAGATTATTGTAAAGTTGCTTCGTTGCATATTTTCAGAAACATTCCTCATGTTCATTTACATGAAAAACGGGAGAACAAGGATGGGTGGCATGGAGCTGAAATCCAAGTGGTCATTGAAGGAAATTGGACAACTTATCGTGTAAGTCTATATGATTGGCTCTAGCAGTTGATTGTAAGGTTTATTATAGCTTGCTGGAGGTGTTTTTGTTGAGCTAAAATCTCTTTTGTCTGCATGTGCAGTCTAAGATATTGCACTACATGCGACAAATGGCTGTTATCACTCCTTATGCCCAATTTCTATTTAAATTTGTATCTGAAGTGGTTGAGTATGTGCTCTCTCTTCCCCCGCCAAAACACACACAGACACACACTTGTTCTGATATTTATTTTCTTATGCTTTTCATTTCATTCCTGTACAGTAAAAACGTCACTATAAGATTTTCACGGAGAACAGATGTAATGCCTCCAGTTCCTGTTGAGACAAAGCACCACCCCTCTTCTGTAGATTTACTTTTAATCAAACGCCTCATTGCTGAAACTTCAAAAGTGACTCTCTTGCAGTTTCTGCAGCATGAATTTGTAAATATAGGAAAATCCCTTGCTGAACGGTTAATTGGTGAGGATGTGTGAGCAATTTTTACTGTTACAATGCTGTGATAATTTAATGGGGCCATTCAATTTCACTGAAGTGGATAGAAATGTTGCTTTATTATGTTAGTGGGTGGGATGTAAAGAGGAGCATGCATCTTATCTCTGATAATTATTTTATGTTAAGTGAGTTTACTTCACATATTTATTTATTGCTAAGGAAGTCGCCATTTCTTTAGTGCATAATTTGAATTCAAACTCAAAATGGCAAATAAATGGACATGATTACCATGGTCGTTTTATCTCACAGCTTTTGCTGTATTGGTTGAGGTATCCACATCAACATGCTAAATACATTTTCTTGAAATTGTATGGCTCTTGAGATTGTGCTGAATTACAGATTTTTCCTTTCCAGCCAGTTCTTGAAAAGCTGAAATAACTATACTCTCTATAATTGCTATGACTGTCTCTGGATGCTCAACTTGATTCCTAATTTGATAATTCTCTCTTAGGTGAAATGGGTCCCGAGTTTAGCCCAAAAATGGCTGTCAAGTCTTTAACTTCTCAGCAAATAGTTCGTATCCATCAGTTGTTTCGTCAAGCTAAATTTGATGACCCCAGTGGTGGTGTAAGCTACTTATTCCTAAATTTTCTTATTGTTATTTGGTTGTCAACTGTTTTTACTGTTTAAGTTAGTTTTCTCTGAAGTGTACATCCCAGAATAATATATTTCATATCTCATGGTTTGGTCCATCATTAAAACTGTTTTCAGTGTCTTAGTCCTGCAGGGGAATACAATCTTCGTCTAGGTATTATAAAGGAACTTCATCCAGACATGGTAGCAACGTATTCAGGCAGGTTGTGTATAAAATCCTGTCTTTGTTAAATCTGCTTGTTATATATTTTTGTAAGATAATGATTGGTATTTAAAGTAAGATAATCGGTGTTAAAAATTCTAGATTATACTTTTCTTCTATGAATAAAAGTTAGTTCCTAAAGTCTTTATTATTTCTTTTAAAATAAATGCAGTGCTCAAGTTTTCGAGGGGCATCCATTCATTGTGGAAGCTGGTGTCAGTGTGGGTGGAAAAGATGTTAAGCAAGTAAGTACCTCTGTATTGACAACGATTCATTTAACAAGTAACACTGCCATTGCTATTCATTAAATAAAAGAATAAGGTCAAATTACCAATCTATTTTTAAGCAAGTTGGGTTGCGTTGACTATTAGTTGGATATGATTCTCCATTTCACAATCTTTTCCCGTGATTAACATCTGTCATATGGCTTTATAAATTGCAGGGCTTAAATATTTTCCGATTTGCAAACAGGATCCCACTTCTTTTTGAGCAAGGTGGAGATGTTGTCACCAGAACTGCCATGAAGAGAATCAAGTAAGATACAGGAGAAGTAACATTTTCTCTTCTGTCTTGGAGACAGCACATTGGGCTCATAATTATGGTCCTAAGGAAAGCTACAAAATTTTAATTTGAATTTTATAAAGAGATTATTTTCTTTTTCAGTTGGAATAGTTACAAGATCAATCAAACACAGGATAAAATCGGTGTCTTCGTGAGTATTGTTAGTACCAAAATCCCCTTCAAAGGAACTGGAAAGGAGTATATTGGAGATGATACCAAAGAGATTGCTTCAGCAGTCAAGGTGAGGCATTGTCCTCTTGTACTCAAATTCTTTGTTACAAATTTAACAAGTAAACTAACAACATCATTTCTCCAGTCTGCTATCCAACAGTGCTGCATCCAGCTAAAATCAAAAATAGTGCGAAAAATTCAGGCTCGTGAGCAGCAGGAGAGAAAACGAAATTTGAGCAAGTAAGCCAACCGCTCAGTTCTTTCTATGTTCAGTTATTGTTGTCATTGGTACATTCTAATAAAATCCCTATTGAACGGCAGGTACGTACCTGATGCTACAAACGCTGTATATGACGTTTTGAAAGAAATTTCAAAATTCCATGCCTCAAAGAAGAGGAGATACGAGGAAGAAGAAGAAGATATTCTTAGGAAAGTCCAGTCTCGGTCAATCACAAAAGAGACACTGAAAGAAATGCTTGCTCAATATGTTGAAAAGGCGAGTCTAAGTCATGACTCTGGTTCTATGCACAACCGAGAAACGTTGATGAGACTATGAGACGGCGTTGTCTCACTATGTGCTCTTAAGCATTAGTGTATCTGATTGTTGAATTCTCCGTAAATTTGCAGGTGGACTACGAGATGGCATTGGAGTATGCGACACAAAGCGGGGTGAACGAGGAACCGAGGGAAACTATATACATACAAGCACTTGAAGATGGATATAACTTCACAGAGTTGCACAGTTCCAACTTCGTCTTCAGATTCATACAGTAGGAACATGCAGATTTTGCTCCTTTTTTTTTTTTTAAGAATTAGATTTCCGATATTTTTGGACAAGTATTTGTTATATAGTTCATCTTATTATTTGGTTTCCATGTATTAAAATTTAGAAAACGATACGTTTGAGAGCTAAATGTAATTCCAATTGCGGCATCAAGATTTTAATGTAATTCAGCGATGTTTTTCCGAATTACAATTACATTAGAATGCTGTTGAGACCCGAGTACCCGACATAACCTTTAGTGCTTGCATGTCCAAAATACTGACTCCTATTTAAACGACGTCGTATTTTCATGAGGGACACGTGTAAATTTCTCGAGGTTCACAGGTTTGAATAAAATAACTTCTTTGGTCGGCTCTGCAGGTTGAAGTACTCTTGTAATTGTTTCTTACGGCAGATGGGAATGGGAATGGAGGAATGAGAATGAAACCTATGTTTACTTTTTTTTTTTTTTTTTTTTGATTACGTAGGGAACATTATTTCGAGAGTCTGTTCGTACATTGAGATTCTGACTGATATTCCTAATCGAGAATATTCTAGATTGATTTACATCAATTCTTATAAACCTTGGTTTGTGCCTACAATATTAATGTCTGCATTTCGCGTTTAGAAAGGAAACTGCGGCCCGTGGTGAGAAGGAAGTCATGCATGATACGTTGTGGGGAGTTCCAGCTTCGAGAACGCCATGATTGTGAGGTCATATTCAGCCATTGAAATTTAGCTGAGTGGCGAAAGCCTATCATTTCTTGGTAAAATATAATTTGGGAATGGGGATAAAATATGGGTCGTATAATTTAGGAATAAAGAATGAGAATTCAATTCGTTAATTATTATTTTTATTTTTATTAATATTATCATTATTAACAATAAAAATAATAAAACTAATAATAACAATAATTAATAATAACTAAAATAATAAAGTTAATAAATTTAATAAGTATAGTAATAATGTAATTTTTATTATCTAGATACATGTATAAATATTATTATAAAAATGATATTAATTAAAAATAATAATAATAATTAATAGAAAGTTAATAATGATAATATTAATAGTAAAATAATAAAGTTAATAAAATTTAATAATAATAATAATAATAATGATTATTAAATTTTATTAACTATAATTAATAATAACTAAAATAATAAAGTTAATAAATTTAATAATTATAGTAATAATGTAATTTCATTATCTAGATACATGTATAAATATTATTATAAAATGATATTAAATAATAATAATAATAATAATAATAATAAATAATAATGATAATATTAATAATAATATTAAAAGTAATTAATTAAAAATAATGTTAATATATAATAATAATAGTTAATGATAATATTAATAAAATATTATTAACAATAATTAATAATAACTAATAATAGTTAATAATTTAATAATAATAAATTAATAATGATAATAATGTTAATAAAATTAATTATTATTTTATTTATTAATATTATCATTGGCATAATTTATTATTATTAAATTTTATTAATTTATTTATTTTAGTTATTATTAATTATTATTTTATTTTTATTAATATTATGGATTAACATTTATATTATTATGATTAATTTTATTTTTAATTAATATCATTTTATAATAATATTTATAAATATCTGATTAATGAAAATCGCGTTATTTAATCAGATATTTAGTAAATTGATTACGATTTAACATTCGTCATAAATTATTATTTATTTCATTACATTCCGTTCAAATAAAATTTCTAATTAATGTTTTTCCATTTATTACATTGGAATTCTGTTGAGACCCTTCATTACAATTCATTTATTCATGTAATTGCCAGTGAAATACCCGATCTTATTTAAATTAAGTTTTTATTAATAAAATTTTATGAATAAAAATTTTACTTAAAAAATTTTAATTATTTAATTATTAATTTTATTAAAAATTTATAAAATTATTTGAATAAATAAAAATTTAAAAATTACGTTATGTAAAAATAAAATAAAATTCTTAAATAAATAAAAAATATTTTAAATATTTTAATATTTTAAAAAAAACTCTTAACCCTGTTCCTAAAAATACAAAATTTTAAATTTTATTACTAAAATAAAATATATTATTTAAACTTCAAAATTCTACTAGAAAAATCACTTGTATCATTAAATAAGTTCAGTCGCTCTTCGCTGAGAGCTCAGGTGTCACCCTCTCTCAGATTCTCCACACATCTTTCTTTTCTAAAATTCCTTTAGAAAAGGAAATTCTGAAAAGCGAATCCAAAAGATTTCAAATCTTCTAGTTTTGGATTACAGAAATTGCAGGCATTGCATTGAATTGTACGAACTGTACAAATACAATTACAAAGAATGGCACCGCGAATCGCGATTCTCGGAGCTGGAATCTTCGTCAAAACGCAGTACATTCCAAGACTCGCAGAAATCTCTGATCTCGTTTCCCTTAAATTCATTTGGAGTCGTTCTGAGGTAAATCATTCTTCAATTCCTCTCACTTTAGTTCATTTTTTATGCCATACGTTTCCTTATTTGATTTATTTATTTATTCATTTTAAATTAGGAATCGGCGAAAAGTGCGGCGGAGGTTGCACGTAAGCGTTTTGCCGACGTGGAGTGTGTTTGGGGAGATGACGGACTTGAACAGATTATTAAAGATAATTCAATCCTTGGTGTCGCCGTTGTGCTTGCTGGACAAGCTCAGGTTTTAATTTCTATCTCTAAAAGAAATTCGCTTGTAGTTATTAATTTTGTTTGATTTTTTAACTTACAACTACAAATGAACTGATTTTTTATCAGGTTGATACGTCACTAAAGCTTCGAAAGGCTGGCAAGCATGTCATTCAAGGTAATTCATTTTCGATGATTGAATTTCAATGTTATAATAAAATTAAACCAAAAAAATATTGTCAGTTTTGGTGTTTTGTACTTGTCATTGTGGAATGTACTGAAATTTCTCTTTTGTTTCTTCGTGCCATACTTTTTGCTTGGCTGACTTGGGGAATCTGAAGAAAAGCCTGCTGCAGCTAGTAAGTTGAATGTGTTTTCAGTTAATTGGCATTGTTCGTTGGTTATTTTATCTTCTCTTTATAGAAATAAGCATGATTGTTGACTCGTTTAAAGTTTGATGTGTTAATTATAGTTTCTAGTTTAACCTGAAAAGTGATTCTTTGAGAAATTTAAATTTTGGGACCATTGACATGGAGAAAAGTCTGATCACATGGTTTCCATTAAATCTATTCAGTAAAAATTACTGACTCTCCCTTAGTGAACTCCATTCATATTCCCAATTCACCATTGCAGAATAGTGTACTAGGATCACTACGTAACCTTCAAAAACAACAGGTGTATCTCAAGTTCTACAGAGAGTATTATTACTAGGAACTTTAAAAACCAGAAAGTGTGATATACCTTCTTCTTTAACTGAAGGAGATTCCACTGCTTCCAATGTAACTTGGATGACAATCAAATTGCCTTGAAAGAAAATGTTTTTCCTTCAATACTATTGCCCACAAGATACTACAGAATTATATTTATGCAAAATTTGTTGATCTCTTTTAATACGGGTTTAATGCGCTAGCATTGCTATAGATTAGTTGTTAACTGATTGCCCAATAGAAAGAGTACAGAGAACTAGGTGATGTATAGAAATGGAGTCATATTTTTTTGTTAAATTCTCCAATTGGATGTGACTTTACTGCCTTATTGTAGAAATATTCGGTCATGCTAATTGCTTACCTAGTTGGCTTTAGGTAGAAGGATTATGATAGAATCCGATTTTCCGTCTGATCTCAATCTTCGTAATCTGGATTCTCATTTAAGCTCATGATATCATTTCTGAGTGATATGAACAGAATTTCAGTCCTTAATTCTGCTGGAGGTTTCAATCTCACGTTAGTACTTTCTTGGAATTTTATTTTTGACAAGCATATGATATTTTATTGCTAACCAGCCATTTTGTCTCCCTGTATTTATGTCATAACTGTCTGCAGCATGATATCTGCAATGTGTGCTCTTGATACATTGCTTATGAATATTGCACCTGTTGTTGCTCCCAAACCATACCTTGATTGTAAGATAAATAAGTTACTGTTGATGAAATTTTAATGTTTTAGCCACTAAATGTTGTTTGATAATGCAGATATTAGTGAGATAGAAAATGCCTTGTCAAGATACAATTCTATTTGTCCGGAATCCCCTGGTCAACCAATTTGGGCTGTGGCAGAAAATTATCGTTTTGAACCTGTGTTTGTGGAGGTATTTGTTTATGGCATATGTGGTTTATTCCATCTATGACTTGCAAGGGCTTAGTATTGCTTTTGCAGTGCAAGAAACTAATAGCTGAAATTGGCGACATGATGAGTGTCCAAGTTATTGTGGAAGGATCAATGAACAGTTCAAATCCTTACTTCTCCAGCTCTTGGAGGCGAAATTTTACTGTATGTATTTCATAGTAAATTTCAGCGTTCAAATATCTTATTGAGGTCCGATCACCGTTGACCGGTGAGGCGCAAGTCGGTAATTTCACAAATCTTTGGGGTAAATTAATAATTTTTAGAAAATTATGGATAATTTGGTAATTTTTGATTAGGACAGTGAGGTAATTTGACATTACAAGAGTAATTCGATAATTTAAATTATTAAAGACATTTCGGTAATTTCGCACTTTGAGGGTAATTTCATAAATTCAAAACTCGTGATTAATTTTGTGATTTGAATTGAGGATAAATTGATAATTTAGAATTTTTGAGGATAATTCGATAAGCTATAGTTCCGACGGTAATTTGGTAAATATTGATGTTGGGGGTATTTTGGTAATTTTGGCATACATGGGTATTTCTGTAATTTTAGTAATTTTATTCATACAGGAATAGTTTATTACAGATAAATATTCATTTCGAGATTTATTGCGTAAAATTAGTTGTATTTCATTTTACGGAAAATAATTATATTGTTCACTAGAAATAAGAGGATTCACAAACGAGAATTAGCCTGCAGACATAGTTGATACTGAGCCAAAAAAACATGTGTTTAATAATTTTTCATGTAACCTATTTTAAGTTCAATACTCATGAATCAGTTGATCCTATGATTGAGATTAGGGAAATGAAAGAAATTTTTGTTTGGGATGGAATTTGTAACTCTATTGGTCATAGTTTTAATCCCTCTCGTATGTCTAATTGTTTGTGAAATAGGTTCTCTTACTTTCATGCCACATGTTGACAATTGTACTCTCCTCTCTGACAGGGAGGTTTCATTCTAGATATGGGGGTCCATTTCATTGCTGGATTGAGGATGGTAATCTCATATTCTGTGACACTCAATGGCAACAAGTTATGGTTTGGTTTATATATAATATCATGTCTTTGTATTTTCTTCAATCTATTTTCTCTTCTTATATCAACGATTCCTTGCAAAATTGCCGAAAGCTGGAATTAGATCTAATCACTTCTCAGAACACCGCTTGGGTTGGGCCATCTCTCTGTAGCAAGAAGTGAAATTCTACACATATGAAACTGCCTTTTCTTTAATCCTTTCTCCTGACATCATCTTTTTTGAGTATCTTATCCATATGCGAACCAGAAAACTCAAGTTTCTTTACGAGACGAATTAGTTGTAGTTATAAGGTAAGAAAGACAATCAACATATTATGATGCAAAAATAAAATTAAGATGGGTCAATAATATGCAGTGCCTACAGTGTTCAATGTAAAGAATCCTACGTTCTGTTTTCCACTTTGTCAATTTTGAAACCAACCTTGTCGCCTTCCCTCTTCCCATTTCGTAAAAGATTAATACCCAACAGAATTAAAAGAACTATTAGATTTTTAAATACAAGTAAGAGAAAAATGCTATGATGAGGTTGCATCAATGAAATTCTCATTTCATCCTTAAATAACATCAACTTTTTGAAATGTCTTTTCTATTAACAACATGAAGTTCTTAAAGTCAATAAACAACTGTTGTGCATCCCGAAAGTTTCCTATATTCCAAACTTTTATTTGACGAAAGAGTTGTGATAGATATGTATCGTTTGAGTCAAAGACAGAATATTTCAAAATGATTTGAAGCATTTGGCTTGAGCTACATTATTCAGAGCATTATGAGGCTCATATTTAAATAAATAGGTTTCTTCTGGAAGACTTTATTATTAAATTTTGGTGCTGAATATGATTTGATTGTCTTTGTAAAAAGCTCACAGGGTGTGAGGTTGTTTCTGTGTCAGCCATTACCTCTCATGTAGATAAAACTTTACCTCCCCCTGACAACATATCCTCTAATTTGTAAGTTGTCTTCTTAATTATGTTGATTGTTTGACAAAGTTTTAACCATATATTTGGAATCCTAAAGATTAATATCACATTTCCTGGTCTCAGTCAACTGGAGAATGGATGCTCTGGAGTTTTTGTGATGGTTGTGTCCAGTAGATCACCCAAGGCATGTGGTAAAGTTATAATTTACTTCAAACACTAGGCACGTCCATTTATTATTCTTTACTCATATCCTTTGGTACTACAGATATTCTGGCGAGTTGTTGGCATGAAGGGAACGCTACAAGTTGAGCGTGGAAACCAAGATGGACGCCATGGTTACCTGGTATACTGAAATTTGACTTTTTGTTGTAGTACTTGTGAGATTTAGTTACCTTTAAGACTCATCAACTGTTTATTTTCCTTTTACCTTGGGACTCTAAATTCTTTGCTACATCAATTTGGGAATGTACAACAGGTAACACAATATGGTGCTGATGGGCAGAGTAAAAGCATGTTCTACCCGTTCAGTGGAGTGACTGAAGAATTAAAAGCTTTTATTCATGACATTTCAGAGGCTAAGGTAATATAGGTGACTTCCATATTTTATCCAGACCATAATAATTTAGGGGGCGTTTGGGGCAGCTGCGCTGTCCACCCTATATTCTAGGGAATATTCCCCTAGAATATGGCATGGGGAGCAGCTACCCCAAACGCACTATTAGTTTCTTCAGCATAGGATTTTCCTTTCAGTGCATGGTGTTTACAGTTTAATTCCACAAACCAGACTGCGATGCCTTTTTGGCCAACTTCTTATTAGTGTATCTAATCTGAATTCTAATCATCAAACCTAGCTTTTCTGCTTGTTACTAATTTTCCCTGCAGCATCTCAAAACATTCCTAATTAATTTAGCTTGAAAGCCTTTTTAAGCCTTCTCTCACTTTCATTTTCTACCGGTATTGCCGTCCTAGCAGGCTTCTTGGTAGTTTATTCCCTATTTTTATTGTCTTTTCTAGCTGAATAAAATTAAGTTTGTCGTGGCTGCTAAGGCTACTTCTTGATATTATGATTTTTTTTAAAAAAAAATTCTCTCTTCTGCTTTGTTGCAGAAGGGAATCAACCATGTACCTGAGCCACGCAGTTCTTTTCTGGAAGGTGCTAGGGACGTTGCTCTTCTAGAGGCAATGCTTGAATCTGGATCAAAACAAGGAGCCCTAGTTCACGTGAAAAAGTTCTAGGTTGGGGTCCTTGAGGATTTATGTCCTAGGCTTGGCTACATCATTGCTTGAGCTCGGAATATGATTCAGATGCTTGATGCTTTCTAATTGTTCTTAGTTCAGTTGTTCATTTAGACTATAGCTGTCATGAGAATTAGAACTGTCAGTCAGATGCTCACCTACTCATAGCAGGTTTACTGTCTCTTAAGCCATCGATTCACTGTTACTATTATATCAATGAAGTTTTACACAATAAAGATTTATCATCAAAATTGTTACACGAGGACTGTGCAACTTTACGAGTGCTTGCTCTTGTATGACAGAGCCGAGTTTTTGAGCTTGGAGTAAAAGGACTGCATTACTGTTATTTAATCTATTTGAACTCAGCCCGAAGATCTGCTCTTACTTTTAAAATGTTAAGTAATTTTACCGATACAACCACTTGAGTTACCTGAATGGGGACCTATACCATTGCCATCTTGTTTGAATAGATTTACTGAGGCGATCTTGAACTAAGAAATGATTTTAGAAATTAACTAGAAGTTAAAAAACGGTACCGCTGAGCAATTACAATAATCGAGTTTATTGATATTTTCAGTGTGGTTGGTGCCGTCGTGCAATAATTCGACAGAGATAAGGAGATGTACCACTAGATTAAGGTGTTGTCACTTGACTGGCAGTTATAAAGACGACAAAGCACTATAATTTCAAACGGGGCCCGTAGTTATTTAATGCTATCATTTTCCTTTTCAGAATGTTCCGAGGCGTGGCCTGCTCCGAAGGAAAGTTCATCACACGCACATGGGACATATCTATATTGATTGATCAAACCTATATCCAACTTGGAAAAATGAAAAATTGCATCCTAATATTATGAAAAGGAAAAAAAATGATCCCATCATTTTATTGTCAATTTCTATCATGTTGAAGCGCATAATTAATGTTTGCAAGTTAGATGTGATTGAAGAAAATCTAAAACTTCTGCAAAGGGAAGCTAGCTTCTCACCCATTTGGTGTTGAGTCGCAATCTTGAGAGACAACTGCTGCCAAAGAAAATGACGAAGCTTGCATATTGTCTAATGTCCTTTTGCTGATGACCACCACTTCACATGGTGAGCAATAAGTTCTGGGATGGCATTCACAGAAGCTGAAGAAAGAAATGTGCCATTGTAGCTTCACATCACATGCCTATAAATACAAGTTCATGAAAGGTCCATTTTGTAGCAGAAGCAAAACTTTGTCTCTAAAAATCCATTTCAAAATGAATTTTTATATTAAACATTGCATGTTGATGTATCCTAAGAAGTAGCATTTGCATGATAATGCTTTAAAATCTCATTTCCCCGTCAAATCAATAAAGTTGTATCTACACTTTTTTTTTGGAGGGTTGAATAATAATGAAAAATTTCACTCATTAAAATGAACTGTTATCTCTTATATATTATTATTCGAACTTATATGATTGTAGACACAAAGCAAAATCACAACCTTATGATAACATATCTTAAATTTTTGTTGATTTATTTAGTAATTAATAAATTAAAGAATATTCAAGATTGAGGCATTGTGTCTTTTAACTTCACAATTACTATTGATTCAATGATTGGTTAGTTAAAAAATATTAAAGGTATATTAAATAAAAGCAAGTGTTTACTATATAATTTAAAGTGTTCACTAAATAATTTATTTAATGACTATAATTTTAAAGTTACGTACTGTAATAATATAGTATGTAACAATCTCTACCTTTAGTCTTGCCAATACTTCTATTTCAAAAAAAGAAAAATGAAATTGGTCTAAGTTGGAAGAAGATGGTGGGTAGAGAAAAGGATGACTTCGTTTCACACCAACTGTGCCTACCACGATATCATTTTCTTTATTTTCTCAACTGCAATTGCAACAGATTGGACAAAAACTATTTCACTTTTCCCATCAAGCCATGAAGAAAATGAACATTAATGAATGATATATAAACCCAAGGAGTTGCCTGTTGTTTTCAAATTTTCAGTTTCTTGTCCCCGTGCCACTCCCCATCGTCGAAACTTCAATTTTGAGAATGGACCTGATTGAAGCACTCGCTGCCAAAATGAAATCAATTGCCTCTTCCATTTGAGGATTTGCCAAGCTGTCTTGGCAATGTTTTTCCCAAACATTTTTGGTATCTTTGTAACTTTTGCACCAACCTTTTTATCTCACCAATGAAGAACCCTTGTCGAGTTTCATATAGGCTCGTTCGACAAGAACAAAAACACTTATGCTTATTTTGAATTTAATTGCTCATTTTGAATCAAATCAATGCAGAGTCTAAGCTATCAAAGTTAAATATTATCTACAATTTCACACCTCTTTTCATAAATAGGCGCATTAGTCCCAAAGGAAGCTACAATTATCCAAATAATTAATCGTGTGTGATAATTAGATGGACAAATTTAGAAAGAATTTTAATCTTAAACATGCTACTCCGTGCCAAGTTTACACGTGTCAAAGATCCCCACCCTAAATATAATAAAACACTTTTGGACCAACTCGACCAAAAAAAAAAAAAAGAACACACTCACATAGTTTTTTTTTTTTTTAATTACATAAAACAAATGCTCATATTACAACTTATATTGTATGGGATTTATAACTACATTAATTCTTATATAGCACGCCCAAATTTTACCCCCTCTAATATTCGAGGGGTGTCTACTCCACTCACATTTTGATACTCACATTTCGATCTTTAATGTTCGAGAGATGTCTACTTCACTCACATTTCGAAAATGAGAAGACTGCCTTCACTTAATAATTAAGGAATGAAATAAACACCGACATGCATCGCGGGGAATCGAACTACTGCGTTTACAGTTGTGAGTGCAGAATTCTGACCATTGCCTAATGGTTCACTCACATAGTTAAGACATCGTCCAAATATCTAACAACTCCCGAAAATGTGTGCATTGCCCGAAAGGACTGCATAGCATACGTGGTGGGAAGCTAGGATCCTGTGCACACCCTACAGATTACATCCTTAAGCTCAGCCAATAGTGCAAAAGCCATCTGTTTCCCTGTCAGAGTATGACGCTTGGCACAAAATTATAAGGACTTACTGAATCAACATCAGATCATAAAACAGAGAATTATGACCTTTTCTTGTTTGGAAACTGGGACTTACGGTTACCGGTTCAGGTGAGCTGTACGCGACTACCTCACACTGCTGACTGCTCACACATGACAATAATGAGGCCGTACACCGTATGTCTGTTTTAATTGTTTTTGACGAATTTATCGTCTACGGAATTTTCACACGAGTCTACTTGGTGATATTTTGACACCTGTTACGAGAAAATATTTTCCAAAAACTTTTTAAATTTTTTTTTGAGATTTATAAAATTGAAATCATTTGTACCCTACCCCGTAAATGAATAAATAGAAAAAAAAAGCTTTCTGGGATTTATTTATTTATTTATTTTTCATTTCAAATGTTTTCTAAGGATGAACTGAAAGCAATTTTAGTTCAACTAATAAGTTTTAAATTTGTAATTTTTTAATTGAAAATATATTTCATTCAAGATGACTTGACTTATGAATTTTGTTCTATGAAAAATATTACATGTTATTGTTATTAAAAGTAAAAAGCAAATAACGTTTTTTATTATCTAATTAGGGTGAAGAACAATAACATTATAATAATTTGAAGTAATAATTACGAAAACTCAATTTTTTCAGTTCTTTTTAGGAAAATTTTATTTTTTGACCATAACAATTTATTTATATTTGATCTCAACACAATTATTTAAAAAGAATTCATATGACTATTTTTTAAATTAACACTAACTAAATCATAAGAATATCAAGATTTTTTTTCATGTAATTATCACATTTAATATTGTAAAAATTGAATATTTTGATGGGTCATTGGTAGTGGTAAGCTTAAAGATCCCGTAGGCCCAAAAAGCCTATGTCTATCAAACCAACTCGCTAAAATATCACGAGTAAACCAAGAAGATAAAACGAAAAGTTTTTCTCGTCTCCGAGAACAAGAAAGACACGGTCTCCAATACTCCAACTACAAGCCCGCCAAACCAACAAACCCACCCCGCATGTGCCAAAACCGACCACTTTCCCCGCACGTGTGCCTCTGCTTATCGTGCCAATTAATAAATTAAAATAAAATATTAAAAGACAATATCGAATCTCTCCTCATGTTTTATGTAACATCTTAAATAGAGTAAAGACTGCAGTTACAAAATTCTTGAGATTGTGATTTTAGAAACTGTATTAAACAGATTTCTTATCAATAAAAATTATACAAAATTCAGGAGAAATTTCTCTCAAAAATTTATCAAAATTCAATAATAAATATTATATTGTTGACTAACATATCAAATAAAATTGAATATTTAAGATCTAATTATAATATCGTCCCCATAATTTTAGCATTGTTAGATTGTCAGAATTTTGCATTGTTATTTAATCAATTCCAAATTATCAAAGAGGTATTATGACAAAATTTTCAATTAAAATTATAAGTATTTCATATCTTAATTCTTTTGAATTGGTCTTAAAGAAACAATGTGCATAACTAATGAACCAGACAAAAAAGTTAAAATAAAAATTAAAAAAAGGTCGTGGTGGCTGAGTAGGCTCTCTGTGTGCTTTTTATAGATTAGATTCAGTCTTTCCGTAGATCTCACTTTTTTTTTTTTTCAATTACATGCTTCAACTCTTCAGTCTTCACTAGCTATCTTTTTCTCCTCACTGCTCCATAACTCTCTGCCCATGATTCATTTCCCAACACCCAATAAAATAAAATTAAAAAAAGGATTTTGATTTTTCATTGCTGCAACTTCATAAAACTTAGCTAGCATTACGCACATTGTGCTAAAGGTACATTTTTTTCTAGCTCTTTGAAAAATTATTTGCTTCACGACTCCAGCTTTTGTTGAAGTTAGCACGGTAGTTGTTGAAATTTTGAATTTGGTTAGCTTTGCTTACTCTTTCGAGTAATGCAAGAAAATGCATTCTTTTGTAGTATATGTTTCTCGATGGCTTTGAAAGTTAAAACTAGTACATTTTTACCGAACCTGGGTAACTTCTCGTTTTGTATTTAACATATATTCTTTGTGATTTTTTTTTAAATATTAGATCTGTTGGTGCAAGTCTGTGGGGTGTTTACGTTGTTTGGCTACTAAATGTTATGATGTACTTGGAAAAATTATAAATCTTGGAGTCTACATTACATGGGTTAGATATGCTGCTCAGCTGAGCTTGATAATAATAATAATAATAATAATGCTGGGTTCAGTTGAGTTTAATTTGTAATGATATATTCATGCGTCGCCATATATATTTAGGAAGTCGAATTTGACACTCAAACTGTCATTTTCTTCGTTTATATCAGTTTTGATTTGCACATAAATGGCAGGTATGAGTTGTAATTAATTGTAGTTCTTGCTTTTCTTGTTCTGATTTTGCAGGTTCTTGGTGCTTTCTGCTCAAATGCATTGACTGAAGTGCCCCGTGTTTACTCTATTAGGGTTGAGGAGGTCCTTTAATCTTTTTCCTTTCTAATCATGCACTAGAGATCTGAAATTTAGAATCTAGAAATTATGTTTGATTTTCTTTCCATGATTTATGCCTTATCATATCTTTTAGCTTCATTATACTTGTGTCCTCAACTTTCTGATCTCTGCTTTGTACAATAGCCTGCTGGCTACAACAAAAGAGTTCGGGTTTCGATCACTGGAGACATTCATTTTGAGGTTGAATTTGACTTAGAAAATCTTTGTTTCTTCTTGTGTAACTGTAATATTCTTCTGGGTAGCCTGGTTGTGTTATTACATATTAGTGAAGATGCAGAAGTCTCCACAAGCTATAGACTTTGCTCTGAAGGAGACCTCCCCAAAAATTGGTGCGGGGTCTGTCACAGGTGATAAGCTTTCATGCACCTATGACCTTGTCGAACAAATGCAATACCTTTATGTCCGGGTTGTCAAGGCAAAGGATTTACCTGGAAAAGATGTTACTGGTAGCTGTGATCCCTATGTTGAAGTAAAACTAGGAAACTATAAGGGAACTACAAAGCATTTTGAGAAGAAGTCCAATCCTGAATGGAATCAGTGTTTTGCTTTCTCGAAAGATCGGATTCAAGCTTCAGTTTTGGAAGTGTTGGTGAAGGACAAGGATGTTGTTATGGATGATTTAATTGGCAGGGTAATATTTGACCTCAATGAAGTGCCGAAAAGGGTTCCTCCAGACAGTCCTTTGGCACCCCAGTGGTACAGATTGGAAGATCGTAAGGGAGATAAGGTTAAAACTGGAGAACTGATGTTGGCTGTTTGGATGGGAACTCAAGCAGACGAGGCATTTCCTGATGCGTGGCACTCGGATGCAGCAACAGTCAGCAGTGAAGGAGTTGCAAATATTCGATCAAAGGTATATCTATCCCCCAAGCTTTGGTATGTGAGGGTCAACATTATTGAAGCTCAGGACCTGCTACCTAGTGATAAAAGTAGGTTTCCTGAAGTTTTTGTGAAGGCTTTGCTCGGAAATCAGGCATTGAGAACTAGAATTTCTCAAAGTAAGACTATAAACCCAATGTGGAATGAAGATTTGATGTTTGTAGCAGCCGAGCCTTTTGAGGAGCCCTTGATTATGACTGTCGAAGATAGGGTAGCACCAAACAAGGATGAAGTGTTAGGCAGGTGTCTGATCCCATTGCAGGCAGTGCAGAAGAGATTGGACCATAAGCCTGTGAACACTAGGTGGTTTAATCTTGAGAAGCATGTTATTGTAGACGGGGAAAAGAAAGAGACTAAATTTTCCAGCAGAATTCATCTGAGGATATCTCTGGATGGTGGATATCATGTTTTGGATGAATCGACCCACTACAGCAGTGATCTGAGGCCAACCGCAAAACAGCTGTGGAAACCCAGCATTGGAATATTGGAGCTTGGTGTTCTCAGTGCTCATGGGCTGACGCCAATGAAGACAAAAGATGGACGAGGAACCACAGATGCTTATTGTGTGGCCAAATATGGGCAGAAATGGGTGCGAACAAGGACAATTGTTGACAGCTTCGGGCCACGATGGAATGAACAGTACACTTGGGAAGTTTTTGACCCATGTACTGTCATTACTGTAGGGGTATTTGATAATGGCCACATCCATGGACAGGGTGGCGGTGGGAAGGATTCAAGAATTGGTAAAGTGAGGATTCGATTATCAACACTTGAAACTGATAGGGTTTACACACACTCTTATCCTCTTTTAGTTTTGCATCCTTCAGGGGTGAGGAAAATGGGCGAGGTTCAATTGGCTGTGAGGTTTACTTGCTCATCGTTGATTAACATGCTGCATATGTACTCACAACCATTGCTGCCCAAAATGCACTACATTCATCCATTGTCTGTTATTCAGCTTGATAGCTTGAGGCACCAGGCTATGCAGATTGTCTCCATGAGGCTGAACCGAGCTGAGCCACCATTGAGGAAAGAGGTTGTGGAGTATATGCTTGATGTAGACTCGCATATGTGGAGTATGAGGAGAAGCAAGGCTAATTTCTTTAGAATAATGGGTGTTCTAAGTTCGTTGATTTCTGTTGGTAAATGGTTTGATCAAATCTGCAATTGGAAAAACCCTCTTACAACCATTTTGATTCACATCCTTTTCATCATATTGGTCCTTTATCCTGAGCTCATCCTCCCCACAGTATTTCTCTATCTTTTCTTGATTGGCATTTGGAACTTCCGTTGGAGGCCAAGGCACCCTCCTCACATGGACACTCGACTGTCGCATGCCGAAGCTGCTCACCCTGATGAACTTGATGAAGAATTTGACACATTCCCCACTACCAAGGGATCAGACATTGTTCGCATGAGATATGACCGCCTGAGAAGCATAGCAGGGAGGGTTCAGACAGTGATTGGTGACCTTGCAACTCAAGGGGAAAGGTTTCAGTCTCTGATAAGCTGGAGAGACCCAAGAGCAACCACTCTTTTTGTCACTTTCTGCTTGATTGCTGCTATAGTCCTCTATGTTACTCCATTCCAAGTTGTTGCCCTCCTTGCAGGCATTTACGTGCTAAGGCATCCCAGGTTTCGCCACAAGCTTCCATCGGTTCCTCTCAACTTCTTCAGGAGGTTGCCAGCAAGGTCAGACAGCATGCTATAAGGACAGCCAACTTTTGCTTGGCCTTTGCTGCCTTTGGCTCTCACATTCTAGCCGCCCATATTCAGAAGCAGCATGCCAAAGTACTGCACCAGCGACTCAACCTCTCACTGTTTCTTTATAAGATGTAACTTTTATCTGCACAATCTGGTAAATTTCATAAAAACTCAGCAGGCAGCTTGTTCAAGTTGATTTGATTCTGTTTATTTGTAATATGTAAACTCTAATTTTAATTAGTTTATGCAAGCCTGTCACCTAAATTATGCTACCTACATTGTTCTGTGCAAGTATTATAATTTAACTGCTCGTCTTGGTTGGGTTCGTATCCACACAAAACCCATTTTCATAATCGGGCTTTAGTCTACAGAAGCTGGTATGGTGTTTTAAGCATGAGCATTTCTATTCAACCCCTTGTTTTTACCCCCCCTTCTTCTCTTCTCCCTCCTTCCTTCCTTTTTCGAAGGCACAATTAAATGTTTAAAAATAATTTTATTTCCAAAATTCAAATCACGGATGTGAAACAAGAGAGACAAATACATGACAAGAGAGTGCATTTAGATGTTAGAAAAATAATAATAATAATAATAATGAACAAATGATACCATACAATCAATTTATTCAACCACCAATATGTCACATATGGATTTATGGAAGATTTATCATACAATTAGTTTAAGAAATAATATCTAATAGTATCAAATCCGTTTGATCAAGAGAAAATACTGTACAAAATCTCATCCGTTTTTACTTTACCTGGAACACAATGATTTAATTAACAACTAATGGTGAAGTCTTCTTGTTTGTTTGACTTGCAGCTATAGGTCAGCCATTGCGCTATTTTAGCATTTTCATTACAGTCAGACAATTCAACCACTCAAAGGGTCGAAACCTAATTCTAACTTGCTTGTTTAATAATTGAATTTGCCTGTTGCATCATTCTGCCTTAAAAAATAATGTGTCATAATATGAAAATGATATAATAATATGTGAGCTTTAAATTTGTATTTATAAGTACTTATAAAGTACTCTTTAGAGGGGTAGTGCTTCTTCTGAAAAAGCACTTTGATAAAATATATTCTCTAAAAAATTTTCTCTCTTCATTTTTTTAAAGTCACGTCAACCTAGAATTGGCCCCTAACAAAAAAATTTAGTTGAGGAGGAGCAAGTTCAAAGCATAGTGTATTTTGAAACTTTAATAAAAATTTAAATCAATACATAATCAAAATTATTACGATATTGAAGATGAGGACTTTGAAAAATATTCATAATATAAGACGTATTTTCAAAAACCTTAAATTGCAAGGGAAAGTTAGAAAACTTTTAAAATTATAAGCCAATTTTGATATTATAAAAATAAAATTCTCAAATCCTAGAGGAAGCTATTCCCCGTCACGAACCCAAGGTATATGACACAAGATGATAAAATTAATGGCACTACTCTTACTTGAAATCCTAAAATGAATAGCAGGCCAAAAAAAAAAAAGGATAAATAAATAAACGGTAATTTAAATTTAATTTTTCTTTTGTATAAATTTGAAGTCTCTTAAATGGTGAATTTTTGGAAAAAAAATCATGTTTTTGTGTACTTATATTGCCAATCGAGATCACTTTAAAGCAATATATTATTGAACTTATTATGATCTTAATTAAGATATATCCTACATCACACTTCATAAGGATTTGTTTAAGAAACCAGGCAATGAAAGACTCAGGATTACTGTTCTTAAAATTAAGACAAAACTCAAAATTTCATTTCTTTGGGAAAAAAATTAATGTTTTCTCAATTAGGAATTTAATGACTTAATTATTGAATACTTTCATTAAGTTCAAAAAATAAATAGACTTAATGATTTAATTGATCGAAATTAGTCAATTAAGTCATTAAGTGAAAAAAAAGAAACATTTTTTTTTTACTTCTCAACTAGTGTGACATCCTGAATGTATTGGATTGTGAAAATATTATCTTAATAATTGCTATTAAAATCAATTAATGGTATACACGAGTATAAATGACTGATAATACCTCAATTGACATACTAACTTGATATCTCAATTGGTTAAGCATAATCTCTTTTCTTTTATTTTTTAATTTTCATAGATAAATTTATGTAAGATGCTATGGTATCTCAATGTTCGATGCCATATACCCTTAACCCACCTTTGAATCTATCCATTAAGATTTTGTTGGTTACTCAATGGATCGACAATAAAAATATAGCTTGGAATTTAATTCATGTCCTTCAGAGATTTGGTCAAATTTTTTTAAAAAAAATTATGCTTAATTAAAGCCGATTGTTGATGTGGAATTGATCACGAATCTTTTGATCAAAGAATTTTCCAAAGAATATGCTTCTTTTTTTTTTTCCCCCTTGATGGTTTAATATTTTTCAGAATGGTTAATTTTGTTAACCTTGTAGGAGACAGCGAAATTCAAGACAAAATTACCTTAACTCCAACCGGCTCTTGATTTTGACTTCTTTTTCAACAAGCAATTCAAATTTTTCGATAGCTGCTCCCATAAAATTAACCTAAAATTAATTGTCAATTACATAGATATGATCTGATCTTGATATGGGATTTTGATTGTATAAAATCATTGATTATGAATGTATTAATTTGTCTATTTGTTAGAATAGAATAAACAAAAAGAAACAACAAGAAAACATTCCCTTGAATTAGCTCAGAATTTCCTGAAAGCATCACTGGAGCTGCAAATCGAACGAAACAATAAAAACTGAAAAAAAAATAAAACTTTCGTTATTTAAAAACTCTTTTGAACATTGAAGAAGCTGTATGAAACAAACGCCAGTCCTTCATTTGATAAATGAAACTTGGTAATTAAGTAATTTAATATTAAAAGATGCAACATCTCAATCAAAAACATATCTTTAGTTAATTTTCATTCACAAGTTAAAAAATGGAATCCTAAGTTCTGAAAAGAGTTTGATTTACTAAATGACAATAAAAAGAATAAGATGACAAAACTTAAGAAGTGGAGGGTTTATAGCTACTTAGAAATAAAGACAACAAATTAAAAGACACTTGATTCTAATTTGTGGAAAATTTTCTGAAAAAGGATAAAATAATTAAAAAAAATACAAATTTCAGAGTCCTACATAAGGGAATTCACGTAAAATTTAGCATTTATTATCTTATCTCATGATAGTGAGCTTCGAAAACACGCTTTTATATGACCTAAACCTGCGCCATGCTCTCATCGGGCTACAAAGCCTATAGGTTCTGCAAATTAATTAAAGATAAAAAAATTATCTTGTAGTAAAATGTTTTTTTGTCACTATTAATTTTGTGTAACTTTTTCTATATATGTAAGTTCTCTATATAGACATGAAAGTTATGCCCATATGATTACGTTATGATCACGTCCTACATTAGTTAATGCAAAATTTGAAGTCTTACTAATTTTTCTACCGTTAAAATAGTTTATTTTCCAGGTGATTGATGAGCGAATTGGGTATTTATATATTGATGCATAATTATGAATTATGAAATCTCATATCATATATATGAATAAAGGAAAGCTTCAGTTTCTTAGAAATACCTTAGTTTAAAAATACATCCATGGACATTCTCAAGTACCAATCATCAAACTAATTTAACTATATTATCAAATATAGTTAGGGATAAAACCACTAAAATTTCCAAGTTTTTTCTTAAATATATGGAGAGACCCTGTTAATTTCGGAAATGATCACGCCGATTTTTTTAAAGACTATTTCTTTTAAGACTTTTTGTATGTACAACAAACACATAAATAGGACTTGTAAATTACAGAATGAAAATTTTTTATACATAAAAAAGTATACCATATAGTAATAATACGATCAAAATGCAAACGATATATCATTCCGAGTCCTGTCATGTAAACAAAAATAAAGAACTTAAAGAATAGGAGGAAATGAAATTATTTATATTTTTGCCGAGCCTTCAAATCTTTTTTGAACTTTTGTTCCATGTTTGAAAACGGGGTAATCGATGATTTTAAGAGCAAATTAAAATGGGGAATCTACAAACGTCAAGTTCGGATTGGTTCTATTTTTAGTCCATGCAATGATCGCCATTTATAAACACTTAAAATATATATAATATTTCACTCATACGTTGTTAATCTCAAAGAAAAATCATGAAGAGAATATTTTCTTAAGCAGACTGTAGATGCTCGGAGGATACAAAGGAAAATCAGTTGCTTTAACTATGATGGACATTGATCTTTGTCGGGTTGTAGTTTGGACCAATAAGAATCTAAAGTGTTTAAATTCGAAGAATGAGCCCCCCTCAGTTTTGTATTGTGGAGGTTCGGCCTCAGGCTTTTGGTCATTCTTTTTTTTTGCCATTTGGCACTTTTAATCAATACCCTTATACACATTCTGCCTCACAGTCACAGGTTATTATAATTTAGTTAACCGGAAATTTTTTTTTTTTTTACTGTTTTGCATTTTGAAAAGTATATATATGAACCTAAATTAATTTAGTTTTGATATGTGGTGTATTACAAGTGTGTTTGGTCTCTTAGCTAGGTTCTGGTGACAATGGCATCAGGAAGCAGCTGCAGGTTTCAAAAGCTGTGATATCATTGCACATTGTTTCTCTCTGTAAGGTTTGTTTCTGTTAACGGCTTACATGCACTTGCATCAACTGATTCTTGAAAGTTTTTTCCTACGTTGTTACGAAGCTCTTTTATGCATCCTTTTCAAAAATAAGTTTGTCCTGGATTTACCTCAACGGAGTAGCCCGGTTGATTAGGCTTCTTGCAGTAGAAGCTAGAGATGTAGAAATCGAGTGTCCCTCATTAGTTTTTTTATTTGAAAAATAATCAATCTTTTAATCTCATTGTTATAAGTTGATTTTTGTGGTGAGAATGATGTAGTTCTATTTATAAGTTATTTGTTGCTGCTGGGGTTAAATATTTAATGGGGACCTTTCTGAAATGTCAGTAGCATTTTTATAAACCATAAGCTTTAATCTTTAAAATTGTTTTGTGTTTGCACAAACCATAGCTCTTGAAAGAACAGAGAAGGATATGCATTATACCTATTGATGGAAGTTGGACTCAACTGGTTACTAGATTCCAATAGGTATTGCTTATAGTAGGCTTAAACTCTACAGAAAATGGATCTTGGAAAATCAATAGATGACCAATTTTGCAAGCTGCATCCTTGCCTGCCCGTGAACACGAGAATTGGGATAGTAGGAGGCGGTCCAAGTGGCTTATCAACCGCGTATGCACTGGCAAAACTTGGCTACAGAAATGTGACTCTGTTAGAGAAGTATCATACCGTTGGAGGCATGTGTGAATCAGTTGAAATTGGAGGTACAAAATGAACAATTATTTTTTACTTTGTATCTATCATTTACAGTTGCCAGGTATGTTAACTGTCTAAGCATAACTATAAACAGGAAGGATTTATGATCTGGGTGGTCAAGTTCTCGCGGCAAATAGTGCACCCGTTGTCTTTCACTTGGCAAAAGAGGCCGGGGCTGAATTAGAAGAAATGGATTCACACAAACTTGCACTCATTGATGGCTCAACAGGGGAGTTTCAGGACATCAAAGTTGCTGATGATTATGTGTCGGTTATCTCATTGACATTGGAACTACAGGTCAGTTTCCGCTACTTTAAACAGACTTGAAAATTTCACCTGACTGTATAGCTCAATGTTCTGCGGTAACAATCCATGTTGCTTACTTACAGGACAAGGCAAAGGAATCTGGGCGAATTGGGGTTCATGCAGTGAGTGACTTGGCTTCGGACTTAACCCCAACTTACCTTGAAGATCAAGGATTCAAATCTGTTCCCAAATCTGTGGCCTATGGATATACTGCTTCTGGTTATGGATTTATTCAAGACATGCCTTATGCCTACATTCATGAATTCACCAGGACTTCCATGGCTGGAAAAATTCGACGTTTTAAAGGTGGATACACAAGCCTTTGGCAGAAGCTCAGCAAATATCTTCCAACTGAAGTCCATTGCAACACTGAAGTGCTAGCAATCAGACGCGGTTCTACAACTGTCCGCATTGATGTCAAACATTCTAATGGGGAATGTGAAGTTATGGAGTTTGATAAGATCATCATCTCTGGAGCCTTTCCTGTAAAGAATGGAAAATTTTACAGATCACCAACTTCAAATCCAACAGGTTTGTTGATCTAAAAAATAATTCGTATACTCGTAAATTCATTCTGTTTTGTCTAACTGCAAATTTCTGTAAACAGAATCTGAAACGCAAGTAATGGATATGGATGAGCTTGAAAGGGAGCTATTCAGCAAAGTACAAACAATTGACTACTACACCACTGTCTTAAAGATTACTGGCCTAGAACATTTACCAGTTGGCTTTTATTACTTTGGCGAATATATGGAGGATCCTGCAACAATTGGACATCCTGTTGCAATGCAAAAATTCTTTGCAGACACTGACATTTTCTTATTCTGGTCATACGGAAACTCTGTCGATATCACGGGACCAACTGTCACTGAGCTTGCAATCAAGACAGTTAAAAATATGGGGGCAGTGATTGAGAATGTGGTGCTACAGAGAAGATTCAAGTACTTTCCACATGTTAACAGCAAAGGTGAGCTCAGTTAGCTACTTCAATCGTTAGCTCCTACTAGAAGTCGGAAAAAATAATTCTTCTATTTTTCTTCAGATATGAAGGATGGATTTTATGACAGATTGGAGTACGAACTTCAAGGTCAGAGGAACACTTACTATGTAGGTGGACTTATGGCATTTGAGCTTACAGAGAGAAATTCATCCTATTCCATGGCTCTAATGTGCAAGCACTTCGCAAATAATTATTCTACGCCAGAGTTTCCATATGTTAAGGTAATTTGTCCTTCTAAATATTGAGAGGTTTGATGTTTACGATATTAGTTGCTCAAAGGCTAATATCTAATAACATGTGCGTACAGAATTTGTTCCCATTGCAATCAGATAACTGGGCTTGGAACTTCAAAGAATTAGAAGAACTGCCAGGGGTTGAGTTTCCTGAACTGTCAAGTCTTGATGGTTACTTGAAGCACTGGGGAACTCATAGAATTACCCAAAAGAAAACTCTCTTTACTTGGATTAATGAAGAAGGTGCAGCGGTGAGCCAGAGGACTTATGAAGAACTTGATGCAAATGCTTCTCGCATTGCACATAAGCTCTTGACAAGCCGAAAACCAGTTATCAAGCCAGGGGACAGGATTCTTCTTGTCTATGTACCGGGTTTGGATTTCGTTGATGCCTTCTTTGGTTGCGTGAGAGCCAAAGTCTTACCGGTACCAGTTCTTCCTCCAGATCCCTTGCAAAGAGGTGGCCAAGCGCTTTTGAAGATTGAAAACATTTCTAAATCATGTGGTGCAGTGGCAATTTTATCAACCATTGGCTATCATTCAGCAGTTCGACTAGGATCTGTAAAGAGTCTGATCTCATTGGTAGGAAAAGATGGCGATGCCACTTCTCAGTGGCCAAATCTACCATGGCTCCACACAGATTCTTGGGTCAAGAATTCCAAAAACTTGCTTGCAGAAAATGTACTTTGCTTTACTGAATCTCAGCCGGACGATCTTTGCTTTCTTCAGTTCACATCAGGATCAACTGGTGACGCTAAAGGAGTAATGATAACTCACGGTGGGCTCATTCATAATGTAAAGTTAATGCGAAAGAGATACAAGAGCACCTCAAAGACAGTATTAGTCAGCTGGCTTCCTCAATACCATGACATGGGGCTAATTGGTGGACTGTTTACAGCTATGGTTGGTGGAAGCACAGCAATATTGTTTTCGCCATTGACATTCATCAAGAACCCACTTTTATGGCTTGAAACCATGAGTAAATACCGGGCTACCCACAGCGCCGGCCCAAACTTTGCTTTCGAGCTCATGGTTAGAAGACTGGAATCCAACAAGGACAAGGTTAGGAGTTTTGATCTTTCTTCAATGAAATTCCTTATGGTTGCTGCTGAACCAGTAAGGCAAACAACAGTGAAAAGATTTGTAGAGTTGACTAGTCCTTTTGGCCTTTCTCAAGAGGTGATTGCTCCTGGTTATGGATTGGCAGAAAATTGTGTATTTGTCAGCTGTGCATATGGACGAGGGAAGCCTATAATTCTTGACTGGCAAGGAAGAGTCTGTTGTGGGTATGTAGATCAAAATGATCCAGATGTTGACATCAGAATTGTGAATCCGGAGACTAGTGAGGAGATTGAAGAGCCTGGAAAGGAAGGAGAAGTATGGATCAGTAGCCCCAGTGCTGGATTTGGGTATTGGGGTAGAGAAGAACTTAGCCACATAACTTTCAGAAATGAGCTTCAAAATAACCGTGGAAGAAAATACACAAGAACCGGAGACCTTGGACGAATTATTGACGGGAAGTTTTTTATCACAGGAAGAATCAAGGATCTTATTATTGTCGCGGGAAGGAACATTTACTCAGCTGATGTTGAAAAGACCGTGGAGAGCTCATCTGAACATATACGCCCAGGTTGCTGTGCTGTCATTGGTGTGCCAGAGGAAGTCCTATCAACCAAAGGAATTTCAGTTTCAGATGGCTCTGATCAGGTTGGCTTGGTTGTGATTGCGGAAGTTCGAGATGGGAAGCCGGTTGATAAGGATGTCATTGAAAATATTAAAACTCGCGTTGTAGAAGAACACGGTGTTACTGTTGCTTCTGTCAAGCTGATCAAGCCGAGGACCATGAGCAAAACAACATCAGGGAAAATCAAGAGATTTGAATGCCTCAAACAGTTTGTTGATGGAACTCTAAATACAGTACCAGAATCACTTTTCACAAAAAGGAAATTGACCAGGTCATTCACTACTGGCACTTGTAAGGAGGGAAGAACGCCTAGGCCTCAACTTGTGAGTTCTCCTGTGGCAAGCAAAAAAATGAGTAACAAAGACATTGTGGAGTTCCTAAAAGGACTGGTTTCCGAGCAGACGGGGATTCCCATTACCAAAATCTCTGCGATTGATAGCTTGGTGTCTTATGGAATTGATTCAATTGGTGTGGTCAGAGCAGCTCAAAAACTCTCAGATTTCCTAGGAGTTCCAGTTGGAGCAGTTGATATCTTCACAGCAACCTGCATCGCAGACTTGGCAAGCTTCTCGGAGAATCTTGTCATAAAGTCTCAGCCTCAACTCATGACAGATGCCTCCTTCACACCAGAACCTGAGACAGATTACGATGAGTTTGATATGGAAGTTTCGAAAGCTCGCCAATGCGGTATCTGGATTTTCCAATTACTGGCTCTTGTTTATGTCTCAGTCATGCTGATACTTCCTGCTTATCTATCAGTTTCTGCTTTTACAACTTTGGTCTCAGCCCCACAGACACTCTTGGATGAACGTCCTTGGTTGAACTATGTGTTCTCCTTGACTTTCGCTCCTCTTGCTTGGATCCTTTGCATATTGGCTACTTGCATTTCCATAACTATTTTTGGAAATTCTTTCTTGAGACCAAACTATACATTGAATCCTGAAGTTTCCATCTGGTCAGCTGATTTCGTTAAATGGTGGGCACTTTACAAGGTCCAAGAAGTTTCTTCTAAAGTTCTTGCAGTTTATTTAAGAGGATCAGTATTCCTAAACTGGTGGTTTGAGATGCTTGGAGCCAAGCTTGGATCATCAGTGCTGCTCGACACTGTCGATATAACAGACCCATCTCTTGTTTCAATAGGAGATGGAGCTGTGATTTCAGAAGGGGCTCTAATTCAGAGCCATGAGGTAAAGAATGGAGTCTTGAGCTTTCACCCAATTAAAATTGCCCGAAAAGTTTCAGTTGGGCCGTATGCTGTGATCCAAAAAGGAAGTGTAATCGGAGAAGAAGCGGAAGTCGCACCCTTGCAAAAGAGTGAAGGAGGCAAACCTATTCTCAAATCTACCAACGTTAACTATGTTCAAAAGGTAAGTATGTATGTATATATGTATATATATATATATATTAATTTCTTCTACTTGACTATTGGCAACTTCTTTTAATTTGGGGTTCTGTACATAATTAGATTCATGAAATATCATAAATTGCTTTCTTCTTGTTACATACATGTATGGACTCCTTTTTTCTTGGGATTGAAGTTATAAGATTAGCAAACCTTATGTTTTCCGCTGTCATTTCAGGGTGGTGCAGTTTCGAAAATTTCTACTCACAGAACTCAAGATGAGGCCATTCACCAATTCATAGGCATCTACACAGTCAGTTTCCTCAGCACTCTATCAGCAGCAATTACCTACCTCCTCTACATTTGGCTATCTCAAAAGGTTGCTTCGCCGCAGCACTTTGCATTTCTTTGCATATCTGGAGCCTTCCACTGGCTTCCATTCACCGTCATTGCATACGCCACCATGTTTGCGAGTGTGCCTGCAAACCCAGCTTACTTCGCTATTTCAACTGCCGTTGCTTACTTGTTTCATGGCCTAGTACTCAGCTACCTCACATGCATTTTGACCCACTTTCTTGCTGGTAAAAAGGAGGAAAAGCAAACCCACTTGAAGGCTTGGCTCTGCCACCGGATTACCATTGCTTGCCACCTAAGGTTCGCCAAGCTTCTCTCCGGAACGGAAGCATTCTGTATCTACTTACGCCTTTTGGGTGCAAAGATTGGGAGATATTGTTCGATCAGAGCCATCAATCCAGTTTCATGTCCACAACAAGTCACACTTGGTGCTGGGGTCCACCTTGGTGACTTTAGCCGGATAATTCCTGGTTTCTATTCTTCTATTGGGTTCATTTTCGGGAAAGTTGAGGTACAGGACAATTCAGTAATTGGCAGCCAAAGCCTAGTCCTGCCAAATTCAGTTGTTTCAAGAGATGTAATTCTCGGTGCACTTTCAGTTGCTCCAATGCATTCAGTTCTCCAAAGAGGAGGCATTTACATTGGATCTCAATCCCCAGTCATGATCAAGAACACAATGCATGCTTTGGATGACAGGATAGAAGAAATGGACATGAAATACAAGAAAATTGTCGGCAACTTGTCAGCAAATTTGGCTGCCACTACTTTGAAGGTTAAATCAAGATACTTCCACCGCATTGGAGTAAGTGGGAAGGGACAATTGAAGATCTACGACAATATTCAAGGCTTGCCAGATCACAAAATCTTCCGTCCCGGAAAATGTTACCCTGTCCTAGTTCGGCACAGCAACAGCTTGAGTGCTGATGATGATGCAAGGATAGATGCTCGCGGTGCAGCAATCAGAATACTTTCAGGTGAAAATGGTAACACCTCCTCTCTACTTGATTTGACACTAAAAACAGGCAACGCATTCTATGCCCGCACAATTGGAGACTTTGCAACATGGCTAGTGTGTGGACTAGCTGCAAGGGAGGAGCATGTGAAGCGAGTTCCTCACATACGTGATGCTGTCTGGAAATCCCTCAGGCTTTCTGACTCGTATGCTGAGCTGCATTACTACTCAAACATTTGCAGACTTTTCAGGTTCACAGATGGACAGGAAATGTATGTAAAATTCAAGCTGAGACCTTATGATGAATCCATTGGTGACGATTCTGGTGAGGTTGAGCCTAGAGGGATTCTTCCACCAGAAACAGGAGCAATTCCGCGAGATGATAATGACACTAGGCCTTTACTCTTCCTTGCTGATGAATTCCAACGCCGTGTAAGTTCTCCCTCTGGCGTTCGCTACATTTTCCAGCTGCAAATCCGGCCAGTCCAACAAGACGAAGCTATGCAGGACATTGCACTAGACTGCACCAAGCCATGGGATGAGGCAGAGTTCCCGTACATCGACGTAGGGGAGATTAGCATTGATCAAAATCTCTCCACGGAAGAATCAGAAAAGCTTGAATTTAATCCTTATCTTAAGTGCAATGAAATTGATGTCATTCCAGCAACGTCTAGTTCTCAGAGTGCTTCAATTGATCACGGCCGTTCATTAGTCTATGAAATATGCCAACATCTACGAAATGGTGAGCCACTTCCGGAGTCCTGGAGGATTTTCCTAGAGCAAAGCGATGTGAAAGTGGACCTCTCAGGCTGTCCAATGGCAGCCGCACTGGAGGAAAAAACTGAAGATAAAGTGACCCTGGAAAGAGCCTGGTATCAAACTTTATGGTCCATTTTGGCTCAGCCATTGCTACAAACAGTCTTGCCTTATTTCCTGATGGGCCTAGTAATCTTCACTCCTCTAAAATGGACTCTTTTCCTGAAAGAAAACAAAATCCTCCCACTCCATTGGTTGCTCCCAATGTTTTGGGTATCTTCGGGAATTTTGGCAGCATTGGCATGTGCTGCAGCGAAATGGGCTTTTGTAGGAAAAAAGAAAGAAGGTGAGTGTGTACAAATTTGGAGCAAAGGGGTGCTCATGGACACAATATGGCAGGCATTTAGAACATTGGTCGGTCAATATTTTGTTGACATGACAAGTGGGTCATTTTTGTTTGTGGCTTGGATGAAGCTAATGGGCGCAGAAATTGAATTGGGCCAAGGAGCTTATGTGGACAGCATGGGGGCTGCGTTGAATCCTGAAATGGTTGAAATGGAGGGAAATGGTGGCTCTGTTGGCAAAGAGGCTTTGTTATTTGGGCACATTTACGAAGGCGATGGAGGGAAGGTGAAGTTCGGGAAAATAAGAATTGGCGAAGGGGGGTATGTGGGGAGCAGAGCAGCGGCGATGCCTGGAGTTAGAATTGAAAATGGAGGAATTCTTAGTTCTCTCTCTCTGGCCATGAAAGAAGAAATTGTTAGGTCCAGGTAAGGCGTTTTTGGCTAGCTTGATTTGCCAGCTAGATGCCCCAAATTTAGATCAAAATGTAACACTTGGCTGGTTAATTTTCTGAATAAATCATCAGCCTTTGTGGGAATATAAGAAGTATTTTTAAGTTATATTCACTCTCTTTTTTTTTTCCTTTGGTTTTCTTTAAGGATGCTCAAAATAAATAAAAAATAAAAAAACTAATAGTTGATGACTAAAAGACAGATATTTTTATGTAGGTTTTTCAGTTTTCCCGGAAGTTTAAGTACAAATTGATGATTTTGGGTGTAATTTAAGTAAGAGATTAAAAAAAAAAAAAGAACATTGAATATTACTCAAAATGTAATGGTCAAAGAGGAAGCGAATTTTTAATTGATAAGAATGTTTATCTATATAACTATCGCATTGATCCGTTATTAATATTTATAGGGGGATGGGATTATATAATTGATGAAAATTTAATAGATATTAATGACTACATGTTTAGATAATATAGTAGTTACAGATAAGTTGTAGAAATAATCTCCAACATATTGTAACAAATTAGAGATAGATAATAGATTACTTATTTTAAAAAAATAATAAATGAGGTATTCACAAAATGAAGCTGAAAATTAATGATAAAGTTAGCATAATTAACCTGTACAATTTTCTCAAGAAATTGAAGCGATTTTTTTTTTTTTAACTCTCCTTTACCATCACTCTCATTTGAACTTTCCTTTTTACTCTCGGCCTTTTTTCTCTTCCAGTTTGTTTGTTTGTTGTTTTTTCCCCCCCACTACTTAAAGAATAAATAAGAACAAGATAAAATGGCTTCTTTGCTTAAAGATTTAGGTACTTTTTTGTCTTTTGATTTTTTAACCCAGATTTGTCAACTTGTCGAAGACACAAAAAAGTTCTAAAACAAATTTTTAATTAACTTAAAATTTCATCTTTATTTCGTTGGAATGAATTGACATAATAAAAAGCAATAGCCTTCCTCGTAGAAGGGATTTTTTCCATAGTCTAATTTTATTATATTTTTTAAGTTTGTGTTAGCACCTAGTTAAAACAAAAAAGTCATGTAATTCAAGAAATTTAATTACAGTAAAAAAAAAATTCAAAAAGTGAATAACAATAAAATGAGATCTGGCTCCCCAAATACATTGGTCACGGTGATTATTTACAATTTGGACTTCCAAATTTATG
Source organism: Citropsis articulata (assembly GCA_030449925.1). NCBI lineage: Eukaryota > Viridiplantae > Streptophyta > Magnoliopsida > Sapindales > Rutaceae > Citropsis > Citropsis articulata. Next base: position 3,557,944 of record JASUUH010000096.1, on the reverse strand, counting down.
TACCAGATACAATGCACCTGTACGTGCCTCAAGATTATAATAAAAACGAAAAACATGACGGCGATATATCTCATCACACGGTGAAACAGTTATCAACAAGCCCAAATTATTAATCACATGATTATATTTATTTGAATAAAAGATGAGATCATACGGCGAGAGAATCCTCGTTCACGACGGAGATGGTTTCAATTTAAAAAATACAATAAATCAATAACAGCCCAATAAGATAAGGCATAGTGAGCATCCAATGGGGATCAATACAGGTGATTATTCCTGATCCCAAGTGGCCAAGTCTGACATGTATTCATCCATCCGTTACTCCTGCTGGCCGCCGCGCAATTTCCACTCTTTTTATAATAACCTCTAGATCCCTATCAGTTTTTTTTGCATAATAAGTACGTAAATTTGTTCATATGCGTCAATAAGTCCCCAAGTGTGAGTAACCCCTAATCGCTTGACCAAATTCATCTAATTTACCTTCAGCCATTCCGATACTTTAAAAGACTTTTTTTTTCCCCTAACTTATCATTAAAAATTTGATAATTATATCTTAATAAAATTAGATTATTTTTTTACTTAATATTAAGTCTAAATATGATACAATTTTTATAATTCTATAAATATTTTATAGGGTTATAAATTATAACTTTATTTCACATTGATTATGATTTTAAAGCAAATATAATAAATATCTTAATAATTATGCTGTACAAATAAAAGTCATTATTTACAAAATTTTTTAAATTATTTACAATAAATAAGCTCTCAAAAATACCAAATTATAAACCAATATATATAAACTTAGAAACACATAATTGCAGCCAAACCTAGGAAACAAAGAAAATAAATTCTCACAGGAACCTATTCCATTTAAAAAACACCAAATAGAAAAACAGGATTATTTCAGAAAACATAAAACTACGGGGACCAAAACTTTATTAGGTTTTTTCCTAATTTCGCAATAAATTTGCGAAATCGTTTTCTCCGGCAAAATCTCTTGTTGGGTCCATAATTTTTCTTGGGGCGATTCATATCTATCGCTGCCCAGCTTTAATTTGTCATCTTCTAATAAAATCGATTTGATTTTTGCCGATTATAGATAAAAAATCGATTTCGAGGGATTTTGGAGAGTTCTACGATTTGATCAGTTCTTTCATGGGTGAACTTGAGGAGATTGGAGCTGATATTTGGTAAGACTTGTGTGATTCCTATTATTTTGCTTGAAATTAATTAATTTTTTTTTTCACATGGTTCCATCTTTGTTTCTGGGTTGTTTTCATTTTCCAATGGGAATAGAGTTTTAGAAATTCTTATTGATTGTTGATGAAATTGCTAAAAAGGGTTATTGATTTTGAAGGGTTTCAGTTACGTCAACATACGGAAATTATTTGTGATATGGGTCTTGTTTTAATAAAGATAGGATGATTGTTTGTGAGAATATATGAGATCATATTTGGTCTTATTAGTTTTTATGTGTTGTTTGGTTGGTGAGAAAACGTAGGAAAAGTAAATGAATTGTTTTTTCGAGTGAGTGATTGTTGAACATTCGCTTGACTGAGTAAGTGCAGCGAGAGATTTTTCGACTACTCTATTTAGTTCCAAGTGAAATAATTATTAACATAAAAATGTTGAGCTCAATTTAATGAATCGTCTATTAGAGATAGATGATAGTTGTCGATTTTGCTGAATTAGCATCTTCTGATTGTTGTGGAAACCATGGGTGACAGCTCGGATATTGAAGTCGATGAAAGGTGTGGAAATTTAGCAGAGAAAGATGTTAGTGATGAAGAGATTGAACCGGAGGAGCTGGAAAGGCGAATGTGGAAAGATCGTATTAAACTTAAGAGGATTAAGGAGAAAGAGAAGCTTGCAGCCCAACAAGCTGCAGAGAAGCAAAAGCCCAAGCAAACTACTGATCAGGCTCGGAGGAAGAAAATGTCGAGGGCCCAAGATGGAATTCTTAAGTATATGTTGAAGCTAATGGAGGTCTGCAAAGCTCGTGGATTTGTATATGGAATCATTCCTGAGAAAGGTAAGCCAGTTAGTGGTTCATCCGATAATATTAGAGCTTGGTGGAAGGAAAAGGTGAAATTTGATAAGAATGGACCAGCAGCCATAGCGAAGTATGAAGCAGAGTGTTTAGCCATGAGTGAGGCTGATAATAATAATCGAAATGGTAATTCGCAGAGCATTCTACAAGACCTACAAGATGCAACTCTAGGGTCTCTCTTGTCTTCTTTGATGCAACATTGTGATCCCCCTCAAAGGAAGTACCCATTGGAGAAAGGAGTTCCGCCTCCTTGGTGGCCATCCGGCAATGAAGATTGGTGGGAAAAATTCGGGCTACCCAAGGGTCAGATTCCTCCGTATAAAAAGCCACATGACCTGAAAAAGATGTGGAAAGTGGGAGTGTTAACAGCTGTAATAAAACACATGTCACCTGATATTGCGAAGATCAGGAGACATGTGCGCCAATCAAAGTGCTTACAAGATAAGATGACAGCCAAGGAGAGTGCAATTTGGTTAGGGGTTTTGAGCCGAGAGGAATCTCTTATTCGCCAGCCTAGCAGTGACAATGGAACTTCTGGGATTACTGAAGTGCCTTCAGGAGTTCATGGTAATAAGAAGCAGCCAGCTATTAGCAGTGATAGCGACTATGATGTTGATGGCATCGACGATGTTGTGGGTTCTGTCTCATCCAAAGATAACAGGACAAATCAACCAGTGGACGTGGAGCCAGTAATGAGTCATCACAACGCAACTATCCATTCATTCCAAGACAAAGAACGACCAGAAAAACGACGAAGGACAAAAAGACCTCGCATAACATCCAGTAGTGCTGATCAACAGCCTGGAGAGTCTGTCAATGAGCATCAACATGATGAATCAAGAAAACCTTTGCCTGATATAAACCATAGTAATGTATTGTTGATTGACTATAACATGCAAGGTAATCAGGAACAAAACAATGCAGAGACTGTGTTGAGGGCTGTTGAGGGAGGTTTTGTTGGCCACTCCCAAATTTCAGCTTCTGAGTTCAACAATTTTTCTGCTATGCCTTCTGTCGATATAATGGCTACTCAGAGCATGTATGTGGATGGGAGACCTGCAGTATATCCAATGATGCAAAATACTGAATTGCAGCATGATGATACTTGCAATTTCTACAATCCGTCATTTGAGTTTGGGCAGAGTAATGATGGGCAGCATAGTCAGATTGAAGCAAATGTACCGCAGATTAGGCCAGAGGTTGGTGGAGTTCATGTTCCGGCATTTCATAGAAATGAAAATGAAATTACTGCTAATGTAGGAGAATTGCCCCATTATATAAACGACACATTTCACAGTGAACAAGAGAGAAATTTTGATCATCAGTTTGGATCTCCACTGGATGGCATGCCATGGATGGAAGGCTCTTTCGATGACATTATAGTTGACGACTTTGATGACGACTTGCTCAAATACTTTGGGGCATAGTTTGTGAATATTTATACGTTGATCTTTCATCGGTGGCAAAGTTCTTTCTGACCTATTGTAGCTTACTGTTCAATTGTTACATTCGGAGTTGCAAAGATGTGGCACTCATTGTTGACCTTGGGGGAGAACATTTTGTTCCCAATCATCTTATGCCAGTGAAGGTGTCATCATTCATGCATTTCAACTGTAAGGTTCATGAACATATTTCATTTTCTGTTTTACAAGTCATTGGTCTCAGAACAAATGAAGGCCTGGCAGTTTAATGTAAATGATTCAATTTGTTAGGCTCGCCTGATGTGCCAATTCACTGCCTCTTTTGTGATCTTCTTCCTTCAATAATTATAGAGCTTTCTTCCATTAAAAAAGAGAGACCTGCTGATAATTATGATGCAATTATACTGCATGACAGACATTAAAAGGTGACAATTTAAGTGGGAGGATTTCTCATTAAACTTATTTCCACAGAGATTCTGCATACATATTCTTCCTCTATAGAGCTATAATTTATAGAAACAAAAGAGCACAAGCCCTCGCTCCTGTTATGAACAAGTTAAGACCGATTGTAATAAGATTATATAGAAATGATTGATGGGCAGCTACTTAGAGTCGAAGCAGAGAGCAAAGCTCAAGTTCGAGATTCAGGGGGAGGTGGTGCGGGATTGCCGAAGCCATGGTGGTGGAAAGGGTTGGGTGCTGATGGCACCTGTCTCGCACCCAAAACACCTGCTGAGCCTGAGCCTGAGCCTGTCCAGCTGCTTCCTTTGTCAAACTCATCCTATTAATTGCAGGAGTAAGATGAATAGGAATCACTTTTTTTTTCCTATTTTCTTTTTGGGACAGAAAAGGATGAACACATCAAAATGTGAATGTCCCACGAAGTCAATATAGCGTATCTCCATGATGGACTATCACTGTCAAGTGTCAATTTCTAATTGACTGACCTTTATCTGTTTCTGAGACTGAGAATGAGACAGACTTTGTGAAACCTGAAGAGGGGAAGTCTTTCACAATAAGATTAAGAACAAACTACAAAAGTAAAAAGGACAAAATAAAATAAATAAATAAATGAAAATACAAATAAGCCACGAGCAGAGCCGGCTTGCCTAATGAAAATGAGCCATCAAACAAAGACAGAGAGATTAAAGCCCAGCTGACAAGTTTGTCTTTTGACGCCATTGATTGATCAAGGAAGCTAAATTAATAAATCGATCCTTAGTTCAAAAAAAAAATTAAATAAATCGATCCTCCATGATTTGGTGGACGTAATGACCGAAAGAACAACTGACACGTGTAAGAAGAATGTGAGGCGCTGTCCTCGGTGGCCCCGAAGCGCGGTCTTTTATTTTTATTGTTTTCCGAAAGGATGTCAGCTTTGGCCCAGTGAATATTCCGGTTCGGGCCACGAAGCAGTTTCAGTTGCTTCTATTGTTAGGAGCGCGGGCGTTACGAGATTTGCGCTTTCCTTGCCCGCTCTTGGAATTCGGATTTTTATTAATTAATTAATCGAACTATTTAAATAATCAAAATTTGGATATTATTCATTAATTTTTTTCAAACAAAACTAACAAACGAATCAAATTAAATTTACATAGAATCCGATTCGTTAGATTCAAATTTGAAGAAAAGGGCAAAAAGAAAAATAACGCCTCGGGATCGAGGGACTAGTTTTGCACTTTTTTGTCAATTAATTGCGAAATTACCTTCAATCTTAACAATTTCTGTTTTAAAATTTTAAAATTATAAACTTAACTCAAACACGCACTCGAATAATTTATTAGCGAGGATAAATATTTGACCCCAGAATTAATAAAATTTTATTTTCAGAAAATATTTAATTATAAATAAATATTAATAGACATCTCTAGTGTGATATATATGCATTCAAAAAAGAAAAAAAATAAAAAACAGAAATATCCAACCCTAGTCGTGGCTGAGGCTGCTAAACAATTGTCTCTATGCCTTTTGCAGCGAAAGGAAAAGGACGATACACAGAGAATAAAAAATAAAATTTTCTACGGCTCTCTATGTGGCCTCCACCGACTCCCGAGAACGGTTGGGACGTGAGAATGTCTTGCATGCATGTGACTCCAGAAAGCGGGAAATCCTTCTTCGGCACGCTTGTATTTTTTATTATTAAAAATCTTTGACCCTTTGGATAGACTTTTCACCGTCTCCATTATAATGCTTACGACAAATCCTTTTTTTCAGTAATTACAACTATCTCGACGGCCACGTTAATTCTGACTCCGCTAACACACAACCTTGCCCATTAAACAACTACCAGCTAACTGCACACATTGTGTCAATGTTGTCTCGGTACTTGTTATATTTCATTGTATCGAAACATATATATATGTATATATATATACACACACATACGTATGTATATATGTGTGTAACCATAATGTTATACTTACTTAGTTCACATATTCTTTTTATATATAAAATTTATATTTCTAAATGATTTATCAAACAACTTTATTTATATAATTATTAAATTTTAATTGTTAATTTAGCAAAATTGTTTTATGCCATGATATCTCATAAAATTTATTGACTGTTAAATTTATACTATTTACACATAAGGGATGTTGAAAAATTGTTGAGGTTAATTTAAATTTATACTTTAACAATAATAGCATTTTTTTGGGTACAATTTATTAGTCGGTTTATGTTCCAGAATGTGGTAAGGTACCATCGTGTTAACATAGCTAGACCCTTATTTCTTAAGCAAAATAGTTTCTCTCAAAGAGTTCTCTCTTGCTTTCCTTCAAACCAAACAAAGAAAAACAAACACCTTACCCACAGTTATCTCAAAATGGCCTCAGCCAATAAAATTGTTTTGATCTTTGTTATCTCATTTTGGCTCATTACTTCGTTTCAGCCAGCCGGCTGTTCGCGTGCCGGCACGTATTTTCTTGTTTTGTTTTTGGTTAATTCTTTTTCTTCAATTTATTTTTTTTTTTTCTTACTGGATTCACTTACGCTTTCTGTTCAGGTTTCGGTGTCGGAGGGGACGCAAGTATTAGTACACAAGCACAGGTAATGCAACGCAACGGCACCGTTTGCTTTTATTGTTTTTGTTTGTAACGTATCGCGAATGGATCGGCAGCGGCGCGTGTTAGCAACATGCGCAGCTTCCATTGTTTTGTTTTTGTTCGTAATAAATCGCACGTCGTTTCTGGAATGAACGGTCGCGCAGAAAATTGCCATACGGCGACTTTGTAATGGTGTAAACGGCGACAGTGACGCGCCGAAATCGCCGTCTCGTACGGCGGTAACGGATCACGGTCCTCGATCGAACGAAGCTGCACCTTAATGAAACGCTTCGATCGCTCTGTCGTATTATTATTTTTTGGTTTATAATGAACCGAAGAGCTTCCGCAGCTTGTTTTTTCCAGCCATTTGCATCCCGCGGTTCTAACTGTGCAAAAGGCATCCGTAACGCGCCGAAACAACAGTCGCGTACGGTGGAATCGGAGGGCGTGGCTTTTAGGCGTACTGTATTTGCATTATTAATTATTTTTATTATATTTCCTTTTTTTATATAATACTGCACAAATTTTGAATTAATAGTTTATCAAAAGTATTATAAGTTATTAATATATTAACCAAATAATTTATGTACAATGTGTTCGAAATTATTGAAATCCATTGTTTGTCAAATGATTTTGAATTATTTTATGATTATTTCAATAATAAGTTTGCCAGATTAAGATTAATGAATTTATATTTTTACATGCTTAAGCCCGAGCCCATTTTATGGGTAGTATAAAGGCTAGGCTTGGATGGGGCCCATTACGGGCTTAGTTTACACTTATTTTTTAACGTTTTAAATTGTTGTAAACTTAAAATAAATTAATAATCAATAAATTATTATAATCAATAATTAATTAAAAAAATAAATATCTGAAAATAAAATAATAAAAATAAAACAAATAAAAACTTATAAATTTAATTTTTTAACATTAATTTTCTAATTCAAGCATTCAGCACTCAAGTAATTAATTAACGTTGAAAAGAGAGTTTAGTATTATAATTTTAAATTTTTTCAATCATTATTAATTTATAAATTAGAAATTAAAGTTTTTTAATTTTTCTATTAATTTTTAAATTTTAATTTATAAATATATTTTTTTTTAAAATAGAGGACCGAGCCTGGCTCAAGTTTTTTTTTTAATTATTATTAAGCCTCAGTCTAAGCCCTTATACAGAGGACTAGGTTAGTTTGAGCCTTTTTATCCACCCCAGAATAGGGTGATTTTGCCAAAAGTGATTTTTAAAAAAATTTACTAAATAATTATATAAACTTTTATATTTTCAAAATTACTTTTGAACTTGTTAAAAGTATTCTCAAACGATCCCCGAAAATGGTGCATTTGAATCCGTCCCGACAACCACTGCCACCACGGCCAGAACCCCTTCACAGCCAAGAATGCTCACCGCAGAAGCATCAGTGAAAAGACTGAGTAATTTTCCTGTTCTCAGAAATGAGCTAATAGTACTTTTCTCTCACGCTTTTAGCTGACATCCCCCGAATATTCGAGAGGCTGTAACCGGGAAATGACTATATCGAAATCGGGATGAAACGGCTCAAAGATTCATACGATCAGAACATCACCAGCACAGCCTCCTAAAAAAAAAAAAAACTATCCTGATGTTATATTGTTTGTGTTTATACCATTTGAAAACGAGTAGTGCTAGGTAGCGAGAGACTAGAGAAGGACGAGAGAAATATTAAAAAAATAAAAAAAATAAAATAAAAAAATGGCGCGTGAAATGCTTTCACTTTCCTCACGCAGGCTTTCACTTTCCTTTCTCACAAAAGTCACACAAATCACCATCTCTCGACTGTTCACAGCCTGTTCACGGCCTCCTCCCTCTCCAGCCAGCAACCAGCAACTGCTCACGGCCTCCTCCCTCTCCAGCCAGCCTTACACATCAAGCATCATTGTTTTCCCCTCTCTCTCTCGGCTCTCTCGGCAAACATTAAGTGAGCGGTGGCTTTTTTCAGCTTGTTCTTTTTCTTTTAATTTTTTGTTATGTGAAAGATCTAGCACGTATTGTGGAATTTAAGCTATTCATTTATTCCGAAACATACGACTTTTAACAAGCACATGGAATGCAAAAACAAAAACCCAACAAATTATACATTCAAACTTCCCATTACATTCCAAAACAATTTGTATACTAATTTCTTACAAACTGAAACGCTACATCCTTTGCCGGCAAATTGACAATTGCCAGGCCCAAACTCACAACTCAATCTATCATTCTAGCTTTTCTCCCTATAATACCAAGAAACACCAAGCAAACTGCCAATTTTGCCCAAACTCACAATCCATACATATTCGCGGTCGCCGTGAAAGGTCGGGCCGAGAGAGAAGCCGTGAGCTGGTCGCTCGAGAGAGAAGTCGCGCTTGTCGGGTCGAGAGGGAAGCCGTAAGCGTTCTTTCGGAGAGCAGTGGATCACGGCTTAAATTAATGACTCGAGCAGTGGATCACGACGCGAAAATACTCGAAAAATCATTGGAGGAAACATCATGGCCAGGTGAAAGTTTTTGTTTCTTGCCTTCCCTTCGGCTACTCCCTCACCCCCTCCCCAGCGGTTCTGCCTTTTACTGTCTTCAATAACTAAATTTTCTCTTTATCTTAGTATTTATTTGTATAAGGCAAGAAAATGGCGAAGACGGAGTGGGTGAGGATAAGCTGGAGTGGGTGAATTTCGTTGTCGGCAGTGGTACTGGGTTTGAGAGACTTTCTAAAGAGGAAAGAAAATGGCGAAGACGGAGTGGGTGAGGATAAGGTGGAGTGGGTGAATTTCGTCTCAATTTAAAATTAATTTTTATTAATTTTTATTTTTTTTTGGGTCTAGAAGAGCCCGGGCTAGTGTGTGCCGTTTCTCTCGCGCTTCTCTCGCCCTTCGTGACACTTAGCATTTCTCTTTGAAAACAGTTTACTAATTTAAAAAAAATGAATATTAGAGCCAAAAATGCAGGGAATGAATAAAGCACAAAACTTCGTAAAACTAACTTGTATTAATGATAACAGTGCATCACTATAAATACTGGTAAATTTTATCCGTTGATCTTCTGAATTGATCCCAGACTTCTAGATTTTACAAGGCCTTTTCTCTTGGTCCTACGATAATGACCAGTAAGATTCTATTTTCAAAAGAGAGCGTTCCCGCCATTTTTTTCTTCACGGAAGCATTCCATCAAACAGTTTTATATTTTTGTCAAACACTTCTGATTTTAACTTCTCTAAGAAAAACATGATTGATTTGTCTCCCCTTACATGAAATTCAATTTCATTCCATTCTGTTCAACAAAAAAGAAACAATCAATTTAGTGATATTAGGAATATGAGATCTGCGTTTTGAATTGTTTGGTTTGTTTGTGACCTGCGGCTGAGTGAATTTGGGTTGTTTGGAAACCAGAAAGAGAGGTGGTTTTTTTTTTTTCTTCTTTTTACTTTTGAGATTGCTTATAGAGAGATATGTGCAGAGTTTGATTTCAGTTGGATGGTTTGGGACAGGAAGGGGTGTTGAATTTGGAGTTGTTTGAACGTAGTAATTTTCAGTTTGATTACAGAAAGAGATCGGCATATATTTGTTTGTTGTATGGCTGAATTGAAAACCCATATTGTATTTGCATTTCAATGGTTTGTGGATGGGTGGGTGACTTTTACCTGTTTATATTTTCCTATATTTCTCTCATTGTTTTGTTTGTTTATTTGGTTTTGTGTGTTTTGGAATTTACAGGACGTTCAGAAAGGAAGCAACACCGGAGAAGCAACTATTTTGGGCGCAAGACAGGTGCCATCGGCTCCTAACCCATTCCACCATCATGGTTTTGTCATTCCCACTCCTCCTCCCCCTGCCCCTGATATTGTATCCCACTCTGCCTTGTTTTGACACTTGGCTCTAGCTAAGTTATCTATTGTCTCTCTATTAGTATTTGTCTTGTACATTTGTCATGCTTTTACAATTTCATGTTAAGTTTTACTTTTTGTTTCTGAGACTGAGGCAGAAAGTTGATTTCTAAATTAAAAGTTGGTCTTAATTTGTATTACTACTAGTATTTTGACTAATTTCTGCATAAACAATGTTTGTTCTGGGATGTTTATGTAGAAAACAACACCTGAAACTTCATTCTGCAGTTTTTCTGTCTGTTCTCTGCATATACAGCCAACAGCCTAGGATGGCAACTTTTTATTCTTGGCTGTTTATGTAGAAAGTAGCACCTGAGCTACTTCATTCTGCTGTCCTAGGGCTGGGTTCCAAAACAACCAAGGAAAGCAACCGTTTGGATGAGGATGTGAAACCTCACCAACTAAAACACCAAACCCTTTCCTGTATTATGAGTCAAACTAGAGTGACCATGGGCACAATAAGCTTTCACGGCCAGCCGAGTTATGTCCTAGTTCGGTTTTATGCTTGATGACTGTGAGAGTAGAACAATTTTATCACCCACTATTGAAAAGTATAAGAAGGAAGAAATTCCAAAACTATATATCACATCCCCTCCGCAAAGAAGCAATACCAGAATATATATCTGACCATAATTCAAACATTTTCGTACTGGTGAGATCAGTGGCAGCAATAGTTCCATTTTGAGATCACTTTAGAGTTCCTATTGGGACTAAAAGAAGCTAAAGACACAGAAAGGTAATATGATGATCTTTTCCTATTTACAAAATATGTATGAATTCCTCTTAGAGGTAATCTTTGACTGATAGATTAAATCCAAGCATCATTGAACTAATAGCCCTAACTAACATATTAGTTCATTCTAGAGAAATGTAAATTGGTGTGGATGATTCCAGACAAGATTTTAAGTCCTAATTATAGAAATTGCAGCAGCCAACTACAACACCACAAATAAAGCCCATAAATAAAATTATATTGAAATAAGAAGCAATGAAGATTGAAAAAGAAGAATAGGAAAAAGTACTAAAGCCGCAAAAGAAATGATGGATATATAGCATTTAGCACTTTACATATAAAGATGAACCTGATTTTCGCGTAAAAATGAATCACCATTTTCATGCAGCAAATGGGGAGAGCACATGAACCTCCAACAACCTAAAATCTGCAGGCTTTGAAGAGACAAATTAAAAGTGTGGCTAAAAAAATAATAATAAATAAATAAATAAAATAAAACATGCAATTCTGAAAGAAAATTTAATTAGTGTCATTTACAATGTCATTCTCCAATTTAAGCAAACTAAATTACCAGCAAATGGGAACATAAATTTCATACGAACAGAAAATCACAAAAGTACCAAACTCAATTGGTGAATAGATTATAAACAGTTGCCTTTCAACATACAGAAACTGTTGAAAGCATAAAATCATGAAGAAGTGAAATAAAGCAGCCCAACTTCAAAATTGTAGTATTGTTTTTTTAAATTCTTTCCTGTTGTTGAAATTTCATTGATGTCAATAAAGTTCTAAACATACCAGACTAAAAATACATTAAGCTTCAGCCAATATCTGGAGGTGGAATCCAGGTTTGACTGTTCTGAAGCTTTGCTGTCTCAACTTCTATGTCTGTCCCCATTAATATTAATGAACGAATTGAACACTGATTCTGCCCCTGCTAAGATTCTCAGAGGATCTTCTTTTCATTTCTCAACAGATTCACTCCCAAATCGACCAATACACAGCAGCAACGCAAATTCAGATTTTGAAAGCGAAGCTATTGCCTCTTGAATGACATTCCAAAAGTCCGCTCTGTGTTCTTTGTACGCTGAGTCTGCAAATGTTGATAAATAAACCATAATCTTGGATTATGCCAAGGTAAATCTTACATAATTCCTCATACAATCAAATACAACTGATCTTTTGCCACCCCAATTATTTAATAGCATTATAATAAACAGAAAACATAATTTTATTGGCTGGCAGACAGATACATTATTCTTTACATATGAAATTTATCAACCTCAAAGGGTAGCATGGAACAGATGAAATATAAATTATTCTTGACATATGAAATATTTTGTACCTCAGTCAATGCCAGAACTTCATTCGAGAATTCTTCGTTATCCACATTTTCGGATGCAATTCTTTGCGTCAAAATTATTTTTTGCTCTAACTATTTCTCCGTGCACAATCTTCCGGTCCAAAGCTGATATCGAAAGAAACTCTAGAGGGTTTATACAGCTCCTCTGTTGTTTTTGTGATTGCGCGTCCTTCCCTCGTCGAAAAAGATCAAAGAAACCCACCAAAATATTCAAAAGAGCAACCATCCCTATGGTAAGCAACGCAATAACAACCCTTTTCTTTCTTGAAGCTTGTTTGTGCGACGTGAATGGTTTGCAAGACGGCAATCCTTTGACATCGCCACACAATCCTCTGTTCCCTTGCAATGCTTCCAATATGAATAACGACCTGTTAGGAACTGGTCCCTGTAACTCATTGTAGGATATGTCTATGCGTGACAGGCTGTGCATTCCTTCCAAGCATCTTGGAATGAAACCAGAGAGGTCATTGCGACAAAGATTCAACTTCTCCAAGTTGTTCATATTGCATATTTGAAATGGTATCTTGTTGAGTTGTGTCCCACATTGGCTAGTAAGGGGGAGGTGCTTGGGTTTATAAGGTGGTAGGTCACTCCACCTAATAGGCTAGTCTTTTGGGTTGGATACCTAGAAATCTTATGCAAAGTCCCCCCAACAAGTGGTATCAGAGCCAGACCCTAGTAGCCGGAATGTGGTGGTGGAACAACTCAGGTGTGTCGGACGAAAGGACCGGAGTCCGGCGGTGGTTTCGTCCGAGGGGGGGATTGTTGAGTTAAGTGCTTGGGTTTATAAGGTGGTAGGTCACTAAATAATCTTTTGGGTTGGATACCAGAAATTTTATTGAATCCCCAACAAGTGGTATCGAGCCTTCAAGAATGGGAATGTGGTGGAACAACTGGGTGTGTCGGACGAAAGGACGGAGTTCGGTGGTTTCGAGGGGATTGTTGAGTTGTGTCCCACATTGGCTAGTAAGGGGGAGGTGCTTGGGTTTATAAGGTGGTAGGTCACTCCACCTAATAGGCTAGTCTTTTGGGTTGGATACCTAGAAATCTTATGTTGAATCCCCCCAACATATCTCATCTTTGAGAAAGTTACGACTCAAATCTAACACTGAAACATGAGCCAACTTCTCCAATTCATTTGGGATTTTTTGGGTTAACTGATTATTGCTCAGATTTAAGTAGTTTAGCTTTATAAAATTGCCTATACTACTTGGAATTGAGCTATTCAATCTATTTGAAGATAAGTAGAGGTACTCAAGCCCAGTTAGTGAGCCAAGTTGAAGAGGTATAGCTCCAGAAAGCTGATTCAATCTCAGGATAAGCTTGTTTAGAGAAAATAACTTTCCCAGTTGTCTTGGAATTTCACCAACAATATGATTTGATGAAAGGTCAACAATTTGTAAATTAGGTGAGTCTCCAATCTCAGGCGGTATTCTACCAGAAATATTGTTCATTGAAACATTAAAAGTGCTTAATTTTGGACATTTTCCCCAATTAAATGAGATTTCCCCAGAAAATATGTTGTGGCTGAGATCTAAGAAAGTTAAATTCGGATGAATGCCGAAAGCTTCATACATATTTCCTGCGAGATAGTTTTGGTTAAAATGTACCCTGACTAGACTAGTCAAGTTTTTCAAAGTTCCAGGGATTAAACCAGAAAAACGGTTTTCGGAAAGCATCAAAAAAATCAATTCAGTGAGACTACCGATTGAAGGAGGAATAATGCCACTAAGTTGATTTGTGCTAAGCTCTCGTTCAGAAAGAGACTTCAAGTTTCCTACTTCTTTAGGAACAAAACCATTGAGCTTATTATTGTCAAGGTACAAAGCTCTTAGATAGCTAAGATTACCAATTGAAGGAGGAATAACGCCATTCAGTTGATTTTTGTGCGACCCTAATGCCCAAAGGGACTTTTAAGTTTCCTAGAATTGGAGGAATGGAACCAGAAAGTGAATTATTAAAAAGTGACAGCAAAGATAAGCTGCTCAAGTTACCCAAAGAAAGAGGGATTGAACCACTAAACTGATTTTCGCTCAAGTGTAGTTGGACAAGGGACTTCAAGTTTCCTATAGCCGAAGGAATAGAAACTGACAGTGAATTTGAATAAAGATACAAGATTCCCAAGTTGCTTAAGTTTCCTAAAGAAAATGGAATTGAATTACGGAGTTAATTTTTGCTCAAGTCTAGAGCGGAAAGAAATTTCAAATTTCCCAAGACTGAAGGAATATAACCAAAAAGTGAGTTTTTATTGAGATAAAAGCTAGCCAAGTTGGTTAGGTTACCAAAACAAGAAGGGATGGAACCGGATAAATAATTATAGCACAAAGCCAGGTCGCTAAGAAGACTTAGGTGACCTATTTCTAGTTGAATTGAGCCATGCAACTGATTCACATCGAGATAAAGTATCTTCAATTGTGTTAGATGACCGATTTCTGGTGGTATTACCCCAGATAAGTGATTGCCACACTAGATCAAGGAACTGAAGCTTGGAGAGGTTACCGATTTGAGGGGTAATGATACCAAAGAGTACGTTGAAGCTTAGGTTGAGATGTGTAAGATGAGGGAAGGATGAGATGAAAATTCCTGAACCGTACCTTTTAAACCTATAGTGCTCAGGTTAATACCGATAACTCTTCCAGCATGGTTGCAAGAAATACCATACCAAGCACATGGGCTTATTTTGGATTTTGAGTCGGAAGGAACATCGGTCGTTGCAATTTTCCATGCGGACAATGAAGAGCCGTTTTGGTTTTGAAGGCTTGTTTTCCATTTCAGAAGAGCATAAGCTTCATCAGTAGACTCAGAAGCAATGGTGTGTGAAAAATTTAACAGAAGAAAAAGGACCAGTTTATTCAAGATAGATGAAGATGATCCCATTGTTTATGTTGTGTTTTGCATATCATAAATGAGAACTTGAGACAAATGTATACTAGTGAAAAGTGCGATGTGTCCGGAAGTCCAGATTTGACCTACTATGTAAAACTTGTATAATACCGTAAAGTATTACCTGCTCTATACAGACCAACTCGAACCATCAAAGTCTGAAAAATACAAAAACACCCTCAAAGTATATGTCTCTACGAATTTATAGTTCACATTGCCTGATTAGCCTGAATTGTTTCGCAATAAATAAGTTGGTCAAATTGTCGTTTGCCACAGATGAAATATTAAATTTTCTCGAAGGAATGCTAGCTAGTTAACACCATTTGTTCCATTTACACAGTTTATGTAAGCTCAAAATAAACTAGCAAATGGACAAACCTTGGCACCGCCGGCTTCATGTCGTCGTCGCCGTCGATTGACCCCACTAGCGCGTGGCAGAATGCAAATCAATTCTATTCAAAGCAAATGATAGAGTACTTTCGGAAATTGACAACATTACCATGTGCATGGATCCTAAATCTTTTAATCTTAATATAAGTTTTTGTTTTTGTTTTAATATATATATACCCTGGAAATGAGTAATAAATCTCTTCTTCGAAAAGAACTCCATTTTGTTTATGGAGAAAATGGAAATAAATTCAAAAAAGTACAAAAAGAGAAAAGAATGAATGATAAATTTTTTTAAATAACGAAATTTTTATTACTATTTTTTAACGAATTCAAACGATTTTTTTGCCATCAGAAGAAATAGTTCGCGCATACCACATCCACGCGCCGATTTGTAACAAAACCGTCTCATCTTCCGTGAATTCTTTCAAATTTTTTTTTTTTTTTACTATTTTTTCCTTTTTACGGTGGGTGTGGGGTTAGGGACTTAGGGTGGAATTTAAAATCATTTCTCAATTTCTTTACAAAAATCGAGCATGGCTTTAGAATCTTTCCACCACCTCCGCTTTCTTTTGTCGGCCACTGCTCTCTCCATTATAAAATTACCAAATACCAAGGCCATGGCAGCACTCGTTAATTGTTTTTTTTTTTTTTTCACTATTCGAGAATTTTCAATGTAGATAACAACAATTATTCTAAAAGTAGGCCGGTCTTTTAAGTGAAGGGAATCAATTGCCGACGATGTGTGTCGACGACGGCGATGGAGTATCCTGTTCCAAATTCAAGTAGAAAACTTCATCCCATCGCCATAGGTCTAGGTAGTAAAGATCAGCGACTAGTCACTGGCCGGGTCCTTGACTGAGCCGGCATCGAATTGTGATAACAATGAGTTGAATCGTTTGATGCAAGACGAGGATCGTAGCCGATGTAGCCGATTCATCGAAGGCTGAGTTGTGGCTCATCTCCGATTGAGAAGGCCTGGAAGTTAATAGCTTAAATCACCCTCGCTCTTTAAGTTTTGATTTTATCAAGTTCTCGATTCAGAAAATTTTTCTTTTGATAGGATTTGGAAAAAATAGAATTAACTACTGATGTTATGTAGGCCATTTTAAAGCCTGGGTTTGATGAATAATTTCTGTTCTGATAGTGTTTGCTGATTTTGCAGTGAGACTGAATGATACATAAAAGGCAGGGAAATGGTGATTCGTCTCAACGTCGACGATCTACAGGTCAAAATTTATAGTTGATTAAATTTATAAATAATAATTTATAGTTGTTTTCGCCAGGAAAAAGGAGTTTTCATCATTGTTAGGTAAAATTTTTGGGTCCTTAATCAATAATCGTAGCAGTTCTAATATCCAATATCATAGAGAAAATTCGACTCTAAAAAAGTTATAACAAACATTATTATTTTTCTCTTCGAACAAGGCATGGTTGAAAAACAGAGCAACAAGGAAATCTAAGAAGAAGAGGACAGCTTCTTAATGTTGAGCAACTACACCTCCTTTCCGGTCAAAGGTTAACATTGAAAGCAATTTTAGAGGTTTTCCACTTTACAAAGCTCCGCTATTGTTTTGCTGAGTCCTTCCCTTGTTGGAAAAGAACCCTGGAACCAATCAGACAGATTAAAAGAATAACCATCACTAGACTAGAGAACATAATAACAACCCATTTCTTTCTAGAAGCTTGTTTGCACGTCGTGACTGCTTTGCAAGATGGCAATCCTTTAACGCTGCCACACAATCCTTTGTTTCCTTCCATCTGAGCATCTTTGAATGTCGTGCTATTAGGAATTGGTCCTTGTAACTCATTATAGGATATGTCAATGTGTGACAAACTCTGCATTCCTTCAAAGCATCTTGGAATGAAACCAGAGAGATTATTATGTCTCAAATTTAACTTCTCCAAGCTTTTCATATTGCATATTTGGAACGGCATCTCTTTGCTAAGAAAGTTGTAACTCAAATCTAACTCTGAAAGATGAATCAACTTTTCCACTTCAATTGGAATTTTCTGACTAAACTGATTATTGCTCAGATTCAAGTAGCGCAACTTCAACAAGTTACCTATACTTTTTGGAATCCAACTCCTCAGTTTGTTTACGGACAAGTCGAGGTATTGAAGTTCAGTTAGTGAGCCAAGTTCAAAAGGTATGCCTCCAGAAAGTTGATTCAAACTCAGAATCAGTTTGTTTAGAGAAAATAACTTTCCCAATTGCACTGGAATTTCACCAACAATGTGATTTGAAGAAAGGTCGAGGACCTGTAATTTGAATGACTCTCCAATCTCAGGTGGTATGCTCCCAGAAATATTATTCATGGAAACAATGAAAGTGCCTAATTTTTGAAAGTTTCTCCAATTAAATGAGATTTCACCGTAAAAATTATTTTGGCTGAGATCTAAGAAAGTTAGGTTTGGATGATCACCGAAAGCTTCATGCACCTTTCCAGAGAGATTATTTTGGTTAAAACGTACTCTTTCTAGGCTTGTTAAATTTCTCAAACTTTTAGGGATTGGACCAAAGAGATGGTTCTCACACATGTTTACCAAAGCCAACTCAGTGAGATTGCCAATTGAATGAGGAATAACCCCACTAAGATGATTTGCGCAGAGCTCTAATTCAGAAACAGACTTTAAGTATCCTATTTCCTCAGGAACAAAACCATAGAGCCCATTGTTGTAAAGGTATAAAAGTCTTAAACTACTAAGATTACCAATTGAAGAAGGAATCACACCATTAAATTGATTTATGTGCAAACCTAGTGCTGAAAGAGACTTCAAGTTTCCTAGAATGGGAGGGATGGAACCAGAAAGTGAATTACTAAAAAGAGACATCATAGTCAAACTGCTTAAATTACCCAAAGAAAGAGGGATTGAACCGCTAAGCTGATTTTCGCTCAAGTCTAGTTGGAGAAGAAACTTCAAATTTCCTATAACCGAAGGAATGGGACCTGAAAGTGAATTCGAATAAAGATACAATATACCCAAGTTGCTTAAGTTGCCTAAAGAAAATAGGATTGAGCCACTGAGCTGATTTTTGCTCAAGTCCAAAGTGGAAAGAGATTTTAAATTTCCCAAAACTAAAGGAATTGAGTCAAAAAGTGAATTATTATTAAGATAAAAATTAACCAAGTTGCTTAAGTTACCCAGAGAAGGAGGAATAGGACCATGTAAATTGTTATGACACAAGGCAAGCTCATTAATAAGACTTAACTGACCTATTTCTGGTGGAATTGAGCCATGCAACTGATTCACATCAAAGTAAAGGCTTCTCAACTGATTTAGATGACCAATTTCTGGTGGTATTGCCCCAGTTAATTGATTACTGCCTAGGTCGAGATGCTGAAGCTTGGAGAGGTTACCGACTTGAGGGGGGATGGTACCAAAGACTATATTAAAGCTAAGGTTAAGATGCACAAGATGAGGAAAGGATGAGAATGAAAATTCTTGAAGCGTACCATTTAAACCCATAGAGCTGAGGTTAATGCTGATGACTCTTTCAGCTTGGTTGCAAGAAATTCCAACCCAAGCACAAGGGCTAATTTTGGTTTTTGAGTAGGAAGGAACATTAGTTGCATTAGCAGGATAAAGTGTCCATGACGTCAACAAAGAGCTGTTTTGGTTTTGAAGGCTTCTCTTCCATTTGAGAAGAGCTAATGCTTCTTTAGTAGAATCAGAAGAAATGCTATGGGAAAGATTTAACAGAAGAGAAAGGATCAGTATGTTCAAGATTGGTATTCCCATTGTTTTTGTGGAAATGTGTTTTGCATATCATAAACCAGAAGTTCACAAATATATACAGACAAAACTTTCTCGTATAAGTGAAAGTCTCCTCGCTTGTCAAGTGTAAATTTCTCAGCAGGTCCCATGACTTCCAAGGAAAAAACATTAAAGGTTGGCATCTCAAATCTTTTGTTTTTATAAGATGAGAAAATAAAATTTAAATTAATTTCTAACTAGGGATGGTAAGGGGGTGGGGTGGGGGTGGGGATGCCCACCTCATTCCCCACCCCATTAAAAATTTTACCTCTATTCCCCACCCCATTCCCCAATAAATTTAGTGGGGTGGGGATGAGGAATCCCCATGTGGGAAACGGTTTCCCTATCCCCATCCCATTCTCCATTTATTTATTTTATAATAAATATAAATATATGATTTCAATAAATTAGAAATTAAAAATTTCAATTAAATTATTATCATATTACTAGATATTTAAATTATGTAAAAAAAAAATCTCCAAACATTTGTAGTAATATCTTGAAATAATATTAAAATTAAAAAATATTTGAAGAGTGTAGTTATTAAGAGAGAAAAGAAAACACAATAATATTTTAAGGTTGAATAAAAATTATATTCTAAGGTTTTCTTTTAGTTATAATCTATTTGTATCAAGTAAAAATTAAAAAAAAATATTAACTAATATTGTAATTGACAAAACAAAAAAATATTAACTGATTAGCCTAACTTTTATTTGAATTAAATAAAAATTTTCACTTTTCGCAATAAATTAACCAGTTGGTTAAATTCAAACTACTGCTGCAAATCGTTCTAGATGAAACATCAAATGAAGTACTAGAAATATCATAGCACTGCCAGCAGCAGCCATCTCCGTCGTCAATCTTTCGTAGCGTGTCACCGCCAGGAATCATCGCATCCGCCGGTTGGCACACTTTTTTTAATTAAAACGCATTGCGTGGTATAGATTGAAGTTTGCTCATCTCGTGCATCTTAACCCAGGCTTCAATTCATTTAATAATTCTGAAAACTTTAATTTTTATTTAATATATTCATCAATTACATTAATTGTGTTTTTATATTTTTTTTTCCCTCAGTTTGCAACTCAAATGTATTTAAAACCCAAACTAAAGACTTCAAAAAAATAAATGGTGTACAACAATTTTTCTATTCAATTAACAAGGATTGATTGAGAATTTTGAGATGAATGGATCAATTTGCCGATGGAGACGAGTGTAGAAAGAACTAAAAATAATGGTATCGGGCTATCGGCAATTCTTTTTAAATGATGGAATACAATATTTTCAAATACTGATTTAGTTGAGCATCTGATCTTAACATAAATATTTAAGAGATATTTTGTTTCAATATTGGGGGAAATGGGGAGGGATATAACTATAAATATTCTCAAACCATTCTGCAAACAACATGATTGGTGAAATAGCAGTATGTACTCTTTTTTCTTTTTTCTTTTTGGGTCTTTGTTTTTATAGTGATAGGTTATTTGAATAGATCGGCTTTTGAAATTTCCAATTCTAAAACCAAAAGCTTTAAAAGTACAAATAAACATCAGATAAGAAAACAAACCTAAAACTCCCACAGATCAAAATCTCAGGATCTTCATTGAACAAAATTTATGAGCCAAGTTTGAGAATACATTTCATGCTTTGATGGAATGTCAGGCAGCCCAAAAACTTGGAGACTCACTACATTTGCAGAGGGATTTAGAGGATTGGCAGGTCCAGACATGTTTATTGTTTTTTCAGGAGTTAGGAAAGAAGATGAGCAGAACAGAATTTGAATTGATGGCTATAATTTGCTGGATTATTTGGAAAGCAAGGAACAAGTGCTTGTTTGGAGCTAAGACGCTGGATCCGCAGATGTCAGTCGTAAAGGCTGAATCATTGATGGAGGCTTATCAGAGAATAAAAGTTACAGGATTGATTCTTAGAGACCCTAAGGAGATGTTTTTAAGATCAGAATGCTTCAAAGTGAATGTTGATGCTGCCATAAATAGTGAAAAACAAATGTCAGGCCTGCGAGTATTGATCAGGGATTCAACTGGAAATGTCATGGCTGCTGCTATCAAGACCCCAAGGTTTTATGGGGATGTAGCATATGCAGAAGCAGAAGCTGCAGCTAGGGATTACAGGTGGCCAAAAATGCAGGTCTAGCTTCATTAATTATTGAAGCTGATTCTTAAATGGTGGCTGATTTAATTTACAACAGGAAGGCCAGCAAGAATCAGATTTATTGGGTTATTTTGGAGATTCAAGATAAGATTAAGGATTTCGGCAACGTTAAATTTCAACATATCTCAAGATCTTGTAATGCAATTGTCCACTCTTTAGTCAAGTTAACTTTAGATAATTTTGAAATTGTTGATTGATTGGGATCATTTCCAATAGAAACATGAATGCATTCACCTCTGTAAGAGAAAATGAAGTTGTTTGTTTTAAAGGAAAATGAATTCTCAGAGAAAGAATGATTTTATTTCTTTCTGATTTTTCACACTTTTACAACTGAATCTATTTTACTTTATATACACACGAGATCAGAACTATAGCTAACTTTTAATTCTGTTACATACACGTGAATAACAAACTCTAACAAGATGTCTGATCCGGCATTTGCTTAACTAACTTTAATGAACTGGCATCCTTGAAACATTTAACTCTCTGAGATTGAAAGCTTCTTCTTCTTCTTGCTTGTATCCTCTGTAAGCTCGGCACAGTTAACTTCCTTAACAGCCCCCCTCAAACTCAAGGAGCAGGGCTGCACATTGAGTTTGGATCTTAAGTAATTGAAGTGAACAAACGAGAGAGGCTTTGTCATGATATCAGCAATCTGTTCTTCGCTAGGAATGTACTGAATCCTCAACTCCTCTGCAATCACTTTGTTTCTGATAAAGTGTATGTCAAGCTCAATGTGTTTTGTTCTAGAATGGCAAACAGGATTACGGGCTAGCTCAGTGGCACTGATGTTGTCACACCAAATGGTAGGTGTTTCTGAACAACATAAACCAATTTCAGAGAACAAAGATCAGAGCCACCGATTGACCAAGCTAAGGCTCTATACTCACTCTCTGCACTTGATCTAGCAATGACTGATTGCTTCTTTGATGACCATGATATCAGATTATTCCCCAAATAAATGCAATAAGCTCCAACAGATTTTCTGTCATCTAAATCACATGCCCAGTCTGCATCAGTGAACCCAGTAATCTTCATTTCCCCATGCTGAACAAACTTAAGTCCATAATCTTGTGTAGTTTTTAGATATCTGATCACTCGCTTGCATGCTATAAGGTGCTGCATTGTAGGATTTGAAACATATTGACTCAGCTTGTTTACAGCAAATGCAATTTCTGGCCTTGTTAAAACCAGATACTGCATTCCCCCTACAATACTTCTATAATGTGTAGCATCAGCAACATATTGGCCAAGATGACCTTGAGCTTCCTTTTGCAGCTTAAGTCCAGTGCTCATAGGTGTGTCAATTTCTTTACACTCAAGCAACTGAACTTTAGATAACATGTCTCTTATATATTTCCTTTGAGACAGATAAATGCAACCTGTATCATACAAAACTTCTATGCCCAGAAAGTAAGAGAGATTACCCAAATCCTTCAATGCAAAAGCATCATTAAATTTGGCAATGAAAGACTCTAATTCTGCACTACTTGAACCTGTGATCAGAATATCGTCAACATAGATTAGCACCAATATTATGCATGAGCTGGTTTTCTTTATAAACAAGGATGTATCTGCTCTTGAGTTTTCAAAATTCCATTGCAATGCATGACCTTTTAACTTTTCATACCAAGCTCTTGAGCTTGCTTGCACTATAGAGTGACTTGTGTAATTTACACACAAAATCTGGTCTCTGATTATCAATAAACCCTGCTGGCTGCTCCATAAAAACTTCTTCTGTTAGTTCTCCATTAAGGAAAGCATTATTAACATCCACTTGTCTGATTTTCCATTGGTTCATAACAGCCAAACTAATCACCACTCTTACAGT
Organism: Citropsis articulata; assembly: GCA_030449925.1. Lineage (NCBI taxonomy): Eukaryota > Viridiplantae > Streptophyta > Magnoliopsida > Sapindales > Rutaceae > Citropsis > Citropsis articulata. Next base: position 3,534,406 of record JASUUH010000096.1, on the reverse strand, counting down.
AGCTGACTTTACCACTGGACTAAAGGTTTCAAAGTAATTCACTCCTGCAATCTGCTGAAACCCCTTAGCTACTAACCGTGCCTTATATTTGGCCAGAGTTCCATCTGAGTTTTGTTTAACTCTATACACCCATTTGTTGCCAACAGTTTTCTGATCAGCTGACCTTGGAACTAGAGACCATGTGTTGTTCTTGAGTAGAGCATTATACTCTTCTTTCATGGCTTCAAGCCATCCAGGATTTTGCATAGCTTCTTCAACAGAATCTGGTTCTTTATGAACAAGAGCTACACTGTAGAGTTTAGGTTTGAAAATACCATTTTTACTTCTGGTAGTCATAGAGTGTGTATTTACAGGAGTATTTGACTGTTGTGTATTTTCTGGAGCTGATATATAATGAGCAGTTTCTAGTGATGTTTGGATTGTGGGAACTCTATTAGGGATGATTGGTTGAGTGGGTAGAGAAATGTAAGGTTCTGTGTGTGGTTCAGCTATTTGTGACAGAGAATGAAAATTGTTGTTATGATTAGGATCAACTAAATGATGAGAGCTGCTGCTTGAGGAACTTGCAAAATTAGGATTATGAGTGCTGTTATCATCTGAGGTTACAGCCAATGGCAAAGTGTATAGATGATACACTTGTTGAGGAGTTAATGACAGATTTTGACATAAGTTTGATTTATTAGAAGCAAACTCAGAATCTGAAGAATAAGGAAAAGAATATTCATCAAAGATGACATGTCTTGCTACATAGATTTGACCAGATGGATGCAAACACTTGTATCCTTTATGAGAGGGACTATAACCAATGAAGATACACTTACTAGAATGATAACCAAACTTATGCTTGTTGTAATCTCTCAAATATGGATAACATGCACAGCCAAAGCACTTAAGCATTTTGTAATCTGGTTTGTGGTTAAACAACTTTTCATATGGTGAAAGAAACTTCAGATTTGCAGAAGGTAATCTGTTAATATGATAGACTGATGTTTGAAAAGCTTCCCACCAAAAGTTTAAGGGTAGCTTAGCTTGAGCTAAAAGTGTGAGGCCTAACTCAACAATATGTCTATGTTTCCTTTCGACTACCCCATTTTGATGATGTGTGTAAGGGCATGAATGTCTGAATATGATTCCATTTTGGTTCAAGAAATCAGTGAATGCTCGATACTCTCCCCCCCAGTCAGATTGCAACATCTTAATGGAACACTGAAATTGTTTTTCCACTTGCAATCTGAATAATTTGAAAACTTGTAAGGCCTCTGATTTCAGCTTTAATGGATAAATCCAGGTGTATCTACTAAAGTCATCAACAAAGCTTATATAATAGGCATAACCAGCTTTAGAAGGAATAGGTGAAGGTCCCCACAAATCGGTGTGAATTAGCTCAAGAACTTTAGAAGTTTTAGTTTCTGTGACAGGAAAGTGCAACCTATGGCTTTTACCCATTTGACATGCCTCACATATTTGTTGTGCAGCTTGCTTAGTAAAGGATGTAGAGAGATTCATAGTTTGATCATTCTTAAGCAAATGTATTAAGACATCATGATGGGGATGACCAAATCGTCTATGAAACAAATTGACTTTCTGGACTAGTGAATTACAAGAAGAAACAGCAGTTTGATAACAAGCTTTAGAGTTTGAGTAATTATTCTGAACATTATTAGTAATTGGAAAAGAAAGATGACATGTTGAAAGCATAGACAGAGGTTGATTTGAAGAAACTTGACACATGAAAGAAGAAGATGATGACTGAGTTGACTTTAACAGCAGCTTGTATAATCCTTTTTCAGCAAGACCTTGCAGAAGAACTTGTCCCTTCAGTGAATCCTTAACATAACAGATATTGCCAACAAATTCAATGGAAATGTTGTTATCAGTTGTTAGCTTAGATATGCTTATTAAGTTCTTAGTAATTGAAGGAACTAATAAGATATCCTTAAGTGCTATAGGTGTGTGTTTGTAGGCTGAATAAAAACTTTTGTGAGTGAAGCATGCATCACCAATGTGAGTAATAGTCAAACCTTGTCCATTGCCAATAGTCAGTTGATCTGAACCTTTGAATTCTTCTCTCACATGCATATTTGCCATGTTGTTGGTAATATGATGTGTGGCTCCACTGTCGAGATACCACCCTTCATTAGTTGAGCCTTCAAAATTTGCAACATAGGCTTCAGGTAGAGTGAAAGCCTCAGATGGATAAGAGGAAACAGAGGAGAAGTTCATTTGTTGAAAGTTGAGTTCTGATGCTTCATAAGGATCTTCAAATGGTGATGGTTGATAAGAAAGTGGCTCAAAATTAGCCATATAAGCAGCCCTTGGTCCCATTATTTTTCCTCTACCAGACTGTCTAGGTGAAGAGAAATAGGTTTCACCATATCTGTACCAACAAGCATCAGCAGTATGTCCTTGTTTGTGACATATTTGACAGATAGGCACTATTTCATTAGATTCACCAGCAGAGTTATTTAGATGGCTGACAGGAGAAAACATATTCCTCATTTGTGGTGGTCTTTGAAACTGCATAAACTGATTCCTTCCAAGACCTGCAACATTTCCTCTGCCAAAGCTACTAACAGTACTGCTACTAGCTGGAAAACCTCTAGGATAAGAAGCCAAATACATTCCTCGACCAACATTCTGACCTCTACCTCCAAATTGTCCATAAGAAACATTACCATACATATTTCTCCTAGGAGCACCCCTCATATGTGAATAATTTGCATTCATCATACTATGATTTGCATTAAACACAGCCTGAGGATTCTGATTTTGTTCCAATCTAGCTTCATGTGTTAATAAAAGTGCATATGCATCATCATAGCTCATCTTATTAGCTGTAATTATTGAAGCCAGATCCAAATAGCCAGATCCTAATCCATTAAGAGTTCTTATCAACAGATCTTTTTCAGTTATGTTATCACCAGCACAAGCAAGTTTATTAGCAAGCATTTTCATTTTCGAACAATACTCTTCAATAGACATTGACTCCTTTCTCAGAGTATCTAATTCATATCTAAGCTGCATTATCTTTGCTTCAGATTGTACTCCAAATTGCTTTTCAATAGATCTCCATATATCAAAGGAAGTATCATAGTTAAGAACTGAACTTAAGATACCTTCACTGATCGTTGAAAGTAGCCAACTCAGTAAAGTTTGATCTTGAGCTCTCCAATTAACATAAGCTGGATTTTCAATCCTCTCCACAGATCCATCAGCTTGTGACTGAGAAACATATTGCTCTGGAATATTTTGCTTCTCTGAAATTAATCCTTCAAGCCGATTCCCTCGAATGGAAGTGAGTACTTGTTTACGCTAGAGAAGAAAATTCGAACGATCAAGTTTTACAGTTGTAGCAAAAGTAAATGAGGTTTGTGTGGAATGAATTTGATTAACGCTGGATCGGATTTGATTTGTTGTACTGGAACTAGCCATTATTGGCTCTGATACCATGTAAGAGAAAATGAAGTTGTTTGTTTTAAAGGAAAATGAATTCTCAGAGAAAGAATGATTTTATTTCTTTCTGATTTTTCACACTTTTACAACTGAATCTATTTTACTTTATATACACACGAGATCAGAACTATAGCTAACTTTTAATTCTGTTACATACACGTGAATAACAAACTCTAACAGTATGCTGATCTGGCAGCTTGCTTAACTAACTTTAATGAACTGGCATCCTTGAAACATTTAACTCTCTGAGATTGAAAGCTTCTTCTTCTTCTTGCTTGTATCCTCTGTAAGCTCGGCACAGTTAACTTCCTTAACAACCTCATTAAATAAATAAAAGTTATAATTTCTCATATAAAAAAAATTATAAAGTAAAAATTATGCGATGATATTAACCTAAAATGCACTTAAATTATATGGCAGTGCAGAAATTATCCTGTACCAAATTCAACTCGAAAACTTCGTCCCACCGCCGTTGGTCTGCCTAGTAAAGATTGGCAACGAGTCATCAGCCGGGTCCTTGGCTGAGCCGGCATCGAACTGTGATAAGAATGAGTTGAATCGTATAATGCAAGACGAGAACCTGTAGGCCATTTTAAAGCCTGGGCATGAATATTAAAGGCGACATTCCCCTGGCATTGAGTGTTAATATTGTTCCCAGTAACTCAACGATATGAAATTGTTTCAGCTCTTATAATGTCGGTTGATTCTGCGGTGAGACTGAATGATCCATAAAAAGAAGGGAAATCGTGATTTATCCCAGCGTCGACATTCTACAGGTGAAAATTTATAGTTGATTAACCTACGAACATCTGTGATTGTTTTCGCTAGGGAAAAGGAGTTTTCATCTTCCACTTGCTGATGCAAAATTATGGCTTGTAAAAGTAGTGCATATCGGTATCCTCTCATCTATGTTTCACAAGCTTTAATTTTTATGTTAAAATCTCTATTGATCTTTTTATGTTTTTCCTTTTTCGTTTAATGTTTGGAGTGTAGCTTAGCTGCCATGATGCTTCACTCATTACTAAGCCTGTATTTTTTTTTTTTTTTTGACCGGTTCCAGTAATTTGTGATTACATATGGAACTCTGAGCCCAATTGACCTCTATCCCTACCTTCTTAATTTCCATCCAGCTGCAAGTTGGAGTTTTAATATGTCCGTGACAAGGGATTGCATATGTCCAACGGTTCTCACATGTGGAAGATATAAGATTAAACTCAAATGCGCCTCTGTATATTACAGCACAAAAAATGTGTTCTGTACATGAGGTATTTGTTGTGTGATCTGATTTTGGCTTGTTATATATTTAATTCATTCTGGCTTGTTATTCAGTGACCAACTTCCGTTGAGTACCACAATTGATATGAGAAGTGATACTGGTGCTGCAAGTAAATTATGGAAAGCTCTTGGTAGAGATGGTCTCTATTGTCCCTGATGGGATTGTATGTTTTTCTGTCAGTTACTCGTACATGGATGAAACAATATAAGTCCTTTATTGAGAGGGAACCCTGGTAGTCTTCTTCTTGGAGGAAGTAATGCTGCATAAGCTTGTGTTCATTGAGACACATGACGTGGTGGAAACGACATTGGCACTGGAAAACTATCGAAGGCCATTTGATTGTGGGAGAGGTGCAGTCTTTTTCTCTGTTCCCAGGTATGAACATATTGAACTTGTGGACCTGTGATATTTAACTTTTCAATCGAGTATATTGGAAAATGTAAAGTTCGTTTACCGCATTTTCTTTGGTTTTCTAAACGCGATAACAAAATGGACATTTTCACCGGTTTATATGGCATGCTTGAAAAGTTTGTCTTCTGTCAATTTGTTTTCTTTGCTTACTCAGACTACACCATCAAAATCGAAAGGAAACTCTTTTTCCATTCATTTTTTTTTAAGTGATCATGCTTACATGATGTGAGAATGAACTTAAATCTGTGTATTGCAGGGGAAAAGTAGATAAGTTACAGATTTTGAGCAATATTATGGCAGACTAGTCATAAAAGTGATTGGCGTTCCTTTCCAATAACATTAAGAAAGTAAGCTTCATTGCATAATGCTTATGTGTACACCTTCTTTTAGATAAAGATGCTATTTGAAATATAACTATTCTGTAGCTCTGCTTCTTTTATTTATGAATCCGCATAGTATGGTCTACAATCCATTCTGTGTATAGGAGTAAGAATAGCATAAAAGTTGGAGGTACGAGTAATCCTAGGCAGGTTTGATGTTTCATGAAGTCTCATGCGTTAGAATTTTTTTTTTTCTGTTATAGGTTTATTTCATTGAATGTTTTTCCTGCTTTTAAATGTTTACTGCATTAACAGTTTATGATGAATTTCATATTCACCGCTGTTAATATATATGATATAATAGTTTCTTTTATAGCGTTTTTAAAATGTTTTATCTCATTACGATCTTTTACAGCATGCTTCATCGCAACGCTTTCAAAAATGCTGCAAAAATCTTTTTACAGCGTTTTTCCAATGCCACAAAAAGGCAATCTTCTTGTAAACATTTGCAATTTCAATTACACATAAAATAACAAGAGAGAAAGATAGACGACAAACTTAAACTTGTAATAAAATGTCACGATGTTCATCGTCCTCAGTTCGGTCCCTTTCCGCAGACTTTCGATTTAATGTAATTGGCATAAGTCATGATGTTGAAATATGTATGTTATAAAATTTTCCAAAAATTTTCCACGAGAATAGTACTAAATTCAAAAAAATATCCGACATTTATCAGTGGGTACCACCGGAGGCAGCCATCACTTCTGACTTATCTCAGCCGTCGCCGTCGTCACTCTGTCGTATCAACAATCACTCGATTTCAGTGTTCAAATTGATTAGTCCCACCACCTTATTCTTGACGAGAAAAACATTGCCAAGTCAGTGTCCAGCACGCCAATTTTGACTTTCTTTTATCGGCCACTTTGGGAATTTTACAGTCTCCTTTAATAAGTTCCCTCCTTTATTGCTCTAAGAATCATATTATACATATATCATGGATTAATTATATAGGTCTTAAATTTTTAATAAAGTATAATAATTTTTTTTATTATAATATTTTTACATAAAAATTAATTTTTAATAAAAATTAATTTAATTTAAATAGTTTAATTTACTTAATAGATAATAATATTTACATTTTATTAATATATATAATAATTTTAAAATGTAAATTATTATATTTATTTTAACAATATATTTATAAATTATAAAAAAATTAAATTAGTCCTTTGATTAAATAGATTTTACAATTAATAAAGTATATTTAATAAATTAACAATATTAAAATTATTTTACATAATATCAAAAATAAGTTAAATTTTTATATATGTATTTTATCATTAAATTTATGGGAAAATATGCGTAAATAACCTTAAAAATTTTTAGATTTCCAAAAATAACAGCTTTAAGTTTTTCTATCAAGATTAGCCAATTAAAGGCTGTCATTCCTAAAATCTTAATCAGAAAATGTATTAAGGCATATGAGCTTAATAATATGGAAACAACCTTAATAGAAGTAAAAGAATTACTAATACATTTAAAAGAAGAAACCAAAGAAATAAAACAGGAAATAGAAAAATTAAAAATAGAATTAACATTAATACATGCTGGTAAAAAGAAAAATAAAAAGTTAGAGAAATATAAAACTTTAAAATCGGAAATAATTAAGAAACCTAATATAAATTTAACCCAAAAACCACAACCAGGTAGCTTTGATGAATGGTTTATGATAAATAAATATCCTAAAATCATAAAGGACACGGAAAATTTAGTAAAAGAATTAGAAAATGAAGAAGAAGAAAAAATAAAAGACAAAGGTAAAGAAAAAATAGAAATAAATGAAGAAAAAGAGAGCAGTGAATCAGATTAATGGAAGAAGAAATTGAAAAACTTACTGAAATATTCAGTGAAATAAATCTAAGTGATTTAGAAGATATTGAAAAGGAATACAAAATAAATATGAATACAAGTGGAGGACCAGAAATGAAACCCCACGTTGAAGAACCTAGTAACTTTGGTAGACAAAATAGAAGAAAAAGACACTTCTATGAATATAAACCACCAATTAGAAGTCAACCTTAGAAAAATGAGTATATTCCTCAAGAAAGTGAACTAAAAATAATAAGCAATGCGGGAGTATTTTTAGACTTAGACTGTAGAACAAATCCACATAAAACCCTAGTAGAATGGGCATTACAAATGCGTTTATTTTTTATGTATAATGGATCAAAAGATGATTGGAATGTAGAAACAGAAGATCAAAAAGCAGAAGTATTCACAGAAATATTAATAGCAAGCTTTATAGGTAATGTATTTAGCTGATGGAGAGGATTAACAGATAGTGTAAAAAAATTGATAACCAACAATATAAAAGCAGGATTCCTAAGAAATAAAGAATTAGGGATAGAAACAATGGTAGAATATATCTCAAATGAATTTCTAGGAGAAGATTGGAGATTAAACCGAGATCAAGAAATAAAAAATGAAAAGTTAAACAATAGGATGAAATTAATTAACTTAAGTATATGTAATATGTGTTATGTTAAAGAATATACTTGTGAATTTAGTAAATATTATTATTCACAATTTTTTAGTAATGAAGATCAAAATATATATCTTAATTTATACTACTCTAAATTACCAATACCATGGAGTACATATTTTGTTAATGAATACGAAAAGTATAAAATAACTAATACAGTACCTGAAACATTAGGATCTAGAATAAGATTCTTAAATAATAGATTAAGTGAAATATGTATGCAACGTAATTTAATAAAAAGGAGTAGAACAATAGGAGATATATGTTGTCATAAAACAGAAATGCCAACCCAATGGGGATGTCAACTACCATATAAAAAACACAGAAGCTATAAAAAATTAGGAAAAAGAAAATATAAGAAATATAATCATTTTAAGAAAAAATATATCAAACCCAATAGAAAATATTATAAAAGTGTTAGCCTAAAGGGCTACACATTATGTAATTTTGATGATAACAAACATGTGTCTTAAATGAGTTAATAAATATTGTATTTCACAAGTTCACTAGTTTTTGAAGGATAATATTTATGCAAGTGAATCAAGTGAAATCAAAATTTCCAGCGCCTTCGGCGGATACTTGGCGAAATCAAGATTGAAGATTAAAGTTCAACGGACAAATTATTGCGATATTTTCTTGTAAAGCCGGTATGATTTAATTGATGCATGATTTAGCATTTGAGAAGCTCAAGTTTTGTTTAATAAATTATTACTTTTTATAAACCAAAATGTTTTATATTTAAGATAAAAGTATTTTATGGATTTGAGCAATTTGGATTAAAATGAAAATGTTTTACAATCTTTGATTTTAATAAATATTATTTTGAATTTGATTTTAAACCTATTTGCAAGGATTTGAAACGTTTTTGGTCATATTGTAACTTATAAAAGATTGAGGGCCTAAGTGAAAGGTTTTGAGAACTTTAAGATTTATGTTGATTATGTTAAAACCTAAAAAGGGCTTCTTTTAAAAGTATTATTATATATTGGGCCATAGCATAATTTCAAAACATTTTGGGAATGATAAATATTATTTTGAATTCGGATTTGGGTTTATTTGCAAAGGTTTGAAACAATTTGGGCCACACTATAATTTATGAAAGTTGGAGGACCCGAATGTAATTCAAACGTTTGAGATCCAAAATTGGACCTATTTGAAAAGTTTTGTGACTTTCTGGGCCATAGTATAATTACAGAAAGTATTGGGGCAAAACTGTAATTTCAGGAACAGTGGTACTGTAGCAAAATTCAAAAATAACGGTAAAATCATCGCTCATTCATTGATTAAATTGCCAGCATTGAGCACTGGAATTTGCCTATAACGGCTAGTTTTTCGGGTTTAACTATAAAAACTCAATTCCAACTTCTTTTTAAGGACTATAGAAAGCCAAAACAAGTTTGAAAAACATATATTGAGCTTCCATTTCGTAAATCATCATTGATTGAATCATCATTGAGCTATAATTTGTTTATCCACTCTTAAAGAGAGTTTCATTGTTGTAATTTTTGTTTCTCATCAATTTGTGAGTGTTCAGTAAACACTTGGGGTGAAGATATTGGGGATATAATCTCTTGTTGTAAAGGTTCATTGACACCTTGGAAGTCAATTGTAAACATTTGAAGCCTTGGGAGGCTTGGATAGTGAAATCCTCAAGCCCGGTGTGCTTGGAGGCGTGGACGTAGGCGGGGATAAGCGACCACGTAAAAATCCCGTGTTTGTTTTCTCTTCTTACTCCTTTACTATTATGCTTGCTTGAATTTATTGCTTTTGATTTCATTAAGGCATTAGATTTAATTGGTGTGTGATTTGTCTTGCATAATTTTTAAAATCCCAATTCACCCCCCCTCTTGGGTTGCACAACTTGTATTTCAAAAAGGATACACAAAAAACAAAGAAATTTTGATAAAAATAAATGCAAATGTTGGAATTGTGGAGAAATAGGACATATAAGTACAGAATGTACCAAAAAGAAAGTTAGAATTCTTAAAAGCGAATTTAAGGATATAGAAGAGGAACTAGAATTAGTAAGTAATATATCTGATTGTGAAGGAGAAGAAATATATATATCTGAAGAACTTATAGATAATGAGTCAGAATAAAGAAATAAATCCGGAAGAAGTAAATAAAGAAGAAATCTATGAGGTAGAAAAAGAAGAAAATGTCCATGGATATAGTTTAGTAGCAACATTTAATAGAAATAAATATAATAAACTTTTAAAAGAAAAATTGGAAAAACCAGATTATGGAATTTTACATAGATTAAGAGATATCTTTAAAAGAAAAAAGGTAATATTACATGAATATTATGAACAAGAAAAAGCCATAGAAATTACTCAAGCTGAAGGAAATATAAGATTAGGATTAATGAACAGAAGAACTATAGACTTAGCTCTTAGAAAAATAAAAAATGAAACAATAAGAGAAAAAATACAGTATGTCTATCTAGCAGAAATACAAGTCCTAGTAAAATCCTTATTTAAAGAAGGAATAGATAGTCCAATAATACTATCTTTACATGATCAAAGATTTAATGACCCCATGATAGGACATTTAGGAACAATAGAAGGAAATTTATGTTATACAAAATTAATATTTACATGTTATCCTAGATATTGTGTCCATATAAAAGATAGAAATATTAATGAAACATTAAGTTTACATTTTAAATTATTAAAAAATAATCTAATGAAAGAAGGAAATAGATTAATGACCTTCCATTACTCAGCCTTGTATAGTTTCTGTAATTCGAATTATGGAGAAATATATAATGATAAACCATTAATAGAAATAAACAAAGAATGTGAAGAGATAACTACACTAATAGAACCTATTAAACATGAGATTAAGATACCAGTAAATTACAGATTAAGTATAGATGACAAGAAAGAAATAATAAATTCAAAAACCCAAGAAACATCAATTATTCCAATTAGTTTTTCAGGTAAAACCTTACTTAGAGGAAATTCATCAAGGAAAAGTTATTCAGAAAATAATCAATTAATAACTAAACCAACAGCTAAAGTAATGAAAATAATGGGACAATACTTTAATGGATTAGACTATGTAAAAGGACCTTATATAACTATAGACACAGGTGCAAGTCATAACCATATAAACCCTATCAAAAATAATGGATTAATAATAAAAGAAAGAGACTCATCTTATGAATATGTAGATTTTAATGGAAATAAACATATATGTAAACAAGAAGTAAAAGTACCAATTATAATTGAAAGTACCAGGATTATAGTAACTTGCTTTATAGATTCTAATATGAATAATGATAATCATATCCTCTTAGGAAATAGTTTTCTAGAAGGATTAGAATATTATAAAATAGAAAAACATGGAATAACTATACAAATAAATGAGAATGAAATATTCTGTCAAAAATGTTAAATAAAGCATACCTCAAATATCCTCTATCGGTATATATCCAAGTACACACTATAGAAAAAGATATACATACATGTGCTTTAATAGATACAGGAAGTGAAATTACAATAATGAAAACATTCTTATCTCATAAATGGAAGCCAGATGGAAATATAAAAATCACTGGTATTACAGGAGATAAACATCAAGTTAATAATCTAGTTACAGATTATGAATTATTATTAGGAAGTAAAAACATCTCTGTAAAATATATATATCAATACAATAATATGGATTGTGATATACTCTTAGGAAATGACTTTCTACAACAATTTCAATACTATCAACAAACTATGTTCTTAATCACTTTAAAAACTCCATGCAATAATATTCTTAGAATCCCTAGAGAATTTCGACCTTTCAGAGTACAACCTGATATATGATATTATATGAAAAACATTATTTAATACAAAAGGGACAAATATACAACATAAAATTAGAAACAATAAAACAACAATTAAAACAAGTATATAGTGAAAATCCCTTAGCTTTATGGAAACCAGATCATCCTAAAGCCAAAATAGAATTATTAGAAAATAAAATAATTAGAGTTAAACCAATGATGTATACAATGGAAGATAAACAAGAATTTAAAATCCAACTAAAAGAATTATTAGATTTAAATCTCATTCAATATAGCAATAGCCCTCATAATAGTCCAGCTTTTATGGTTAGAAAAAGAGCTGAACAAGTAAGAGGTAAAGCTAGAATGGTGATAAATTATAAAGAATTAAACAAATATACAAAATTTGATGGATACTTTTTGCCAAATAAAGAAGTATTAATAAATTTGGTAAAAGGAAAAGATTATTACTCTAAATTTGACTGTAAATCAGGATTTTGGCAAATAAAAATGGAAAAAGACAGTATACAATATACAGCCTTTCGTACACCTCAAGGACAATATGAATGGTTAGTAATGCCATTTGGTTTGAAAAATGCACCACAAATATTTCAAAGAAAAATGGATAATATATTCAAAGATAATAACCATATCATAGTATACGTAGATGACATATTAATAGCATCCGAAACACTAGAAAAGCATAGAACACACTTAAAAGATTTTGTCATCAAATGTATAAAAGAAGGAATAGTACTATCGGAAAAGAAAGCTTTAATAGAAAATAAGAAAATAGAATTTCTAGGAATGATTTTAGATAAAAATGGAATAAAATTACAAAGCCATATAGCAAGAAAAATAGTAGATTTTCCAGATAAATTAGAAAATAAACAACAAATTCAAAAGTTCTTAGGATGTTTAAATTATGCAGAAGGATTTATAGAAAACTTATCTAAGAAAAGAAATATACTCCAAAAATTATTGAGAAAAAATAATACAAGAGGTTGGAGTGAAGAACATACACAAGCTGTAATAGAACTTAAAGAGCATTGTAAAAATTTATCAGAATTAAGATTACCAGATGAAACTGATAATTTAGTTTTACAAACTGATGCTTCTGATTTACATTGGGGAGCAATACTTAAAACTGATATTAATGAAATATGTAGATACACTAGTGGAACATTTAATAAAGCTCAAATAAATTATCCAGTTCATGAAAAGGAATTATTAGCCATTTACAAAGGAATAAAGAAATTTTCTTTATTTTTATTACAAAAGAAATTTATAATAGAAACGGACAATATTCCAGTTAGTTCTTTAATTTGTAAAAATTTATCTAATGAACCACAGTATAGAAGATTGCATAGATGGCAAGCATATTTATCTCATTATAATTTCAAAATTATTCATATAAAAGGAGCTGACAACTTTCTAGCTGACTTTCTCAGTAGAAACGTAGATTTCGCAGAATAAAGCATGGAGAAAAGGATTGCAGATCTGGAAACGGATCTCGTAGACCTTGAAGAAGTTGTCAACATCCTTGGCAATTTTGTCAACAATCTTCGACTCTCTATAAAACATTTGAGAGAGGAATTCGAAGAAAGTAAAAAAGTAAATCCCTTAAGTGGGAATCCAGTAAATCCTGATGTAAATTCCTTAAGTGGAAGCAGTGGTGGACCAAAACCACATGGTAAATCTATCTGTGATGAGGATTATGTAGAAATCCCATCTCATAAAAAAGTGGTCACAGAACCTAGTAACGACCTACAAAAGATCATGTCGTACGTGGCAAAAAAAAAAAGTAAGTTGAAATGGTAAATCTTTCACCAAAAGAAAAGAATATAGGAGTTTTTGAATATATCTATAGTAGAACCAATATTGAAAACCTGCTTTTAGAAAGCTCTTGGTAAATCTGTATACCCAAGAGTCGTATGTATCAAAGGTTCTGATCCCGAATTTGTTAAAAGATTAGCAGATTATGGGTATCTTGACCTAATATATCCTGATGTCAGCCTCGGTGAATTATTTAACTTTGATCCATCCCTTGTAAGCAAAGTCAGTCAGTATGGTCAAAAGAAAAATGTATGTCTTAAGTTTTATACTATCAGCCCTGAGTATGACGATGAAGTGGAGTATGAAGCCATACATCTCATCAGCCTCAATATTGTAACAAACAGCTTCAACTTGGAAGTAGGCCAAAGTAGACTTAAAGAACCCATCTTCAGTAGAAATTGGGCCAGCTATAGAAGAGCAGCTGGAGTTACTGTCATCAAGTCAATTGCATCCAACTTATATGAACGAGGATATAAAGTTCTTATACAACAAGACAATTTCATCCTCTGTACACCTGGCACTGGTGTTGGCAGATCAGGAGTACTTGCCAGCTTCATCAGTGACATAGATGGACATCACATTCCATGTAGGCCCAGCACAAGACGTATAGCATGTGAAAAAATGGAGCACTTGGCGTGTCTTTCGTAAGCGCTTGCGTCAGCAACAGCAATAATGTAAACCTTATGTAAGCACTTACGTCAGCAGCAATAATGATGTAAACTTTAGTCAAAAGTAGTCGGCCATCTGTCGACTATCGAAAAAAAAAAGTCTAAGATGTAATCAAGTAGGGGGGGACACTTGTAAACCTCAAGGAGGATGTAAACTTTCTATATAAATGAAAGAGAAGGGGAAGCCAAAGGCAGAACCTTGAAAATACAAAAAATTTTCTTCTGAGATCCCCATCTTTCAAAAACTCTTCATGTCTCCGTATAACTAAAACACATCTCTCCAATTCAACAAAAATAAAATCAAAAACAACTCACCCGAAAGAATAGAAAGAGAAACCTAAGAATCAACTAGAACTTTAAAAGATCAAGACTCTAGAATCCTACCGACGCACAGTGATCCCAATTGCATCAGCCCGCATAAGCCGTTGAGCCAGGAAGGCGTGGAGGCGATCAGGGCACAGCTATAGGGAAAAGGTGACCAGTCAACCGGATAAGGAGGCAGATCTTGAGAAGTTCCAGAAGATTTGAGGGTAATAATTCTTAATCTATATCTTTTGGTGGGAGGCTGTTGATGATTGATGTTTTGTTGAGGAGGAGAATATTTTATATGGAGAAAGCAAATGATATTATTAGATCTGTAGAAAATATAAATTTTGAAAATACAAATCAATTAAGTGAAATTGTAAATAGACTTGATAATAAAATACAGACTCTATGTTGGTTCCTAGATCCAACAAACATAGATCAAAAATTTGTCAACCAAGTACAACTGATAATGGAAAAAAGAATCCTAAGTCAAATGAAACAGATTTTAGAATTTAATATATATATATCAGATGTTGATTGATCAAAGTATATCGATGGAAACCAGTGACGTAAATTGGGTAGCTGATTCCGAATGGACAGTAGTGCCCTCTGTACTTCTGGTAAACAATTCACGTACTTGATCAATCATGGAAGAATATCATGAAAAATTATGTAGACAAATGGGTATGACAAAGTTAAGATGGTTAAACAGTGAAACAAAAATTATTTATAATAATAAAAATTTAATGGTAGGATTCAAATGTGGAACCTATTCATATAACAGTATATTATTCGAAACAAAAAATTTAGCCAGTAAAGATGAATTAAAAGCAATTATAAATACAAACTTACCACCTGAAATAAAAAGAAAAATTGTACAAATAATAGAATGGGATAATTTAAATGTCTAATAATTCAAAGTTTTGTAGAACAAGAAATAGAAAATATTATAAATATATATGAAGACTTTAGTATATTTCAAGATGAAAATAGTCAACATCTAAATGCTAACTTAAATTTATAAAATTCTTAAATTTTTAGTAATAATATTTGTTTAAATTCGTTTAAAGGCTCTATTAAATAAAATAGTATCGATTGAGCTGCCTTAAAAGACCATACTATGAACCTCATGTCATAAATAATAAATAATGAATCACCAACAGTTCTTAATAGATCAGGCATTTGATAGAATACAAGAACTAAATTCATGTATAGACCAGATGCTTTTAGGATGGGAAAACAGAATAAATTTATACATAAATTTCTTAAATCAAAAGATTGATCAAATAGATCATGATAGAGCCAATCTAATTAATACGGAAGAACATATATATGAAGAATTTATTGATCTATATGCATTAGATCAACATATATATTTATATAAAGAAATAAAAAAGATATTTGAAAAAATGAAAAATAGATGTAGATACGATGGTAGGAGAAATGATCAACCATAAAGATTAAATTAATATAAGGACCACAACGAAATTAAACTTATAATTTTAAAAATAATATTAAAATAATCAAGGATATTTTAGTCCAAACACCCATAAATTGGCCAAAGATGATAGAAAAAAGTTACTATAGTTAAATCTGAAATTCGTAAAAATTATATGGCTACTTATGTAAAGATCCCTAAATCTATTCATTAAAAAATTTAATTTAATATTACATACAAATAAACACATGTGAAATTCAGAATTGAATTTTAAATATTGAGCAAAATAATTGGACGTTCAACAGTTGGATATTGGTCGTCCTCTTACGGTAAACTTCGGAATTGTCACTTGTCATCAGTCACGACGTTGAAATATGCTTTAAAGAATTCCACAGTCGGCAACCACGGAGAAAGTGAATGACTTTTGTTAGATAATCTTTAGCTTCTGAAAATCAACCTAGAAATATATTGAGAGTAAATGGAAGATTTATTCCATAATATTGAAAAAAAATTAGCCTACTCCTATTTCATATCTTGAGAGAGAGATAAAAATTTTTTCCTTTCAGTCCTATTTAGAATTAAAGTTGAACAACTGTATCTTAAAAAATACAATATTAAAGTATACGTAACTATTATAATTTAAAAAATAAATTGATTTGATTTTATAATTATCCAATAAAAAATTTATTTTATCTTTATTAATTTTATAAAAAATTATTATTTAAAATTTATATTTACTATATATCATTAATTTTTATTTTATAATTATAATTTTTTTAAAATAACTATAATTTAAAAGTTACACCACGGACACAAGTACAGCGTTTAGAGTATTTTGGACTAACCACGAGCAGAAAGGCCCTCGACGCCATCCAGTGAAATATTATTTTATAATTCTTTTGGCCTGATTAGCCTGAATTTTGAGTGCAAGACATTTATCAAATTCCCTTGAAGAGACGTGAGATTTAAAACCAAGACACGGGAAAACATTAGCACCGCCAGTAGCAGCCATCACTTCCGATCCCTGCCATCTCCGTCGTCAATCTGCTGCAACAAGCGAACAATCACTCGTGGAAAAAAATCTTAATTTGAATTCTAAATAGACCTTACGGTTTGAACGAACCCCACGGCCCACGACATTATTGTTTTCCCATGGTTGATGAGGAAAACATGATTGGTGACGAAGAAATGCATTGCCAAACTACTTTCGTTAGTTTAACTAGAAATTGGAAATTGGAGCTTTAGGATATTGCCAACACGCCACTTTTCACTTTCTTTTGTTGGCCGGAATTTAAGATCGTTGCATGATAGACGGCATAATTTGAAAACAAGTTATGATAGTACAAATTGATTCGGCATAAATTTATTAGTAGGATAAAAATAAATCATGTCAAAATTATAACATTTATTTAGAAATTTTCAGTTCCTTTTATTACTTATGGGTGGATTATTTCTAAGAGTAATGATACAGCCACAAACTCTTGTACAAATTTATCTTGTACAAACAGATGTGACATTAATTCATTGGTTGAATGAAAATATAAAATAATAGAAATAAATCATGTGGGCCAAGTGATATTTAATTCAACCAATGAATTAATGACACATCAGTTTGTACAAAATAAACAGACAATACAGTTAATATCTTATTATTTCTATTATTAATAATATACGTTGGAGAACTTAACCTAAAATCTTTAGATATCTAACCAAAATACTATCTTATTGAGTGGAGAAATTCCTTTTTGTAACAACTTTGAATCATTAGATTTAACAAAAATGAATACTGAGGCTTTATTAATTTCAGTAATATTTTTTTCTCTTTCCTCATTAATACTCTATTCTCTTTTCTTCTTCCACCGAATTTGTTCTCTCTCTCTCCGCCCCCCTTCGCTTTCCCTCTCTCTGTCCCCTAGTTCTTTACTTACCATGGAGAGAAATGAACAGCAACGCCAAATAACCGAATCACTTTTTCTTTTGTAATGACAAATCTTTTATCCAAAGAGCTCCTTCACAGCACAACACTTAAAGTACTGATTAATTACACTATCAAATGTAAGGCATACGGAAAGCATGAGTAAGGGGAATAGCTAAAGAATTTGTCACCTCTTCTTCACGAATCCCATTCTTATATATTATGACCATTAATGTGACTTTACAAAATCAGCATTGGCTTTGCTGTTGCTTTTTCGTGTCTCTTGAATTTGTCCCAATTTTAAATGAGTGTGATTTTTATGGGAGTCCAAATAGTAATATTACATTTAATTATATTAAATTGTGCTTTAAATGTAAAATACAAATTATCCACACAAAAAAAAATTACTTTGCCGGCTCTTCTCCTCTATCTCTTGTTTTTCTACTCTCCACACTTATCTTTTCCGTTGGTAAAAGAGCCATCCCACGGACACCTCTATTTCCTGTATTTTTCTCATTTTTCTTATCTTTTCATACTTCTCATAGAGATTGTTGGCTCATGGATTCTGTTCAACTAAGATCCTTAGATTTCGATTTGTGGGACTTTTGCGTTTGTTTTCTTATGTGATTTTTATTTCTAATATCCATGCTTTCGGGTTTTAGAATTGGAAAATAAAAAAGCCTATCTATCACTATTAGATAAAAAAAAAAAAAAATCATTTCATTTACTTATTGCCACAGGCCACAAAATCCTCAGAAGGTTTGGGGAAAAAAAAAAAAAGCCGACGATCAAAGTCCTTTATGCATAACCAGATAGGTGGACATAATGTTACCCCTTCAAATCTAAGGCTTGAATTAATTAAAAAGAAAGCTCTACCAACAAGCTAAACTAGCAAAAAAACAAAAGCATGCGGTAGCAAACATCTTTACACAAGAGACTAGCAATGTTATTGTAGAGTAAGAGAAATCCAAGTTAAACTCCATAGAATCAATCAAGGAATGAAAATTAATAAAACGATTTCTTTGAACCGAAGGAGGATCCAGCTTTGGATTGTCAAATATATGACGAACCAACATAGAGTAAGTTTCAAGCCATAACGTATTCTGACCATAATCAGCTGATGCTGCAATGGCTAAGATCGCAGCAAGTAT
This sequence comes from Citropsis articulata, assembly GCA_030449925.1. Lineage (NCBI taxonomy): Eukaryota > Viridiplantae > Streptophyta > Magnoliopsida > Sapindales > Rutaceae > Citropsis > Citropsis articulata. The sequence goes on along the minus strand of JASUUH010000096.1, from coordinate 3,515,312 downwards.
CTCATCACAATAACCAATATGATGACCAAAGCCCTCCAAGATGAAAGCCATGAGCGTCCCTAAAGATAGTCAGACAAGCAGAATCCCCGAAACTACTTTTTAAAAGACCATCAGCATTCACCTTAATCAACTAGCCTGAGGTGGACGCCAATTCATCTCATGAAAATTTTTAGAGCACCGGCATAGTTAGCAGCCACAATGAGAGAGCATAAGATCTCTCTAATTCAAATGATCAAATCCATATTTATTTCAACTATAAAATATTTTACATTCACTACAGATTTCAAAGCAGTCATACGAATAGTAACAAATAATCAGAAACAGACTAGGAAAAAAAAATAAAGACTCGGCTGATTTATTTGCATAATAAATTGCAGACTTTTTCCATGGTTGGTCTAGCTTCTGGACTCTCATCTAAGCATAAAATGGCAACCTCCATAATCGATATCAGCTTGTCCATAACACCAGGGGACGGAGTTGGAAGCCGAGGATCCCAAATTTGATTAACTTCTATAATCATACTGGAACATGAAGAAAAGTTTATGGAAAAAAAATCTCTTGGATGATTTCCCTTGATCACTTCGAATACTAACACTCCAAAACTATACACATCGTATTTTTCAGTAGCCCTCATTGTGTAAGCAATCTCTGCAAGTTGATAGACAATAATATCATAAAGTGTAGCATCAACAACTAATTAATAATTTTTTATCTCAAATAAGCGAATAATATATGCTTGGGCAAGGCCACGCGATAGCAAGATGGAACTAGACTTTCTTTGCATTCTTTCTTTCTTTCTTTCTTTCTTTTTTTTTGTCTCCACATGTTATAAGATGTTTAAAATTAAAACTGTAGTTCACAAAATATTCTAACATATTAATCTTTTACTGAAAAAGAAAAGAAAAAGGACATTGATACCTTCCATGATTTTGATTGTAGAGTGGTCGTGAAGACCTTCTTATTTTTATAAATGGTCATGCAAATCTCTCTTAGGATGTATAACCCTGTTTTGTGTTTCAAACTAGTAAAGCAGACCTCCTTATGGGCCGTAGGTCTTAAAAGAGTATGTGCAACCAATTTTAAAAATAATGGGGTTTTCATGACTATTTTGTCAAACCATGAGATGTTCATATTTTTTATCTAAAGAAATATATACAAGGGCTGAAAAACACATACCTGGAGCAGCATATCCTAATGTGCCTACAAATTCAGTCCAGTTGGATGAGTATGGCTCGACAAACTTGGCAATTCCAAAATCTGAAACATGGCTTCAAATTCTAAATCAAGCAACACATTCTTACTTGATATGTCTCGATGAATAATCGATGGGAGACAATCATGATGCAAGTAGGACAAAGCATTAGCTACTCCTTTAATCACATTTATTCTCCGATTCCAGCCCAATTCCTTTGCTGTTGCATCATTACCAAGGATTCTAGCCAAGCCACCCCTATGAAGATATTCACAAACTAAAAATGAGTGTCGGGCGTTAGAACAAAATCCATGAAATTTTACAATATTTCGATGTCGTATCTCATTCAATGCCAAAACTTCATTCAAGAATTCATCCTGATCGGCCATATTACCGGAAAGCAATTGTGAGTTGTGTTGTGGATGAATAACGACCAGACCAGCCCCACTAGAATTTCCTGCTCTTTACATCCAAGGATCCCTGGACGCCGTCTTAATAGAACCAGAAGTTCCTGCTCGACCAGGGGGAGCAAGATTTCTGCTCGTCTCATTAAAGATTCTCCACCAGGATGCCGGTGCGAGCAAAGATCTCCTACTCTGTCCTGGAAAAGGTCGTCGTGGGAGCAGAAGTAGCAGGGTTATTCCACACCACACCAACCACCAGAACGCGCATCTCTCGGCAAGATCCAAGCCACGAGACCCATTTACCACCTCCACCTTCCGGAACTCCAGGCACGAGCCTCTCAAACCGCCACGTCTGCCATCAACCGCTCACATACCCATGACGCACGTTAAGCGGAAAGTGGAAAACGTGAAGAGGGAAAACTGAACCGGCAAGGAGCCTATAAATAGCGCAATCAAAAGAGGTAAAAGGGTTGGACAAAAAACACAAAAAAGATTTAAGGGAGATTCTTGTTCTTGAGTATTCATTTTATTGAACCAAAACCACTGGATTTGTGGTAAAGGGTTTTCCGAGACACCCAAATCGCTGACTTGAGTGTCGGAGGGTTTACGCCGGGAAAATCACCCGGCGCACTCTGGCTGGTACTTGTGTACGCAGGATATTGGAGAAGAAGGGAACAGATTTTTTCTGCTCGAGATAGTAGAGGAGACTAGTGAAGATGCGACCAGGGAGTGACGTTGGTTGATCAGGCGAGGAGGAATCACCGTTGTTGCCGAGCAGACAAATTCGCGCATCAACATTTTGGCGCCGTCTGTGGGGAGCTGAGCAAAAAGCTTCCGTACACCGAAAGTAGAAGAAGGAAAAGAAGGCTGAGAAACTTATGGACGTAGGAGGGAGTAGTGCCCAGGGAGGAGACTCAGGGCTGAATGAGTCTGTGACCCTGAGAGAAATTGCTAACGAGGCACGAGAACGGGGGATGCATGAACGAATGGAACGAATGGAGAGACAGATGGAAACTCTAACAACCATCTCATTAGATGCCCGAGCAGAAACCAGGGGTGGAAGGCAGGAATCAGTTGAGGAATTGGAGGCAGTGGACTTGATACAAGGCAGCCCAGGAAAGACGGTCAAGGTGGGGTCGAGATTGGAGAAAAAATTGAAGCAGGGGCTGATAGACTTTTTGCAATCCCATGCGGATGTATTCGCTTGGACGCATGAAGATATACCTGGGATCGACCCGGAGGTGGCTTGCCACAAGTTGGCCATAAAGAAGGGTGCCCGGCCAGTAAGGCAGAAGAGGCGATGTTTCAATCAGGAGAGGTATGAAGCTATAAATAGTGAAGTGGAGAAGCTTCTGAAAGCAGGATTCATTCGCGAAGTGAACTACCCCGAATGGATATCAAATGTTGTCCTCGTAAAGAAAGCCAATGGGAAGTGAAGAATGTGTGTTGACTTCACAGACCTCAATAAGGCATGCCCATGCTTTTCCACCGCCAAGATTGACCATCGATTCCACAAAGAGGCCACTTGAGCTTTATGGATGCCTTCTCGGGATACAATCAGATCCCGATGAGCGAACAAGATGAGGAGCACACGGCGTTTATTACTAATCAGGGTCTGTTCTGTTACAGGGTGATGCCGTTCGGCCTAAAAAATGATGGGGCAACATACCAGATATTAGTAAACAAAATCTTCAAGCCATTGATAGGGAGAACAATGGAAGTGTATGTGGACGACATGATCACCAAGTCAAAAAATCCAGCCGAGCATGTCGAGCACTTGCGGGAAACATTTGAACTTTTGAGGAGATATAAGATGAAGCTCAACCCGGAGAAATGTGCTTTCGGAGTGGGGTCAGGGAAATTCCTGGGATTTATGGTGAGCCATCGGGGGATCGAGGCAAATCCTGAGAAGATTCAGGCGATAGTGGGGATGAGGTCTCCTCGTAATTTGAAGGAGATACAGAGTCTCACAGGGAAGCTGGCAGCACTCACCCGGTTCATATCCAAAGCCACAGATAGGTGTCATGTATTCTTCCAAGTGACGAGGAAGGGAAGAAAAACAGAATAGACTCCTGAATGTGAAGAAGCCTTTCAGGTGAGCGATTACGGCGAGCACCATTGTTGGCCACACCACGAGAAGGGGACAAGCTTTCTCTATACTTAGCTATTTCAGATCATGCTACCAGTTCAGTTCTAGTGAGAGAGGAGGAAGGGGTCCAGCATCCAATATACTATACGAGCAAAGCCTTGGTCGACGCGGAGACAAGATACCCCCCTATGGAGAAATGGGCACTGGCCTTAGTAGTGGCCGCTCGTAAGTTAAGACCCTATTTCCAAGCATTCCCCATTTCTGTGATGACAAATCAGCCGTTGAGACAGACGCTACACAAGCCGGATGCTTCTGGTCGGCTTGTTAGATGGGCAGTGGAACTGAGTGAGTTCGAGATCAGTTATAAGCCCCGAGCAGCAATAAAGGCCCAAGCAATAGCAGATTTTGTGGCGGATTTCACTGAACCAGAAATAATGTGCGACCAATCGAGTGTTGCTACCGGAGACAAAGGGGAACAAATTTGGCAGGTCTCAGTTGATGGGTCCTCGGGCGAACAAGGTTCCGGAGCAGAGATTGTGTTGGAAAGTCCAGAGGGGGAGGAGATGAAGCGACCCGCCCCAAACCCTAAGGGCAAGTCTATCATGAAGTATCAAACTATTTACATAATAATCTATATAATAAAAATTCTACCGGTAATTCGGCAGAGTCTCATTTATACATATAACACTCCCAATCTGAAACATGTGAAGCAAACACTTCCAGAATAATATAATATATAACAAACTCCATAATCAACATCCTCAACCCAGATGTTGAGTTTTATTCAAAATATCCTAACAACAGTCATCTACAATCTCTAACACCATCATGAAACCAAAACTCAAAATATCTACAGTCGCTGGGTCGATCTGGTGTACCTGCAACCTCCTGGTGAGGGGGGGAGAAAATATAAATAAAACGGGGTGAGTATAAAACTCAGTGAAGGTCAGTGAGTGGATAGTAATTTTTGAAAATAAATTAATTTAGTATTTCTTAAAAAGAAATAATCATTTCAACTTCTAAACATGATTTCCTCAAATCACAAGCGAAACAAAATCATTAATAAATCATTTAATATTTAAATCAAATTTCTAACCATGAAAGACATATATAATATCATACTCAATATCCGTGGAAATCATATCTCAATATCATACAAAATACACTAAACTGAAAACTATCACTAAACAAGTACCCAGGGGAATAACCTCATCTATCCGGACCTCAACAGACGGGCAGTGCATAACGTACTATCTGGGTACTATCACGCCCCGGAGCTACACGGATAGGCTGGGACGTACTATCTCATATCTCAACATATCTGTATCATTATATCTCATCTGTAATCATCATACTATATCTGGAGGGGAGGGTACTGCCTAATGATTTTAAAAACAATCTCTATACTCATAATCATATAAAATCAATTCATACTTCCAATAATACATTTCCTTTCATCATCACATTTAAATCCACTTTTCTCAACTTCAAAATACCATCATATTTATTCAAAATCAATACGGAAACTCAATAACCAAATATTTTAATATAATACCAATGCGTGAATAAAATCCATTTCGAGAAAATCATTAAATCAAATATTTAACATATTTATCTCGTAAACATGCTTTACTATCACAACTATAAAAATAGATTTTGTATATTCCACTCACAGTGATAATGTTCACGCTCGACTCTCGTTCACGTCCGCGGACTGGTTCTCGCTCGCGGATCCTCCTAAATGAATGGAACGACATAATTATTATCCGTAAATCGGAATTACGACTAAATTAATATAATAAACTCAAAAAAATATATATATTCATAATTCAGAATTCCCGTATCCTTAAAATTACTAAAATACCCTCGAGTCCGTAAATCGTTACAATATTCCGAAATCGCGAATTACCGAATTATTCTCGAAATCACATTTAAAACAAGTCCTCAATTTCTGGAATTACTAAATTGTCCACATGCTCTGAAATTACAAAATTGTCCTCAACATGTGAAATTACCAAATTGCCCTCGCCGGTCAACGGTGACCGAATCACCAACACTCACCGGAAGCTCGGTCTGAAAGTTCAAGTCACGGTGAGTCTCATGGTGCGGTGAGCCTCACGAAGCGGATCTAGCTCTAAAGCCGCGAATCCTCAACAACTCGCCGACGGCGATTCAACAGCTCCCGGTGGCAGCGGATGCTCAGAAATCCAAGAGGAAGGCGTGGGGAACAAATCCCCACTGGTGGTGTCACTCAAATCCGGCGAAATCACGGCGAACCAAGATCACGTTTTCCGCGGCGTTTGCGAGCCAAATCGACGGCGTTCTGGACGTTTTCCGGTGACAAAACTGGTATGGTTACGTTGCTCGTCTCTGAAGCTTCGATTTGACACCAACCTTGCTCGGAGTGGTGGCCGGAATCGGGAGAAATGGCCGGTTGAATTTCGCAGTTCGGGTCGGGTATCCGGGTCGGGTTTTCGGGTTTGCAAAATGTGGTTCTCTTTCCCTCACACGCGTAGAAAATAAAATGATACCCGTGTTTTCCGTAACTCCCGTTTTAATCACTTGGATCACTGTTTCAATTTTTTTTTTTTTTTTTCACGGGTGTTACAGGAGATCTCTTATGCAGTTAGATTGGGATTCATGGCTACAAACAACCAAGCAGAATATGAGGCTTTGATAGCAGGGTTGGAGTTGGCCAAGGCAGTAAAGGCAGATAGAGTGAAAGTACGGACTGATTCTCAGTTGGTGGCCAACCATATCAGTGAGACGTTCCAGCCCAAAGACAACAAGATGGGGCAATACTTGGAGAAAGTAAAACAGATGATCAAGATGTTTGAATCTGTAGAGGTAATCCAAGTTCCAAGGAACGAGAACTTTCGAGCAGACATCCTAGCTAGAATGGCAGCTGTAGCAGATCCAAAAATGCCAAAGTCAGTCCCTCTTGAGATCAAGCCCGAGCCTAGTATAGAGCAGAAGCTGGAGGTAATGAGAATCGAGCAGAAGCCCTCATGGATGGACCCAATAATCTCGTACACAAGAGACAGGATGCTACCAGCAGATAAGGTGGGAGCAAGAAAGATCAAGTGCCTGGCATCGAGGTATACAATGGTTGATGGGGTGTTATATCAGCGAGGGTATACCCTACCGCTTTTGCGATGTCTAGACGAAGACGATGCAGATTACGTGCTAAGGGAGGTGCATGAGGGAGTTTGTGGAAATCATTCCGGGGCGGATCGCTAGGCGCTTGGCAAGGGTATTTCCGACGATGCATCGGGATGCTGAGAAGACCGAGAGTTGTGAAAGGCGCCAAAACTTTGCGAGCATCCCATGTGACCACGAAAAGCTCACCAGCATGACCTCACCATGGCCGTTCGCTCAATGGGGGATTGATCTAATCGAGCCTTTACCAAAAAGAAGAGGAGCGGTCACACATGCTGTGGTGGCTGTAGACTACTTCACGAAGTGGATCGAGTTGGAAGCCCTTAGTAGCATCACAGAAAAGAAGACAACGGATTTTGTATGGAGGAATCTGGTCTGCCGTTATGGAATTCCCTACGCCTTAATAACGGACAACGGCAGACAGTTTGATAACCTGACTTTAGAAATTACGCGGAACACAGGAATTGGTGAAGTTCTGCTCTTCTGCTCATCCTCAGTCTAATAGGCAGGTCGAGGCGATGAACAAGGTTATTAAGAAGCTTTTGAAGACCAGGTTGGGAGAGAAGAAGGGTGCATGGGTGGATGAACTACCAGGAGTCTTATAGGCATACAGAACAACCCATAAAACTGCAACCGGAGAAACCCCATTCGCTCTGGCTTTTGGGCATGAGGCAGTTGTACTGCAGTGGAGCCCCATGCGTGAGCAGAACATTTTAACGAGGAAGAGAACGACAATCGGATGTGCACGAACCTCGATTTATTATGCGAGAAGAGATAATGCCTCGGGAGGTCTGCCACTTACCGGCGGTGGCCCGTTATTACAACGGAAGGTGCACGTCAAGCGGTTCGAGTGGGTGATTGGGTGCTTAGGAAGGTGAACAGTCTGAAAAATTCAACCCGAGGGTGCTCGGGGCGGAAGATGCATATAGGGTGAGCGGTGGTTGCACGGTGACTTATAAACTCGTTCGTGCAGATGGATGCAAGTGGGCGACCATGGAGCGCATCCGCTTTCGAAATATTTCCAGTAAATGCCGTCGATTGTGAGTCAACTCAATTTATGTTTGCTATCAATTACTTGTTTTGCACTTATGTTGATCGATAACGTGTATGACAAGCTGGATGATTAATGAAGATTATGATGAATTTCATGAATCATATCCGTGTACAAAATATTCTAAGGCAAGCACAAGGCTCAATGTCTCAAAGCCTGCTCTATGGCGAGGCACGAAGCCAAGCTTGCCAGGATCTGCTCAGCCGTGTGAAGGCAGCAGAATCCCAAGTTTATGAAAATTATCCTAAGGCAAGCACAAGGCTCAATGTCTCAAAGCCTGCTCTATGGCGAGGCACGAAGCCAAGCTTGCCAGGATCTGCTCAGCCGTATGAAGGCAGCAGAATCCCAAGTCTCCTAAAATATTCTAAGGCAAGCATAGCGCTCGGTGTCTCAAAGCCTGGTCGATGGCGAGACACGAAGCCAAGCTTGCCAGGATCTGCTTGACCACGCGAAGGCGAGCAGACTCCAAACTTTCCCAAGATATTTCTAAAAAGCAAAACGATGTCTGGCACGTTACATGTGAGACACGACCAAGCCTTGGGGATGAGCTCGACCACGTGATAGCGAGCAGAGTCCCAAGTTTACAAAAATATTCTAAGGCAAGGAAAAGGCTCAATGTCTCGAAGCCTGGTCGATGGCGAGACACGAAGCCAAGCTTGCCAGGATCTGCCTGACCACGCGAAGGCGAGCAGACTCCAAACTTTCCCAAGATATTTCTAAGGCAAGCATAATGCTCGGTGTCTCAAAGGCAGGTCGATGGTGAGACACGAAGCCAAGCTTACCCGGATCTGCGCAACCGTGGGAAGGTGAGAAAAATCTGAGCTATCGGATGACTTAAGATTGCGGATCTTACTCGAGAGGTAAAGCGGCTAAACTTGACTACAAAGGCAAAAACACTTGTCTGAGATAAACAAAAACAGTATAAAGACTAGAAAATTTTTATTAAAGGGGGTATCGATAACAGCATGAGTACATTACAGTACTAAGGAAAGCCTACGATACATCTAAGAAGATGAAGGATCAACAGGCGACACCGCTTCTTCTTTGGTGGTGGGGAGCATGAGAGTCTCCCAGTCGCCCGAGTATTGACCTCGATCCTTGAGGGCATCACGAGGAGAGGTAGCTTGGTGTGACACTACTCGGCCTCGGCATCTTCTTTCGCCTCATTCACGAGTAACCCCAAGAAGTTGGTCCATCTTCAACCCAGGGTGTTGTTATCGATGCATCTAGTCTATCAAGTTTCTAGTATTAATTCATTTTCATTACAAATACCAGAAACTGGGGGACTGGTGTTGTGGATGAATAACAACCATTCAAATTTCACTAAATTTCCCCTCTTTACATCCAAGGATCCTCGACGGCCTTGTAATAGAACCAGAAGTTCCTGCTCGACCAGGGGGAGCAAGATTTCTGCTCGTCTCATTAAAGATTCTCCACCAGGATGCCGGTGCGAGCAAAGATCTCCTACTCTGTCCTGGAAAAGGTCGTCGTGGGAGCAGAAGTAGTAGGGTCATTCCACACCACACCAACCACCAGAACGCGCATCTCTCGGCAAGATCCAAGCCACGAGACCCATTTACCACCCCCACCTTCCGGAACTCCAGGCACGAGCCTCTCAAACCGTCACGTCTGCCATCAACCGCTCACATACCCATGACGCACGTTAAGCGGAAAGTGGAAAACGTGAAGAGGGAAAACCGAACCCGAGAGCCTATAAATAAGCGATCAAAGAGGTAAAAGGGTTGGACAAAAAACACAAAAAAGATTTAAAAGAGATTCTTGTTCTTGAGTATTCATTTTATTGAACCAAAACCACTGGATTTTTGGTAAAGGGTTTTCCGAGACACCCAAATCGCTGACTTGAGCGTCGGAGGGTTCTGTTGGGAAAACCACCCCACAGACTCACCGGGTACTTGTGTACGCAGGATATTGGAGAAGAAGGGAACGGATTTTTTCTGCTCGAGATAGCAGAGGAGACTAGTGAAGAGGCAACCAGGGAGTGACGTTGGTTGATCAGGCGAGGAGGAATCACCGTTGTTGCCGAGCAGACAAATTCGCGCATCAACAAGTTGAATTTTTTAACTGCCACGATATCCCCAGAGGGTAGCTCAACTTTATACACACTTCCTTGTCCACGTTTTCCAATGCAAAACTTCTCATCAAAATCATCTGTTGCTTTAATGATTTCTTCGTGCATAATTTTCCCATCAAAATTTAATACCGAAAGCAATCTCAAACGATTCATAGAGTTAGTTTGTTCTTCTTGTGAGTCCTTCTTCCTTTGTCGAAAAAAGAAGAAGAATCCAATCAAACTAATCAAAAGCACAACCATTCCTAGGATAGGGAACACAATTACAACCCATTTCTTTCTCGAAGTTTGTTTGTGAGAGATGAAATCATCACAAGATGATAACGCCTCAAAATTGCCACACAACCCTTTATTCCCTTCCATTAAATCGTCTTTGAACACTGTGCTGTTAGGAATTGGTCCCTGTAACTCATTATAGGATATGTCAATGCATGACAAGCTGCGCATTTTTTCAAAGCATCTTGGAATGAAACCAGAGAGGTTATTGTGGGAGAGATTCAGCTTCTCCAGGCTTTCCATATGACAGACTTGAGGTGTGTGAAAATAGCTCACTACTCAAGCTCAAAGCTCAGGCAAATCAACAAGACCACGTCAGCAGAAGAATGACAGCTCAGCTTAGTTCGTTAAGAATTTCTGTTAGCTAGTATTTCATTGTGTAACAGACTACAGTTAGCTTACTAAGAAAGAAAAGTTTGTTTTAGTTACAAGTAGGAATCACGTGTGAATACATGTATATAAACATTCCAGCTTTCATTTTCTCTGAAACTTTCCTTTAAGCCAAACAACCTATCTCTGTTTTTCTTCATGGTATCAGAGCCATAATGGCTAACTCAAGCACTGCAACTTCAAATCAATCAATCATCAACTCAAATCATCCCTCACAAACATCATTCACCGCATTCTTGTAAAACTCGATCGATCTAACTGCGCTTTGGCGAAAACAAGTTTTAACTTCAATCGAGGAAATCGACTTGAAAGATTCATTTTGAGCCTGAAATTATTCCAGGCGATATCTCCAATGCAAAGAATCGAGAATATGGTGAGTAATCTTGAAAATCAGCTTATATTAATTGGAGAGCACAGGATCAAATACTTGGTCATATCAACTATCGGTGAAGGTATTCTAAGTTCTATCCTTATGATACTTCTTTTCATGTGTGGAGGTCTATTGAAAAACAATTTGGAGTTCAATCAGGCTAAGGTTATGCAACTTCGTTATGAAATAAACATCTTAAGGAAAGATTCAATGAATATTGAGGAGTATTGTGCAAAATGAAACTACTGCAAACAAACTTGCTTGTCTTTGGTGATGTTATTCTTGAAAATGATCCGTTGATGAGAATTCTAAATGGTTTAGGTCCGCTATCTAGATCCGCCTCGATAATTCTGAAACAAGATGAGTTATGATGATGCTTATGCCTTATTCTTGACACATGAAGCTAGACTTGAACAAAATCAAGGTGCCAAAAATGTGTTTAATGCAAATTATGGCTCTGTGAACGCTAATCATGCTTACATGAGGGGAAATTTTAGAAGAGGCACTTTTGGCAATGGATATTTTGGTCGTCCTGGTAACAGAGGCTTTAATGTTGGAAGAGGTGGATTTCATAATTCATATCCTAGAGGACTCCCCACTGGTCTTGTAAATTTTGGAGGTTATGGCAGAGGACAATCAGTACAATTTCTCAGGCCATCTATGAAATCAAACTTTCCTACCAATATGGCGGTATCTGATCTAATGAACCACTACCAATATGTCGAGATATGCCACAAGCAAGGGCACATGAGATGAATGTTGGCACAGATATGATGAAAATCTACACCATTGCCTAAGCAGTTTGGAAGAGACAAATCATTTGGATCTAAGAGCTTATATAGCTAACTATGATCCATTCACGGATATCTTTGTTCCAACAAAGAGAAAATTATGCTCCGCCTTTTACTCGACTATAGTCCCATGCATTATTCACCTTATCCATCTGAGAATTCATTGTTCCTAAAGCTTATCTTACCAACTATGAAGGACCGGTGATGAGGATAGTATCTCGATAGTGGTGCCACACACCACCGACCAACAATATGGCAAATATGAATGTCGAGAAGAATTCAAGGGATCGGATCGACATGTAATCGGCAATGGTCAAGGTCTATAACTCATATTGGTGATGCATGTTTTACTTATAAGGGATCATGTCTGCGTATAAACTAACACATATTTTACTTAAAGATATGTTGTTGGTACTGCTATCACAAAGAATTTGTTGAGCATATCAAAACTAACAATGATAACAACTTGTCTGTTGAATTTGTTGGAAATGTTTGCTATGTGAAGGATTCTCAAGAGGCAAGTGCTTGAAAGGACTTCTTGAGAAAGGATTGTATAAGTGCTTCTCAAACCATCCAATCTCTTCCCACTTCTTTCCCCGTGTCAACTTCATTCAACCATTATCCATGTTGTCCGATGCTCTCTTGATCCTCCTTGTAATGCATCGACAAGAAATTTCAAGACAGACTTCATCTTGTAATAAATTGAATAATAAAGCACTTATTTTGCATAGACGTTTTGGTCATCCTAACTCTTCAGCACTAATGCATTTGCTAAGAAATGATGCTTCTATTAATCTCTCAAGTAATAGCATGAAACAAGCACTCAATCAAATCTGTGAAGCTTGCCAAATGGGAAAATGTCATAAACTTCATTTCCCTATTACAGAAATTAAAACCACCAAAGTCCTAGAACTTGTTCACACAGATTTATGGGGACCCTCACCTACACCTTCTAGAGATGGATACATTTATTACATAAGCTTTGTTGATGATTTTAGCCGATACACTTGGATTTATCCCCTTAAACTAAAATCAGAAGCTTTAGATGTCTTCAAGTTGTTCAAATTGCAGGTTGAAAACCAACTCAGCACCACCATTAAAAACCTGCAATCTGACTGGGGGGGGAGAATATAGATCATTTTCTCATTTCTTAAACCAATGTGGAATCAGCTTTAGACACTCTTGTCCTTACACACATCACCAAAATGGGGTAGTTGAAAGGAAGCATAGACATATTGTTGAGCTAGGACTCACCTTGTTGGCACAAGCCAAGCTACCTTTCAAGTTCTGGTGGGATGCCTTTCATGCAGCTGTATATCATATTAATAGACTCCCATCTGCAACACTGAAACTTATCACTCCATATGAGAAAATTTTCAACCATAAACCTGACTACAGTATGTTAAAGTGCTTTGGTTGTACATGCTATCCGTACTTAAGAGATTACAACAAGCATAAATTTGATTACCACTCAAGCAAATGCATTTTCATTGGCTATAGTTCAGTTCATAAAGGATATAAATGTATGCACTCTTCAGGAAAAGTATACATAGCTAGACATGTTATCTTTGATGAGACCACTTTCCCTTATTCTACAGATCCAGTTTTTCATTCAAAAGAGTCATGTTCTCACAAAAGTCAAATTATCATATCTGAACAAATATACCATTTGTTAACATTACCAATTTCAACTGCTAACAGTTCATACAATCCACAATCTGCAAGTTCTGCTAGCAATAGGTCTCAAAATTCAGATAATCCTTCTCATACTGACATTCAACATTTACCTCCACAACAACATCCAGAATCATCCACAGAACCACCTTTAAAAACACCTACAGAATCACCTACAGAACCACCTGATGTAATACCTCAACCTGTGCCTTACTCATCACCATCTACTCAATCTAACATCCATCCCATGATTACCAGAAGCAAAGCTGGAATCTTCAAACCTAAACTATATACTGCTACTCTTGCTCATAAAGAACCTGATTCAGTATATGAAGCCATGCAAAATCCAAAGTGGCTTACAGCCATGAAAGAAGAATATCGACGTGTCTGAGAATGGTACATGGTCCCTGATGCGAAAACAGATCGAATATGCGTGTCTGAGAATGGTACATGGTCCTTAGTGCCAAGAACAGCAGTGACAGAGTTGTCGAAGCCCTTCAAAATAAATACTGATTCGCCTAAACTAACTTGTAGAAATAGTAGAACCAGGTCGAATCCCAAGAGAACTATGTATTTAATTTCTCAAAGTTTAAAACAAAAATTAATTTCCAAAGAATCTAGATTTTGCAAAGTTTCTGCCACAAACCGGATAACCGGATTTTGGAACCGGATAACCGTTTGTTGTTTGGAATTGGGAATTATCCGCTAATCGATAAGGAAACCGAAGACCGTTGTGATTTGTGATGTTTCCGAAGCTGGCCAACCGGTTGAACTGGAAAGCCGGTTACGGTAACGATTCTAGACGACTGCTAACCGTTTAGGGAAACCGGTAAGCCGTTTACAGGTGGTAACGATTTTGGACACACCAAGGCCGATGAGGGAAACGGATAAACCGCTGCGGGTCAGAAGTTTTCGAGGTATCCGGGTTAATCCGGAGCAAGTGAAACCGAAGTCGCCGTTGGTCTTCGGCCTCGATGTTATTCAAGCCGGATTGCGGATATCCGAAACCGACCCGGCGTTTCCTTTTCTCGACCACTAACGGTTACCTAAGCAGTGAAACCGTGGTTATCCCAATTGATTTGAGTTTGTCTTTTAACAAGAAATCAATAAAATAAAATAAAACAAAATAAAACAAGATTTTATTATTAAGCAAGGGAAATCAATTTTACCAAACTTCCAATCCAAGGGTGTTAATTTCATCTAATTGCAATTTTGATCATAGGCAAAAATATAAATCACTCAATCCAAGAACTTAGTCTACTTAATCGGAAAAGCCGTAGAAAGCAATTATTCTCCTAATATAATAGACTCAAACAATCGCTCAAATCCAAACTTATAACTAATTTAACTGGGCATCATCGTTCCATATCAAATTAAGTGACAGCATTAAGAATAGTGAGAATGACTAAAACAAGATCAATTAATTCAGATTATTCCAACTTAATCAATTTGTATTTTTATTTTCCTAGAGCCTATCATGCAAGCTATGTAATTGTGGCCATCAATATACACACACATGAGCCAACTCCTTGCTACTCAATTCAGTCATTCATGACAATTACGGATCACAAACTCCTGACTAGCGATAGAAAAATAAATATTGAATTAAGGCGTCAACTCAATCAATATAAATAATTCATAGAAAATAAGAACAAGAAAATAAAAATTACTTGGATTGAAGAAATTCTTGTTAAGTTCAAAGCCTCACAAAATTACAACCGGAATTGACTTACCATTGGACTGGAATTAAAACCTTAGCCACTCATGGTGGTCAAACAAAACAAAAGTTGTTTGAGAAGAAAATAATTGCAGCAGCCGTTTGTTTCCTTTCTCCTTTTTGCTTTGCTTGCTTTTTCTCACGTTCCTCACTTCACACCTTTGCCTCACGTTTTTGTTGGCCTTTTATACTGCTAGCTTTTGCTTCTTTTGCTGGCTTTCCTTTTTCCATGCGGTTTCCTCTTCCTATAATGCTAGTTGACCGAATCCTTCTCCAATTCTGATTGCTAGGGAACCGCAAAGCCCAAATTAAGCCCTTTTTGTCCAAATTCCATCATAACATCCATGTTTCATTTCCTAAATCAAATCAAACACAATTTCCATAAATTAACACAAAATCAATCAAAATATGAGGGAATTAAACAAAATATAATATGACTATTTATAACCTATCAAGCAGATCAGAAAGTAGTAGGGAATAAATTGGTTTATAGGGTGAAGTATAATACTGATGGAAGTGTGGCCAAATACAAAGCTAGATTAGTAGCAAATGGATTTCAACAGATCATGGGGGTAAACTGTTTTGAAACTTTTAGCCCTGTCATAAAGCCAGCAACTGTAAGGGTGATTTTAAGTCTAGCAATGATGAATGAGTGGAAGATAAGGCAAGTTTATGTGAACAATGCCTTTCTTAATGGAGAATTGACTAAGGAAGTGTTCATGGACCAACCAGAAGGGTTTATTGATGCTGAGAAACCAAAGTATATATGTAAACTACATAAGTCTCTATATGGCCTTAAACAAGCTCCGAGAGCTTGGTATGACAAGTTGAAGAAATGCCCGTTACAATGGGGTTTTATAAACTCTAACTCAGATACTTCTTTGTTCATGAAAAGAAATAAGTCATCATTGATCTTAATTCTTATATATGTGGATGACATTCTGATAACAGGGCCAAACAGCACTGAGTTAGAAAACTTTATATCTGAATTTAGTGCAATATTTGCTCTGAAAGATCTTGGAGTTCTCTCTTATTTCTTAGGCATTGAGGTGTTATATGACACAGATTGTATTTACCTATCACAAAGGAAATATATAAGGGACTTGTTATCAAAGGTAGAAATGATCAATTGCAAAGATGCTGATACTCCTATGAGTACATGACTGAAATTGCAGAAGGAAGCTCAAGGAAATCTTGGTCATTATATTGAAGATGCAACACACTATAGAAGCATTGTTGGTGGAATGCAATACTTGGTATTGACAAGACCAGAAATTGCTTATAGTGTGCATAAGTTAAGTCAGTATGTATCTACACCAACACTGCAGCATCTCATGGCATGCAAACGTGTGCTAAGATACTTGAAAGCAACACAGAATTATGGACTGAAATTTGTCAAGAATGGTGATATGAGGTTGACAGGATTCACAGATGCAGATTAGGCAGGGGATTTGGACGATAGGAAATCAATTGGTGCTTACTGTATTTACTTGGGTCATACTCTGATCTCTTGGTCATCAAAGAAACAACTAGTCATTGCTAGATCAAGTGCAGAGAGTGAATATAGATCCTAGCCTCAGCAAGTTCAGAGATAAGTTGGTTACAATAATTGTTTTCTGAGCTAAAGTTACAATGCATAGAACAACCTGTTATTTGGTGTGACAATCTCAGTGCTACTGAATTGGCACATAATCCAGTTTTCCATTCAAGAACGAAACACATTGAGATTGATATACATTATGTTAGAAACAAAGTACTTGCTGGAGAGTTGCAGATTCAGTATATACCAAGTGAAGAACAGATAGCTGATATTATGACAAAGCCACTTTCATTCATAAGATTCAATTACTTAAGAGTCAAACTCAATGTCCTCCCATGTCCCTTGAGTTTGAGGGGGGCTGTGAAAATAGCTCACTACTCAAGCTCAAAGCTCAGGCAAATCAACAAGACCACGTCAGCAGAAGAATGACAGCTCAGCTTAGTTCGTTAAGAATTTCTGTTAGCTAGTATTTCATTGTGTAACAGACTACAATTAGCTTACTAAGAAAGAAAAGTTTGTTTTAGTTACAAGTAGGAATCACGTGTGAATACATGTATATAAACATAAGCTTGTAAACAATTCATTAAGTAATGAATCTTCTGGAATTCACAGCTTTCATTTTCTCTGAAACTTTCCTTTAAGCCAAACAACCTATCTCTGTTTTTCTTCAAGGTGGAATCTGTTCTTGGAGAATGTTATGACTCAAATCTAACTCTGAAAGTTGAATCAACTTCTCAAATTCAGTTGGAATTGTATGGCTAAATTGATTGTTGCTCAGATTCAAGTAGTGCAGCTTCAACAAGTTGCCTATACTTTTTGGAATCGAGCTGCTCAATTTGTTTGCGGACAAATCGAGGTATTGAAGTTTAGTTAATGAGCCAAATTCTAGAGGCACACCTCCAGAGAGTTGATTCAAACTCAGAACTAGTTTGTTTAGAGAAAATAACTTTTCCAATTGCACTGGAATTTTACCAACAATGTGATTTGAAGAAAGGTCAAGAATTTGTAATTTGGATGAGTCTCCAATCTCAAGTGGTATGCTCCCAGAAATATTATTCATGGAAATAATAAAGGTACCTAATTTTGGAAGATTCCTCCAATTAAATGAGATTTCACCATAAAAATTATTTTGGCTGAGATCCAGGAAAGTTAGACTTGGATGATCACCAAAAACTTCATACACTTTTCCAGCAAGATTGTTTTGATTAAAGCGTACTCTCTTTAGGCTTGTCAAATTTTTCAAACTTTTAGGGATTGGACCAAAAAGATGGTTTTCACACATGTTTAATAAAACCAACCCAGTGAGATTACCAACTGAATGAGGAATAACCCCACTAAGATTATTTGTGCAGAGCTCTAATTCAGAAAGAGACTTCAAGTATCCTATTTCCTCAGGAACAGAACCGTAAAGCCCATTGTTGAAAAGGGATAAATTTCTTAGAGAGCTAAGATTACCAATTGAAGGAGGAATGACACCATTGAGTTGATTTATGTGCAACCCTAGTGTCGAAAGAGACTTCAAGTTTCCTAGAATGGGAGGGATAGAACCAGAAAGTGAATTACTAAAAAGAGACATCATAGTCAAGCTACTTAAGTTACCCAAAGAAAGAGGAATTGAACCACTAAGCTGATTTTCGCTCAAGTCTAGTTGGAGAAGAGACTTCAATTTTCCTATAATCGTAGGAATAGAACCAGAAAGTGAATTCTTATAAAGACGCAATATGGCCAAGTTGCTTAGGTTACCTAAAGAAAAAGGGAGTGAGCCATTAAATTGATTTTTGCTCAAGTCCAGAATGGAAAGAGATTTTAAATTTCCCAAAGCCGAAGGAATGGAGCCAAAAAGTGAATTATTATTAAGATAGAAATTAGCCAAGTTGCTTAGGTTACCCAAAGAAGAAGGAATAGAACCGTACAAATTATTATGACATAAGGTAAGCACATCAATAAGACTTAACTGACCTATTACTGGCGGAATTGTGCCATGCAACTGATTCACGTCAAGGTAAAGTCTCCTCAACTGATTTAGCTTGCCAATTTCTGGTGGTATTACCCCAGATAATTGATTACTGCCAAGATCAAGATTCTGAAGCTTGGAGAGGTTACCGATTTGAGGGGGGATGTTTCCGAAGAATAAATTGAAGCTTAGGTCAAGATTCACAAGATGAGGAAATGATGAGAATGAAAAATCCCGAAACGTACCATTTAAACCCAAAGTGCTCAGGTTTATACTAGTGACTCTCCTTCCTGCATGGTTACAAGAAATTCCAAACCAAGAACATGGGCTTATTTTGGTTGCATCAGCAGGATAAAGTGTCCATGATGACAACAAAGAGGAGTTAAGGTTTTGATTTTGAAGGCTTGTTTTCCAATTGAGAAGAGCATACGCTTCTTCACTAGAATCAGAAGTCACGTTATGTGAAAAATTTAACAAAAGAAATAGGATCAGAATAATGAAGATTGGCAATCTCATGTTGTTTATGTTATTGTCTTTTGCATGCATATCGTGAACGAGAACTTGACATATATATACACACATACACACACCAGCAACCGAGACTCCAGGAAGACTTTTAATTCTTTAGTATGAGTTTAACGTAGGAATATCTTTCGAAATTGTTGACGAGAAAAATGCTGGAAAGAAGAAATACATTTAAGTCGAGAACAACTGTCTTTAGAATCTTTCCAACAATTCATGAGAAAATTTCCAACAACTTGGGACTAAGTAATTCATCGAATTATTAACTTTAGCATGTTGGTTCCAAGTTAAATTTATAAGATAATATCTTATGCATTAATTTAAATTTATAAGAGAATAATCCTTCTTAGACAGAAAAATTAAACAGAAGGAAAGCAAAGTTATTAATTTTTACGCCATACAGATAAAGGAGAAAAAATAATCAATTAACATAATGACGCCATATGGTGTATAGTTCTTCATGTCTTCCTTTGTATCTTTAACAATTTTTCTTTATAAGATAATTCTTTCTTTATGTTCTCAGTTCTCATGTATTTTTTCTATCCTTTTTAGAATTTATTCTCCCATGCTTTGCATATATATATGCTGAAGGGTAAAGTTCACTACTTCCCTCCCAAGTCCCAACTAGGTGTATTTTTTATTTCTTTTAATTAATAAACTCCTCTCCTACCATCGAGGATCGTCAAAAAAACAAAAAATTTATAAGATAACATGCTATGGCAAAATATTTGTTGTTTCACGTTGGCACCACTTAGTGACAAATATTTCTGGAAATATATGCAACTAGCTAGGCTCCCAGTATCAGAAGAATGATTAAGAAAATCATAAGCTGTAAAATACAGGCAGATCCAAAGGCGTTCATTTACGTGTTGGCTGTGGCATTGAATAAAAATATTTTTCTCCGTCAAGTTTTAGTCTAGCTTAATTAATTTATTTATTTTTGAAAATAAGAAGAACTCATCTGAATACACGCCATGATCAATCAATCACGATTGCACATCCACTTTCTTGTCAAGCCTTATAAGAAGGATTGAGGAAGAAATTAATTTACCACGTCTTATAACCCTAACCTGGATCAAATGAAGAATTAATTTTTAAGAAAGATTTGTAAATAGATAACCAATAATTAATTTTGGATGATATATGTCTATTTACTTTTTATAAATTGATATTAATATTCATAGACTTTATAGTCAATGATTATTGTTTTCAATTTAGAAATAAAACTTATCTAAGTAGAGTTTTTATGAGTAGAGATTTTGTTCAAAAGAAATTTAGTTTATTAGTTGGTTGTCGATAAGAGCTTTTATAAAAAATTATAAAGTTACTTTAATAAACAAGTATTTTAAAATTATATTATGAAATGAATGAAATAAGATAGTGAAATAATTTAAAAGCATTTAATTAGATAATTTAAATTAAAAAAAAAACTCTACAATCTCTACTCTCAAAGGTTTAAAATTTGAGTTTTTACCAGTTGAGACAAAATAACTTATTTAATCACCAAAAGTTCTACTTAAAAACACAACCAAACAATATGAAAATTTTGAAAAAAAACTTTTAAAGATTAAATAAGTACTTTTAGTCATTAAATAAGTCATACCAAACAAAAACTAAGACACGTCTTAAGTCCGCATTGCTTTTTGCTCTTGACATTCATGGACTTTCTAGTCAGTGATTTTTTTTTTTTTCCATATAGAACACTTATGTCCTATTATTCATGGACTTTTTACACTCTTCTTTGGAATATCCATGTAAAATATTTCAATATATGGTATAGCTACATAATTATGAAACTATTAGGGGACTTGTAATTAAAATCCCTCTGGCAGATCAGAGTTGCTCAGAGGTTTTTTTCTCATTAGAGGAAATAAATGTTTGATTGAGCATTTCTGTGTCGAAAAGGAAATTCCGAACGGAAAATAATTATAGGATGAAAGCCAAGTTCTCAGAAATGGGCCAAAAGAATTGGAAAAAAAATTAAAGTTGAATGAGAATCAAACACCAGGTCGTAGTTCTGATAGAATATATATTTGTGTGTTATTGGAAAATAAATAATATTTATAATCTTATTTGTCCCAAGTGCAGTGATGCGTCTTATTTATGTATTGATTTTTTAAAAAAATTACGATTAATAATTATTGAATAAAAATATATTGATAATTAAATTTTAAATGTGTATTGAGAGCCTGTATTTTTGCATAACCTTAAACAAACACCTACTGCTAATCATGGTAATTTTTTTTATTAATTTTTTTTCTCCAAAGAGAGTCTTTAACGTATCTGGCTTCTAATTTCTATAGCGTCCACAGGCTACCATGAACAATAGGAATTCAGCTAGTAGTAGCCTTTGATGTGATGTTGAGAACGGAAAAATCAGAGATGTGAAACGCATCGTTTTAGGGTGATTTTGATCGTTTGAATATGGATGGCAATAGTATCTGCAAACATGTCCAAACATGTTCGTCAAAACCCATCCACTGTAGGTAATTTTGTGGGTTGTGGGAGGATTTGGTATTATAAATTAAAATCCGCACTAAGTTGAAGGTGTGTTTGTGACAGAGTTGTCGAAGCCCTTCAAAATAAATACTGATTCACCTAAATTAATTTGTAGAAATAGTAGAACCAGGTCGAATCCCAAGAGAACTATGTATTTAATTTCTCAAAGTTTAAAACTCAAAATTAATTTCCCAAGAAAACCAGATTTTCGAGCTTGCTGCCTCAAACCGGATAGCCGTTTAGGTGAACCGGTTAGCCGTTTGTTGTTTGAAGAATTCTGGGAGTTATCCGGCTAACCGGATAAGGGATCCGGAAGACCGGTTGTGATTAGTGACGGTTCTGGAATGATTCGGTTAGCCGGATGAGGGAAAACCGGAAGACCGGTTACGGGTTGTGAGCCTTCTGGAACGTTTCGGACAACCAGTTGGGGAAACCGATTAGCCGGATTTCAGTTCTCTCCTTACTGTCGCTTATTCGGCTAACCGGTAAAGGTAAAACCGGAAAGCTGGATGTTGGTTGTATCGGTTCTGTCGTTTATTCGGTTAACCGGTTAGGGAATCCGGAAAACCGGTTCTCGGTTCTCTCGAATCTGTCCACAAACGGTTAGCCGGTTGTGGATATCCGGTTATCCGGATTTCTGGATTTTCAAATTGTTTTCTTTAACACGAAATTAAAATAAATAAAATAAAATAAAATAAAACAAGATTTTAAAATTAAGCAAGGGAAATCAATCTTACCAAACTTCCAATCCAAGGGTGTAAATTCCATCAAATTGCAATTTTGATCAT
This sequence comes from Citropsis articulata, assembly GCA_030449925.1. NCBI lineage: Eukaryota > Viridiplantae > Streptophyta > Magnoliopsida > Sapindales > Rutaceae > Citropsis > Citropsis articulata. The sequence continues at coordinate 3,492,807 of JASUUH010000096.1, read as the reverse complement.
AGGCAAAAATATAAATTACTCAATCCAAGAACTTAGTCTACTTAATCGGAAAAGCCGTAGAAAGCAATTATTCTCCTAATATAATAGACTCAAACAATCGCTCAAATCCAAACTTATCACTAATTTAACTGGGCATCATCGTTCCATATCAAATTAAGTGATAGCATTAAGAATAGTGAGAATGACTAAAACAAAATCAATTAATTCAGATTATTCCAATTTAATCAACTTCGTATTTTTATTTCCCTAGAGCCTATCATGCAAGCTATGTACTTGTGGCCATCAATATACACACACATGAGCCAACTCCTTGCTACTCAATTCAGTCATTCATGATAATTATGGATCACAAACTCATGCTAGCGATAGAAAAATAAATATTGAATTAAGGCGTCAACTCAATCAATATAAATAATTCATAGAAAATAAGAACAAGAAAACAAAAATTACTTGGATTGAAGAAATTCTTGTTAGGTCCAAAGCCTCACAAAATTACAACCGGAATTGATTAACCCTTGGACCGGAATTAAAACCTTAGCCACACATGGTGGACAAACAATTCAAGAATTGTTTTTCAAAGAAAAAGTTGCAGCCGTTTGCCCTTTTTGCTTCCCTTTTCTCACGCCCAAGCAAGGTTTTTGTTTCCTTTTTGCTGGCTTCTTGTCACACGCCCTTTGCTTCCCTTTTATAATGCTAGTTGACCGAATCCTTCTCCAATTCTGATTGCTAGGAAACCGAATTCTTTTCCAATTCTGATTGGCCCACGTTTGCAAAGCCCAAATTAAGCTCTTTTTGTCCAAATTCCATCATAACGTCCATGTTTCAGTTCCTAAATCAAATCAAACACAATTTCCATAAATTAGCACAAAATCAATCAAAATATGAGGGAATTAAATAAAATATAATATGACTATTTATAACCTATCAGTTTGGTATTAGCCAAATATTCGGTGGATACCTGCATGGGTATCTGCTAAGCTATAGCTTTTTAAAATATTTTTAATTTAATTTTAATTGAAAGATATTTAAATCTAAAAACATATAAATTAAATAATGTAAAGTGTAAATGTGTGTGCAAGTTGCAATGGGCCTAATAGGCTTTAACTTAATGCATTGATTATTATATACTTATTATAATTTTGTATGAACTATTATTCTTTAACTTAATGCATGGATTATTTCATTATTATAATTTTGTTTTTTGAATTAGTATTTAAAAAGTTTTATTCTTTAGAAAATATGAATCTTAATTATTATTGTACGAATCGTGTTGGATGGGTGCTAATGGTGGTGAATGAAATGAAAATCTTCTCTTAAAGCATGTGTTGAACGACAACACGAAATGATAATTGTTACTTTTACATACTAATTTGTGGTTTTTTTTATGGATTCGTGTATTTTATACTTAAATTTAAGAGTTTGTGTTAGATTGATTTACATTAGTTAAATTTAGAATTAAGTATGTTATGTGAAATTTTAGGCCATTATTATAAATTTACATATTGAACATTTATGATTTTAAATATGAAAACCTGTAAAAAATCCGCTGGGTAGCATTATAAGTTTAATAATTGTTAAAACCTACAGCAGGTGGGCTTTCTTAAAAAAATTAAAACCCGCAGTGGTTTGTGGGTGGATTTAATAATTCAAAATTTATGCGGATTTGAAATACTTTTTAAATACTAAATTATATTTTTTAGACACCTAGGCCGGGCTTAAAAAGTCCAGCAATGGGCTAAGTTTTTAATTTGCATTTTTATGCCTGGATTTTAATTTATAATACTTTTTAAATTGGACATAAAAGCATGAATTTTAAATGTTTAAAATATTATATATATATATATATATTATTTTTTAATAAAATTCAGATTTCGGGTCAAACTTCAAGCTTTTGCCCGGGCCGCATTGCTTGGATCCGAACCAGGCAGATATTTTTGACGCCACTAATTTGGACTCAAGAAATTGCAGCTCAAAGCTCTTTTGTTTGTTTGAGATCTATTTTCCATTTTTTTCTTCCGATTGAAAAATGCACTCTCCGTGCAAGCTATGCTGTAAATATGAGCAATTTAAGACGCCTAAATGTCATTCTCTCTTGAGTTTTTTTTTGAGAAGATTCTCTCTCTAGTAATGATGATTTTCAGAATACAACCCAAAACCATCTACCCACTGCTGTGCTGCCAAGAAGAGGTTACGCACATTAAGGTTATTCGCCTGCGCATGCATGATTAACCCTAAGTGTTTTACATGCTACGTTAATATCATATTTCTATTATTGCGCCGGATGAAATTCAACCATACGAAATAACATATATAAATATTTTTTAAAAATTTTATTTTATATTTTTATTTTATCAATTACAATGTTAGTTAATAATTTTTTAATTTCTACTTGATACAAATAAATTATAACTAAAAGAAAACTTTAGAATATAATTTTTATTCAACCTTAAAATATTATTGTGTTTTCTTTTCTCTCTTAAGAACTACTCTCTTCAAATATTTTTTAATTTTAATATTATTTCAAAATATTACTATAAATATTTGGAGATTTTTTTTTACATAATTTAAATACCTAGTAATATGATAATGATTTAATTGAAGTTTTTAATTTTTAATTTATTGAAATCATCTATCTATATCTATTATAAAATAAATAAATGGGGAATGGGGTGGGGATGGGGAAACCGTTCCCCACATGGGGATTCCCCATCCCCACCCCACTAAATTTATCGGGGAATGGGGTGGGGAATGGAGGCAAAATTTTTAATGGGGTGGGGAATGGGGTAGGCATCCCCACCCCCACCCCGCCCCATTGCCATCCCTAACCACCCAAACTCCAATTCAGAAGCCCAAGTGGAGAGGCCCAATATGGTGCCATTACCCACTCTTATAGTCTTACTGAAAAAGGTTTTAGTTATGTTATGTTACATTATCATATAACATGCATGATTCTTCTACAATTGTTGGATGAAAATTCAACGGTTACGAAAATAACATGATATATAATCTTATATTTCTTTAACCGTTGAATTTTCATCCAATAACTGTGAAAGAATTATGTATCTTACATGATAATGTAAGATAACAATCTCCACTTAAGAAACTTTTCAGATAAGCTATGTCGACAACTACCTCGTTGACGAAGAAAACGTGAACAATTGGATTTTTGAGGAAAAACTCTTGATGGTTAGTTGCATGGTGGCCTAATTTTAATTACAATTAATTACCCAAGTGTGATTTTCCTTTAAAATCGATTACACAAATAATTATCAGAGGAACAAAGGGCCGTCCTTAGCCACTATTTCAACACTAGATGTAAATTTTAAAATAGAGCCAATTACATACAGCCACGTGTCGCTCTCAGCTCAAGCAAATCAGTCTCCGTACGAGGATGTCTGTCCTGTCCTGGAAACATACCAAAACAAACAAACGTTGATTCTTCATATACCCTCCTTCGCCATACCAAAAGACAACTTTACCCTCATCACAATTTTGGCTTTCAAGTGGTAGCAAATTAGTAATTCCACAACTCCTGTGAGGCTAAAAACGTAATTAAGGTATTCGTCACGTTGCCATAAAAGAGTGGTTTCATGTCAACATATTGGTGAGACCTCTCTTTGTGTCTGTTTACAAAACAAAAATGACTGCTTTGAAGTCGGCTTTGATAGCCAAAAAAATGGACGCTTTTGTGCTCATTTTGATGCTTGTTTTGTTGCCATTAGTCCACTCCTCTAGTTAAGCAAGCAAAAAAGCCTCTCTCTTTTTCTTCTTCTTATTCCTTTTTTTTTTTTAATTCTTAATCTCTTTTTGAAAAATAAAAATGCTAACTTTGTTTCTTATTCTTGTCATTTTCAGGCTTTGAACACACAAGCACAGCCACTCAGGTAACAAATTTTCACAACCCATATATTTAGAAGAAAAAACACTTTTTTTTAAACTTTTTTTTGTTATCAAATGGGTATTTTTTGTTTTACTTATTGGGTTTAAATCTTTTGTTTCTGAGTAGGACTTTGAAGCAAAAGATGGAGATTCTTCAACAAATTTCACCAATGTTGTTGTAGATGATTCAGCAAGAGAAGTGCCAACAGGACCTGACCCTCTTCATCACAATAACAATCCCGCTGGTCCTTGAAGCTATATCTAGCTAGCTTGCTTGCTCTCTCTTTCTAATTAATCTTGTGGCTCTTTAATATTGTGTAAAGTTTTTGTTCATAAAAAAAATGGTTGCTTGTTAGCTCTTTAAATTTTAAAAAAATATTAATCTTTTTGTTTGCTTTTGTTCTATATAAATTCTAGAATGATTGTTATTTTTTCCTATATTGCCAAAATTAACCAATTACCCACATGATTGTTGAGAAATTTTGGATGATGATACTGCAATTTTTTTTTTTTTTTTTTGGTGTCATATTTCTTTATTTGTCTTAGAATCAGACTGTACAATTTGTGTTGTATTGTAGTACAGTTCCCTAGCTGGCCAATTTTGTGTGTGTGCTGATGCTTTCTGAAACTGAAACAATGCTGTGGCTTGCTGCTTTGTTTTGTTTTGCTTATTTTTGTTGCCACGCTTTTTGCAGCAGCTTGCTTGATAAATATGGCCAAATTATTCACATTTTTATTATGATATGTCTCATCTTAAGCATCATGTCATGTTACTTTGAACTCATGATTTACCATTGAAATTTTGATTTCTCTAAACTTGGATTCCGTAGTTTGTTTCATTGAATTACTCTGTATTTATTTATCTTTTTTTTGTTTCAAATGAAATATCTACTCATATATAACCAAAACCTACCTTATTGCCATATATAAAAATAAAAAATAATTCGGGAAATATAGACTAATGGGTATTTTTTTTAATTAATTCATACATATTCTAAGATTGTACTGATTTTATAAAACTGACAACATAAGCCCAAATGATCATGCTGAAATTGAAGGAAGAGAGACAATGAATGAGCAACAATTATATAGAAATTGTAAAATATTAAAGTTCCTGAATAAACCACCTTATTTCAGATACAACAAATAGGAAATCCAATTTCCAGAAACAAGGGAAAAAAAAAAGTTCATAAGATAGTTAAAACCTCAAAAACAACAAACATAGAGCTTTAATTTTATTCATAAATATTAAAATGGTGGATTAATTCATTTGCTCCTCTGTCTCCGTTTCTTGATGCCTCCATCACTTTGGATTCTTAGGCCTTAGCTTGTTTCACCAGCTGATAATTTACAGATAAACAGAGCAATTATCAGAATGTGTATGATTTATATAATTAATCACATGATTAAGCAAGAGTTATTAATTAAGTAAATTAATAACACATTAATAATACCTCAAAGTAAGGGTCAAGCTTAGCCTTGAGATTGCCCTGCTCCATTTTCACTTTTTCAAAAGCTGCTTTTGCACTGTTAATATTTTATAAGTTTGCACTCAGTTAATTATTTTGCATTTTTTTAATATTTAAAATCTAGCAAATCAATAAATTTAAGTAATTAATAAGAAAATCAATCACCCTTCGATATCCCCATCTCTGCAACATGCTATCACCGCATTCACTTCATTTTTCACTTTGTTGGCACCAACACTAAAAATATTCAAGTTATAAAACTAACGTAATAATTAATTGAAATAAATTACAAAATAACACTAAATTATGTGAATATCATAAAATAAATAAATAAATTTATTTCAATAACATGAATATTTAGACTAATATTTTTTTTCCTTAGTTACCTCGCACAGCTTCCTTTAAACCTGTGAAGGATCCTCTCCATTTCACTTCCTTCAATGGGATTCTTTCCCCTGTACATATATGCATTTATAAAAATACAATATTATTATTATTATTATTAGAGAAATTGATGAATTTACTTACAATAGCTCCTCAATCATAGGTAGCAATTCGTTTGACTCCTCAAAATACACATTAATTGTATCCTCAACAAAGTTAGGGTCCTCATCAGATGCTAAAGCTAAACCTTCCAACTCAATAAATTGCTCGTCGAGAATTTCCTATAGAATATATATATATATAATCAGCAAAAAGTAATGAAAATTAATTAATCTTTTATCCCCAAAAAAAAATAAACTAACCTCATCTAATAAGTGTTGCCTCATTGTGGCAATTTGCTGATGCAGTGGATTGCTTTCCATTTTCGAACAGAAAAAAAAAAAATGAAATCAAGAAGTTAAAATTTTCTTCAATAAAAAGCAACTGTAATTAAAAGCAAAGTACTCAATGGGCAAGAAATGGAAAAATTCAGCAGCAAAATGGCTTTGTGGAAATCGAAGAACATATATGCAAAAAGCAAAAAATAACTCGTGAAGAATGGATTTCTCATGACAAGAATTTTCACAATAAACAGAGTGGGCAAACAATTCTTTTATTTTTTATTTTTCATGAAAATTACTTTGTGATTTGTTTAAACATAGATTGCGCATGAAGACTATGCTGAAGGTGAACTCTTCATAAATAGTGTGAAGCACTAAAGGTGAATGAAAGTAAAAGATTTAGAAACTAGATTATTGTATTTTGTTAAAATTTAATGCAATTTGATCTAATCTTGAAATTGGAATCTAATTCTATCCAACCAGTTTTGCTATGATTATTGAATAAAATATATTGAACCATTGCTAATAATTGACGTAGTGAAATCTGAAGAGGAAAAGATAAAAAGTTTTCCAATTGAAAAAATTTTAGGTTGGTTTGATGAATTAAAAATGGAGAGAATATATATTAATTAGTTTTATTGTACAAATGAGAAATGTTTATAATCCTTTTAAAATTTCATAAAATCGCAAGAAAACTATTTTTCCCATCCGGAATTGTTAACGTTTGTGACATTTACAAAAAGAAAAAAAGTACATATTTGATAATGGCATATACAGAAATTTAAGATATAAAAAAATGGGTACTCCGCGAAGCGCACATAATTAAGATGTGGGCATCTCGGCGCTAAACCATTGAAATCTGTGTTTGCTTATTTACGTTGATTTCTTGTTTTTGTTTGCTATGATTGATCAGAATCTTGATTAGGGTTTGATAGATATTGAATATTTATTAATCAATTATATGTCTCGTGAGTGTTTGATTGAGTTTTATCATTGGATTAAACACAATGGTACACCTTTTCTTTCCCCCTTTCTTTTTTGTATTTAAAACATAGTTTCAATTTCTCAAATTATTGCAAGATTCATATGACAATAAGAGAAATAACAAATTAGTTATTCAATTTGGGCCAAAATGACCATCTGGGGAAGAAGTCAATGGGAGCACTCTTATCCTCCCCTATCCGACACTCAACCAGCCAGCAATTAATAGTCATTGTTGAAAAACCATACCTAACAAATAAATAAACAAGATAAGCTTAAGCATCTTTATAAGAACAAAGAAATAAAGAAACCAACACCAATTTGTCAATAAAGAATAACAAGGGAACAGTTACAGCTGATGGTGCATCACTGGCAGAAATTGATGGAATAGGCCTGCCTTCAGTGCTTATTGCTAGCAGAAATAAAGCCATGACGATAAAATTGAGACTCTTTGACATTTTGCAACTTTTAAACTCTAAAAACAACTTAGAAATAAAAATTACAGGTTTAATAATTAAAAAGAAATGAAACTATATATATACATGTAAGTGTGTGTGTGTGTGTCTATCTATCTATATATATATATATATATAATGAATATTATGAAACCAGCTGGAGTGGTGTTGTGCTATAATTTAAGAGCAGTTACAGCTTCCACAAATTAACAGAGCATTGAGTATGACATGCAATTAATAAGGAACGTTTTATTTTTATTTATTTACGTTTGTTTTTAATTAATATCATCGTTGATGCTCGATGCATATTGTGTATGCGTTTGTGTAATGTAGATGGGAGTTATTTCAGGTGTAAGATTAAACACATACATCAATTATATCAAATATATAATATACGATGCTCTTAATTAGCCAGCTATTAATTAACAAATACACATACACACACACTTATTAAGTTAGTTTCTTTTGCTTAAGTTCTGTTCAATCTGAATAATTAATGACCGACGTGAATCAAATATTTTAAATTAGATTGCACTGACGAATTCGAAATGAAAAAAAAAATTATATTTTAATTAGATTTATCGTAAAAGTGAGAAATGTTTATAATCCTTTTAAAATTTCATAAAATCTTAAGAGAATTATTTTACCCATCCGGAATTGTTTATTTAAGTGAAATATTAAGCAGTGTTTGTGACATTTTTGGAAAAAAAAATTGATAATGCCAAACATACGAATCTGGGGTATTAATTAAAAAAAAGGGTGTTACGTTCCTTTAAATAAGATGCATGTGTCTATCTCGACACTTGAACCATTTAAATTTGTTTTTTTATCTTTCTTTTGATTTAATTTCTTGTTTCTGCATGCCGTGATTGATCATTTTCTTGGTTAGGGCTTCATAGATTTAATATTTATTGATCAATTAATTAAGGTTTTGAGAGTATTTGATTCAAGTGCTATCATTCAATTTAAAAACAATAGAACTTTTTTTTTTTTAAAATTAAAATATAGTTTCAATTTCTCTATCATTTTTCATTGATAATTATTACAGAACGCGTATGAAATAAGAGAAAATTTTCAACAATAATTTGACAACCAAGAAATAAAGAAACCAACACCAATTTGACAAATAATGCATAACAATGAATACTTACAGGTGATTGTGAGAATTTGATGGAATATGCCTGCCTTCCGTGTTTATTGCTGGTTGAAGCAAAGTCATGACCAAAAAAAACTGAGATCTATATATACATACATATATGCATGCATGTAAAATTTTTTATATATAATACATATAGGCATGTACGTATTTATTTATATATTTCCTTAGAGGGTTGGACAAAATCTAAATTAATTTTAACATGACTACATGTATGTGTGTGTGTCTATATATATATATATATATATATATATATATATATTTGAAAATCATTTTGCTAAACTCCAGGTGGCCTGCTTAAAAATAATTCATATGTTAGTTATAATTTTCTACGCAAACTCATAACAGGTATTTACAAACACTAATAACTAAGAATAAAAAGATAAAATTTTAGTTATGATTCATTGATCAAACTTGATTTGTGTAATTTGTTTAATCGTATTAGGACTAATTTCATCAATCAAACAAAAATCGATATAAAAGTGCTAATATGTGTGGCATCTAACAAAAATTAGCAGTTTATATGTGTTATGGGTATATTTTTACATGACAGGTTTTACACTAAGTTAAATAAAATTTTTATTTGTTAATTTATTATTATAAATAAAATAATTTTAAGTGTCTAATCACTATTAAACTGATATAATCTATTAATCTATTAGTCCAGTCTAACCATGTATTATCACACAAGACAAAACAGAATATAATCGAATTCAGTCCAAAGTATACCGAACATACTCTAAGATTATTAACTATTTATTTGCTAACCAAAATCCAACTAGTTAACCATAACTCTGAAAATCAAGGTCTTATTAATGATAACCAACAGACTCCTAAATGAACAAAATAAGAAAATAACAACAAATTAAATCACTCTTTTCTATCAAAATACGTAAAGAGAATCACAATTATAATTTCAATTTTTCATATCAAAAGTTCTAGAAAATAAGTCCAAAAATTAAGATTTTAAAAAATATCTTACTCACCCATGCACCAAAAATTAAAGCTTTTTTTTTCAAATATCTGCTTCATCATTTAACAATCATCATCAATCATTATACAAGGTCATATCAAATATTTCAGTTGATGTCATAACTACTGCCCTCCTTTCCAATTATAAAAATAGGACCCATTCTCTCTATATCAGCGTCATATACTTATAAATTTGTAGGTCCAGTAATCAATTGCTGGTTCTGATACAATAATGCAGAGGCTTTGTTTTGTTATTGTCATTAAGTTATTGGCCTTCTTTTTTTGGGGGTAGGGGGGGGACAATTTGAAAAAATTTCAATTAAGCGAACAATTTCTATTGAGAAAAAAAGAAGAGGAAGCAAGAGGAAGTTGTCTTTCAATAAAATTGTGTCCCTCAATGAAGTTTTATAATTTCAGTATAATCCATCATATACTGAAATTACAAATAATAATAATAATAGTAAAATTATTAAACCTTCATCTTATAAAAAAGGGAACAACGCTGCTTTGAGAATAAACTTCCATATGTTGATTTACTACCCAGAGAGATAATATAAAAGTGAAATCACATTCAAATAAAAGAAAGGAGAGAATTTATTATCTATAAATTTCAAGTTTATTATCCTAAATAAAAACTAAAATCTCAATATTAATCCACCTTGTTTCAGATACCAAAAAAAAAAAGTGCTCATAAGATAATTAAAACCTCAAAATCAGCAAACACATGAGGTTTATTTTATTTTTAATTATTAATATTAAGATGGTGGATTCATTTATTTGGTCCTCTGTCGCACTCCATTTCTTCATTCCTCCATCACTTTGGATCCTTAGCGTTGCTTCACCAGCTGGTAATTAACAAATAAACACACTGATTACCAAAATATTTTTATTTTATATTCAAATAATTAGGCAAAAATAAAGTAAATTAATAACAAAAATACCTGAAAGTAAGAATCAAGCCTAGCGTTGAGAGTTTCTTGCTCCATTTTCACTTTCACCAAAGCAGCTTTGCCTCTGTATAATTTTGCGCTCAGATGCGATGATGAAAAATTTAACTTCTATTTTTGCGTTGTAAAATAAAAAAAAAATATAGGTACACTAAATGAAATAATTAAAAAAAAATTACCCTTCTATATTCCCATTATCGCAGCATGCTCTTGCCTTATTCACTTCAATGAGCACTTTGTTGGCACCAATGCTGAAAAATATTTAAATAAAAAAATCATAATGATTCCAATAAATTGTAGAAAACTTTAAATTATGCAGCTGCAATATTTATTGCAGTAACAATAACATTATGAATATTTTAGATTTTTTTCCCCTTTACCTCACGCATAATCCTTTGAAGTCATGAAGACACTTCTCCAATGCATTGTAATCAATGGGGTCTTTGACGCTTTAAAATAAAAAAGAAATTTGTTAGTTCTTTTTAATATTAACCATTGAGATTTATTGTACATATAGAGAAAATTTTATTTTATTTTGAACTTACAATTCCTCCTCAAGGGTAGCTATTATTTTGGTGGTTTCTTGAAAATACAAATTAATTGTATCCTCAGCAAAGGCAGGATCATCTTCAGTAGCCATATTTTCCAATTGCATAAATTGATCGTTGAGAATTTCCTACGATGATCATCAAATATTTTTGCCATTAATATATTAAAAAATAAGCATAGAATAAATAAATTTGAAGAATATATTATATATCCCAAGAGAATTGAACAAAATTAATTACCTCATCCAAGAAGCTTTGCCTCATTGAGGCAATTTGTTGATGCAAAGGATTGCTCTCCATTTTCAGAAAAAACAAACAACACAATCAAGAAGTTGATTCCACCAAAAGCAGTTTTAAAAGCACTTTGCTAAATTGGGAATAAATGCAAAATGCGGGAGCAAAGTGTATCAAGGAATTGAAATACATATATTATATATACCAACAAAAGGGGAAATAAATTAAATCAAATCAACTAACATATCATGAAAACTGTATTTTGCCTGACAAAAATTATCACACAAGATGAAAACCAAAACGAAAGTTATCAATTCTTGTGAAGTTTGTGAATAGTTTAAGAATATTTTATTTAAAGATGAATATTTTGGATAAAAATCATATATCCGACTTGTATTACAAAGACAACTCCACTTGACCTCAACTCAACCGTCAATCATTTTTCAAACATAAGTTTTGAGAATGACAATTAACTTTCTCGGTGTTTTACCTGTTTCTATTAACATATATATCCAATGCATTTTATTATGTTTGATCTTTTAAAAACTAATTCGGTAAAAAAAAAAAAAATTCTTGTATGCTTTCTCTAATGTTCAAAACTTATATTTAAGATTATTTTCAAAATAAATTTAAAAAAACCATTTGGAAGAAAGGACAGACCTTCAGAAAATTAGTTAAGCATGCTCATTCCACGTTCATAATCTTAACACCATGAAGACAAGCAATAGCATCACATTCACAATTTTCACAAATGTTCTAGAAAATCCCAGAAAGTACTGAAAAATATCTTACATACCCATCACAAAACAGAAGCTTTAAAAATATCTCTGTCTCTCTCTCTCTCTCTCTCATCAATCATGATAACTAACTAACCGCCATTTCAAATATCTCAAAATATCATTATCACCCCCCTCAAGTCCCCTTTAGCTCACCCTCGCGTTGTCCAAATATTATCTTTCGCCAGTTACGCTAATAAGATAGTAAAGAGCTACGTAATAAGATTTTCGGGTCGCCTGGCACAAATTTACATCTTTACCCTCATCATTCATAAAAATAACTCAAGTGAGTAAGTATCTTAACAAATGATATATCTCTGTTAATATCATAACTGCCCCTTCAAGTACTCCAATGATTAAAATAGGACCCCTCTTCCAATCATTCTCTCTCTTTTGTCCCCCTTATAAATATCTTACCCCCTACTCGCTCGCTGTCACTCGCTTCAATTTTCAAACTTTCAATTTCTTGCAATTTGGTCCAAAACTTTTCACGCATACGCGCGTCCACTCGACAAGCTAATGGACGAGCTCTTGACGCCGATCATGGACGCGGAGTCGCCACGGCTCCTGCAGACCATTTCGGAGCACGGCGGATACGCCTACGTCGGCATGGCGGCTCAGGCGGCTGCGGACATACGAGCGGCGGAGGCGGCGCGTGACTTGGCGTGGGAGCAGCTGCATTCGGGGCCGTGGCACTCGGTGCTACCGGCGTGGCGCGACGCGTACTCGATGGCGTGCTTGCACGTGGCGAAGTACCATTATCGGAACGGCGAGTTTAAGGAGGCGCTTAGGGTTTTGGATATGGGAGTGATCATGGGCGGGCCGGTTTTGCGAAAGGATTTGGATTCTGCTATCGAAACCTTGTCGTTGAAAGCTAGAGAAGGTGAAAATGAGCGTTTTGGTGAAAGAGAAGCTAATGGATTAGTCTCTGAGGAGTTTAATACAGCTAAGGTGAGGTTCGTTTTCTTAAAAAAAAAAAAAAAGGAATTCAATCTTTCATATGTTTGATTTAATAATGCACTATGATTGTGTATGTTATCTGGAGATACATTGAGCTTAGAGATAGCTTTCCTGTAATTCAATTGAAGCCACGCTTACAGTTGCTGTGATTTTGCTTAATTTCGAATATTATATGACACATTACAGTTTAACCTTTCATGGGTGGCACTTAATGTTCCTTGAAATCCTAAATTTTTTCTCCGTAGTAATGCTGAAATTTATTTGACAGAATAGAGGTTTCAAAAGATTCAGACTCAAGAAATCTTGATCGAACAGTATTAACAAGCTTCAACATTTGTAATGAATTTACCCAGCTGATTTCTATTTTTGCCATGAAGATCAGCACTTTATAATAGCGTGTCTTTTATCTGGTTTGCTTTGTGAATGGGATTGTGTTGGCTTGTTACCGGGAGAGAAATGAATCGGTGATAAACCATTGATGGTGCTTCTTTTGAACTTGTAGGTGCTTCAGGTTTTGCCAAATAGGTCTCTATCTTGTAAGCTTGTGGTGAAGAGGTCTGCTTTATCGCTGGAGGGATTTTTAAGTGAATATTTCCTATCAGGTTCTCCGGTTATAATTACTGATTGTATGGCACATTGGCCAGCTAGGACAAAGTGGAATGACTTGGATTACCTTAAAAGTGTTGCTGGTGACCGTACGGTTCCAGTTGAGGTAATTAATCTTTCTTTACTTTGGATAAATTTCAGAAGAATCAATAAATTGCTAAGGATAACCTTTTCTTTTAGTTTTGGCTATTAATTGTCTGTAGAGTAATCTAATTCAATGCGGTAATTTTCATATGTACCTTCATAAGTTTAACAGAGAATGAATTGTACAGCTTATCTTTGGAGCCATGTGATAAGTGAGCTTCGTTAGACTAATTTGAAAATACAAGCTTTGAGCAAGATGTGTGAGGAAACTTGAGGAGATGATGATTAAATGTAATTTAAGTTATTTTAGTAGTGTAAATTTCAGGATTTTAGCATATGAAAGCCATCAAAATGGGAGGCAGTGTTAAATTTCCTGGTGATGAGTTATAAGTTTTTAGACAAGGCTTGTTAGGCTATTGAAGAGGCATAATTAAACACTGATAGGTCTAGCAAGTATTGGTAAACAATAAGAGGCGGGTATAGAGTGAATGGTGATGGCCACCACAGACGTACTAAAATCAGATGAGCCATAGATCATTATCTTCCCCACTGAATTATGTTTATAAACACTGAATTGTTCTTTTTAAATTAAAATGTGCCATTAGGTCTCAAAAACGTCCATATCCTTTGTTGTTAACTTAGTCAAATATCCATGGTATGTTGATTGCAGTTTCCTCTTTCATTCTCTCTCTGTCTCTCTTTTAATTTTTTTCTTTTCAATTTCTACTTTTTCTGGGAAAAGATCTTTTTGCAGTTGCATTTTTACTTCACTAAATGCTTGATTCTATCACCTTCTTCTTCCTTCTTTTTTTTTTTTTTTAAAATTAACTGAAAACTGGTAAAGTTGAAATGCTTTACAGGTTGGTAAAAACTATTTGTGCCAAGATTGGAAGCAAGAGCTGATTCCCTTCTCCCAATTTCTTGAGAGGATTAAATCGAATGGCAGTTCTGCTAGTGTCCCTACTTATCTTGCTCAGCATCAATTATTTGATCAGGTATGCCTTCATCTGATCAAATATTACAGCGGGGAATTAGTACATCTAAAGTTCTTCAATGGAGAAACTTAACTTATTGATGATTTACTCAAACGGCAGATTAACGAACTACGGAATGACATTTGTATTCCTGACTATTGTTTTGTTGGTGGTGGGGAGTTGAGGTCTCTTAATGCTTGGTTTGGTCCAGCCGGAACTGTGACGCCTTTGCATCATGATCCACACCATAATATACTTGCTCAGGTATCTCTGTATTGTGCATTATCTCAATGTACATCTAACTTTAGGAGGTTCTGGTTAAACTCTTTACTCCTGGGCTTCTGTTATTATCTCTGCCATTATGATTTCAATTATTGCTAAACTATCTAACTTTTTTGCAGTAACTTGTCATTCTTTCATAGATTAGGTGGCCAATGCCTGAGATCAAATATAAGCACGTATTCCTGTCCAATCAGCCAGTGGATTCTTATACTTTTTCCTATACTTTCTCTTCCCCAACCCCGCCTCCACCCCCGCCCCTGCCCCCGGGCCAAAATATATTCATCCTTTCATCAAACCCCGTGGCCTCACTATTGTCACCTTAGATATGGATAGATTAAATGCTGCTGGATCAGACGGCTATGGACAGCGAATTATATAATTATCTTGTTAGTACTAATTCGTGTTTATTCACATCCCTTGGACAGGTGCTACAGCTTCATTTTTTTCAAATTTTATGTGTTTCATAAATCCAAAGATATGCTAGGTCTATGATTAGTTTTCTTAATGAATATCATTTACTGGATTAGTTCCATTCCTGAATATGCCTGTCTGGTGTTTCTTGCATACTTCATTCATAGACATGTATGGATACTTGTGTGGTTTGTTTACATGATTACCAAATCTACTGATTCAGGCTTTTTGTGGCTGAAACAATCCATTCCTTTGCCTCTTCATTTTCAGGTTGTTGGTAAAAAGTATATTAGACTTTACCCAGCTTCACTGTCAGAGGAACTTTATCCATACTCCGAAACCATGCTTTGCAATTCCAGCCAGGTAGCTATTAACTTGAATTGTAAGACTTAATCTGCGATAATATGCCTGTTCTTTGTATACTAGTGCTGTAATTGTGAATCTAAAAAATATCCTCCTCCTCTATTTGAAGGTTGATCTAGACAACATTGATGAGACAAAGTTTCCAAAGGTGCGTGACCTAGAATTTTTTGACTGTATATTAGACGAAGGTGAAATGCTTTACATCCCACCCAAATGGTGGCACTATGTACGCTCTCTTTCTATAAGTTTTTCAGTTAGCTTTTGGTGGAGTGATGGTGGAAGTTCAACTGCGTACTCGTAACAAATCATTTATATGCGTGCTAAGTTGTTTCTGGTAGAGATCTGGGTACAACAATATTAGATATAATCTTTATACAAACACAAGGAACAGAATTCTGTAATGGTTTAGAGTGTATTATCATCATCTTATATAGGAACATTTTGATTTTTAGTTGATTATAATCAACTACGAGATATTTGTATTGTTGAACTCTGTAACATTTTCAAATATCATTTCAGCTTTGCTGGTCTGGACTTTACCATTTATATTTTCCAGTTTTAGCAACGATAATGTTTTGACATTGCTTGAGAATGCTTGATCATTAACAAATGCTTTGAACCGATGTTTTCAATCATGCTCTCAAAGCTAACAGTGGATGCTGTCAAATGAATATTCATCGTTCTGATGATTGTGATAGTGTTATGGTTTGGTAAATTTCTTGGAATTGTAATGGGTTGCCTGATTGCTTCGATTATGATTGTGAAAATGGTGAATTGTGATGGTGAAGTTAAAAAAGCGTGATGGAGTTGCCTTTATTAATATAAATTAAAAATATTGAATTACACCCATGATCGAGAAACTTGGAGTGTTATGTGGGGCTGTAACTTCATGTTGTCCGAAGTTTCAATGAATCTTCTTTTAACCATAAAATATTATATTTAGCATCATCAACCCCACCAGTGACTACTTTACTTTATAGTCTGAATATTTTAAAAATTTTGTTGACTTTCTAATGATCTGATGGTCGATATTCTTAGCAGGATCGTAGCAATCGCCGTTGCTTCTGTAAGCCAGAAAAGAAAGGAAGGGAACTTCAAAGTCCAATTTCCCTTCTGGAAGAACAAGAAAAAGTGAAAGCTCACCCACCCATTACGTTTGTAGGACTAGAATTTACATATGCATGGGCCAATAAAATAAATGGTAAAAAATTGAACTTTCTGACCATCTATATGGAATATGGATTATGTATATATAATAGGGGAAAGCCTACGTTACAGACTCTGTAACGTACGTATACAATGGGAAGCAACACACGTGTCCCGAGGAGAGAGAGAACCGGTGCAAATGCACGCGATGGGGGTTGGCTACAGTGGGATCTGTAACTTAGCCAGCTCCATATAATAGAGCTTTATTAGGTCGCGTCCAATCAACCAAAATCAAAAGAAGCTGTTTGTGCACGGCATTAGCTCTATTTCTAGAAGCTGACGAAAGCCAAAGTTTGTTTGGTACAATCTTGGTCTGGCCGTTTGTTTTATTTTATTTTATCTTAATTATTATATTATAATCTATTGATTTTAAAATCAGTAGCCTACTCTTATATATTGGAATCAAGCAAAACTCAAAAATTTACACCAAATATAATCTATAACTATTCCACGCCTATATTAATTTATACGAGAGGATTAGTCTTCATGATTTGTCTCAATCATGGTCCTGTTGAAGAAAACAAAATTTAAATGAAATTTCAAAGTTGGAAGAATGGTGAAGTTCAGTTGATAAGACTTAAAGTGAAAGGGACAATTGCATGACTTAATGCAATTTGCAATCAAAAATAGTAAAACCCCATAATAGAGCTAGAAAAATATAACACGTCAATTTGCAATCACTAGTCACTAGTAGCTATTAATGGAAAAAAAAAGGTGAATTTTACATTACCCTCTAGTTCCAAGTTAGCAAAAACCAATTTGCATCAAACGATCATAATCTGGATTTGCTCAACTTCGAATTTCTATAGAGTGCCTTTTCTCCTTTAGATGAAAATGTAATATATGTATCTAAACTGTAATATATATGTTGAATACAACAATTAAATAAAAAAAAAGGGTACATGCTTCAAGATGCAGTGACTTCTCAATAAACAAGAAAACAAACTATATTTGCTTTATAACCTTGAAGATTTTAGTCTACTAAACGATAAAGCTATATAGCTCAAGCCTTAAGCTCCATTGTTGACTCTTCCATTGGTCTTGTTCTTCATTGATATTGCAGCACTGAGAAAATCATCCATGGCTTTGACTGAAGATCCCTTGTAACCTTCTTCATCTTTCATGGCATTCTTGATCACATCCCTAACTTCAGAAACTTTTCTTCTAATTTCTTTCCCTTTGTCTGTTTCATTCATCACCAATTCAATTTTTGCAACCACATCTTCATGTTTTATTTCACAAGTCTTCCCTCTAGCAACCTCCACACAAACCCCCATCTCTTGTTCTAAAAACTTGGCATTGAAAAATTGCTCAGCAGCCATAGGCCATCCAAGTATTGGCACCCCATGAATCAAAGCTTCAAGTACTGAGTTCCATCCACAATGGCTCAAAAATGCACATGTTGCTCTGTGCGACAATACCTTTAATTGGGGTGCCCAACTTTTCATCAAAAGACCCCTTTTTGAATCTCTAATTCTCTCCTCAAACCCTTCAGGTAACCATTCACTGGCTCTAAATTCTGAATTTATGTCAAATCCAATTGGTGGCCTAACGACCCAAATGAAGTTTTTCCCACTAGCCTCCAATGCCATAGCCAGTTGCATCATTTGTGATGCACTAATAGTGTTCATTGACCCAAAAGATATATACAAAACTGAATTCTTATCCTTTGAATCAAGCCATTCCTTGCAAAACTTTATGGAAGGTCCGCCTTCTTTGCCTGCTTTTGCTCTATTTTCCAATGATAGCAAGATTGGCCCCACTGGCCAAACTGACAAGCCTAGCTTTCTCTTGAAGTACACGAATCCAATCTGATCAAACTCTTCAATGGTATTACACAAAATCCCGTTAGAATTCACCCACGCGGGAAAATTTTCACCTTGAAACAAAGACCAAGAATCTGTCCCATCAGCCTCTAACATATTCAAAGCCAATTGGGATTTATGAATCCTTGAAGCCTCTTCAAAATCTGGTAACACAAACTCATCTGAAGTGACTTTGTTGTGAGGAAGATTTGTCCAAAAGGAATAGTAACAAGCCAAGCCATAGCTACCAGCACCACTAAAAATTGCATGAAACACATTAAACTCCTTGGCAACATTACAAGTCCACCCAAAGAAAACATCAGCAATGATGCAAAGTGGAGGCTGGCCTTGATTCTTTCTTATGAGACTAGAAATCACTTCTTTAAAAGCAGGTCTCAAAGAAGTTGAAGCTCTAAGGAGATGAATGACAAGATTGTAAGGAAGGACATCACAATTTTCAGAATTTGGAGGAAGGCCATGAGATGAGCTATTGAAAGGAATTTCATGCAAGTTAATGGAGGAATTTGGAGGGAGAGATGATTTTAGTTTCTTGATGTTTAAAGGGGTACTGACAAAGGTTATGCTGTAATTTTTGTGTCTTTGTTCTATGTGAAGGGCCAAGGCTAGAAAGGGAATGATATGGCCCTGTGCCATGAATGGAAACATTACAATATTTTCTTTGCTTTGCGCCATTGTTGAATGATGATGATGGTGAAGAGAAGTTTGGAGAAGGAGAATTGAGTTGAATAATTTTAATGAGGCTTTTAGGTTACTATAAGGTTGAAATTTCCATATCTGCCGTAATGACACATGGATCCTTGGGCAATGACATTTGCACAAATAAGGAAAGGGTTTTCTTATGCGTATAAAATATGTCCCCGAACTTATTGCATACATAAACTACCCTTTGTTGTTTTGTTACCAACTTTTGTATTGTGATTGCCAAAGACTAAAAAATTCAGTGTATGTTATTGATCATTCTAATAGGGACTACCGGACCAGGACCTGTGTTACATAAATGAAAATTTTATATCATTTTTGTGAAATAATTAAATATTAGTGATTTAGATATTTTATTACTGAGTTCCAAAATTCTGTAGGACTTGACGTTGAAAAACGAGCAACAAATGCTGATTTTCAGGCTAGCGTCCTGGTGGGGGAATAAAAAGTGGTTCAATGTGAAGTTTCCTGGTCAACATGCGATCAGTGACATTAGAGCAATATTTTGACCCGCCATGGAAATGAGGCCAACTTTAGGGCGTGTTTGATATGATTTTTGTAAAACTTTGAAAAATTATCACTTTAATTTGGAAAATAAAAATAGATAGTCCAAAATTTTGAAGATAACACTTTCCTTTTACATAATGTTTTAGTAGGCCACCAACGACATTGTGATCCCATTTTCATAGCATGATTTAAGATACTCATAAAAGCGATCACCTCAACGATACACTTTGTTTTTGGAAATACTATGAGAAATTTACAATATTAACCAAAAAACTTTCTCAATTTTCACAATTAACCATTTAACTTTTTTCTATCAACATTAGCCAAATCAACTCACTCCTACCGAAAATACCCCTCTCATTTCTCCTCACCCTTGTCCCTCTCCTTCCTCTCTTCCTCACTCACTCTCTCTCTCTCTCTCTCTCTCTCTCTCTCTCTCTCTCTCTCTCTCTCTCTCTCGGTTTCTCTCACCCGTGACGGGATCCGTCTCATAACTCTCATAACTCGATAGCGGTAACGTGACGGAGTTATTCCTAACAGCGCACTTCATCAAATTTCCAATCAAGCGCTCAAATTAAAGGTTAGGGCAAAAATCCTTAAATTTTGATTCTGTATTTTTTTTTCATGGTTTTTGTGTTGTGTTTGTGTATTGTTGAAGCTGAAATTGGTGGTGTGTATGATGTGGTGGAATAATTGTGAAGGGTTTGGGGAGCCGGCGTCGCGATGGCCTCTCGCGGCCTGTGGGCTGGCGTGCGACGGAGGCAGGCGCTGTCGCTGGCACCGGCGACAGGCCTCAGCAGGCGGTACTGGCTGGCGGCGACGACCCTCGCGCTGTCGCCGCCTCGCCGCACCCGTCTGCGGGGACCCCCGTTGCACCAAATGTGGTGCGACAGGCCTCCGATAATGCATTATAATTATTTTTTTCCTGTATACATGAATATTAATGTTTTGTAATAATGTAGAAATATGACGGAATCAGAACAATCGAAAAATGGACCAGGGAAGATGATGTTAGCTTATTCAGATCATTTTCCGGGACGAATATCGAGCATGTGTAATTTACCTGCAGTTATAAAACTCATTGAGAGAAAATTAACAAAACGACAGCTGAATATGTTTAAGAAAAGTATATTTGGACATTTTTTAGATTGTCGAAGCTTTCCGTTCAGTGGTGTACTATTGCACAATATTTTGCTTAGGCAAGTGGACCATGGACAGTACAGAGAAGATGATCATTTATGGTTTCAAATTGGTGAGCATTTGGTACGTTTGTCAATAGGAGAATGGTGCTTAGTTACTGGACTGAAATATGGCGAAGAGCCAGCCTCAAATATAAAAACGGTGCATAGGTTGCTGAAAACATATTTTTCGGGTGCACTTTGGGATATTACTTTGAACCAATTTGATGCATTATTTGAGGAGTTGGACTTCAAGGGTATGGATGATATGGACGCATTAAAGATTACGCTCTTTTATTTTGCGGATAGAGTTCTAAATGCAAGAAAGGGCCACTGTCAAATTAATTTCTCATGCCTTAATGAAGTTGATGATATTAATTATTTCAAAAATCGTCCATGGGGTCTTATATCATGGGAAACGGTATCCGATAGTCTTGATAATGCACTGTATGAGAAAGGTGAGAAATTTAAGATGGCGCGGTTGAAAAATCCTAATCACAACATAGAGAAGTACAATGTTTATGGTTTTACGGCTGGAGTTCAGGTGCGTTAGTTTATTTATTAATAAGTTTTGTAATATTAAATATTTAATCATAGTTTTAATAAATTTCTTACCTTGATTGTTGTAGGCTTGGATTTACGAAGTGATCGGAGGTCTGCCACCAGCATGGGTCGTGAAAACGAAGAGGAAGATTCCCCGTATTCTGCAATGGAAGCCCATGGCGTCTTCTAAGATAAACTTTACTGAGGTTTATTCATTCTTGAATGAGGAATCTTGTCTTGTAAGTAATATATATTGGGTTATGTATAATACTATTTTTTATATTACTAAATTCGAGTTCTCTAAACTTATTTAAAATTTTGGGTTGCATTCATGGCAGGGAAATGTTTTACAAACTCTTGAGCCTGATGAAAAAGAGAGTCAGAAAGATTATTGGCTCAGTGTGAAAGATTACATACCAGAAATTCCAATTTGGGTTCATAAGGTCGGTATAGTATAAGTAATTTAATTTATAGGATACGAAATAACTTAAGATTTTTTAGTTACTTATTTTAGAAATTATTTTTTTCAGCACCAACCTTCAATCAACGCGCCACCGACTGTTACAACGCAATCAGACGAGCATGATGATATACCAAACCCTATACCAGGGCAATGCCACGATCAATTTGAGGAGGATGAAGTGCCTGTGGATGATCATCAAGAGCATACTGATCAGTCTGATGGCGCACATGATTCTGAGGTTATAAATAATTTATATTTCATATATATGAGGAAGTATTTAAAATAATCTGTTATTATTAATAACTTATATTTTTTTAATAGACAAGGACAAAGCAGTTTAATGATTTTGTCCTAAGACGGTTGGACAAAATTGACCGTAACGTTTATGACCTGAAGTCAGAGCTTAAAGATTTTAAAGAAACCGTGGTAGGATTTATCAATTCAATGACTCCACGTCGAAATAAAGATTCTCCAAGTGCACGGTCGCATGCGGTGAGTAAAATGACATTTAAACAATTAAATTTGATTAGTTTTGAGATCCGATAGTGTTTAATACATTTATCTTGTGAATCGACAGCTCCAGATGACTATGGAGCGTATACTGACATGGGTGTTCAAAATTTTTCTACTCCCACTTCATTATATAGTTTTCATGGGGATGTTAGTGGTGAGAGCATGCATGTATTCACTGAGGTCCCTCCAGGCATTAGTAAGTTCGGCAGAGCATACAAACCATCATATATCTTTAACAGTCCGTACATGATTCCTCCATTCAGACGGGGACAGAACGTACGACCTCTACCTCTACCCCAAATCATGCACCATGCAATTGATATGAGTACGAATGTGGATATAAATCCACTTAGAGGATTAGAGGATCCAAGTTTGTTTGCTGAGTTTGACCGATGGTTTGCTGGTGATACGACTGTTGATTTGAGAGTCCAACACCCACGGTCATTCTTTCAAGTTATTTTGGGCCAGATTTCCATGGGATGGCTAGGTGATGAGGTAAATTTTTTTCCTAATTTTCTTTAACCGTGGGTTTATAATTTGATAGGTGTATAATTTTTTACTTATAATTTATTATGTTTCTATTTTTCTACAGCATATTCACGAGTATTTTCGGTTGATTAGTGAAAAACAACGGCGATGCAACGCTTTAGCTCAACGTGTTACACATACTGACACGTTTTTCTGGGTAACTTGCATATATAACTTATAATGACGATATTATATTTGTTTGTTATCGCAATTTCATACATGAGTTATTTATCATGTCTTAATTATCTATGTACTAGGTGTTCTTGAATCAATTATGGAATAACGGGGATTGTGCGGTTGATTCATTAGTATATAGCGACAGCTTGAACACCAATCTCGGTGGGCGACAGCACACTATGTCCAAACCAATGACGGATGTTGATATGGTGTGTATTTTATGGTATTTTACAACTAAAATCAAATATCGAAGTGCTCATTTTGTTGTTTGTTTTTTAATTTCATATTTGATAAATTAATAATAAATTTTTTTATGCAGTTATTCATCCCTGTTAACTTGGACCGCGAGCATTGGGTTGTAGCTCGAGTTGACTTCCGCAAGAACAAAATCTGGATTTACGACTCATTACTGACATTTCGAGGCGATAAAAAATACAGGTTGAAATTCAAGCCACTTGAAGTGATATTCCCTCGATGGTTAGAATACAATGGATTTTACAACATTCGACCTGAGTTGCGGAGTGACATCCCCTGGAAAGTTACAGCAGTTAAGAGTGTGCCACAACAAGAGCTTGGAACCGGTGATTGTGGTGTTTTTTTATTGATGTTTACGATGTATTTAATGTTTGGTCTTAAATTAGAGTTTAACGGTAGTTATGGAGATTATTTTAGAAAAAAGATTGCTGTTGACTTATTTAGGGATGATATTATATTGTAAGCTGTTGTTGTCATGCGAATGTTGAAACATGAATTAATAAAATTATTTTACGTGCTTAAGTTTACATAATTTCGGTTCTAATATTTTAATATTATACTTACTTAAATAAAATGAAATACCATAACATGTAAGTATTCTGAAATAAGATGAAGCAAGAAAGTGTTTTAAAGCTCTATGAAGACTGTATAAACGTGTATAAGCTCAATGATAGTGTTGTGATCAATCTTTGAAATGATTTGAATGAGCTTATTTATAGTTGGAGCCGAAAACTAGCCGTTATAGCCTTTTTCTGCAGTAATCGGATCGCCGTTAACCGTTAACGGCTCACCGTTTGCGCTGGTCAAAGTTACCGTTGCGCTGGATTTCAAATAATCGGTTGACCGTTAGTCGTTACCCTTTCGCCGTTAAAATCCAGAAACATGCACAACCGAAGACATCTATCCGTTCTTGCTAAACGGTTAAGGCTTAGTCAAAAATAACATCCTGGACATTATCGGTTAGCCGTTTACGAGTTAACGGTTCGCCGGTAAATTCCAGAAGCTTGTATAAACCATTTCAGCTAACCTTTTTGTATAAACGGCTAAGGCTTAACAAAGTATGCCTCTCTGGAAAGTAACGGTTAGCCGTTATTAGTTAACGGTTCGCCGGTTATTTCCAATAGCCTTTAAAAACAAAAGCTTAACCTTTAACACTAAACGGTTAAGGCTTAACAACAATATGTCTCTCTGGAAGTTATCGGTTAGCCGTTATTAGTTAACGGTTTGCCGGTTATCTCCAGTAGCCTTTAAAAAACAAAAAGATCCTTAACGGTTAAGGCTTAAGACAATAACCTGTCTCTTAATATTATCGGTTAACCGTTAATATTAACGGTTCACCGATTATTTCCAGAAATGAACATTTTTGCAGAGATTTTCCAGTTTCTTAAAAAACTTGTAAATACTCTTAGAAAAATTCTTGCTTTTAAAAACTTATTTGATATTATAGGAACTCCAACATATTTATCAAAATGTTTGTTATCATCAAAATCAATATTATGAAAACATATATGTTAACATATTCAATACATAAAAAACATACGACGGTTTTAACTAATAAATCGATAAAATAATACAATTAATTTCGACTTGCGGCGATGGGATTCTTACATCGCTTACGGTTATGTCCCGGTTCATTACATCGTCCGCACCTAACAGTCCTTCGGTTAATGTCTTCACCAGCTGAGGGTATTCTAAGCTCTTTACGGCGACCAGGTGGGGGTGTCTCAATTGGGGGAAACACCACCATCTCTTGAATTTCAGCGGGAACTTCCCAATCATTCACATCGCCAACTGGCTCCACTGGTTGTGCATAGGCCATTGTCAACGATTCTTTAGTATAAAAATCCGAACAAAGATTTATGAAATCCACTCTGACAGTTAGACAAGCCGCAATTGCATGAGCACATACAAGCTGATCAAGCTGAAATACTCTACATGAGCAAGTTTTCTTCCGCAGATCAATTAAGCCTTCCTTAATCCCACCGCCTACAACTTGAAATCGATACGGAGCCACTGGACGAACAATCATTCTTTCAGCTACAATTTTCCTTTCAGTGACTATTTCATCTGCCCAGGTTGTTAGCCGAGTACTCATTGAATCAGCCGCAATTTTTCTGTCGTAAAACCACTACTGCAATGTTCGTCTAAAGTAGTCAAGAAGATGAGTTACGGGAAATTTTCGTGGTTCTCGCATAAAAGAATTCACACTCTCCGCAATGTTGGTGGTAAGTATACTATACCTCCTTCCTTCAAACTGAGACCTTGCCCAATTACACGTACCCACATTATTTTCTAAATAATCAGCTGCACCCGAGTGGAGCATCCACAACCCTTCAAGTTGTCTTTTAAATTCCTCATGTCCATATACTTTTGCTGCATTAACAAAGGCAGGCTCAAATTCATCCCAAATAGCTTTGGACATCCTAAACTTGGACTTAATATTACCTTTCACATGGTAAAAACAAATGCCGTGAGTTGCATTGTTAAATACTTTATGAACAGCTCTCCTGATAGCAGTGCATCGATCAGAGATAATTACTAACTCCGATAAATCGCCAATCACTCCGTGTAACTTCATCATAAACCATTCCCAAGCAGCATTATTTTCTGAATCCATGATCCCAATGGCTAACGGATACAATTGATTATTACCATCCAGACACGTTGCAACGAACATACTTCCACGATATAACCCCTTTAGATGAGTACCATCTACAAAGAATAACAGAATGTACCGTGAGATAAAACCCTTGATGGAAGATCCAAGTGCTACAAAGTAGTACAAAAAATTACCATCTCCATCCAGCTTGAGGTGAGTCACTGTACCCTCATTCGCTTTGGTGAGTACATGAGAGTATTTAGGCAATAAGTTGTATGACTCTGCAGGGTTACCTCGAACTGTTTCAAGGCCAACTTCTAGCCCGATATGCTTGCCGATATGTTAATTGAACACCGTACTCTCGCCGTATCCGCTCTTATGTCATTTGGAGTATAAATTCTTTTATCTTGAATATATTTGTCTGCGATAATATGACCGACAACTCGGCTCCTTACTTGATGACGGCCATCAGGAAATACCTCATTATGGCAACTATGTTCATTGTCTATTCTCTTCACCACCCAAGGTACATTATGCTCGTTAGAACTTCTCATTGCTCGAATGCGCCATTTACATAATTCTGAACTACAGTGAGCTTCAAAACGTGTCGTTGTTGACCGATAAATCTTGAAATCAAATTTCTCTCTAAATGCAACCTTCCGTAGTTGTAATATTAACTCATTCTTCTCAGTAAATAGTCTACCCACACTGATATCATCCGAGCCACAACTGCTATGCAAGCTTGGAGCAACCATGTTCGAAGGTAAAATTGGAGCAAGGTTTATGAGGGGGTCAATCCTCCTTCTCGATCCGGAAATTGGAGGAATAAATCGAGTGTCTCTGTTATTCATAGGAATTTCGCCTTCACACTCATCCTCGAGTTGAAACGATGGTACGTTGGAAGGACCGGCTCCGCCATCATCACCAGCATTATTGAAATAACTGCCTCCCACAGTATTCAAAGGTTCTGCACAAACATTATCTGTCTCTGTGTTATCAACATGATCATCATTCTCCCGGAAATCATTATTGTGATACGGAGATAACCGTTGCTCCAACGACGTTGTTTGTGGTAATATATCTTCTCCAACATCCTTTAACCTAATGCTGTTATCATCAATATTATCATCATTATCATTGCAGGAAGAATAATATTGGTGCAACGATGCCCTTGGCAACAACTCCTCTTCACACGGGCGAGACATATTTGCTCTAAAAGAAACTTCTGTTTCAATGGGTGACTCAACAGCTTCGGTCGGAACTCGAGGTGTTGTGGTGACAAATATAGGAATCAATTCATAGTTGCCCATATTGGATGCCACGTGCAATACAACCTTCACCATTTCATCATCAGATATGTCCATAGGAAATGTACATATGTGATACAATGTGTTTGCCGACCTCAAAGTTGTCTTCATTGTAATACCATATTCATGAGGATTTATTTGCAATACCTCACACACTCTTGTAAAAAATTGATCAAACATACAATTTTTCTCAACTAAAAAGGCTCTATTTTTACCATTCACATACTCCATACGCCCGTCTTCTAATGTTTGCCACCAACCATCATAACACAATTGAAGCACAACTGAATCCATGCCTGAAATAAAAAAATAATTAACCATTAATAAATTTAATTTTCTTCGCATAATTGTTTGTGCGACGGCCAGCCTGTCGCATAATTGTTTGTGCGACGGACAGCCTGTCGCAAAAATTTTGTGTGATAGTTGGTGCGACGGGCGGGCTGTCGCACCTGGGCTTGGTGCAATGGGTTGCCGTCGCACCAACATGGCCTCTGGACTCAGGTGCGACGGGCTATCTGTCGCATAATTTTTTGTGCGACGGGTAGCCCGTCGCACAATTTTGTGTGTGACAGTTGGTGCGACAGACAGCCCGTCGCACCTGGGCTTGGTGCGACGGGTTGCCGTCGCACCAACATAGCCTCTGGACTCAGATGCGACGGGTTATCTGTCGCATAATTTTCTGTGCGACGGGTAGTCCGTCGCACCAATTTTGTGCATGACAGTTGGTGCGACGGACAGCCTGTCGCACCTGGGCTTGGTGCGACGGGTTACCGTCGCACCAACATAGCCTCTGGACCCAAGTGCGACAGGCGCCCGTCGCACTTGGGTTAAGTGCGACGGCCTCCCGTAGCACTTGTCGCAGGTGCGGGAGCCCGTCGCACGCCGCAGGCTGTCCGTCGCACCTTCATTTTTACTTTCCGGCAGTAAATAAAATAATTCTTACCAGTAATACAGTAATGTCGAATGTTATTAGATCTGATCGAAGTTTATTTTTTCCGTCGATATTTGTCGCCTCCTTTTGCCGTCACCAGAGTGCAGAGTGCAGTGATTAAGAGTGTATGGTTGTTTTAGTTGGTCTCAAAACAGAAGAACGAAACGAAACTTTTGAGGGTAATTTGGGAAAGAAGCTTTACTTTTGGCTAATGTTGATAGAAAAAAGTTAAATGGTTAATTGTGAAAATTAAGAAAGTTTTTTGGTTAATATTGTAAATTTCCCAAATACTATCAATTTAACGAATTGCCTTATCAATTCATATCGTGCTGAAAAGGACATTTTAAACCACAACCACCATAAGACATACGCCGTGAATAGAATGCTGAATTGTGACTTGAAGGGCTCACTCTTTATCTTCATGTTTGCCTGTCCTACATTATAAGGTGCGATTGCCTTTTTGCTGAGTTTTTCCTTTGGAAAAAATCTAATATAAGGTGCTTCAGGTGCATTTTTATGTTTTTGTTTACTTCTTGTTATGTATATATTTCGAACAGTTATGAAAACATTCGTATAAATGTAACAAACAACGAAAGAAGAGGGCATAATATTTTCAGAGAGTACTCTAAACCCATATTTTGAACTCATATTTTTATATTAATAATAAGTTCTATAGGCGTTCTTTGTCTTTTTTTTTTTTAAAATGAGGAGAATCAAAATATAAATTGTAATCTCAAATCTTTTAAAAAATTGAACTTAAGTGACCAACCAAATAATGATGCTAAAAGCCACTTGGCCGACTTATAGGACTCCCATTGAAGTCATTTGTTGATGAAGACTGAAGAGGAGTAGCCAATTTTTGAGCTAACTTTTGACAATGATTGTAATCCTGATTTGAGGTTAAGGAATAAAATATGCCATCCATGTGTTGAGTTTTCCGGAGTAAGCTTATTGTAGCTTTTGTGGAAGCTACGAAATCGGTAACATGGAAGAGGTAAAGATATGTCATGCCCGTTTAGACAAAGTATAATTGGTCGAGAGTGTGGACAAGTGGTTTTCAATCCATTTTACTTAGCTGGCTATCCAAAATCTAAATCTTAAAAAAAATAATAAGGGACTAAAAATGATTTAAACTTTATTCATCCCTTATCATTTAATAAATATAATAAAATAAATTATTTTCATTTCTTCATGAAGATGCTAAGGGATGTGTCCATGACCAAATGGCGGACCCAATTCGTGTTTGGACTTTGGACGGTTTAAGTGGGCTTTCTTCGCGAAACTAGAAAAGTCGTAGGCTTTTTCAGTGAGCCATAGAAACACCCACGTCGGGGAAATTTAATGAGCATCTGCCCTCAACGCACACCTGTATTAGTGTGCCGTTGGATGTTATTACAGCCATATATTTTTTCCTTAATAGAAGATTTATATTGACACCAGTTAAATCGTTTGTTGTGCAGTCCCATCATTTTTTTTTAATACTACGCACCTACTAATTTCCAAAGAGAAGGAAATTAAGAGTCCATAATTGGAACTCAAATTGGGCCTACATCCTGGTAAAATTATTCTTATTGCATATGACTATTTAGTTTAAATTTGATAATTTTTTTTTTCTTAACTGTATTTTAACCTAAAAAGAGGGAGGAGAAGCAAGCCGTTTAATAACCAACCAGACATTACCGAATCGAGCGGGAGTGGCTTCCGGCTCAACAAAACATCCAGAACCTGTGGCCTACGCCCATTTCTGAAAACCCATGTGTAACACTTTGTTGGTTCTAAACTTCATAATTAATAGAGAACGCAATGCAATCTTTAAACATGCCATTAATAAGTCACCATAACACGCGTCAAACCTCATGATTATTTGATCAATCCTCCTCCTCCTGTGCCTTCTTCATCATCAATGTAGCATCCAAGAATTGTTCCATGGCTTTTACAGAAGACCCCTTAAACTTTTCTTCACTTCTAACGGCATTCTTAATAATCATCTTAACCTCAGAAGCTTTCTTTCTCAAGTCCATTCCTTTCTCAGTCTCATTCATCACCAACTCAAACTTTGCAGTTAAGTTCTCTTTCGAAACCTCACAATTCATCCCTCTAGCAACCTCCACACAAACCCCAATCACTTCTTCAAGCAATTTCGAATTATAAAACTGCTCTGCTGCCAGCGGCCACCCAATTATCGGCACCCCATGACTCAAAGCTTCAAGCACAGAGTTCCATCCGCAATGACTCAAAAATGCAGATATTGACTTGTGAGACAAAATCTCCACTTGAGCTGCCCATTTGTGGACCACTAGCCCTTGTCCTGAATCTTGGATTCTTTCTTCAAATCCTTCAGGCAGCCACTCATTGGCTCTAAATTCAGAATTCATGTCAAAACCAAGTGGTGGCTTAACCACCCAAATGAAGTTCTTGCCACAAGCCTCTAAAGCCATTGCCAATTGCATCATTTGTGATGCAGCTATTGTGTTTTGTGAACCAAATGACACATAAATAACTGAATTGCATGGCTTGGTGTCAAGCCAATTTTTACACAACTCTGTGGAGATTCCGTACTCTTTTCCTGCCCCAGCTCTGCTCCCGCTTGACAAAAGCAGGGGCCCAACTGGCCAGACCGGTCGGCCGAGCTTTCTACTGAAATACATTAGACCAATTTTGTCAACCTCCTCTATTGTGTTAAACAAGATTCCATCGGCATTCATCCACTGAGGAAGCACTTTCTGAAAAAATACTGAAAGTGAATCACTACCATCAGCAAGTCTTAAAAAATTTGTCATCTGGGTTACGTGAATTCTCGAAGCTTCAGGAAAATCTGGCAAGAGAAATTCATCGGAATCCGTGTGCCGATGGGGTAGGTTTAGCCACAAAGAGTAGAAACAAGCAAAGCCAAAACTACCACCTCCTACAAATAGAGCATTAAAAATACCAAATTCTTGTGCTATCTCTGCACTCCATGCAAAGAACATATCTGCAATGATGCAAACCGGTTTATGACCATTTTGTTCATCAATAAGACCACTGATGAGTTTCCTGAGATAGGGTTTAAATGATAAAGTGGATTCAAAGAAATTTGGAAAGAGATGAAAAGGAAGAGAATCACTGTTTTCAGTACAAGGAGGGAGGTCATGAGCTATGCCATTGAAGGGAATTTCACGAAGGTGAATGGAGGAGTTTTGAGGGAGAGACAATTTGATTTTCTTGAGGTTTGAAGGGGTGTTAACAAAAGTTACAGAGTATCTGTTTGTATTCTCCAGGTGAAGGGCTAATGCAAGGAATGGGATTATATGGCCTTGTGCCATGAACGGGAACATCACTACGTTCTCTCTTCTTTGTGCCATTCTTGTTACCAGGAAAAAAGAGAGGTGAGTACAGGATGATGTAAAGAAGATGTGTGGGGTGTGTGATACACACACACAAGCGACTTTTATAACAGTTGGAAGAATTTAGTGTACGTTAAGAATTAATCTAAGCTATTACTATTGGTTGAAACATGTACATATAATAAAGAGAAAATTAAAAAAATTAATAATAGCATTTTTGTTAATGATAATAATAATAATGCTGCAGACAGGAACTCAAAAAAATTTTCCTAAGCGAAGTGTTAAAAATTTGACCGCGTTACTCCGCCCGTCGACCCCAACCAATCCAAGGTTAGTGTGAGGAGAATTCAAACTTTTAATCTCTTTGAATTCAATAAAATAATCTCTTTGTTCTTTGAATTCAATAAAATCAACTGAGTCGTCAGACATTTTCTCGAAATTGTTTATTCAACTGAGTCCTCTTGACCTCTTCATAATGATGTTATACAAATTGATTTGCTGAACTCGGTTTGTTTTATCTTTCTATTTCTATTCTTATGTCAGCTAACAAACAGGGATGGTGCTGCTGATTCCATTGAAGGGCCAACTGCAGGACACCTCACTCGCACTATTTTCCAACCCACTTACTCACACTTTTTCAGAAAGCTAAGATGGAATACAAAAGGTGCAGTCTTTTCTAAATTACTATGTAGGAAATTGCATGGAAATGATTCAATTGGTCAATAATACTTCGTAGGCCTCTTAACTTTCCTCCAGACAAATTTAAGAATCATCCCCACTCCTCTTCTCTATCACTTAATCCTCCACTTTTTCTCCTTCTGATCCTCATCAACAACAATGGCACAGAGGAAAGAAACCATAGTTTGTTTCCATTCCTTTCCTGGCATTAGCCCTTCACTTAGAGAAAACAAATAAATACACCATAACTTTTGTTAACACCCCTTTGAACCTCAGGAAACTCAAATCTTCTCTCCCTCAAAACTCCTCCATTAACCTTCTTGAAATTCCCTTCAATAGCATAGATCATAATCTCCCTCCTTGTACTGAGAACACAGATTCTGTTCCCTATCATCTAGTTTCCAAACTCATTGAAGCTACTTTATCGTTTAAGCCCCATTTCAAGAAACTCGTCAATGATCTTATTGATGAACAAAATGGCTACAAACCACTTTGTATCATCACAGATATGTTCTTTGGTTGGTGCAAAGAGATAGCACAAGAGTATGGTATTTTTCATGCGATATTTATAGGAGGTGGTGGATTTGGCTTTGCATGTTACTACTCTCTGTGGGTCAACTTGCCTCATCGGAACACGGATTCTGATGAATTTGTACTGCCGGGTTTTCCTGAAGCTTCTACAATTCATGCAACTCAATTGGCAGATTATCTAAGAGTTGCGGATGGAAGTGATTCTTTTTCAGCGATTCTACAGAAAGTGCTTCCTCAGTGGATGAATGCCGATGGAATTTTGGTCAACACAGTTGAGGAACTTGACAAGATTGGACTGATGTATTTCAAGAGAAAATTCGGCCTGCCGGTTTGGCCAATAGGGCCTGTTCTTTTGTCCACGTAAAGCAGAGCTGGGGCCGGAAAAGAGTACGGAATCTCCACAGAGATGTGTAGAAAATGGCTCGATACCAAGCCGTACAGTTCAGTTCTGTCTGTATCATTTGGTTCACAAAACACAATAGCCGCATCACAAATGATGCAATTGGCAATGGCTTTAGAGGCTAGTGGCAAGAATTTCATTTGGGTTGTTAGGCCTCCGATTGGCTTTGACATAAACTCTGAGTTTAAAGCCAAAGAGTGGCTGCCTCGAGGATTCGAAGAAAGAATCAAATGTTCAGGACAAGGGCTAGTGGTACACAAATGGGCACCTCAGGTGGAGATTTTATCTCATAGGTCTGTATCTGTATTTTTGAGTCACTGCGGATGGAACTCTGTGCTTGAAGCTTTGAGTCATGGGGTGCCGATAATAGGGTGGCCATTGGCAGCAGAGCAGTTTTACAATTCTAAGCTGTTGGAAAAAGAGATTGAGGTTGGTGTGGAGGTTGCTAGAGGGAAGAGCTGTGAGGTTCTGAAAAAAGACATAGCGGCAAAAATTGAGTTGATGATGAATGAGACTGAGAAAGGAATAGAGTTGAGAAAGAATGCTTATGAGGTTAGGGAGATTTTTAAGAATGCCGTTAAAAATGGAGGAATTTTTCAGGGTTCTTCTGTGAAAGCCATGAATCAATTCCTTAATGCTGCATCGATGGTGAAGGAGACAATTAATTGATCAAAGACTGAAGTTTTTTATGCATGCACCTAGCCATCTAGTATATGACCTCTTAGCCATTTTAATCGTGTTACTTGAAAAGGACGAATCCTTCTTCCTTTTTTTTTTTTTTCGGGGTTAAACCAATCTTATAATATTTGGTGGCCGGCATTCCTCATTATTCGTACTCACTTCTTTTGCTATTAGATTAGTTTAACGTGGATGTGTCAGTAACTTTTTGAATGTTTGAATACTTTTCAAAACTTCTATTTGATATCCAAAATTTTTGTATTAAATTTTCTAGTGGTTCTTTTTCTAGTACTTGTAAAAAATTTTTATTTCTTAATTTCTTCTTCCACCTACTCTAATTTCTTCTTTCAACTACTAAAGACCGTGACAATATGCGAAAGCCACTTTTTGAAATTACATATTCCAATGCGTGCAGTATTATTATTACTTACCATTGAATCATATACATAAAAAAGAAAAAAGAAAAGAAAAAGTGCTAGTGTCTCTTCCTTTGTTAATTTCTTTACTACATATTAATTAAACAATTAAGGAGATTTTTGCCTGTACAATTTCTGAAAGCTTGCTCGCTTATTGTATGCTAACGTTGAAGCAACTGAACTTCTTATTACTCAGCGTGATTCATGGATCTTAGAGGTTAGAAAAATCACATGTTCTTGGTGATTCATCATTAGCGTCCGCTTTTCTATAGAACCAATCAATACCTGTCAACTATTGCTTAATTACACTGTGTTGTTTGGTATTGTTTTTCAAATGATATTTTTGTATTTATTTTGTAATAGAGAAGTGATTAATTTTTTGTGGATTTGAAAATGTATTTGGTAGTTTGCTTTTATAATAGTACTTAAAAATGTAAAAATAAAAATAAGTTTGGTTGTTTGTTTGGAAAAATGATAATAATGAAAATGAGAGGGTGTTGAAAAAGAAGTTATACAATAATGAAAGATGTTGGGGAAAAAAAACTTTTAAAAACTGCTATTAAAATAAGAAATATATTTATTCATATAATTTGAAAATAATGTAGTTGAATTAATTAATAAATATTTAAGTTGGCAGGTTCCTTCAACCATAAAGAGACAACTTCAGCCATAAACAAACAACACATAAGTGACAGTTTCGATGACTTTTCATAAAAAAAAAAATGTAGAACAAATTTTACAAATTTTATTGTTTTCTATTTTCAAGGGAAGATACAAAATGAGAATGATTTGTTGTCAAAAGAATCCAAACATTGCTGGAAAACGTTGCCACCAGACAAGATTTCCATTGTTTTATTTTTGAAAAACAGAAAAGACCAATATGGAAACAGTACCAATCAGCTTTTTGAAGTTCTTGAATTATGATTTAGGATGGGGTTTTGTTTGATTTTGAATGAATTATATGATAATTCAAGAATATTACCTCTAGCTATTTGCATGTGAAAGTATGGCAATAAAATGATTCTTCCAATCAAAATAAGTCATGTGTCAATGGTACAACAAAATTACCAAATTTTTTTTTAAATTTAATTTTTAGTTTTTAAATTCTGTAGGGTTATTTAAACCCACTAAACTACTCATTAAACTATTTACTAGATAAACTCACCCTCATAATTGGAAATTTAAAATTTTATTCAATAAACTCACCTAAATACTTAATAAATCCTTTCTAAACCCAAATTGTATAATAATAGTGGATTTATTTACTAAACCCATTAAATTCATTTATGAATCCTTAATGAATGTTTCATTGAATTTCTTATGTAGTTATTCAAAACCTAGAAAATTCCAGTAGCTCGTCAACCACTAAATATGGACTCGTGTTGGCAATGCCATGATCAAGTAAGAAGACGATCCATTCACCTCAAAATAAAAAAATCACCTCTCAAGTAAGCCAAATGATTGATGTTTAAGAAAAGGACCACAAACCAAACAAAGAAAAGAGCAGCATCTTCAGCCAAGTACTTTACAAAAACAAAAAGAGTAGAAGGTGGAAAGGACTAAGACAACACTAGAGGAAATTATATTCTCACAACACTTGAGCGCAACACAGAACACAAAACAGTGCATTTTGTATTCAGTATAAAATCTGATATTTGGGAGAAAAATTGCCACTTACGCGCATGCAACAAGCCCTCTCACGCGTCTCGCTTTGTTCAATAGCCAGCTTGCTCGAATTTTCCCAAGTTTCCTCATTGCACAGTGTGGGCTTCGATCTCCCTCACCATGCAGTAGCCAGCAAGTCTCATCTTCGATAGCTGCAGTTATCGTCTTGTTAAGGACATTGTGCTATTTATGAGTTGACTGTTGCGGAGTTAAAGCTCGTTGTCCTGTAATTGCAGCCTTCATGATGTTGAGGAAAGCTTATCCTGTAATTGCAGCCTCCATGTTTATTTGTTTCAAAGAAAGAGTTGCTTTATATTACTCAAATCTTTATGCTCTGTTAATAAATTATATTGCCCATTGTTTGAACAGAATTAAAACGGCAACTCAGATTTAAGTTCCCTCAATTTGTAATTAACTTCAATTAATTATTAGTTGTATGTGTTACTCAATGTGTGAGCTTGTACTTGTTTTGGGATTGGCCTTTTGTTTCTTTTTTGGTTTATAAATACCTTGTTAAGGATTGCAAATAAGAGAAGCTAATACATTAGTTAACTATACAACTTAAATATAATACATATTAACAAATGTTCAACCACCATAATCTTGCATCTGTATTTGTCTACCCACTCTGCAGACCGTCAAAAAATGTTCAACCACCAAAATGAACAAATGAAACTTGATTTTTGTCTAACCAATTATAGGTCAAACAAGATTTTGCGCAAATATTCTACTAGAAAATTCTAATTCCTCTCTGACAATATCCATCTTAGAACAATTGCTCCTTATTTCATCGCTGAATCCCAAACTCTTAGCTCTTGCTTTTGTAATAGTTTGCAGGCCTTTTTGGTAGACTCCCCCATGGAAGGATCGACTAGAGTGTAAACAAGCATTGACCCTTCCTTGGTTGCTTGCTTTATTATCTCCATCAACTGCTCTACATCATCAAATTAACAAAATTGCTGCAACAACAATATGTCAGTGCTCACATTTTAGCTGATTAAATTAAATGAGATTTCAACATTAAGCAAAACAATCCAGATTATAATAATAATGCATTTCCTCTAGTACACCAGCAGCAATTATTGTTTCTGCGATCAAATCACATGCAGAAAAATAACTAAATTAGCAAGAGTTTTTTTTTTTTTTTTTTTTTAAATATAGGATCAAGAGTAATAGCTTCTCAAGCTCCAGTTACTTGGTGCACGAAAGTCATGAATTTATTTGCATTTTTAACTCCAAAATCATTTCAGGGGATAAACTAGCAAGTTGAAATATGTCAATGCTTTCAGCAGATTCGGCTCCTGAGAGGAAGAAAAACACAGAACCAAAAATAAATCTTAAGACTGGAGCAATATTAATCCAATTTCTATCGGCATTAGAAGCCAAGAACCACTAACAAATTCAAAACCCTTGGCAACCAAATTTGAAATTGATGCAATGAATTGCAGCAAATTACCATAACAAGACGATTATAACAGCTGTAGGAGACGAGACAACAACGAATTGTGGAGACGGGATGGGAAAACAACGCCAACCGGGGGGAGGGGAGGGAAAGAGAGGGAGAGTGAGGGAGCAAAGTGCTTGAAACACGAGAGAGAGAACCGAGATTTGCTGCGTGAGGGAGAACAAAGCGCAGACTTGCTGCGCGGTGAGGGAGAACGGAGCCAACACTGTTGCTACGTGGCGATGGAGAACAAAGCGAGAGCTAGGACGCATGAGAGAGATTGTTGATGCATGTATGTGGCAATGTTTCTCCCAAAAATTAGATTTTATACTGAGCACAAAATGCACCGTTTTGTGCTCAGTATTGTGCTTGAGTGTTGTGAGAATATCAGCGCTGATGCTAATATAATTGGCCTAAAAAAAAGAGTTATGCTATTTATCCCAGGTCAAATCCTGAAAGTTAAA
Organism: Citropsis articulata; assembly: GCA_030449925.1. Classification (NCBI taxonomy): domain Eukaryota; kingdom Viridiplantae; phylum Streptophyta; class Magnoliopsida; order Sapindales; family Rutaceae; genus Citropsis; species Citropsis articulata. Next base: position 3,454,615 of record JASUUH010000096.1, on the reverse strand, counting down.
CCAAAACGATATCGTTTGAATTTTTTTTTTTCTTTTTGCTTCTTCATAAAATGTTGCCGTTTCACCCCAGGTAAAAGCAAAAAAACGCAGAAAAATGCAGCTGCTTTTTTCTTACTCTTCGTTTCACCACACCCGAGCGAAATGCAGAATCCTTAAGCTCTAATCTTCCTCGAAGGTGATAGGATTTCGCTCAAACAAGGTAAAAGCAAAAGCTTGAACAAGGATGAGTCTTGACATTGTCCATGAAAGCTGAGTTTTGGCATTAACAGCAGCTGCGAAATTTTTCCGACATAAGATTAAGTTTCGGCATTTACGAATTTCAGTTTCGATTATACGTGGCTTTGCACAAGCTAAGGTACTGTCTTTTTTTAGCAGCATTTTGTTTTCGAAGCTTTAAAATTTATTGAAATTTTCGAGGTCTGAATTTTTATTAGGGAACTTGATCTGATCTCGGTTGAGGAAGGAAAGGGAATATACTGTTTTCGACAAACAAAATGAACAAAACGAAGAGGAGAGGAAGAGGATTGGGTTATGTTGTTCCTTGGTGAAACAAAGAGGAGAGGAAGACGTTTGGGTAATGTCGTTCCCCGGTGAAAAAAATGAAGAGGAGAGCAAGACGTTTGGGTTTGCTTTTGCCTGGGTCAAACGGCAACGCTTTATGGAGAAGCAAAAAGAAAAAAAAAAAATCAAACGCATCGTTTTGGTTTAACTTTCGGGATTTGACCCAGGATAACTAGTATTTTTTTAAAAAAAATTATGCTTTAATTGATCATGGTTTAATAAAAATACATTGAATGTGAAAATGAATTTTTTTAAAAAAATCATCATATTTTAGTATCTATAATTGTAATTTAATTTAGAGATATTTTAAATATTAAAATTAATTTTTAAATAAGTTTAATTAGTAATTTAATGAGTTCAAATAATTATAGATGTCGAAAGTCAAATTAATTATTCGGTCGTTGAAAGAAATCACAATTACCAAAATAACCCCACCTCCCTTCCTTACACTTATTCCTCTGCTTTTTCTCCTCCTAATCATCCTCATCAACAGCAATGGCGCAAAGAAAAGAGAATATAGTGATGTTCCCATTCATGGCACAGGGTCATATAATCCCTTTCCTAGCATTAGCCCGTCGCTTGGAAGAAACAAACAAATACACCATAGCTCTTGTTAACACCCCTTTAAACCTTAAGAAGCTCAAATCATCTCTCCCTCAAAATTCGTCTATTCACCTTCTTGAAATTCCTTTCAATAGCGTAGAGCATGACCTCCCTTCATGTACTGAAAACACAGACTCTATTCCATATCATCTCTTTCCAAAATTCCTTCAAGCATCAGCATCGCTCGAACCCCACTTCAAGAAACTAATCTCTGAACTTGTCAATGAACAAAATGGCCAAAAACCACTTTGTATCATCACTGATACGTTCTTAGGTTGGTGTAAAGAGACAGCACAAGAGTATGGTATTTTTCATGCTATATTCATAGGAGGTGGTGGCTTTGGCTTTGCTTGTTTGTACTCTATGTTGCTAAACCTACCTCACCGCAGCACGGATTCTGATGAATTTCTGTTGCCGGATTTTCCAGAAGCTTCAACACTTCATGTAACACAGATATCTCCTTACTTACGTGCTACCGATGGAAGTGATTCTTTTTCAGTGTTTTATAAGAAGTTGCTTCTTCTATGGAAGGATGCGGATGGAATTTTGGTTAACACGGTTGAGGAACTTGACAAGATTGGACTGATGTATTTCAAGAGAAAATTTGGCCGGCCGGTTTGGTCAATAGGGCCTGTTCTTTTGTCCACGGAAAGCAGAGCTGGGGCCAGAAAAGAGAACGGAATCTCCGCAGAGTTGTGTAAAAAATGGCTCGATACAAAGCCGTACAGTTCAGTTCTGTATGTATCGTTTGGTTCACAAAACACAATAGCTGCATCACAAATGGTGCAATTGGCAATGGCTTTAGAGGCTAGTGGCAAGAATTTCATTTGGGTTGTCAGGCCTCCGATTGGCTTTGACATAAATTCTGAGTTTCAAGCCAACAAGTGGCTGCCTCGAGGATTTGAAGAAAGAATCAAATGTTCAGGACAAGGGCTAGTGGTACACAAATGGGCACCTCAGGTGGAGGTTTTATCTCATAGGTCTGTATCTGCATTTTTGAGTCATTGCGGATGGAACTCTGTGCTTGACGCTTTGAGTCATGGGGTGCCCATAATTGGGTGGCCATTGGCAGCAGAGCAGTTTTATAATTCTAAGCTGTTGGAAGAAGAGATGGGGGTTTGTGTGGAGGTTGCAAGAGGGATGAGTTGTGAGGTTTTGAAAGAGGACTTGATTGCAAAAATTGAGTTGGTGATGAATGAGACTGAGAAAAGAACAGACTTGAGAAACAAAGCTAATGAGGTCAAGGTGATTATTAAGAATGCTGTGAGAAATGAAACAAATTTTAAGGGGTCTTCTGTGAAAGCCATGGATCAATTCTTGAATGCTGCATTGATAATGAGACAGATAGAAAAGGGAGCATCAAAGGATGAGGTTTGATTTTGCATGGAAGGAAGTCTCCATTGTCATTTCTGTCAATGAAAAAAAACGTAATCTTTTAACGAAAACTAACATTCGTGATAAGCATTTATAGATTCCCAAAAGATTTTTGAAATTAGTTTTAAAAGACTTGAAAGCTTTTCCCCTACTCATTAGCCTGCGTATTGGTGTTGGATCAATGTTGTATGTGCCTTCGCTACAAAATTAGATAATTTAAAAAATTTTGGTGATTACGGTCCTTTTTGGGACTGTTTTGCTGTTATTTTTAAGTTATAATTATTGTAAAAAATATATAAATATAAATATAAAATTAAATTAAATAATATATATTAAATATAATTTTTAATTAATAATTTTACCAAAACTATTAAAGATATATTAGACTTTTCATCACATAAATATAAAATCAAATCAAATTAGCTTCTAAACTATAACAGCTACTGTTTATCAAATAATTTAATATTATAAATTTTAAGTTATAGCTGTCTAATTTTAATACCAAATAGAGTTTATATTTATCTGGAACTTGTTCAAGTTACTAACTAATTATGCGTTAATTATCCAAAATTAATTGTTTGCGCGTGAGTGAAAACAAAACAATTAAAAAGGCTAAACCTTTCGACTTTAGAATTAAAAGGTCAGTGGCCCACATTGAAGAATATATAAACAAGCTTTTGGCTTTTGAGAAGGGGGAGCCGCCAGAGGAGAAGCCGCAAGACAGAGAGGAGAACGGCAGCAGCAATAGTTCAGCTTCCATGGCTGATTTTATTTATTTTGTTGCTTCCAATTCAAGTATGTTTATCTTTTAATTTAATTAATTCTTACATATGTCCTTTAATGTTTATGGTTCTTATTTCACATGATTAATTGGATATTATTAAATTCTTTTCATTAATTCTGTCATGTATTATTGATTGTTAAGATTAATATTTGATTAAATCTATGCTTGGATCTATAAAGTTTATATATGATTATCTTTAATTCTGTCTTTTGTTAAATTATTTATATAGAGTGCTTAGAAAACTTTGACTATTTGTTATTCAATATGTTTATATGGGATGCTTAGATATCATAATATTAAACAGAAAAAGAATCTACATAAGATTAATTTTATTTGGGCTTAATTGTTATATCCATGGGATGATGATTTCGAGTTGTCACTCTAAAATTAGAGATTAATTAATATTTAGATAATTACTAGTTGAATAGTGTGGATTCTGAAACCTTGGTAATTTTTGTCTTATTGAATTCTCATTTGTTTTAATTATTTTTTTAGTCTAATTAGTTTAATTTTTTAAAAAAACTTAACTTGCTCAACTAGGTTAGAATTAATATTAATTTTAGATTTAAATTAAACATTTCAATTTATAACAATTCCTGTGAGTTCGACGTCGTTACCACTATTATATCTCTAGATTCGTGCGCTTGCGACTATATTAAAATTTTTCACAACAAGTAGGTTTAGCCACAAAGAGTAGAAACAAGCAAAGTCAAAACTACCACCTCCTACAAATAGAGCATTAAAAATACCACATTCTTGTGCTGTCTCTGCACTCCATGGAAGAACATATCTGCAATGATGCAAACCGGTTGATGGTCTTGTTGTTCATCAATAAGACCATTGATGAGTTTCCTGAAATGGGGTTTAAATGATAAAGTGGACTCAAAGAAATTTGGAAAGAGATGAAAAGGAAGAGAATCAGTGTTTTCAGTACAAGGAGGGAGGTCATGAGCTATGCCGTTGAAGGGAATTTCACGAAGGTGAATGGAGGAGTTTTGAGGGAGAGACGATTTGATTTTCTTGAGGTTTGAAGGGGTGTTAACAAAAGTTACAGTGTATCTGTTTGTATTCTCCAGGTGAAGGGCTAATGCAAGGAATGGGATTATATGGCCTTGTGCCATGAACGGGAACATCACTACGTTCTCTCTTCTTTGTGCCATTCTTGTTACTAAGAAAAAAGAGAGGTGAGTACAGGATGATGTAAAGAAGATGTGTGGGGTCTGTAAGACACACACACACACGACTTTTATGACAGTTGGAAGAATTTAGTGTACGTTAAGAATTAATCTTAAGCTATTACTATTGGTTGAAACATGTACATATAGTAAAGAGAAAATTAAAAAAAATAACATTTTTGTTAATGATAATAATAATAATAATGCTGCAGACAGGAACACTAAAAAAAATTTCCTAAGCGACGTGTTAAAAATTTGACCGCATTACTCCACCCATCGACCCCAACCAATCCAAGGTTAGTGAGAGGGGAATTCAAACTTTTAATCTCTTTGAATTCAATAAAATCAACTGAGACGTCAGACATTTTCTCCAAATTATTTATTCAGCTAGCCAAGCAATAAATTCTACATGGTCCTCTTGACCTCTTCGATAATGATGATCGACATTGAGAGTATACAAATTGGCTTGATGAACTCGGTTTGTTTTATCTTTCTATTTCTATTCTTATGTCTGCTAACAAACAGGGATGGTGCTGCTGATTCCATTAAAGGGCTGCAGGACACCTCACTCGTTCTATTTTCCAACCCACTCACTCACACTTTTTCAGAAAAGCTAAGATGGAAAACAAAAAAGGTCCAGTCTTTTCAAACTTACTATGTAGCAAATTGCATGGAAATGATTAAATTGTTCAATAATACTTCATAGACCTCTTAACTTTCCTCCAGAAAAATTTAAGAATCATACCCCACTCCCCTTCTCTACCACTTAATCCTCCACTTTTTCTCCTTCTGATCCTCATCAACAACAATGGCACAGAGGAAAGAAACCATAGTTTTGTTTCCATTCATGGCACAAGGCCATATAATCCCTTTCCTGGCATTAGCCCTTCACTTAGAGAAAACAAATAAATACACCATAACTTTTGTTAACACCCCTTTGAACCTCAGGAAACTCAAGTCTTCTCTCCCTCAAAACTCCTCCATTAACCTTCTTGAAATTCCCTTCAATAGCATAGATCATAATCTCCCTCCTTGTACTGAGAACACAGATTCTCTTCCTTATCATCTAGTTTCCAAACTCATTGAAGCTACTTTATCGTTTAAGCCCCATTTCAAGAAACTCGTCAATGATCTTATTGATGAACAAAATGGCTACAAACCACTTTGCATCATCACAGGTATGTTCTTTGGTTGGTGCAAAGAGATAGCACAAGAATATGGTATTTTTCATGCGATACTTATAGGAGGTGGTGGATTTGGCTTTGCATGTTACTACTCTCTGTGGGTAAACTTGCCTCATCGGAACACGGATTCTGATGAATTTTTATTGCCGGATTTTCCTGAAGCTTCTACAATTCATGCAACTCAGCTGGCAGATTATCTAAGAGTTGCGGATGGGAGTGATTCTTTTTCAGCGATTCTACAGAAAGTGCTTCCTCAGTGGATGAATGCCGATGGAATTTTGGTCAACACAGTTGAGGAACTTGACAAGATTGGACTGATGTATTTCAAGAGAAAATTTGGCCGGCCGGTTTGGCCAATAGGACCTGTTCTTTTGTCCACAGAAAACAGAGGTGGGACCGGAAAAGAGTACGGAATCTCCACAGAGTTGTGTAAAAAATGGCTCGATACCAAGCCGTACAGTTCAGTTCTGTACGTATCATTTGGTTCACAAAACACAATAGCCGCATCACAAATGATGCAATTGGCAATGGCTTTAGAGGCTAGTGGCAAGAATTTCATTTGGGTTGTTAGGCCTCCGATTGGCTTTGACATAAATTCTGAGTTTAAAGCCAAAGAGTGGCTGCCTCGAGGATTTGAAGAAAGAATCAAATGTTCAGGTCAAGGGCTAGTGGTACACAAATGGGCACCTCAGGTGGAGATTTTATCTCATAGGTCTGTATCTGTATTTTTGAGTCACTGCGGATGGAACTCTGTGCTTGAAGCTTTGAGTCATGGGGTGCCGATAATAGGGTGGCCATTGGCCGCAGAGCAGTTTTATAATTCTAAGCTGTTGGAAGAAGAGATTGGGGTTTGTGTGGAGATTGCAAGAGGGAAGAGCTGTGAGGTTTTGAACGAGGACTTGAGTGCGAAAATGGAGTTGGTGATGAATGAGACTGAGAAAGGAATGGACATGAGAAACAAAGCTAACGAGGTGAAGGTGATTATTAAGAATGCTGTGAGAAATGAACAAAATTTTAAGGGGTCTTCTGTGGAAGCCATGGATCAATTCTTGAATGCTGCACTGATAATGAGAGAGATGGAAAAGGGAGCGTCAAAGGATGAGGTTTGATTTTGCATGGAAGGAAGTCTCCATTGCCATTTCTGTCAATGAAAAATAATGCAATCTTTTAAACGAGACAGTTGTGGAAAATTCTTGAAGTAATGTTATCTTTGTATTAACTTTCAATCAATAATATGAAATTTAATTTTATATAAATTAATTGTATTAACAAAGAGCCACCTCTGTTTTTTGTGACTACATCTATCAAGAATTTGTTGTTCTTTCCGAGTGGGATCAAGAATTTATAGAGCATAATTCATTAGTATTCAATGTTTGCAATAAATAAAAGTAAGATTGGGCCGGAAAACCATCACCCACGATCCACATCAAGCCCAACCCAGTCCATATCATTTGGGCTGGTTTGATGTGGGAAACTCAATCTTTCTTAAATTTCGTTAGGGATTGGGTGTTGTGTGAAGTGGTGAAAAAACTGCTCAACGGCTCAACCTAAGCTTTCAACGAACACTCCCCAAGATCCTCGATTAGAATCAACAAGATGCTTAAGAGATAATCTGAATCACTAATAAAGAATCTATGTATGAACAAGATGATGACTGATTCAGAAAAGATCAAAGAATTAATCAACAAATCAAAGAATCACAGAAGAGATGAAATAAGTAGGTTTTTTGGTCGGCAGTTGGTGAATTTGTTGATAATGTCAACTAGCCACGACGAGTTAGCAGTTTGGTGGCTTGAGATGGTGACTATGATAGTGGAAGGTCGTTAGAGTTTATGGAATTAGCTTTATTTTTTTAATTATATTTTTATTTTTTAATAAACGTAATTAATAATATAAAAACAATGAGGACGGGTTAAAGAAAATGAGGAGATTTTTGGGTTGGTTTTGATATGGGAAATCTGGTCCATTTTAATTTAGGCTGGACTAAGTTGAATTTGACAAAAGCGAGGTTTTAACTCTTTTACAAAATTTTTTGATAAAGATTATAAACAAGGATCAATAAATTACAACAAAATTTGAATTAAATTTACTATTTAAATTGAGAACATACTATTTTAAACTAAAATACTTATTATTAGATAATTTATTTCTTCATTGATTCAAAAGTATAATTATTTTATTTTTAAAAAAAGAAGGTTTTTTGTATCATATATTAGGATTCAACCATTCAAAGAGAGTTAGATTCGTTATTCGTCCTTCAATATAATAGAACTATGATTATACAAATGGGTTTTCATAAGAATATTAAAGGGGTGTGAAAACTGAAAAGCATTCCTCTCTTAGAAACTCATACGACCTAAACCCATGTATTTAAAAAAATAATTTATAAAATTATTTTATTGTTAAATTAGCATGAAAGAAAAATAAATGCCAACTACTTATTGTTGGTATAATTGAAATCTGCATCTCTTGATTTATCAATGGCACTTAGGGTTGGGCATGGGTTGGGTTAGATCGAGTTTGTGAAAATTCAACCCAATCAACTATTGAATAGATTAAGATAAATTTAATTATTGAATAGATTAAGATAAATTTAACTCAACCTAATTAAGTAAACAAAATCAATGGGTTGTGTAAGGTTGGATTAATCAAGTTGAAGGTCAAATAAAAATTAAAACTAAAATAAAGAAAAAGACGTAAAACTTAAAATGAAACTTATTAAAATCAAATATAAATCTATTACAATATGAAATTTCATTCACTGTAGATCAACTATCTTAAAATTTCAACAATGAGCTTTCAGACCTTATTCCTGGTTCCTTGCAGCTCTTTTTTGAATTCCAAGTTTAGACTTTTAGATAATTAACTAGCATCATGTTCAATAACAAAATGAAAGTGATACATAATAATATACTACTAAATGTTTATTAAAAAATAAAGAGAAATTGGAAATCAATTACTTTCAAAATTAAACTTAAGAGATAATAAATTAACCTATATGAGAGAATGATTTTAGTTTTAGAATTAGTGATTTTAGTTTTGGAATTAAGGTCCAAAACAACAAATACAAGAATGAAATAGTCTCTTTGATACAAATAAACTCGTTATGAGTTGGGTCACGAATTTCATGGAGTTTGGGTTTGGGCCAAAAAAACCGTCTGGCAGCCCAAATGAAATCAACATTTAACATTTTTTTTTTTCATTCCTAAATTGTGGATTGACCTACAGTCAGTCAACATACGACGGCTACTAAATTAAGGTGAGGAAGGAGAATTATTTCTTTTGTTTTTTTTTTCAATTACAATTAACGCCGACATAACTCATATTATATGAGATATTTACAACCATCCGCTTACATCAATTCGATACAAGACCAGTTTTAAACCCTCTCAAATATTCGGCGACGCCAAACTCCCATCGAGGACGCCAAACCCCATATTGGGAGAAGATCGCCACCGGCTCGGCCCAAGGAAAATATAAATTAAACAACGATGCATGTGCCGAACCACTTCCTCTCACACTTATGGTGAAATGAAAGTGGTTGAATTATTTCTTTTGTTATTCTCGATTAGGTGGGTTAGCAGCTCACATCAAAATCAATACATTGCTTCACAATTTTATGACGTTAGAAATTTCTATTAGAAATTGTATACTTCAATCATTTAACTAAAGAAAAATCCTATATAGGATTCCAATTCTATCACTTCAAAATTCCACCTAATCCCCTAACGACTACAAGTCAATTTATGCAAGCAATAGAAAAAAAATAAAAAAATAAAACGCATCTGACAATTCATTGAAACATCAATTCACATATAGTTACAAACTTTCTTGGCTCTTCCTTTAGGCTGCTGATTTATACCTGCAAAGAACCTTACATCTTAGAACCTTATCTTGAACATAAAACCCAGGCATCACCATGATTTTAACCCGGCTCGAACCGTGTGATTTTTGCCTATCCATCAACATATCTTCCATGTAATGTGCATCAAAGCTTCTATTCTCTTCAACCCTCAAGATTCCCAATGGTGGGTTAAATGAAAATGCAAGCAAATGAAGTAACCAAATGCATTTGGCAGCAACAAAGAAAGCCTGCAGCAATTGCTCAGGCCATGGCCTAGTCCAATTCAGTGTTGTGATAATGCAACTCATTTTTTGGTCACAGAACTTGCTAAATTCTTCACTGTAAAATTTAGTCCCCTTCCTCAACACTTCATTCCAGCTTAGATTTCTTAGTGAAACAAAAGACGCGAACTGTGCTTGGCGATCTTGTTGGGGATCTAAAATCTTCGGTGAGCCATTTTTTTGAAACACACAATTCTCAAAGTCTTGGTAGAGTGATTGGTTTATCATAGCTTCCAAGTGGTACAAAACAGCCTTGCAGTATTTTGAACTTAGTGACAATTTGTACGGTTGAAGCAGCACATTCAAATTATCCGTAAGAGTGTGGTCCGTCTCTTCAATCTGCGCAACAAGTGTCTTGCAAAATTGCTTCACCGACAATCTTGCTTCCGAAACAATTTGCAAGAAACCTTCCACCATTGCTTCTTCACTAACCGGCATAAAACTCTCTCCGTTTCCATCAATGGACTTCCCTCTTCGGGGAAAATTCCCAAGCTTTTCACTAACTTGATGAGAGTCCTTTGCATGTGTTGCTGCTTGTCTTAAGGCTTTTTTCAGCTCTTCACAATATGCCTCCAAGTACTCCAGCTTTTGCCTTAGCTCCCCAAATGAAGATCTCATCTCTGAAACTTCCATTAATGCTGCGTCTCTACTCTCATTTGCTTCCATAAGTTCCCTCTTCAATGTTTCTATTGACAATATCCCCAAGTCCTTAAACACCTGTGAAACTTCCTCAGATTCTGTCCGGTTAGGGGAGTTTTCACTCTTGTGCTTCTTCTTTAACCGCGGAAACAACCATGACAGCACTCCCCCACGACTCTTAGGCTGCGAGTGAACCATTGAATGAGAGTCTGTCAAGGGCACAACAATGTTAGAACTCCTGATGCTTCTAACGACATTTTCGGATTCACTTGTTATAACTGCTGGCTTGCATCTATTGCAAGAGGATACCGATTTGAAGTCCCCCAAGCTGTTTCTTCTGCTTGACTTGTAAACTTCAGTTCCCGGTGATGTTTGTAGTACAGTGATGTGGTTTGTGCAGGAACCAGTAACTGATTTTTGGTCATCAGCTGGGCAGAAATGGGACTCGAAACTGGCCAAATCAGCAGGCAATCCTTTCTTTGAAGATAAAATCTCTTTCTTATAATCAGATAAAGCTGATTCATTGCCATTGCCTCCATCCAATGCATACTCATCCCAGGTTCCCGATGGATTCTTTGAGTGAATCTGAAGATACCCAGTTACTGGTTCATCTTCATAACTCTGTCAAAAATTCCCCAAAATCTCAATATAAAATCCAATTGCATGAGAAAGCTAGAACAAAATTGAAAGCATAGCATGTTAAAAAATGGCCTATATTATCCCGTCACGACAAAAATCCAAGAAAATGCACAAGAGATTAAAATTAAAATAAATAAAAATTTAAGTTAGGCAGAGCATATTAGTTTATGTAGAATACAATATACATTGACAACAACAAAGGGCATATTAATATCACAAGAAAACAAATTTCTGGTTTTTATTTATTCAATCGCTGCCAACTACTTAAGTACCTAAAAAATTCCTTTTGTTACAGAATCTTATCAAAATATTAACCACAAATGGAGTAGCAACAACACAAAAAACATTCCATTTCAATAAATAACACAAAGTTAATAAAAAAAGATTACAACTGGTTTTAAAAAAATAAGAAAAAAAAAACAAAACTTACAGGAGTGAAAACAGGGTAATCATGAGCAGAGAACTGAGAAACAGGGCGAGAAACCGGGGAAGTAGAAGAAGAATTGAATCTGTTATTAGCAGCAGGGCTATTTCCTTGCATCAGAGCTGCATGAAGGGCTCTAAGCTCCACTGCTTTAGCAATGGCAGCTTGTATTTCTTGTCTGCTAACTTCATTATTATTGTTGTTTTTGTTGCCACTGTCGTGATTTTGAAAGATTTGTGTAGCAGTAGTTGCTGCAGCCATGAACAGAGCATAAATCAGAGTTGCACATAAAACACAATAATACACAACAGAGAATAGAACAAAGTATGTGACTAGATATTGTTGAAAAATTTGGGTATCCAACGGTTGGATTTGATTCGCAGAGATTAAGATGATATCCAGTGTTAGAATCTTGGAGAGCCAGAAAATTGTGAGAGATGGGGAAATGAATAAGAAAATGGAAATGAAAATGAATGTGAGGTATATATGTAAACTCCGATGAGCTTTTCTCTTGTCTTTGTCTTCAAGGAATTAATAGAATGAGAGCATGTGAATAAGAAAGAGAAAGAAGTTTCAAATGGATTAATAGAATGACAGCATGTGAAGCAAAAGAGAGAGGGAACAATTCATAGCTTTGCCGGTTTCCTAAAATGCCCATGAATTTTTCTAGAACTAAATTTCTTGGACCACCCCAGCCTTTTAAGAAATATCGAGAGGTTTCAAAACTTTTTGGTTATAAGCCGTGATATGACCGAGAATCGAATCCCAAACTTTTTGTGGTACCTAAAAAGGAAAAAGTTCTTGTAGATTGAGAGTTATGTGCATTCGGTGTTTCGAAGACTCACCATTTTGAAGAAATCTTATTAGTAAAACAAATCTTTTAACACTCACCATTAATAGAAAAAAAAAATTGATCATTTTCAAATAGCAACAAGAAGTGATGGCGGTACCACTTAGAAACATGATTGCCTAAGTATTATCACAAGATGGTTCCACTATAAAATCATTATTTATACCAATAGTTTTTGTTGGTGGTGTTGTTCTCATTATTGCATTGATTTGAAGTTGTTATCATACATGTGTAATCATCATAATTGATCATATAAGTATGCTGCCATCTGAGGGCACGCTTTAGCCCCACATTGATTAGACTAGCTATTTGCTTAGAAATACTAAATGAGCACGATATTATTTCCATTGTAAAAAGTTGTGCTGACAATCATAGTCTTCACTTCAATTTTCTTTACTTCCTTTGCATTTTCAAAGGAGTCTAAGCTGTAAATCCATATGGAGAATAGACAAATGTAAAAAGAAAACATTTGACTGGTGTTAAGCTTGACTTTAATTTTAATGTTGAATAACATTGTATTAGAATCATAATTCTATGCTATAAATTCTTTCAACTCATTCAATTTATTGATGACTTCATCTCGGTTTCAATTTCAACAAAGACATATATTTTGATTTAAGTCAGATTTCATTGAATTCTCATTCGACATTAGAGACCTATCAGACCTAACTAAAACGCAACATTTTTCTTGATTCCACCTAAGGTTTTGATAGCGGCTGCTTCTCAATTGCAATTTCAAAACCAAACTTTGAATTAATACTAACATAGTGCATGCCACTGTACGTGGAGAATTCACGCAGTTGACTTCAAAATGGTTTTTTTTTTTAATGAAACCACCAATGAAAAGGTGGGGGGTTAGGCGGGAGTTGACTTCAAAATGGTTAAAAGGCATGCAATTGGTGTTCACTGTGAAGCACTTCTTTAGCTCTTGAGCTAATTTAATGTTTAAAAATTTTCAAAATCTAATAAATAAAAGATTCACTTTTTAGTAAGCAAACAAGAAAAGAAAAGAAAAGAAAAAGTTGCTATAATTACTCCATTACATTGGACCTTAGAAGGTAGAATTTAGAGGTTCTTAGGGTAGTTTTGTCCAAAGAAAAATAGAGAGTTGCCCCAAGTTTGCAGACTTGCGGTTTCTGCCGAAAGGAAATCAGGTGGGGGACAGACGTGTCCGATAGCTTCCGCATACTCACTGTCTTTCCCTTTTCTCTGAGTTGTGAATCTAGTGAGAAATAATGCCATTGTGGGGACCATAAAAATTAATCTTAGTGTGTGTATATTTGTTTTAATTTAGCTTAACCGTTGTAACTAACATAAACTTTGACCTACTTATAGTGTGCTGCGTGTCAGTAAAAATACTATAGATTTATAAACTCTGGATATGCACAGTAAATATAAATAAACAGTAAATACTAAATTAAATAAAAAGAGCAAAAGAATAGCTAAGATGAGGTTTAATCAGTCAAAGCTGAAAGTTTTTATAAATAGAAATATTGAATTATTGGGAAGGGATCTGGATATAAATTCTCAGGGGAGAATATGTCCATTCTCCCTAATTAAGATCACTTTTTTTTTTTGTGTATTTTCCAAGGAACCATATGCTAACTTAAGGGTCGAAATTCTTTTTATAGGTACCAAATTGACACCAGAAGTTGTGGGGGCTTGAAGACAAGGATAGAATTGTCATTTTCTTATATAGAAGGAGTTTTGCTTCTTCAACAGTAATCTAATCCCCTTCCATCTATATGAGCATAGTTGGAAAATCATACTTCTTACTTTTAACACAAGATTTTAACAACTAGATTAATTGACACTTATTAATTTTTAGTAGAAATTAAGCACATAAATGCTTCATGATTAGCTATATGAAATTTTTCAAAAGATCACTACAATCAATGATCTTTCCTAATTTGGGTTTTCTTTTCAGTTTTGTTATATACAGATTAATACTGATATTATATAAGACATTACAATTAATATTTACAATCATACTTATACAACTGGAACCACCGCCATAAATTGACCCACTGAAACACTTGTATAGATACTTTAAACCCTCTATAATATTCGAGGGATACTTATTCTACTCACATTTCAGAAGGGGAGAGACTGTCTTCACTCAATTAGCTAATAACATAGGGAGTACTAAAACTAACCTCCATAAAGCTCTTATGGAGGATCGAATTCTTGCGCTCAATATTATAAGTGCAAGGCTTCTCTCCTATTGAATCAAAGGCCCATTGATTCCTAATTTAAAGTTTGAGTTTTTAAAGATTTTATATTGTGTGTGCACTATTATCTGCATATTTATCGGATTAACTTGACTATTACTTTTTATTTTATATGCTAACCGTCACTCACTTAAATTTAAGTGTAGATATGACTTAAAAGTAGGCAAAAATGACTCAAAATTATAACTGAATATTAGTAATTCAAAAAAAAAAAAAAGTTTCGCCTGGTTAGCTACGTTCAGTGACCTCAAAACTTAGATAAGAATTTCAATCCAAGTGAAATTGGGGGTTAAATGGAGATTATTGAAAGAAGTGGGACTTTTTTGAAGTAACCTACTATGTATTAAATATTTCAACTATGTAATAGTTTTTGTTGTTTGTTTATTTCAATGGAATTCCAGGTAGGATTGTAGAAATGTTAATTTAATATACGAAGTTTGTTTTTCCGCATCATCGCTTTTGTTTCTTTAAAAAAATATTAATAATAAAAGCCATTATAATATTGAGATTAATTTTCTGATCCAACCACCCCATCAAAAAGCTTACCAAGGTTTTGTCAACCTCCACATGCAAAAAGTGCTGTTAATTTCTTGTTTAATCGATAAGATAATGACTATAGTTTGTCTAAATTAAGCTTATTGATCATAGCAGGTTTGCTGTTGCGCAAAGTTTAGAATCTAAGCAGCTATAAGCTGTCTAGTCATTAGCCATGACTTATGCAAGGATAAGGTTTTGAACCTGACAAAAGAATTAGGTTCCATTATTTTGACGATTTATGAAAAAAAAAAAGGTTGTTCGGTGAAAATTTTGTTCATACTAAATTTTGTTTTATTGTGATCAGATCAAAAAGATGAATCAAAATTATTACCCAGCACTGAATTAATAGTTTGTATTTTTTGAATTTTTTGAATTTTTTGAATTCTCTTATCTAGTAACTATTTATTCAGAGCTCAATAAAAAAAAAATAAAATTAGCTCAATAAGAAATCTTTATTCTTCAAATATTTGTGATGTTATTAACATGCAATATTATGCTTACGATATCTGATGTTTTGCTAATCAAATTAAGACCAAACATAATGCTGTGACTTTATCATGTTGAATCTAAAAACTAGAAAGAAGAATAATTCATTTCATACATTACTTTGACAATTTAATACCGACCGTATTAATGGTTTAGGGTAGGCCCTCACAATCATTTGTCCAATTCGTTCCTTGGAATCAAAGGCTTCTTAGAGAAGAACACGCTTGACTCTTCATACTGCAAAAGTGATTGAGGGTAGAGCTTACACAGTATCACATCTTGATCCTTGAGAATTTAGAACATGAAAACAAGGTATATATCTTTTCCTGTGATTGGTTACTAATACAAGTTTTTTTTAAAAATATTAATCATAATGTAATAATGATAATTATGAGAAAATCGAGATCTCCATGATAACAAGCTTCTTACCTCAATGTTACAGAAAAAAAATGCAAAACCCAATAATCATGCAATCCTCATATGGATATCTCTCTTCCTTTCTAAGAAAATGATTAATTTAGATTTAGACTTAAAGATTTTTATAATACTGTAACTGACATTTATTGGATGGGTTCGGTTATGTTGGAGCATCTCCAACGTAGAGTAACCACATTAACCGTTGGATGCATATTATTATGATTTTTTAAAAATTTCTAACATACATCTAACGGTTGATGTGGCTGCTTTACATTGGAGATGCTCCAATGTTGCTGCAGCCTTACTGGATGAGAAATAATATTTAATGAAATATGAACTATAAAGTATAAACCACTATAAATATGTGTGTGACAGAAATTAATTAAAAAAAACTCAGCTCAGATCTTTAACCCTTCTAGAAGAATATCACCTATCCCTTGAAAAAAGGCAAATGAAGCAGACATGATAAGAAAAATAGGCTTAAACCTCTGAGTTGTGTTATAATAAAATTAATTCTGGTCCAGCTGCTAAATATCAGCATATTAGCGTTATTATTTTACTGAAAAAAAGACAATATTTTCTTTGCGAAATTGGGTCCATTAGAAGCAAATGAACATTGCCATCATCATTTGTATTTTTGCCTCGTGTCTTCCAATCGACGCTGATCATATATTATTGTACTACAAAAATCATACAAAAGTTAAAAACAATGTCCAATCTTTGGTTAATATTTTGTTCAATCCCTTTTTTTTTTTTAAATTTTCCCCAAGAGAATATTTATATTTACATGATTGTAGCTTTATGTTTGTGTACATATAAATAGTGAATGCTCATCATTTTTATTTCACAGCTTTATGTTTTTGGACAGAGATTGATTGTCTGTCCCTTTCTTTCGTACTGAAGAGAATAAAGCAGCGAAAATACTGCAACAAAATCCAAGCAAAACTACTGCAAAGCATTAAGCGTGCATGTTTTATTTCTTTTTATTTTCTTGTACTATTATTTATTTCAAAAAATAAATTATTTTTAAATTGAAAAAAAAAAGAGCAAGAATAAAGTGTTTCTCTTTGCCAATTTAGGAGTATTTTTTAAAGTGAAAGTAGAAAGAATGAATACTCGTGCATGCTTGGCTTACTCCTCGTATAACGTTTGGATTTTGGCTTGGCTTGGTTGTTTGCTCGTGCTAAAAGGTTATTCCTTTTGTTAAATGTATGTGTATGCTATTGCGTATAAAGAGTCAGATTCAATACCCACGAAAGTAACGATAGAGGCATTTTCAATAAATACAATGACAAAATAGATCATTATCTTAAATTTTCGGGACTAAAGAATATTTACTTAATATTTGTGACAACATACCACATTTTTTTTTTCTTATACCCCCATTGTCGTTTCATATTAGTTGAAATAGACTTCATGCTGAGAGCCAGCCGTCGTTAGAACATTCACGTTCTTTTGAGTTCATTTTGTGATATATATTAATTGTTTTTGAGACGAACGTCGTTAGAGTTTGCTCTTCAATTCATAATGAGCTATAAAATTCGAGTTACCTAATACAACCGATCTAATCTAAATAGAATCTCTCGAGCAAAACTAATTAATTTTTAGTACTCTAGAAACAGAACCCAATAAATTGTAAGAGGAATCTGTGTCCCATAAAACAGCAGCGCAGATAATTAGTAATCCGATATTCAAGAACGATATTTTTTCTTTTGAAATATCAAAGCTCTTAAACCAATTAATGCATGACAAA
Source organism: Citropsis articulata (assembly GCA_030449925.1). Lineage (NCBI taxonomy): Eukaryota > Viridiplantae > Streptophyta > Magnoliopsida > Sapindales > Rutaceae > Citropsis > Citropsis articulata. The sequence goes on along the minus strand of JASUUH010000096.1, from coordinate 3,436,833 downwards.
ATTGACATCCATGTCTTAGCCCATCGACTAATTTAAGTCGATAAATCATCTCGCAATTAGAGGCCTTCTCCTTCCCCACTTTTCGACAACAATATTTTTCGGTTGCTTCAAGAAGTGTAGGGAGTTGTTTTTTTTTTTTTTTTTGGATTGTTGAACCCAAGAAGAATGTCGAATTATATCAGGTTTCATATCTCTTCAATATCAACTTATGTAATTGCAAAAACATGCACGCTCACAGTTTATCATGCTTAATTTTCCGAAAGAATATCATTTCCAACGTCCTTGAGGGTGATTACTAAGTATTGGATTTGATTGACGATGTTAAGATTTATTTTTAGTACCGCTGTTGGACTCTACAACTACTCCTTAGTTCATAGTTATTCTCACCTCTTCGTCTCATCGCTAAGGTTGAGGCTTCAATGTGAATTATATTGAGACACGACTCTCCTTAATATGAAAATAGATTTTCGAATTGATTTACTTACTCTTGATTTGAACTTCAACTGAACTACATCAAGGCAGGGGGCTAGAGTCTCCTTTATTAAGCATACTTCCGAATAAAATTTCAATTGCGCTACATCGTTAGAATCCCAACATATTTAATACAACCATCAGTAGACTTGTAATATGCATGGAAACGGAGAAACTATATATTAAAACTATCACCTCAAGCTTTTAGATCCGACACTTCCTTTAACTCATAGACCATTTATATTTATTTAGAAGGCTAATGCCTGGTCTATTTGGGTATCGTGATTGGACGCTCGAGGTTGATTAGTTGTTGCTTGATACAAATTAATTATTTCATTGTCGTTTTGGAGCCTACTTGTGCGTGTTAGGACATTCGAATAGGACAGATAAATCATATTCAATGAACCCCAAGGAAGCAGCCGGTGATACAAAAATAAAATATGAGGATTATACATTTTTCAAAATAGAGATTATCCTCCAATCACTTACAACAATATAGAAATTGTAAATAGTAATTATAAATTTTCTATGATATCTTAAAACAACCTTAAACTTTAATTTTAACTCAACCAATTGTTTTTTCATTAATTGCATTAGTCACTATTAAAGAATCTAAGATAAATGATTAATTTTAAATCATCCTCTTACAAATATTGTTTTATCTTCTTAAATAAGTGTAGGAGCAGAATGGCCTATTGCTTAAAGACAAGAGCAAATCCGACGTTCTCCAGCATTTGAAGATAAGAACCCCTTCATTATGTAATAAAAACGACTTAAAAAATGTTGTAATAATTTCAATCTATCATTAAAATAATTTTTTTCCCTTCTGATTCAGTTATAAACTAATTATCGACTGTTTGTTGAATGTTCGTTCAAGGGTAGGAACTAGGAAGCTAAATGATATATATATGTTTTTTAATTTTTTTTGTCTGACAGGGATAATAAAATGACAAATTAATTGGGTCCATGACGATAAGAAGTTAACTCACGAGTGTTGCAAAGCAGCAACCTCTCTAAAATTTTGACTTTTCTCAAAAATTGAGAACCGTGTGGGACCGCGGGTGATAATGTCTCTTGCTGCAACTAATCTGTAATTTACTAAATTACTAAATTACCCGAATATTTCAACTAATTTGCAAGTTTGCCAATCCAATTTTGCAATGCAGTGCGCAATAGAGAAAGAAAAAGACTTGTTGCTGTTTGCAATTAGCCAATATACAAAAGAATCATAAAATTGAATTAATAATTCCAAAAATTGTTTACTAATTAATTTGCACAGAAAATTCAATAAGGAACGATGGTCTCGAAACAGTTGACCCCATCGAGCTCCAGCGCAAACCTCGGCAGCTTCGTCTTGGTTTGTTTCTGCTGCGTCATCATGTTAACGTCATTCGCCGTCGGTGGCAGTGGCGCTGACGTTGACCTGCTACTGTCTTCGTTTTTATTCTTAATACGATCATTAACAACATTGTTGTTGTTGCCGTTGTCTTTTGGCTTCGCGAACTTGAGTTTCTGGCCGTACGATTCGGGGAAGAAGGCATCGAACGAGCTGAAAATCGACATCATCGTCGTTTAATTAACTTTGATGAGAGAAACTACTGGATTATTTGCCTTGGATTTGTATTTTTTTAGATTTTGAGAACTCCGAATCCGATGATGAAAAGATTTCCAAAGAGTGGCGGGTATTTATATTTCATCATCAATCATATAATTCATAGCGGAGGGAAAATAACTGGAAACAACTGGAAGGACGGTGAGTGTACGGGAAACGAACTGGAAGGTGTGGAATGTGGAGTACGTGTCATGTTATTATTGGGGACTTGAGTCGACGTGGCGGCAAGTCAATTGTGGATGGACCGGCAGGACTCTGTCAACGCATTTCTTTGACTAAAGATTTCGGAAAACAACTTTAAGAACGTGTTAGGCTTAGCAAGTGGTACTCGTGGACGCAGTTGAAGTGCCAAATTGAAATCGTTTTCCTTGTTGAGTAAAGTGACATTATGTATTTGGGATTTGTAGTGCGTATAGCAGCATTCAACCAAAACTTAATCACATTAATGAGGGGTGCGGTTTGGTTCGGTTTTGCTTAAAAACCAAATCAAACCAAACTGTTCAAAAATGCATGAATCGAGTATGAACTGAACTTCTTTCTTTAAGTCAGATTCGGTTTAGGTTGGATCGGTTTTAAATAATTCAGTTCATGAAATTTAATATTTTATTTTTTTATCAGTCAAATTTTTATACTTTTCACCTAAATTTGATTATTTTTTTGTTCAATTTAATTGTAATCACTAATCGAATTGTTTTATGTAAAAATACTAATAAAAAATATTATGGTACATATAAATTAAAATTTTTTTAATTTTAACACTGATCCGTGATCAATTTGGTTCGGTTGAAAACTAAAACTTGATCGATTCGCATTTCATGGATTTAGGGATGGCAATTTATGGGCTTGGGCTGGGCTTTTCAAAGTTCTGCGCCACATCATCACAGGCCCGTTCAAATTAAATCGGATTTTTAGATTTAGTATACTATATTTTTTTTATTAAGAAAAAATATTTAAATTAAAGATAATCATCTAATATATAATAAAATAATACCAACACGTAAACTATTAAGAATATAACCTAATAAATAACAAATACTAATATAAAAATTAAATTAATTTATTTTGAGTTTTTTCTTTTTATTTAAATTAAATTTATTTTTATTTATAAATTAATGGACTCAAGTCATGTTTCTTATCCATCAGTATATGGGCTTTCAATTTTGGTGCTATCCAACGATATCAGAGGCAAGACGGCTTTTTGCACCCCTACATGGATTATTCGGTTTTGTCTTACTAGACCGAATGCTCACCCTAGTGAAACACCACTATAGTCTGTGGATTTCTTAAAATTTTGATCCACTGCGGTGCAAAAAAAAATTCAATCAAAGTCTTTCAAAACCGTCATGTGCTCCAAGCGAGATGCTTAAAAAACCTGGCAATCTGACTGCACCAGATTTCTTGGTAAGCTCCAAGGTGGACGTTTGGTTAACTTTGGGTATTTAGTAATATAATTGGGTACATTTAGTTGAGCTGTGGTAACAAACTTGGTGTCGGCCTAAATTTGAAAATTCGCAAAATCTAAAGACCTCAAAGTACCGCCAAAATAAAAAATTCAAACGGATTACGATCCGCGTCAATCTTTAATAAAAGATTCTCAACCGTATATTTGAATTAAATCCACGGACCAAAACTCATCGTCTCAAGAACCCTGGAAAACTGTTAAGGAACAAGCGCAAAATTTTTTAAGTTTCCCTCCCCTTCACATTTTTCCCTTATAAATTACCATCAACTAGTCTCTTACCCACATCTCAATCGCCTCAAATTTTCCTGGGAAACAAATACACTTTCCACCTTTCCAATTTAAGACAATGGCTCGTACCAAGCAAACAGCAAGAAAGTCCACAGGAGGGAAGGCGCCACGTAAGCAGCTGGCGACAAAGGCGGCACGGAAGTCAGCTCCGGCAACGGGAGGGGTGAAGAAGCCCCACCGTTTCAGGCCAGGAACCGTGGCTTTAAGAGAGATTAGGAAGTACCAGAAGAGCACTGAGCTTTTGATAAGGAAGCTTCCGTTCCAGAGGCTCGTGAGAGAAATCGCTCAGGATTTTAAGACCGATCTGAGGTTCCAGAGCAGCGCCGTTGCCGCTCTTCAAGAAGCTGCTGAGGCTTATCTTGTGGGTCTTTTTGAAGATACCAATCTCTGCGCCATTCATGCTAAGAGGGTCACTATTATGCCCAAAGATATTCAGCTTGCTAGGAGGATTAGAGGAGAGAGAGCTTAGTTGATTAATTGATTTGTATCTAGATCTGATTTGGGTTTTACCTTTTCAGCTTCTAAGAAATGGGTATGCAAAATTGTTTTGGAATGTAATGGAAAGTTTGAATCTATTGTTAGATTTGTTGGGTTTTTTTTTTTTTTTTGGTTGCATTCCATGTGCTTGTTAAAAGTCTTCTCTTTCAGTATAAATGAAGCTAAAAAATAGCGGATTCAAGTTTATTTGCAGTATCATTGTTGTGTTTGAACGATTCTCATATTCGGATGATGTTTCAATTCTTGCATAGTGAAAATATTGAAATTTTGTTGTATTTGTTGGATCTGGGTTTTGCGTTCCATATGTTTGTTAAAAGTTCCGACAACCGCTCCTTGCTAACCGCCGGCTATGCGTTTAACAAAATTGATAATACCTAATACCTATAGCCCACTTTTGAGCGTATCAAACAAAATGAAACATCCCAAGAATGGCTATGCTAATGTATTATCTAATGGACCCCACTTCATCTCTCCCTTTTTTGCAATCCAAAAACAAATTATAAATAAGAAAATTCCAGTAAAACAACTTTTATCCATGATTTATTTTGCTAACAACATCCACCACGTCTTGAGATTGGTTCAGAAAATAGGCAAATCCTAAAAATTTGTTCTAATGGAAACATCCGCTGGGCAAATACAAAAGATTTCCACCATCTCACCAACATTTCATCTATTTGTTAAAAGTTATGTTACACTTGATTTAATCTAGCTATTTTATTTTATATTCTGTTGAATAGATTCAAGATGATTACGTATTTACAAAATACCGTCTCAATTCAAAACACCTATGGCTTGGCCACGGGAAATCCTGGTTTAGCAACTTTGTGTGGTTTTTTACTTTTTAGAGGTTTTAGCGGTGCTTTCTGGGTTGTTTGGTTTTGTCTCTTGGATACCAAACTTCTTTCTACATTGAGATTTTTGCCATGGTTAAATTTATTAAACTTGCGGTCTCAATGGGACTCTGGACTTACGTTTGGTTGTTAAAAAGCTCTTTTAAATGAATATCACAGAAGCCAACCATGCCTAATGAATAAACCGGGGTCTTGATGAGACAAGTTGACCAAAAAAGATCATGACGGAGAGCCCACCTTGTAACTTCTGTAACGCGTAAATATCAGAGCAATCCTTACCCTGCTTTTTTCATTTCCAATTCTAGAGCAAAACTTAAGCTCTCTGCCCGTCTTCTGGATTTCTCATTAGGATGACTGGATATTATATTCTCTATCTGCTTATTATCTTCCTCTAATTGCTTCTTATGCTCCTCTTGTTTTGCTGTTTGCTCATCTATCTCTCCAATCTGTTGAACTTTCTTCACATAAAGCTGGTAAAGGTCGCTGTCCTTGTCTCGTTCGTGAGCAATTGTGTAATGATATTGCACGATACTCTTCAAATGATTAAAAGCAAAATCAGTTCTATTCCCTCCGTGCTGCACAATTTTGGGTTGCTACCACCAATTGAATATTAGCTCACCCGATATCTCCATAACCACAGGTTTGTATATGCTCTGCACAACCTCACATAATCTGATAATGAAATCATTCTTCACACATCGAGGTCAAACTCAAAGCACAATCGGCAAGATCCCTAAATTTTGCAAGCAACTTATCTAGAATTGGAGTCAACTTCTTAGAGATCTTGTAGCCACCGACATTGACAACCTCCTCATCAACATGATAAAAAGATGATACGCGGTTATAACTGTAGTGGAGCGTCACCATTAACTGTGACATAGTCTCATCCGAATAATAATTAGGAGACTTTTCTGAAAAGTTATTCATGTCAATTACGCTGCTACTCAAAGATAACGTCCCACTAACTTGTTCAATTTCCTTTTCAATATCCATATAAATGTCCTCTATTTTCTTTTTCTCCTCTTCCGTTAAAGATTCAAAAGTATCTTTTATGGTCAAGCCTGCTTCTTTACCCACGATTCTTAACGGAACATCTCCACGCTTTTCCCTCAAACAAACTAATACCTGTATTTAATTATAAAAGTAACAACTATCAAGGTAAATAATCATCATCAGTTAATTAGCAATATATCAATATGATGCATGCTCCCGATGTATAGATAATTCAATAATGAGTCAGCTTCCGCTTCCAGTACAGGACTACTGGACATTTCCGGGACCCCTTTATAGTGTTGTAAACTACTTTTTCACTCATTGATAGTGTGCTAAAAGGCTATTTATAATATTTATAAACAATTACTACTCTTTATAAAGTTTGGGATTCCCAGATTGGAAAACTTTCCATCAAACTATATATAGACATGAAAATTCTCTCCCGCAGACATCCTCATAATTTTTCATGCAGATTCAGAGTTTTAAGGAGTAGCAAAAGGATTTGGGCCATCGTAAAATGATTAAGGATGGCGTAGAACACTAATTCCAGACAAAATTTCGTGCTGGCGTTTACGGGAGAGAACACTATATATATATATGTATATATATCTATATCTGCACGAATATAATTGGCCTAAACCTCATCCTCATAATCATCGTTAGCCAACTTATCCGTTAAGATAAAGGAATGATGGTGACTCTCGTGTTTAATAGTTTCTGATAAGGGGATGCACCAGAGATGGATGTTGAAATCGCATTTCACACAACGCAGATAGTAGGCGTTGGGAGAGGTAAAATTGCAGCTGCCTTGGCACATCTGATTGCTATATAACTTGTCAAAGATGGTAAGCTTGTGCTCACATGTGATGCAACCATAGCCATAGGTAGGACCGCGAATGATAACATCGCATAGCTTGCTCGGCCCATAATCTTCCTTCATCACGATGAGGGTCAAAGGATGCTCGTGACAGGTATGTTTGATATGTTCTTGATTACCTTCTTGGCACTGCATGAGCATTGCAGCCGATCCATAACCAATCTCGAAACTGCACTCTTCACAACAGAACTCAGAGATCAGTTTTTCTTTCTTCTGATCACTTGGCTTAATCATCATATCGTAAAGACTGGATTTTTCTGCAAGGTGGAGGGAGGCGTGTGGATGAAAGCTAATTTGGATCTCATGCGGTAGTTCGGCGCATGATCGGTGGAAAACAGGTGTTTCTGGCCAGCATTGTTTGCATAAAAAATAATCACCCCAGAGCGAGGCAGACCAGAAGTATAATGTATTGCCGCAAGCAGAGCAGCATGAAGGTCAGAACTTACAGTTGCGACAACTGAAGTACTCATCCAGGAAAGAGTGGCCACACCAACGGCAATGAAAATTTTCACCCCCATTCACATTCTCGCGCAGTGTCAATGGATGCTCGTGCAGAATATAGTTTTTAATCTTCTTTTCCCTCCTCCCGCCGGTGGGAAGTATAACTGGAATTCAGATAATGTGTCAATGGAATGGAAAGCATACACTATGATATTTTCTTTCTCATATTACTCATTGAATTTATCAATATCACAACAGATAAAATCTATCAGAAACAATTCTATGATATTTTCTTTCTCATATAAAACCTCGTTAATGATTGTATAGAAAGTCAACTATTATCAGGCATACGATAGTCATTGATTGGTGTCATTTTGTATCATAAACTTGTATGTATATCGTTAGTCAAGATTCATCTGTTCTAAAAAATTTAGATACCCTGTTTAACGGCCAATTCCTCCTCAATTGCTGGCGACATATCATCCAATTTTTTTCCGCCCTCTTCAGTGGAATCTGATATGTCTTTTATGGTTAAGCCTTTACCGATCGCCTTATCAACAACTGATCTCTTGATAGTTCTTAGTTGTACGCCTTCGAATTCTCCTTTCAACGAACCAATTACCTAAGAAGGAACCAAGAAAAAAAAAATCACATAGAAGCATTTATGACTTAATTATGAGACGGAAGTACACAACAGTTTACTAATTTATAAGATTTTAGCTATCACTAGAACCGCATATCTTATATGTATAATGTTGAAGTCAGCTAATTCAAGAATCAATGGCTGAGATTAAAAGTGTCGAGGATTGCTGAGGTGGATGCTGAGCTGTATCAAGTTAGTTAGGAGTTGTTAGCATGAGTTTGTTATCTCTGTTATGCTCACGTGTAAACAAAAGTTAGCTATTCTGTTATTAAGCTTTGTATATAAACAGAACATGTGTAGATCATTTACTGATTGATTCCAATAATACAAACTGATATTTTCCTCTCATATTTTCTCTCATTTTCCTGTCAAACAAACACTCAAGTTCTTAGTATCAACTGATTCTAACTTGGTATCAGAGCGGGAATGGCTTCATCTTCTATATCGATTCAAACCTCTGCTTCAGCAACAACATATTCCTTCATTAAACCTATCAAACTTGACAGATCAAATTATTTGATCTGGAAATCACAAGTGATAGCATCGATAGAAGGAAATGGTTTAGAAGGATATATCGATGGTTCAATCAAAGCTCCAGACTTAGATCGAAGAGCTCCAAGTCCAGAATATGTGGTTTGGAATCGTACAGATAAGCAGCTTCTTGGATGGCTACTCTCATCAATGACTGAGAGTGTTCTTGGTGTTGTGCTTGGATGTAAGACTTCTTTTGAAGTATGGAATGCTCTTGAGAAGCTTTCAGGATCACAGAACAAAACAAAGGCTATACAGTTGAGAAATCAAATGATGATGACTAAGAAAAATGATCTGAGTGTTTATGATTACTTTCATAAAATGAAAGAAATTGCTGACAGCATGGCAGCAGCAGGAGCACCTTTATCGGATTATGATTTCATGATGAATGTGTTGAGTGGTATTGGTTCTGATTTTAATCCAGTTGCAGTGCTAATTACTGGAAAAGGACAAGATCTTGATCTTTCAGAGTCACTTTCAATGCTGATGACTCATGAAGGAATGCTGGAGCAACAAGCACATACAGAAGCAATGGAAGCAAATATGGCATTTGCAGCTAATTTTGCTAAAAAGTGATCAAACAAGAAGAAAGGTTTTGGTCATTTCAGTTCTAAAACCAGCTTTAATCAAGGTGGAAGTAGATTTGATAATTCTGGATACATGCAAGGAGGTTTCAGAACTAGCCAACAAGGTGGAAATCAGTTTAGAGGTAAGAAAAGTGGCAGAGGAAATAATAATGGAGGAAAAAATTGGAATCAAGGAGGTAGGTTTGGCATGCCTCAATTTCCAGGGAATTATTCTTCATTTCAGAATCAGCCAAAGTGTCAAGTATGTTTCAATTTTGGACACACGGCTTTTGATTGCAAAGATAGATTTAATAGAGAATTTGTTCCACAAATGAGGTATCCACATCAAGGAAACAACAACACTCAGAAATTTAATCAAGGCTACAACCAGAGGAATATGTCTGCATATATGGCTACACCTGAGACAGTTATGGATGATGGTTGGTACTTGGACAGCGGGGCAACTCATCATCTGACAAATGACATCAACAATCTCAGTATTAGTGAACCATATGAAGGTAATGAAAAATTAATCATTGGAAATGGTCAAGGTTTAACAATTTCACATATAGGAAGCACACATTTGACTGCTGGTACACATACATTATCACTCAAAAATTTGCTCTATGTGCCACATATCACAAAAAATCTTTTAAGCATTTTAAAATTAACCACAGATAACCCTCTAATTGTTGAATTTTCTAGAAATTCTTGTTTTCTTAAGGACAAGAAGATGAAGAATGTGTTGCTGGAGGGTGTGGCTGTGAAGGGCATGTATAAGCTAAAACTTAATTCTAAGAGTCTAGTTCAACAAGCTTTCATTTCATCTGTTAATAAGGTCTCTGCTCCAATTTCTATGATGTCACATTGCTCAGATATGTTACAATCTGAGTTTTGTTCTGGTTCTGGAAATAAGTCATGTAATTCTTCAAAATGTCTGTCAGCTCAGTCCAACTCCAAAGCTGAAACTTCAATAAATATTTTACATAGACAACTTGGTCATCCTAGTTCTAAAGTCATGAAGATTGTTCTCTCTGATTGTAAATATCTGAAACTCAGTAATAAAGTTTCATTTCCTGATTTTTGTGATGCTTGTCAATATGGCAAAGTTCATAAATTTCACTTCGGCACTACTGAAATAAAATCCTCTTCTCCCTTAGAGCTAATTTTCACTGATCTATGGGGACCTGCCCCCATAACATCTCTAAATGGCTACAAATACTACATTACCTTTGTTGATGACTTGGTATTCCTTTACTTGGATCTACCTTTAAAACTAAGTCCTGAAGCCTTATACACCTTTATATTGTTGAATTTCCGGGTTGAAAGCAATTTAGACGATTACTTGATTATTAAAATTCTTCAGTCTGATTGGGGAGGTGAATATAGGTCATTTGTGCCTTATCTTCAGAAAAATAGAATCATTTTCAGACATCCTTGCCCTCATACTCATCACCAGAATGGCACAGTAGAAAGGAAACACAGACATGTTGTAGAGATGGGTTTAACTCTCTTAGCACAAGCTCATTTGCCTCTAAGTTTTTGGTGGGAAGCTTTCCAGACTTCTGTATATCTTGTTAATAGGCTTCCCACGCGTGTCTTACCTTCAACTAAGTCTCCATTTGAAATCCTTTTCAAATTTAAACCAGATTATAGCCTCCTAAAATGCTTTGGTTGTTCCTGTTTTCCATATTTGAGATTCTATAGCAAACATAAACTCAACTTTCATACTACTAAGTGTTCATTCATAGGCTACAGTCATGAGCATAAAGGTTACAAATGTCTGAGTTCTAAAGGCATTATTTATATAGCTCGGCATGTAGTCTTTAATGAGTTAGAGTTTCCTTTTTCTAATGATCCACTTTTCATAAAACAATCTTCTTCATCACAAGTGAGTGATTATCGTTATCCCATGTTCAAAGTGTCATCTTTATCAGTACCATTACATGACTCTTCTGGATTAAGTAATAATGATATGCATCCTTCACACACTACATCTTCAGCAGCCCAATTTTCACCACCACCACCTGCACCATTAAATTCATCTTCTTCTTCACTTTCACCCTTATCACCCTTGCCATCTTTATCATCACCTTCACCATTATCCCTGTAATCGGTCCTTGTCCCTGTGACGATCAACCTCATCCAATGATTACAAGGGCTAAAGCAGGAATCTTTAAGCCTAAGTTTTTTACCTATTCTGCTGTTATGGAAGACAAGGAGCCTACAACAGTTTCACAGGCCTTGGCAGATCCTAAGTGGAAAGCAGCTATGCAAGCAAAATATGATGCTCTTATGGCTAACCAAACCTGGCATCTTGTTCCTGCTTCTCAAGCAAACAAAGTGGTTGGTTGTAAATGGGTATTCCGTGTTAAATATTATCCAGATGGTTCTGTTTCTAAGTACAAAGCAAGGTTAGTTGCCAAGGGGTTTCACCAGACTCCTGGCATAGACTACTTTGAAACTTTCAGCCCAGTAGTGAAACAATCAACTGTTAAAGTTGTACTTAGTCTAGCTGTAATGAAGCACTGGATTATCAGACAATTGGACATCAACAATGCCTTCCTCAATGGGGAACTTACTAAAGATGTGTTCATGCTTCAGCCTGAGGGCTTTGTCCAGCAACCTGCAGGTCATGTCTGCAAATTAACTAAAGCCTTGTATGGCCTTAAGCAGGCCCCCAGGGCTTGATTTGATGGATTGAGAAAAGCATTGTTGCAGTGGGGGTTTCAGAACTCAAGAGCAGACTCTTCATTGTTCTTTAAAAAGGAAAATGAAAGTATTGTTGTGGTTTTAATTTATGTTGACGATATCTTGATTACAGGGGACAACAAGATGATTATTGAACAGTTCATCAAGTATCTTGGTGATACATTTGCTTTGAAAGATCTTGGTGAGTTTAGTTACTTTCTTGGGATTGAAGTGACTCATGACTTGAAAGGAAATCTGCATCTTTCTCAGTCTAAGTATATCAATGATTTGTTAATCAAAACTGATATGAAGGGCTGTAAAGAAGCAGATACACCTACGAGCACCGGACAGAAATTGAAAAAAGCGGATCATGAAGATAACTTGATTGAAAATGTTACAGAGTATAGGAGTGTAATAGGTGCTTTGCAATATTTGGTGCTTACAAGACCTGAGCTTGCTTTCTCAGTTAACAAACTAAGTCAGTTCCTTGCTGCTCCTACAGAAAAGCATTGGATTGCTTGCAAAAGAATTCTCAGGTACCTTAAGGCTACAAAAGACCATGGATTGTTGTTCAAGTCAGAAGGGAATGTTGCTTTAACAGCCTACACAGATGCAGACTGGGCATGTGATGTAGATGACAGAAAATCAGTGGGAGCTTATTGTGTGTATCTCGGTAAAATCTCATTTCATGGTCTTCAAAGAAGCAACAAGTTGTAGCAAGATCAAGCACTGAATCAGAGTATAGAGCCTTGTCTTCAGCTTGTTCAGAAATATTATGGATACAGGCCCTGCTCAGTGAGTTAAAACAAAATTGCTGTCAAATACCAGTTATTTGGTGTGATAATAATGGAGCAGCTGCTTTGGCATCAAATCCAGTGTACCATGCCAGAACCAAACACATTGAGTTGGATGTGCATTTCATAAGAGAGAAGGTAACGAATAAGCAAGTAGAAATCAGATATGTTCCAAGTGAATGGAATATAGCTGATGTTCTCATAAAGCCATTGGCCTACAATTTTTTCAACTATTATAGAGACAAGCTTAATGTTGTTCCACGACCGTTAAGCTTGAAGAGGGGTGTTGAAGTCAGCTAATTCAAGAATCAATGGCTGAGATTAAAAGTGTCGAGGATTGCTGAGGTAGATGCTGAGCTATATCAAGTTAGTTAGGAATTGTTAGCATGAGTTTGTTATCTCTGTTATGCTCACGTGTAAACAAAAGTTAGCTATTCTGTTATTAAGCTTTGTATATAAACAGAACATGTGTAGATCATTTACTGATTGATTCCAATAATACAAACTGATATTTTCCTCTCATATTTTCTCTCATTTTCCTGTCAAACAAACACTCAAGTTCTTAGTATCAAATGATTCTAACTTATAACGTTTCAAAAATCAGAATTAAAAAACTACATGGATTATTTCTTTGCAAATGCAATAGGCGCGCGTGCGTGTGTTCGTACCTCACTAATGACGCAGTTAAATTCTACCATAAAATGACATGCTGCACAAGAGTACCAAACACACGATGGAGGGCCTCTTTCTTTCTTGTAAACATCACAACTATAAAGCTCGTCTTCAAAATCATCTACTTGTTCGACAAGGGTGAGTGAATGGCGGTGATTGTGATGTTGAATAGTTTGTGGTAAGGGCAAGCACATGAGATGTATGTTGAAGTAGCAAATCACAAAACGTAAAAATGGGCCGACGCAAGAGGTAGCAAAATTACAGGCAACACATTTTGGGGTAAAATATAATTTATTAAAGAGAGTAAGAGGGTGCTCATGATGACCTTGGTAACTTATTGAAGGTAGCTGCAAAGAAGCGCATGCAATATCCAAGTTGAAGTTGCATTTATAACAACCATAAATGAAGCCATAACAATGTTTATGACATGCTCTGCACTCGCTGTGCAAATCAGTAGAATTGAGAGTTAATGTAGTGATAGAAACTCAAGTGTTTATGTTTGGCAATTGAGAAAGTTAAAGAAAATGAAAGAGAATCTCATCACGTTAAACTTACTGAGTACAACTTTTACACTTGCTTATATAGTAGCTCAGCTGAGCTTGTTATAGTTTGTTAGCTAATTAGTTACACACACGTGAGAGCTAAAACAAATAACTAACTAATCAACATCAGCTTAAGTGAGCTGATTATTTGCTACCAAGATCACAGTACTAGCATGTACATGACTCCTCTATTCTTTCTCATTTAATCAGCTTCACTAACATCCCTCCTTGAACTGAAGTTCCTTCTTCTCTTATTACTTCTTTCCTGTGCTTTTCTTATTTTATCAAATTTACTGACATCCCCTCTTGAACTGGAGTTCCATTACTTCTTCCCTCTGCTCAACTTATTTCATCAGTCGGACTATCATCCCCTCTGGAAGTAGAGTATCTAGGGTGCACATTTAGCTTACTGAGTAAGTAATGAAAGTGAAAGCCTTGATTAACACATCTGCTGTTTGATCTTCACTTGAAATAAAACAAACTGCAATTTCTTTTGAAGCAACCATGTCTCTGATAAAATGAATATCCAGTTCCACATGCTTTGTTTTTGCATGATAAATTGGGTTATAAGCTAAGGCAATTGCACCTTGGTTATCACACTACATAATTAGAGTTGTGGTCAGCTTGATTTGAAGCTTAGCAAGTAGAGATTAGATCCAAATAACCTCAGATGCAGCATGAGCCAGAGCTTTATACTCAACTTCTGTACTTGATCGTGAGACAATTGACTATTTTTTGGAAGACCATGAAACCAAATTAGAACCAAGATACATAACATAACTAGCCACTGACTTCCTGTCATCCAATCTGAGTCTGAAAAATATTTATTTGTGTGGCTCCACAATTATAAAACTGAAGTCCTAAATGAATTGTGCCTTTGAGATATCTTAATAATCATTTGCAGGCTTCCCAGTGAGAGGTCTTAGGATTAGATAAAAACTGACTGAGTTTATTAACAGTGAAAGCTATTTTTGGTCTAGTAAGGGTAACATATTGTAATGCCCCAATAAGACTTCTATATTGAGAAACATTTGTAATGTCAGTACTTGAGGTTTTGGTGAGATACTGGCCTGTAGACATGGGTGTGGGAACTAGACTGCAACTAATCTAGTCATGTTTTGCCA
Source organism: Citropsis articulata (assembly GCA_030449925.1). Lineage (NCBI taxonomy): Eukaryota > Viridiplantae > Streptophyta > Magnoliopsida > Sapindales > Rutaceae > Citropsis > Citropsis articulata. Next base: position 3,421,777 of record JASUUH010000096.1, on the reverse strand, counting down.
ATATATCAGCAATGTATTTGGCTTGAGATAGATGAATTCCATTCTGCAATTTTGAGACTTCAAGACCTAAGAAATAACTAAGTACTCCAAGGTCTTTCAAGGCAAAAATCTGCTGCATATCTTGAATAACTTGCTGAACTTTAGTTGAGCCAGAATCAGTTATGATAATGTCATCGACATATACCAACACCAAAAGTAAATGACTATTTTCTCTCTTGAAAAGAGAGAATTATTTGATTTAGAATTTTGAAAATGCCACTAAGAAAGTATGGCTATTTTGAATCTAGCAAACCAGGCCCTAGGAGCCTGTTTCAGACCATAGATTGCTTTCTTTAACTTGCAGATATGCTGAGGTTTATGAGGATTGACAAACCCTTCAGGCTGTGCCATATAGACTTTCTCATCAAGAATGCCATTTAAAAAGGCATTATTCACATCCACTTGTCTGAGAGTCCATGATGGTTGTCGAAGCCAACAAAAATAAATACCTACTCTAATAAATTTGTGTATAGGGATTGAGTAGAGTCGTGTCCACAGAGATTGGTAATTATTTAAATCCTTTAAAATGTAAAATGCAAAATGGGGGGAATTGTTGACAATAATCAAAATCAAATTAAAATGACAAGAACGTAAATTAAAATTGTAATTCAAATTGGAAAAAAGCTCTGGTTGAAGGAATTAATTCAGCTTGATTCGACTACTGATCATTGATCTAAATATAAATAATTATTACTCATGAATAGACTGGTTATAGCTACTGAGACGCTCTAATAGCCAATCTCTCCTTAACTAGTCGATAACCAAGGTACGACCATTGGTTATTTCCCTAATCAATAGACAACCCTAGATACGATCATAGGATTTAATCAATTGTGACGAAAAACCGGAGACCAATCCTAATCAACAAACGCATACGATGGTTCATTTAAATTAGATTGTTTATTCTCATAACACAATATGCATGATGTGCTATTTGTCACAAACATTAAAATCTTCATACGATGAATCTTCTAATTGACAGTAGATTAGGTTGATAATTAAATAGTGGCCAATTATCTAATTAACAAACATAATCATGATAATAATTCAGAGAATAAACAAATACCCAACAAGCAATAAAACAATTAAAGCATAAGAAAGATCTTACAGTAATAATGAATCAAAGCTTTATTAACCTCCAACCAGAAAAATAAATTTAGTTCCTCATAGAGAGAAGAGAAAAATCTAGATCTATGGTTTCTTTCTTTTCCTCCTTCATTCCCTTTCTCTTTGTGTTTCAATTCCTTTTGTATATTAGAGTTTTTCTAAAAATAGAATACTAAAATCTAAAATATTCTCTAAATTCGGAATTACAAAAATAGCCCAAAAAGGTGAAACACGTTAAAATAAAAACTGCAAGTTCTTTGTTGTTGACACTTGCATTATCAACAAAGTTCTTCTGAAATTCATAATTCTTCCATGCAAATAAACATCCTCAAACATCATCTTCTATCTCAATTTTAGCACCAATCAATAGAATTGCACCTACAAAATAAAACACAAATAAATCACTATTATTAAGTGCAAAACATTAATATTAAAGGGAGTAAACAATACAAAATTAGTGCATAAATTGCACTCTAACAGTCCAATTATTCATGACTGCAATACTTAAAATAACCCTAACAGTAGAAGCTGTAATCACTGGGCCAAAGGTTTCAGTGTAATCAAAACCATGGATCTGATGAAAACCTTTAGCCACTAGCCGTACTTTGTACTTTAGTATAGAGCCATCAGAAGTATATTTTATCTTAAAAACCCATTTATTCCCAACCACTTTAACAGGAGCAGTAGGTAAAACCAATTCCCATGTATGATTAGCTTGCAAAGCTTGAAATTCTTCTTGCATAGCTTTGAACCATAATAGATCAGATAAAGCTTGAGTAACAGAATGAGGTTTATATGGTTGACCTAAAAGAGCATAAAGGTAGGACTTTGGTTTAAAGATTCCATTCTTGGATCTGGTTATCATAGGATGACCTATGAGAGGTAGTGCAGGGAGAGTATGAGGTGGGAATTATTTAAAGATGAATTAAAAGGAGAGGAAATGTGATGCATTGAATGACTTGAATTATTTGAAGTTGAAAGCAGAGGCGAGGAATGATTAGATACCTGAGAAGGTGGTGATACTAGAACTGCAGAGTCAGATGCTGAAATTGTTGCTAAAGGAGTTGGAATTTGAACAACATAAGAAGATGAATAAGGACATTCAGAGTTGGTTTGGGAAGATACTGTGATTGAAGAAAAATCTATACCAGGAACATAAGGAAAAGATTTTTCATCAAAGACCACATGATTAGAAATGTAGACTCTTCCAGATGAATGAAGACACTGATCTTTCAAAGAGAAGGGAAAGGCTCTAAGATTGATTTGCTCCTCGGATACACCATGTGGTTTCATTCCAGGGCAAACAATGTGAAACTCTTTCAGATGCTTATGAGGATCTTCACCTGCACAACCACGAAAAGAAGGAAGTAAATGAATCAAACCAGATTTTAATTCAAAATCATTAGCAATATTAGGAAAAGTAATGCATAGGGGAACATTGATTGAATCAGTGCGGCGAGTTCTTTGAGAGTTACATGCCATCTCTTTAACCTGCTAAAATGGATGTACCACCAGTAGTTAAATCTATTTCTGCCTCTTCCTCAAGATGACATTTCCTCTCTCTAGTCTCTTTTCTCAATTGACGCGCTGTCCTCTCGATTTCGGGATTATACTGCAAATTAGTAGCCTGAGAAGAACGAGTCATAAACTAAATCGAACAAACAATTAAACATGAGAAACTAAAATTAGTTCCCCGGCAACGGCGCCAAATTTGACAGAGTTGTCGAAGCCCTTCAAAATAAATACTGATTCACCTAAATTAATTTGTAGAAATAGTGGAACCAGGTCGAATCCCAAGAGAACTATGTATTTAATTTCTCAAAGTTTAAAACAAAATTAATTTCCCAAGAAAACCAGATTTTCGAGCTTGCTGCCTCAAACCGGATAACCGGATTTTGTAACCGGATAACCGTTTGTTGTTTGGAAATTTCTGGGAGTTATCCCATAGGATAAGGAAAGCCGGAAGACCCGGTTGTGTCTTGTCCACTTTCGGTATTCTTAGGATAAGAATCAGGAACCAAGAATCTTGGTTGGCTTGGTTCTGGAATTATTCGGACTACCGGTTGAGGAAAATCGGAAGACCGTTTGCGGGTGGTAACGATTCTGGAGCTTATTCGGCCAACCGGTTAGTGAAAACGGAAAGCCGGTTGCAGTTTCTCTCTTTTCTGATGCTATCCGAACAACCGGTTAAGGGAAACCGGTAAGCCGAATGTCAATTCTTGTTATTCTGGACACAAACGGCTAGCCGGTTAAGGATAACCGGTAGACCGTTTTCTTGATTTTAATGGTTTCTTCTTTAACGAAAATTTGATAAAATAAAATAAAATAAAAGAAAACAAGAATTTAAAATTAAACAAGGAAATCAATCTTACCAAACTTCCAATCCAAGGGTGTAAATTCCATCCAATTGCAATTTTGATCATAGGCAAAAATATAAATTACTCAATCCAAGAACTTAGTCTACTTAATCGGAAAAGCCGTAGAAATCAATTATTCTCCTAATATAATAGACTCAAACAATCGCTCAAATCCAAACTTATCACTAATTTAACTGGGCATCATCGTTCCATATCAAATTAAGTGATAGCATTAAGAATAGTGAGAATGACTAAAACAAGATCAATTAATTCAGATTATTCCAATTTAATCAGTCTTGTATTTTTATTTCCCTAGAGCCTATCATGCAAGCTATGTAATTTTGCCCATCAATATACACACACATGAGCCAACTCTTTGCTACTCAATTCAGTCATTCATGACAATTACGGATCACAAACTCATGACTAGCGATAGAAAAATAAATATTGAATTAAGGCGTCAATTTAATCAATATAAATAATTCATAGAAAATAAGAACAAGAAAATAAAGATTACTTGGATTGAAGAAATTCTTGTTAAGTTCAAAGCCTCACAAAATTACAACTGGAATTTGATTAACCCTTAGACTGGAATTAAAACCTTAGCCACTTATGGTGGACAAACAATTCAAAAAGAAATTGTTTAAAGAACAAGTTGCAGCAGCCCTTGCTCTCTTCCTCACGTTTCCTCTTTCTTCCTTCTTGGAAAAAACGTTGGCTTTTTCTCTTTTGCCTTTTTGCTTCCTTTTTATAATCGTTTCCTTTGCTTCTCTTGCTCCCTTTCCTTTTTCTTCGCGGTTTCTTCTTCTCTTAATGCTAGGAAACCGACTCCTTCTCCAATTCTGATTGCTAGGGAACTGTCTCCCTCAAGCCAATGGTCGGACCATGTTTGCAAAGCCCAAATTAAGCCATTTTGTCCAAATTCCATCATAACGTCCATGTTTTAGCTCCTAAGTCAAATCAAACACAATTTCCACAAATTAGCACAAGATCAATCAAAATATGAGGGAATTAAACAAAATATAATATGACTATTTATAACCTATCATTGAGCCAATAAAGTGAGTCCAACATCAACAATATGTCTGTGTTTCCTTTCAATCATCCTATTTTGATGATGAATATGTGGACAAGGATGTCTAAATTGTATTCCTGAGTCATTTAGTAAGGAAGAGAAAGATTTAAATTCCCCACCACAGTCTGTTTGAACTACTTTGATACTCTTTTGTAAGTCTTTTTCAATGAAGGTTTTGAATTTGACAAATACTGGTAGTGCATCAGACTTTGAACTTAATGGAAATATCCAAGTAAACCTGCTGAAATCATCTAGAATGGAAAGATAATATGCATAACCTTGGGTTGAAGTAACATGAGAGGGTCCTTAGAGGTCTGCAAAAATCAGTTGTAAAGGTTCTGTGGAGCTGGACTGAACAGAATTAAAATGAAGCAAATGGTTCTTGCCAAGCTGGCAAGCATCACAGAAGTCTAAACTTTGAATTTTATTTAAACCAACATTTTTATTACAAGAATTCAAGACTGTTTTCGAAGTATGAATTGCAAGATGCCCCAATCTTCTATGAAGAAGATTTACATCAACAGTTTTTGTAGCAATAACAGACAGACATGAATTTTTATTTTTCTAAGAAAAATTCAAACCAAACTCTTTATAAGTTGATTGTGGAATAAAAGCATAAAGAGATTGGAATTTGTTGTGACTAAGATAGACTGAATTGATAGCAACAGACTGAGAATTTGAAGTGGGACTTTAGACTTTATAGAGACCTCTTTTAGCAACTCCTTCAAGCAATATGATCCCTGTGCTCCTGGCCTTAATAAAACAAGAGGATCCAACAAATTCAAGTACAACATCATTATTAGTAAGTAACTTTGAAACACTAAGTAAGTTTTTGGTGATTTTAGATACATGTAAGACATGATTAAGTGTTAATGATTCAAGAGAGTTTGTGACAAGCTTAACTGATCCAATATGTTCAATAAGCAAAGTATTTCCATCACCAACAAATAATTTTTCAGTTCCAACATAAGCTTTAGAATTAACAAGCTTACCTAAATCATTTGTGATGTGATTGGTTGCTATACTATCAATATACCAGGAAGGATCTTCAACGATCTCAGGATTTGCAGCATAAGGTGCTTGAGCTTGAACTGATGGTGCAGAGATACTAGGCATTCCACTTGTGACATTCCCAGGAAAATATGAAGAGAATCCATGAGAAAACCAGGAGTGAAAGCATTATAGCCATTAGAGTAATTAAGAGGTGTATAACCAGACATGAAAATAAGATTTGAATAAGCCATATTGGCTTGAAATGCTGGCCCTCTTAGCATATAGGGATTTCTAAAATTAAGTCCAGGAAAAATTGAACCTCTGCCAAAACCATTGAATGATCTGGCTCTGCCATATTGACCTCTGAAATTTCCTCCACCATAATTCTTCTGAGGAACAAATGAAGGATTAAACCTGTTCCTGCACTTGTTTGCTCCATGTCCAGGAATGAAACAGATTTGACAGATAATGTCTGAAGAATTTCTTGCACCAGCAAATTGAGAAGCATTGTTGTTCTGAAAACCACTATTATCATTTCCAAAATTTCCCCCCAGTGTTTCTCTGAAAACCATTATTATTTTTGCCAAAGTATTGACCTTTCTAAGCTACATTTGCAGACATATTATGCATGACTTCACTAGCTATTTTTCCTTTCTTTTGTTCAATTCTATTTTCATGATTAAGAAGCAGTGAATACAAATCATCTAAGGTAATGGTTCCTTCTCTGGCTAGAACAGTAGTTATCAAAGATTCATAATCAGAGGAGTCAAGACCAGTCAACACATGCATAACAAAATCATTCAACTCAACTGGTTTTTCCGCTAGGGCTAATGTATCTGTTATACGTTTGATTTTAGCAAAGTAATCAGCCATACTCATAGATCCTTTTTTAATAGTTTGGATTTGCATTCTAATAGTTTGAATTCTAGCTTGAGATTAGGAAATGAACATACCGTTAAGTGATTCCCAAAGTTGTTTTGAAGTAACACAATCAATCACGGTTGACAGTAAGCTTTGCTGAATTGAAGACATTATCTAGATTAAGAGAAGTTGATCTATTTTCATCCAAGCAATGAACTCTGGATTTACAGATCTTGACTCACTTGCATCCAATGTTAAAGCTTCATCAGTGTTGATAGGTGAAAGAAATTGCTCTGGACAATGCAAATCACCATTGATGTAACCTTCTAAACCATTTCCTTTAATTGATGTCAAGACTTGAGTCCTCCACAGAATGAAATTGTTTTGATCCAATTTTACAGGTGCAATAAAGCTAAAAGACGAATTAGATTGAGTGATATTTGTCATTCTTGGCTCTCATACCATGATAGAAACTCAAGTGCTTATGTTTGGCAATCAAGAAAGTTAAAGAAAATGAAAGAGAATCTCATCACGTTAAACTTACTGAGTACAACTTTTACACTTGCTTATATAGTAGCTCAGCTGAGCTTGTTATAGTTTGTTAGCTAATTAGTTACACACACGTAAGAGATAAAACAAATAACTAACTAATCCACGTCAGCTACAGTGAGCTGATTATCTGCTACCAAGATCACAGTTCTAGCATGTACATGACTCCTCCGTTTTTTCTCATTTAATCAGCTTCACTAACACGTAGGAATTAGGTGGCAGGGATGCTGAATCTCTGTAGGCAGATCCATACACGATTTATGAAGGTAAAATCCGCAGAAATCACAACCATAAGCTGGAATATTACTATTATGATCGCGGCCGCCTTGGATAAGTTTCTTGCAAGCAAAGCAAATATTACCATTAATGTTCCTCTCGTTTTGAAGGAGAGGTAAGTGATCTCTGTGGCTGAAATGTATCCATTCTCTCTCTGACGTTGTCATTCACTTGTACGACATTGTCATCAGTGACTACACAACACGCGTGAGCGTTGTAGTCACATTCAGGATCAGAACAAGAATAGAAAGAATACTTTTGATTAATTGTTTCTTTCTTGGACACGTCACAGTACAACATCAGAGACAGAGAAGAATTATCACCATCATCATCAAGATTGAAGGCGGAGGTGCGTATCATGAGAGGATGCTGTTGGTGATGCTCATGGACAATAATAGTGTCTGGTAGCGAGACCAAGCTGCTGTTCCCACACTGAAGATGAAATCTGATGTTGCATTCAACACAACAAACATTAAAAAGACTCTTGATCCAAGAATTACATGCTTTGCATGTGTTTGTATATCTACAATTATCTACCAAAGTAAGAAGATGTTATTGACGAACTTCGTGCTTTACGTTGGGCTTCAGATATGCATATTCAACATGCATCCTAAAGCCACAGTTCCATGCATCGCATTTGTAGAAGATGAAATCCAGGTGTTATCCACAGACTTTACAGTTTCCAGATTCACACAAGATTCTTGATTTATCGACTGACAATTGATGGCCAGGGTGAAAGGAATGGTGGATTTTTTGCTGCAACTCAATGCATGATTTATGGATATGAAACTCACAATTACGAAAAACCTCATGGGTCTGTACCACTGGCAAAAAGGTAGCTCGGATCACCATGAATACTTTGGTTGCACAACCAACAGTTCCTGAAGCCTTCCTTACAAAGGGCCAAGGGACAGGGGAACCAATAAAGTTCCATGATATCTCTCCCTGATTTACACGATCCCTTATATCTTTCGATCATCTCTTTTTTCTCCGTGATCTCTCTTTATCTCGTTGTGTTGCCGGTTTTGTTTTTGTTAAGTTTTTTTAGGAAAAGGACTAACACACCCTAACGTTTAATGTTCAGATAAAAGGATAAAATCTTCTTAATGTTTCGAAAAAGATATTTACACTATCATTTATTAACGAAAATAGTTTTTTTTAACAAAAATAGTAATTTTAATATATAATTACCGTTATACTCTTCTAACACATAAAAAATAACAGTTAATTGTCCAATTTGTCTATTATTGTTAATAAAATTATAATATACCCTTAGTGCCCAATTCCTCTATTTAAATTTTTATCAAATTTTCTCTTCAAGCCAAATAAATTTAATCCATCGTCAACGTCGTTTGTCGTCTCTCTTCCTGGTTGTTCTTTTACAAATAGAACATTAATTCGGCTTTCGGTTACGTCGTCGTAACTCCGTAATTTGTTGTAATTTTTAATTTTTATATTGTGATTTGAAGAGGATGCGCATTAATTTAGTGTGTTTATTATTATCTCTTTAATTTATATGCACTGTACCTAGTTGTGCTTTGTGTCTTGGAGCTGCTAGCTAGCTGTGCTTGAGCATAATTGTGTCAAACTTTCAATTTAATACCTCACTGGGATACAAGTGGGCGTGACGAAAATTTAATTGAATGCACTAGCAAGTACCATCCATTTGCAAGCAGCTTTCAATATTTTGGTTGTAAGTAAAGAAATTGAGTTATAATATGGGGAAAATAAACTTCGGATAATATTACTGAGAAAATATAACTCGCATGTTTGAATAACTAGTTACTTTAAATATCAGAAGCCGATCGGTGATGAGCTCTTTAATTAGAGTTTTTCGACATTGGTTTAAAGTTTACGTCACCTATAATTTTATATTCCTAAATGATGGCTAGCTCAATCTGATAGATCTCATGAAGTAGAAGTAAGAGGTAAAATTGTTTAAATCTAATAGAATGCGCATATTTTGAGGATGAGAAGAGATTACAAATATTGCTCGGTAATAATAAGAAAATTATAATTTGAGAGAGGAGAATTTGAAACCTCCTGTACCTTTTTATCAAGAGTCGAGAGCGTCAAGCAACAGTTAAAGTTCCTTTTGCCTTTCAATTGCCATTTCACCCGGAACATGACTCAAATGTGAAAATTTGAAACCTATATCAAGCGTTGCTGCATAATTAAACCAAAAAAGGACAAAAGCAGTGGTCCGTGGTAACTATCGTAACATGGTTTTATATATGTTATTTATTTTAAATTTTTTAATAGCAAGATATGAATCGTTGAGACGCTGATGGTGAGGATAAAGTTGATTGGTCTACTAAATAATATTTAAAATCAACTTAAAATAAAATTATATTTCGAAGGTACTTTAACATTGGCCTTTCAGCATTTAGTGTATATTAACTTCAAATTAGTGGATTCTCAAGTCTTTCTTCATTATTATTTTTGCGTTTGATTTTTTTTTTATCTTATTTGATTTCGTGATTATAAATCTACAAACAATATAACTTAATTAGTTCATAGTTAATAAGTAACGCAAAATAAATTAGAGAAATAATCTTTATCTAACAATGATAAGGTGGTAACGATAAATGCTTATGTATATTTGGGAAAAAGTATCAATTTTGAAATCATAGAGTTCCAGGCAATTTAATACCATCAAATAGATGATCATGAATTGCAACCACATTATCAACATTCAATTATACCTGAAATTGCTGATAATTGTAATTGTGGTCACAAATTATAACGATTGCTACCGCCTTTCTCTCGTTTTTGCACCTAAATTATAAACAAACTCATCAAATTAGGCTTTATAAGGCTTATATACTTAAGCATGCGTATCAACTTATGAAACTTGTCAAAGAGTTGAGTGTTAATTTTTAGCTTCTTTATTGTTTCAAATAATTTAATGCATAATACTTGTCAAATTGAGATATGCCTTACTAGCTACGTAAACAAAATCAATTCACATTGTTTATACGTTATCTATTTGACAACCTTGGGAGCAAGTTTGGGATCCCATTAGTTTCTCAAAAAGTGGATAATTATTTGACATTCTTATACCCAAAAGGTGTTGGTAAACACACTTCAAATATAAATATAAAAAAAACTAATTCTCAAATAACAAGATTTTTTTTCCCATCAAATTTTAAAAGCAAGTTCGGGTAGCGTTTTACAAGTTGAGTATTTAAAAATTGATTTTGTAAGGTACAATACCAAAATTGCTCGACAAGAAAAAGCAAAGGTACGATTTCTGGATGGGTCGGATTTTGATGAGCGGCTTCTTCTAGTTTTGATGGGGGGTCGATATCAACAGAAAAGATGAAGAATGATGGCGATGGCGACTGTTTGTGGTGGCTGTGAAGGTGGTTCGATTTTTTCTGCTGGAATTGTTTTTTAAATTGATGGAGTTAATGGATGATGGAGGAAGGATTTGTGTATGGAGGGTGATTGATGGTCAGAAAAGCTCTACTTGCACAGAGAAAGCTCTAATACCACTTGGCACAGTGCGAAAAGCGATACCAGATGTCATTCTATTGTATATTCTTGAAATTCAAGAAAGAATAGCTCTCAAAGAGAGAAAATATCGAGTTAACCACAAAGATAAACTCAAAAGAAGTAATAAAAAATATTATTAATGAAAAACTTGAAAGTCTTACCATAAACTATGAATAATGTGCATATATATTATAGTAGCTATGAGTGTTGTTTTTCTAAACTTACTTGAAGTTGTGAAACTTTAATTTATCTAACACAAATTTTAGCACATTAAGCATGGAAGCTGTAATGAAGCTAACAACATTTTTTTTGTGGGCTTTTTTTTTTCTTTAATTCAATACTTTTTTTATTGTACAAAAATCTTTGTTAATAAGAAATTAAAGACACGCCTGATAAGGAGAGACTACATATTAAGTCTTACCTTTCAAAATATTTGTTGTAAACATATTTTTGTTATTTAGATAACACATTTATCCTTCAAATTTATGATGAACTCGGACAAAAAGTTGATGATAGTTGAGAAAGTGATATAATTAATTAATATAAAAATTATTATATAGGTATTAAGAATAATTTTATAAATAAATTAAAGGAATAATTTTGATTTACCCCAAATAAATTAAGGGTAAAAGCTCATTTCATCCCTATATTTTAAGGTTAGTATCTATTTAGGCCCTGTATTTTTAAAAATGTCTCAAAACATCCATATCTTTAAATTATTTACATACATGCTATTACTTTTTATTTCTTTTGACTTGTTTTTATAATATTACCCTCTTACAATAATATTTTTTATGAAATTAATAAAAAAAATTAAATTATCAATTTAACCTCAAAAATAAAATGAAAACAAAAATAATATATATAAATTTTTGTGAAAGCTTACATGTGTCCAAAAAAATTTTATCGTAAAACTAATTAAATTACCTTTTTTTGGACATTAGTAAAAAAAATTAATATATTAACTCCTCAGCAGTGTGTTCCAAAAAAAGTAACATATTAATTTTGTTTCTATTTTATTTTTTGGGATTAAATTGATAATTAATTTTTTTCTTTTTACTAATGTCCAAAAAAAATATTGTAAGAAGGTAATATTATAAAACTAAAATCAAAAGCAACAAAAAGTAAGAGAAAAGTATTAATAATTTAACGTTGGGGATGTTTTGAGGTATTTTTAAAAATATAAAAATAAAACGGGTACTAATCTCAAAATATAAGGACTAAACAAAATTTTACTCATAAATTAACTACTTTCAAAATGCCTCAAACTATTATAAGTCTCAACTTATTCGAAAAGCTATCGTCTCTCAATCAAATTTTTACAGCTAAAAGGACAAACTGGTATTTGTACATTCTCAAAGTAGCCAATTAACAAAAGAAAGTCAAACTTCTATATAGGTTAATTTTTATCGGACCCAAATCTTTAAGAAAATAATAGTACAACCCAATTGCTTTAAAAATATTTATCTTGCACCTATATCTTTATTTTTTTTAAACTGATTAATTTTAGTATAATAATTTTTACATTAAAAAAATAATATTTAGATGAACAAGTCAAATTTGTCCATTAACATAACATATTTTCCCTTTGTCGTGTGACTCGTGTCAAGGAATCCACTAACCCTAGTCAAATTTGTCCATTAACATATTTTCCCTTTGTCGTGTCGATGCTGCTGTTAAAGAAAAATTAAACCGTTTGATTTCAATTCAAAGAAAATTTCAATTCAAAGAAAATTTCAATTCAAAGAAAATACCTTTTGGTTTGATTCTCACGTACAGATGCAATGAAAGAAAACAAAATAGATCATTTGATTTCAAGCTTAATTGTTTTGAGCATGGAGCTCAAAAGTATGAACTTGAATTAACTAGTCTGTGATATTGTAAAAGAAAATCATTTGGATAAATGAATTTTGGAGAAGAGTTTGTCTTTCTTGAAAAATGGCGATAGTCATAAGTCAATTACCATTGATGATTTGAAAGAAAAACAAAATATCATTGTGCATATACGAAAAAATTGTTGGAGAAAATACAGTTTTTTTTTTAAAAAAAATAAAATTTTTTAGGATCGATCTCATAAAATATATATGAATTTGTAATCTAGAAATCGTTCCTTAAAAATCCAATTTGGATTTTTCCGCTGAAGTGATTTAAGCTCCTAGATCATGAGCCGTTACCACCACATTCGTTAGATCACGATCCGTCGCCAAACGATTTTCCAGGTTATGACTCAGGTTTGATCTGTGACGGCGTGTGGTAGCGCCTTTATCACTTAAAAAAGCAATGGCGAGAAAATTTTTCTCAAAATTAGAGAAAAATTTTTCTCCTGATTGTATGAAGTGGCTACTGATTCTTTTGGGAGAAAATAAAGCATTTTATATTATATCTTTAGTGAAAGCGCAGAACAAAATAAAAGTCGTATTCTTTTCATAAGGGAATAGCATAAAATAACGTAAAGGCTATCTGAAAGTATATTAATGGAGCCTCCCACTAAATAATATAATTATGTTTTTGACCCAAATTGCTAGTTATCTTGCTTATTAATCCAGTAGTGGTGCAGTCAATTAAATGAGCTAACCCGGGGATCATTTGGGAACATACAATAGTAGCTACAATAATTAAACTTGTAATTAAACAAGCTTTATTATTTAATTCCAAATCTACTCCACTATAAGATTGGAACTGATCTCCATAATTGTATGTTCGAATAATAATTCGTCCTAAGCTACATTGATTTCTTTACTGCTCAATCCTTTGTACCACATCGTTAATTAAATCGATATCTCAACTGTCCAATCGATTTAATTACATCTTATTCCTTGATACTTACTGGTTTTCTATAATGATCATTTTCAACATACTAAATATGTTGATACACTCTGGAGAATTATGATCAAATCAAAAACCCATCAAGAGATGTGTCGTACAAATTCTATATTGTTAATCTATAACTCCAATACTCATAATTACTCTCACCAAGATACCGGGTAATCTTGACTACAAGGGTGTGTCGTGCCCATTGGTAACACAAATGGAATAACAATTACAATCATGAAATCATAATTAACTCAAGATTAAGATTGCAGTAAAATCAATGCCTATGAGATTTAATAATTCTGACAGTTATTTCAAGGTTAATTAAATCTCATATGTGATCCAGTTCAATGTAGTCAAACTACATCAGCAAATTCATACATGATTAAGACAAATCATTCAATGAATTTACTACAGTCTAAACCTAAATAAAGTGTCCAACTTTATTTATCAACTGCGAACTTAATTTATTTAATCATAAGATAACTTGTATTTATGTCTTCTGTGAATCCACATGGTGATCACATAAATACATATAATATGATTAAACGGACCTTATTCAATATATTTATGCAATTAAAAATATCTTAAATATTTTATTAATCAGAAAATAAATTAATATGCTTTAAAAGAGCATATTATTCCAACAAAAATATATAAAAAATAAATAAAAACTAACTAACTGAAATGATATTCTAGAAATCTATTTGTATCTTGAGATAGAAAGCCACGAATCTTTTGAGGAGGCTCTTTCCTCCAAGTAAAACCCGAGTAAACCAACCCTATATTGTGAGACAATCTGCAAGATTGTTATTATCTAGTGTGAGTACAACAAAAAATCATACTAACAAGTAAATGTTTGTATGATTTTAAAGTCAAATTTGAATTTAAATTTAATGTACTTAATTAATTCAATGGTGGCAAATTTATAATTTGAATTTTTTTCCTTGATGTTTTGGACTGAGCGTTTGTCCGAAATTAGTATCTTTTTCCGATCGTCAAATTTATAATTTGAATAGGTTGCAATGGCGGAGCCACTGCTGCACGACAGTTTTGAATTAGGATTTTGTTCATGAGTTGACGTGGACAGGTACAATTTCTCGGTTAGTCATGGACTTGAATAATTTTGTGAATGATACAGTGCAATGTAGTCTGATATCACTCTCAAAAGACCCATCATATGAACCTGCATTCATATTTCTGCTTTAAAAACCCATCACATGAACTTCAAACTATCATCCATATATACCACTCACATTACATCACTCTTATCATCAAACTCTCCAAACATGCTTACTTCCATTTCCATTACCTGCCTTGCCACGTTCATATTCATCTTCAGCTTGTTGCTTCATTCTCAAAGCTTTTCTGCCCATACAAACGAGACAGATCGCCTTGCGCTGCTTGCAATAAAGTCGCAGCTTCATGATCCATTAGGAGTTACAAGTTCATGGAATAATTCTATGAACTTGTGCCAATGGGCAGGCGTGACGTGCGGTCATCGGCATCATAGGGTAACTGAGTTAGATCTGAGACACCAAAACATAGGTGGTTCCTTATCTCCATATGTTGGGAATCTCAGCTTCCTCAGGTATATCAACCTCGCAACCAACAACTTTCATGGTGAAATTCCGAACGAAATTGGTTTCCTATTCAGGATTGAAACTCTAGTACTAGCTAACAATTCATTTTCAGGTAAAATACCAGCCAATCTGTCCAGTTGCTCTAACCTCTTGTCCTTTGTTGCCTATAGAAACAACCTTGTGGGAGAAATTCCAGAAGATATTGGCTACGGCTGGTTGAAGCTTGAGAAACTTTCCCTTGCTGCCAATCATCTAACAGGAATGCTCCCAGCTTCCATTGGGAATCTTTCAATGATTTATCTCCACGTAGGAGAAAATCAATTCTCTGGCATAGTTCCTTCTTCAATTTATAACATGTCTTCACTTGAAAATATTCTCCTCGACGTAAATAGATTCACTGGAAATTTACCACTAGACATAGGTGTAACTCTTCCACACCTTCGAGTATTTGCAATTGGGGATAACTATTTTTCAGGTTCTATACCAGAGTCATTCTCCAATGCTTCGAATATTGAGATACTTGACCTTCCCATAAATTATTTTACGGGAAAAGTGTCGATTAATTTTGGTAGACTTAAAAATTTCTGGTCTCTATCTTTGGGAAGAAATAATCTGGGAAGCGGAGGAGCGAATGATCTTGATTTTGTAACCATTCTAACCAACTGCAGCAAATTGAAAGTTCTTGCTTTGGAGGGAAATAGGTTTGGAGGAATTCTGCCACATTCTATAGCCAACCTTTCCACAACAATGACCGACATCTTCATGGGAATTAATCAAATATCTGGAACCATACCTTCTGGGATAGGAAACCTTGTCAATCTTAATTTACTTGGTATAGAGTTTAACCAACTAACTGGTACTATACCTCATGAAATTGGTCAGCTTAGAAACTTACAGTCAATAGGCCTAAGATCAAACGTTTTACAAGGTAACATTCCCTCATCTCTAGGAAATTTAACACTTCTGACTGATCTTGTATTGAGTTCTAATCACTTGCAAGGCAACATACCCCCATCTCTAGGAAATTGCAAGAATTTGGTATCCTTGAACCTCTCTGACAATAAGCTTATTGGCGCTTTGCCCCAGCAAATTCTCACCATAACAACTCTTTCACGTTTCCTAGATCTGGGTAATAACCATCTCAACGGCTCTCTTCCTCTAGAAGTGGGCAACTTAAAGAATCTCGTTGCATTGTATATATCTGGTAATCAGTTCTCTGGTGAGATTCCTGTTACTCTAAGTGGTTGTACAGGCTTAGAAATTTTTCATGTGCAAGGCAATTCATTTAGGGGAAGTATCCCTCTTTCTTTGAGATCCTTGAAAAGCATTAAAGAGTTAGATCTTTCATGCAACAATTTGTCTGGTCAGATTCCAGAATTTCTTGAAAATTTATCTTTCTTGGAAAACTTGAATCTTTCATACAATCATTTTGATGGTGAAGTACCAACAAAAGGAGTTTTCAGTAATAAAACAAGAGTGCAACTTGTTGGGAATGAGAAGCTTTGTGGAGGTTTAAATGAATTACATTTGCCATCCTGTCCCTCTAAAAGATCGAGAAAATCAACTATCCTTCTTCTCATCAAAGTGGGGATTCCGATGATAGTATCGTGCTTGATCTTGTCAACATGCTTTATTATTGTTTGTGCTCGAAGAAGGAGATCAAAACAAGAATCTTCTATTTCGGTGCCGATGGAACAATATTTTCCAATGGTTTCTTATTCAGAGTTGAGTGAGGCAACTAATGAATTTTCACCATCAAACATGATTGGTCAAGGAAGTTTTGGCTTTGTGTATAAAGGGATTTTGGGTGAAAATGGAACATTTGTTGCAGTGAAGATCCTTAATCTTATGCAAAAAGGGGCCTTCAAGAGTTTTGTAGCTGAATGTAAAGTGTTAAGAAAAACCCGCCATCGAAATCTCATCAAAATCATCACTGTTTGCTGTAGCACAGATTTCAAAGGGGTTGATTTCAAAGCTCTTGTTTATGAATACATGCAAAATGGAAGTTTAGAGGAGTGGCTACACCAAAGTAACGGTCAACCCGAAGTGTGCAATTTCAGTCTTGTTCAAAGACTTAACATAGCCATTGATGTGGCCTCCGCAATCGAGTATCTTCACCACCATTGTCAACCCCCAATTGTTCATGGAGATCTAAAACCAAGCAACGTTCTGCTTGATCATGACATGGTTGCCCATGTGGGTGACTTTGGGCTTGCAAGATTTCTATTCGCTCGCCCATTTGATACTTCGATGGAAACTCCATCAAGCTCAATTGGGATAAAAGGAACTATTGGCTACGTTCCTCCAGGCAAGTCTTTTTTAGGACTGATATTCAATGATTTATCTTTGTAAATGTTTTATTCATTTAATAGATGTCAATATTGATCATATAGCATAACTAAGATGTTGAATCATCTGCCATGTTTAGAGTATGGCATGGGCAGCGAAGCATCCATGACCGGAGATGTATACAGCTTTGGAGTTATGTTGCTTGAGATATTTACAAGAAGGCGACCAACGAATTGCATGTTCCAGGGCGGCTTGACTCTCCATGGGTTTTGCAAGATGGCTTTGCCCGAAAAAGTGATGGAGACTGTTGATCCTTCACTGTTGTTAGCTTGGAGCGATGGACGCAGAAGAGTTGAAGTCGAGGAGTGCTTCGTTACTGTCATTAGAATTGGCGTTGCATGCTCAATGGAATCTCCAATTGAGCGAATGAAGATGAGAGATGTTTTGGCAAAGTTATGTGCTGCGAGGCAGACTCTTGTTGGCAGGTTGGTTTGATGTAAAATAATGATTTTTTTCCATGTGTTTACTAAAAGTTCTGTTACAGTTGCTCTTTGCGAGCTGCTGGATATACCCGGTATCATGCTTTTGAGCATATGAAACAAAATGAAACATACCAAGAATTACCATGGAGATTTATCAATGACTTGTTTCGATTACAATTACATAACATTAGAACAAAGGTTTCGATTGCAATTACATGACATTAGAAAAAAGAAGAAAGAGCATAACATAAAGCCAACAAAATAAAGCTTCTTCAAAGGCAAATATTGTAGCGCAGCAGTTTGAGCTCCCGCAACGCATGTAGGGGTTTATTTCCTTCCTTAATTATTAAGTGAAGGCAGTCTTCTCCATTTCGAAATATTAGTGGAGTAGATATCCCTCGAATATTAGAGAGGGTAAAATCTAGGCGTGCTATATAAAAATTAATGTAAACTAGTCCCAGTAATTGTCTTATTGTAAATATCAGTTGTAAATCTCATATAATATAAGTTGTAATCTGAGCATTAGTCTCGTATAATTCAAAACAAAAAAATAAACAGAATGATAAATAAAAAATTTAAATTAATAAATAAAAGCGTAATTATGGCACTTTCCCAGTTAGGATATTTTAAGATGTGTTAGTATTTTTATTTTTTTTTGTAAGACTTAAATCTTTTTATTTTGTTTAGATATTATAAGACCCTTTTTTTTTTTTACAAAAAAAGATATCGTAAGACTACAACTTATGTTAAGCTAGTTCTTGGAAAAAATTAAACAACTAAAAATAAATTGTCTTAATTTGATAATTTTTTTATTAAATATCCAATGAAGCTTAGCTAGATCCCAAAATATAATATATAGGAAGAAATCCTTGTGGGTCCCCAAATAATTTATCAATTTTTCTCCTAAACTTTAAGAAAAATTACAAAAGGCAGCGGTTTGAAAAAAAAAAAAACAAATGAAAATTTTAACCCGCTACCTCTCGAAATTCAAATTTAGATAGTCAGTTAAATAAAATTATTTGAAAACTACTCCACTATATCTTTAGAGATTTGTTTTAAACTTAATTAGTCAATAATTAATAAGTAGCACAAAATAAATTAGAGCCCTAAAAAATAATCTTTGTGAAACTATGATATGGTGATGACGATAAATGCTTATACATTTGGA
The DNA here is from genome assembly GCA_030449925.1 of Citropsis articulata. NCBI lineage: Eukaryota > Viridiplantae > Streptophyta > Magnoliopsida > Sapindales > Rutaceae > Citropsis > Citropsis articulata. Next base: position 3,402,689 of record JASUUH010000096.1, on the reverse strand, counting down.
AAAAGTATGGATATTTGAAATCATAAAATGTTGAGTAGTTTAATACAACAAGAGTAAATGATAATGATTTGCACCTGAAGTTGATGATAATTGCAATTATGGTCGCAGATTATAGCGAAAACTGCCACCACTCTCTCGTTTTTGCATCTCTATTGCAAACAATCTAATCCCACCAGATAGATGATAATGAATTGCAACTACATAATGAACATTCAATTATACCTGCAATTGCTATTAATTGTAATTGTGGTCGCAAATTACACCGATTATTGCTGCCTCTCTCTGGCTTTTGCATCTATATTATAAACACACTCATCAAATTAGGGTTTGTAAATTGTAATGTTTATATACTCAAGTAAGTGTATCAACTTGTGAAACTTGTCAAAGAGTTGTGAGTGTTAATTTTTTAGCTTCACTATTATATCAAATAATTTAATAAATATATTTAGCAAATTGAGATATGACTTACTAGCCATGTAAAGAAAACCAATTCACATTATTTATATATTATATATTAAACAACCTTGAGAGCATGTTTGGAATTGTGTTAGTTTGCCAAAAAAAAAAGTGAATAATTATTTGGCATTCTTACGGCCAAAAGGTGTTAGCAGACACACTTCAAATATAATTATAAAAAAATCTAGTTCTCAAATAACAATGATTTTTTTATTGAATTTTAAAAGCAAGTTAGGGTAACTTTTCTACAAGTTGATTATTTAAAAATTAGATTTTGTAAGGTACAATACCAAAATTGCTCGCATGAAAATATGAATTTCCAAAGATACCCTTGTTGGTTTTCCACAAACAAAGTATTCATAATTTTAATTTTTTAAATTAAAATTTCTAAAATTTTACTCAAAATTATGCCTATGATTTGTTGACAATATTCTTTAGCAAAAGAAATAAAGCGAAACATCCCAAGAATTACCAAGCAAACATATCTAACTAGGCATTCACCACCTTCTTTGCCCAGCACAAAAACAGCTGAAAATGAGAATTTGCAAATTAGTGAAACTACTTTATGATTACAAATTTCAATTACGTAAAATGATAAACACATACAAAGCAAATGTAAATTTAAAGCATTTTTAAAAGTTTCCCCCCCCCCCCCCCCCAAAAAAAAAAATGGGTATGTAGAATTTAATGGAAAGTTTGGTTCTTTTGTTGGTTTTGCATTTTGTATTTTATATTGTGTAGATGACAATTTCTAAATTGATGGCAATCCGTAGAGTTAGTTAATTTTTGTCAATTTAGAAAGCAAACTACTTACATTGATTTAACAATAAGCAACTTAACTCGAATGCAAATTTTGTCTAGTTTGTTTACTGAAGAAAGTTTAATCTTCCCAACAGATACAAAAGTGGCAAAAATAATTAAGCGATTAAACTACACTTTTGACTTAAGTGGGACTACTGGAACTTCCAAATACCTCTTAGAACTCCTTTAATTATTTTATAATTTTAAAATTTATTAAAATTATATAATAAGACAATTTCTAATTGAATTCTCACTAAAAATCATTTTTTTTTTCAAAAATCCAACATTTTAAAAATTAAAAAATTTATTTTTTAATTGAAGAAAACCATCGGTTATGTAGTGGAGAGATGAAAATTAGTGAGTGCGACCCTACTCGAGGTATGATTTTTAATTTTTTATTGGCAGTTGAGTTGACACTCGGGGTTAATATTCCTTCTTACACTGCATTATCAATGAGGATCCCCTATGTTACTGTTACGCTGCTATGAATGTTAAGTTACCTTAAAATATATATATCCCCTATATATATATATATATTTTTTTTATATTTTAGTAACATTCTCACTCTTAAAAAATAAAAATATCTTTATTAGAGAATAACTACATATTCAATACATTAAAAATTATATTTGAGGATGTTTTTATTAAAAAATTATTCTCTATATGTATATATATATATAGACGAGAGATTGCCACGTTTGGTCTTCATTTTTAAGGACGGGGGTTTAAACTCGGTGTGCTTTAACAAATAGCAAACATGCATCATGATGGACTTGATTTAAGAAGGAAATTTTAACAAGATCTCCGACGGGAAAAATGCAAGCATTCGAAACTCCAAGCATGTCCGTGGAAGTCATTGCAATGGGCAAAATGATGTCACAAATGCGCATTAAAATTTACATAAATTCCAATATGTGCATGATTTTGAAGATGAACGAGCAGTGGCCTCGCGATTTTGCTAATTTGGTCATCAAGTTATCTTTTGAATGGGCAAATGGCAATGACCTACACTTACTTCATCTTTTTGTTTTTGTCATTTTGCTTTGCGGATAAGGACTTTCATACAGATGCGCACTGTTCTAAAAGTTGTGGACAACTCCGGGGCAAAAACAGTGATGTGCATACAACCTCTAAAAGGGAGGAAAGTGGCGAGATTAGGGGACACAATTGTTGCATCGGTAAAGGAAGCTATGCCTACTGGTAAAGTGAAGAAAGGACAAGTTGTGCATGCCGTGGTTGTTCGTGCTGCCTTGCAGTGTGGGCGCACCGATGGGAGTGAGGTGAGATTTGATGACAATGCTGTAGTACTTGTTAACAAGGCAGGCGAGCCAACTGGAACCAGAGTGTTGTGAAAATTTTAATATACTCGCAAGCGCACGAATCTAGATCTAGAATAGTGGTAACGAGGTCGATCCCACAGGGATTGTTATAAATTGAAAAGTCTAATTTAAATCTCAAATTAATATTAATCCTAACCTAGTTGAGCAAATTGAATTTTGAAAGAAGTTAAACTAATTAAAATAAGAAAACAATTAAAGCAAATGAGGATTCAATTAGACAAAGATTACCAAGTTTTTCAGACTCCACCACTATTCAACTAGTAACTATCTAATTATTAATTAATTCCCAATTTTAGAGTGACAACTCGAAATCAATCTATGTCATCTCATGGATATGACAATTAAGCCCAAATAAAATTAATCTTGTGTAGGTTCTTTTTCCTAATAATATGACATCTAAGAATCCCATGTAAACATATTGAATAACAAAGAGTCAAAGTTTATAAGACTGTAAACAATTTAATGAAAGACACGTAATCAAAGATAATCATGTATAAAATTTATAGATCCAAGCATAGATTTAATTGAATATTAATCCTAACAACCAACAATGCATGAATTGGTGAAAAGATTTAATAACATCCAATTAATCATGGAAACAAGAACCATAAATACATTAAAGCACACATGTAGGAATTAATTAATAAAAAGACAATTATTTCATTGAATAGGTTTCATCCTTAACCTCAGATAAGAAATTTAGACATACTTGAATTGAGAGCAACAACAAAATAAAATCAGCCATGGAAAAGTTGCAGAGTAGCTTCTCCTCCGGGTTGCGTCTGCTTTCTCCCCACTTTTCTCCCTTGGCCGCCCCTCTCTAAAAAGCCGAAAGCTTGATTTTTATAGTCTTCAAATGGGCCCCCACGTTCTTAAATCCTAAAGCCAAAAGGCTTATCCTTTCTAATTTGTTTCCACTTTAACGTTTGAAAGCAAGCCACTTATTTGACTTAAAGCACAAGGCAATTAATGATTGCTTCTTTTAATGCTCAGCCCATGCATTCCAAATTGCCAAATCTTTCCTTTCCAAAGGCATGCCCACCGTTCATTCTTTGAGAGTTTGACTTCCAATTTTGGTCTTCTAATTTAATCTTTATTCCTTCTCAATTTGAACTTCTTTATGTCCTTTTTATCCATAATCTTCAATTAATTCCCTATTCAACAAAACAATTCAATTAATTAAAATAAAAAATAAAAATAACTAGTAATTAAATAATTAAGGGTAAAATATGTATATAAATTACGCCCATCAAATACCCCCAAACTTAGATTTTGCTAGTCCTCGAGCAAAACTAAAATTAAAAACAAAAATAAAAATAACAATGAAATAAAAAATAAATTCTAACTAAACCACTTTCGCAGGTAATCGCGATTGCATTTAGCGTATGCAACAAGCCTTTAAACCCCTAGGCGGCCCTAGTGGACGAGTTATAGTCTCGTGAGGGCTTCAGTGATGATACCCACAAACATCTCTTTTTTTTTGTTTTTAGAATAACAATAAAAGGAATCAAAATCTTTAAATAACACATGAAAATAGCCTCAAAGATTGCATAAATTATATAGCTCAAATAAAATTTCAAATATTAGCAAAGTTTTAACTTTAATTCGATAGTCAATCCCATCTCTCTCTTGATCCTCAGTGTGTGAAATCAATTCAATCAAATCCATTCCCAAAATCCTAAACATCAACAGCCTTCGCCTCAAACAAAGAAAAGAGCAGGTCAAACTAATCTTATCATCTTGATCTCCAATTTTTTTTTCGTTTCCACAGGCTTTTATGTGCATTTTCTTTTGATTTTTTTTTTTAGCACATGCACTTGATTGATTTTTTTTTTTTTTTTTTTAACCAAAGTCAGGAGCTTTCACTCTACCCCTTAAGGTAGCCTTCTTCTCATGGTAGATTATCCTCTACATACTGGTGGTACATAGGCCCAAATTACTCAAGGATAGCTTCACTCTTAAGGGTTATAGGTAGCTATTTCTGACTATGGCGCCTGTGTATACATTTTTTTTTTTTGTGGAGGTAAGAATCAAGACAAACAGTCATTTACTCTATCTAAAATTCTCAACTCAGGCTGCGTCAATCTTAGATTTCAAGTCAAAATCATGAAAGAACTAATATTAGTGTTCAAAGAATCTCAATCAAGAGGAACTAACACAAGAATCAAGTAAAAACTAAGACAATATTCAACCCTTCACAAGAACCATATGCATTGTCAATCAAGTTCTCATCATTGGCTTTTCACATAAAAACAAACCAAAAACACAATTTATTTTTTTAATTTTTGAATTTTTTTTGAATTTTTTTTTAATAACAAACAAAGCACACACAATTCCCCACCCCCAAACTTATTCGGAACATTGTCCTCAATGTTTCATAAATAAAAGATATGCATGCAAAAAGATGAAAAAAAAATAAATAAATAAATAACAATCATAAATAATAACAGAAAAAAATTGGAGAGAACACACCAGAATGGGCTGGGGAAGCTCAAAAGAAAATAACAACTAAAAAGAACACATTAGAAGAAATATAAATAATAAATAAAAACAAAATAGAAAAAAAAAATATCCTACTAAACTAATTAATTAATGTAAACAACAAATCAACCAGGATCAATAAGAATTTGGTGAAAATCAAAGCAATTATGCGAAAAATACCAGAAAATATAATTGAATAAGCACTGGAGCATTTTATCTATAAAAGGACGATGGTAATGAAACTCCTCGATATCGCACTGCTTTGATCTCTTCTGTTCCAAGCTTACCTGAGAGTTATCTGAAGTAGTATAAAAATCTAACAATTTAAGCACTTTAGATCTTACCACCTTTTTCATGTTAGAATGTGATTTATGTTGCAGTTCTTTAGAAAGTTGCTCCATCTTGAATGGTTCAATTTTCTCTTCAGGAGGAAGTGGCTCAATCTTTTCTTTCCACTTAATTGGATCTATGATAAGAGTCGAATCAAGTAAAGCATTAACTTCTTCAATACCACTGTCAACATCAACAGAGAAATCAGAGTTAATTGTGCATGGTATTAATGGATTGTCACAGTGGTTAGAAATAAATAAGTCATCCATTGATGCTTCTATCATATCTACTTCAACGACTTCATCATCTTCTTGTGCCTGTTTGGGAACATTAAAAATGTTTAATTCCATGGTCATGTTACCAAAAGACAATTGCATGTTTCCAGTCCTGCAACTAATATGAGCATCAGCTGTAGCTAAGAAAGGACGTCCTAGAATAACTGGTACGTGTTTCTTAAGATCCTGTACAGGCTGAGTATCAATAACAATAAAATCAACAGGATAATAAAATTTGTCAATCTGTATCAACACATCCTCTATAATACCACGAGGTATTTTCATTGACCTATCTGCAAGTTGTAAAATAATGGAAGTTGACTTTAATTCACCTAGTCCAAGTTGCATGTAAACAGAATAAGGCAAGAGATTAACACTAGCACCCAAATCCAATAATGCTTTATCAAACGATTGGTTTCCTATAACACATGAGATAGTAGGAGAACCAGGATCTTTAAATTTTGGTGGTATTTTACATTGAAGTAAATTGCTAGTTTGTTCAGTTAGAAATGCCTTTTTGGTGACATGCAGATTTCTCTTTTTAGTGCATAAATCTTTCAAAAACTTGGCATATGAAGGAACTTGCTTAATAGCATCAAGTAAAGGGATGTTTATACTTACCTGCTTGAAGATTTCCATAATCTCACCTGTTGAAGTCCCTTTCTTTACCTTTGCTAACCTTTGAGGAAAAGGAGCCTTGGGAATGTAAGCTGGTGGGCCATTTTCTTCTTGATCATTTGGTGATGAATCTTGCGATGGAACTGGATCTGAAGAAGTAGGCTCAGATGTCTTTCTTGTTTGAACCTCCACCTTGTTGTCAAATAATTTTCCTCTTCTCAAAGTCATAATAGACTTTGCTTCTTCATGCTGATGGCGTGAACTCGATCCAACTTCGTGCACTCCTTTAGGATTAGGAACTGGTTGACTAGGGAATTTTCCTTTCTCTCTCTCAGCTACAGTAGTTGCTAATTGACCCAATTGATGTTCAAGCTTTAGAATAGCTTGAGTATTCGAAAGGCTTGTTGGGTCGATCGAATGAAACTTTGAAGTGTATCCTCTAAAGAAGGTTTTCTTTGTTGGGTGCAACAAATTGAGAGATAATCATTGGGTAGAGGATATGTTGGGTTAGGAGGACAAATTGTTGATTGGGCGTGCAAATTGTTGTCCTCCTTGGTTTGAAACATGTTGATTTTGTTTCCAAGAAAATTAGGGTGATTCCTCCAATTAGGATTATATGTGGATGAATATGGACTGTTGGAGGTTTTCTCATACGACCGTAGGCATGTACCGCCGTAATAAGCCTCTTGATACCGGTAATGATGGACAATTCTGCTATGAGACAAGTTAGAACAAAGAGCACAAACCTCATTAGCTACACTTAGGATGATGAGTCATTGATTGGTTCTATAGCTAAGGCATCTACTTTCCCAGAAAGTGTAGCTAGAGTGGCTTTCACATCAAAATCATCCTTAACTTCATATAGACCTTTCCTAGAAACTTCATGCGATGACTTCTCTCGATTTGAAAAATCCCAATCGTTGAGAATTCTCGAAAGTGAATTAAAGAAATCCCATGCAGCCCCTTCCATGTAAGTTCAAAATCTCCCACCATTCATGACTCTACCATATGACGATTTGACATGGTTAAACCATTATAAAAGCAATCAGATAAGTCTCCATTTCTCAAAACCATGGTGGGGACACTTAAGAAGTAAGTCATTGAATCTTTCCCAACACTCATAAAATTGCTCACCCTCTCTTTGATAAAAATCACTTATCTCTCTCCTAAGGGCATTTGTTTTGGACATAGGGAAAAACTTGGTGAGGAACTTATTACTCAATTCGTCCCATGTAGTGATAGACCCAGCAGGAAGTGAATTCAACCAGGCTTTTGCTTTGTCTTTTAATGAGAAAGGGAACATACGAAGCCTAATTGACTCATCATTAAAATTTTGAAAACGAAATGTAGAGCATATGTCAAGAAATTCCTTAACATGCAAATATGGATCCTCTCTCTCTAACCCATGGAAAGATGGTAAAAGTTGAATGACAGAGGGCTTAAGCTCAAAGTGTGTTGCTGTAGTTTGTGGCAACACAATGCAATATGGTTGGTTGGCTGCAAGTGGTGAAAAATATTCTCTAAGGGTTTTCTCTCCTTGCCCTGGTGGAAGTATTGGCAATATTCTATTTGGGTCATCCATGACTTGAGAAGAACTAGCTTGACTATCAATTTTCGAATCTCTTTTGACCAAACGATTTGTTGAATCACGCTCCCAAACACTCATAAACTAACTAGACAAGGGAAGAAAGAAAAAATAAAATATATAATAAAATAAAATAAACCAACAATAAAGAATAAGCGAAATTTAAAAATAAAGAAATTAAACAACCAAACAATGAATTTAAAGAAAATTTTTTTTTTTTTTTTTTAAAATAAAAAAAAATATAAAATAAAGACAACCTAAATTATAACTAGTGGAAGAATCAAATTAACCTAGATTAAAGCTGACTTTCTAGCACAATCCCGCAACTTGTTGTGAAAATTTTAATATACTCATGGCGCGAATCTAGATCTAGAATAGTGGTAGCAGGTCGATCCATGGATTGTTATAAATTGAAAAGTCTAATTTAAATCTCAAATTAATATTAATCCTAACCTAGTTGAGCAAATTGAATTTTGAAAGAAGTTAAACTAATTAAAATAAGAAAACAATTAAAGCAAATGAGGATTCAATTAGACAAAGATTACCAAGTTTTTCAGACTCCACCACTATTCAACTAGTAACTATCTAATTATTAATTAATTCCCAATTTTAGAGTGACAACTCGAAATCAATCTATGTCATCTCATGGATATGACAATTAAGCCCAAATAAAATTAATCTTGTGTAGGTTCTTTTCGCAATAATATGACATCTAAGAATCCCATGTAAACATATTGAATAACAAAGAGTCAAAGTTTTCATAAGCACTCATGTAAGCAATTTAATGACACAGAATCAAAGATAATCATGTATAAAATTTATAGATCCAAGCATAGATTTAATTGAATATTAATCCTAACAACCAACAATGCATGACAGAATTGGTGAAAAGATTTAACAACATCCAATTAATCATGGGAAAAAAGAACCATAAACATTAAAGCACACATGTAGGGAATTAATTCAATAAAAAGACAATTATTTCATTGAATAGGGTTTCATCCTTAACCTCAGTATAAGAAATTTAGCTAGACATACTTGAATTGAGAGCAACAAATAAAATAAAATCAGCCATGGAAAAGTTGCAGAGCTGCTGCAGTTTCCTCCTCTGGCGGGTTGCGTCTGCTTTCTCCCCACTTTTCTCCCTTGGCCGCCCCTCTCTAAAAAGCCGAAAGCTTGATTTTTATAGTCTTCAAATGGGCCCCCACGTTCTTAAATCCTAAAGCCAAAAGGCTTATCCTTTCTAATTTGTTTCCACTTTAACGTTTGAAAGCAAGCCACTTATTTGACTTAAAGCACAAGGCAATTAATGATTGCTTCTTTTAATGCTCAGCCCATGCATTCCAAATTGCCAAATCTTTCCTTTCCAAAGGCATGCCCACCGTTCATTCTTTGAGAGTTTGACTTCCAATTTTGGTCTTCTAATTTAATCTTTATTCCTTCTCAATTTGAACTTCTTTATGTCCTTTTTATCCATAATCTTCAATTAATTCCCTATTCAACAAAACAATTCAATTAATTAAAATAAAAAATAAAAATAACTAGTAATTAAATAATTAAGGGTAAAATATGTATATAAATTACGCCCATCACAGAGTATTTGGGCCAGTCCCGCATGAGCTGAGGAGGAAAAAGCATGTCAGTATCCTTACACTGGCAGAGCATTTGGCCTGAGTTACGGATTCTGTGATGGATATTAATGTTTGGTCTCTAAGCCTTTGGTTCCTAGTATTGTGTCGAGGCAGAGAAAACTTTGTGGTCAGGTGGAGAGCTTAAATTTTGACATCATTTGGTGCTAAATGATTGGCTTCCAATGCCAAAGCCATCATTTTCAGTTTTCACTCATGAAAATAAAGCTTCTACTGTAACTTGTGTTTGTATTTTCAAGTTGTATCTCTTGACCTACATGCTTTATACACCATTTGATTCTTCTTCACTTGGTGAACAATTATCTGATTGGATAACAATGCTGTTTTTGATTATCACTGCACAAATTCTTCTGGAAAACGAAGAGCGAGATGATGAGCGGCTTAAAAATTTTTGATGAGCGGCTTCTTCTAGTTTTGATGGGGGTGGATATCAACAGAAAAGATGAAGAATGATGGCGATAGCGACTGTTTGTGGTGGCCGTGAAGGTGGTTCGATATTTTTTTTTGCTAGAATTGTCTTTTAAATTGATGGAGGAAGGATTTGTGTATGAAGGGTGGTTGATAGTCAGAAAAGCTCTACTTGCACAGAGAAAGCTCTAATATCACTCGGCACAGTGCGAAAATCCATACTATATGTCATTCTATTGTATATTCTTGAAACTCAAGAAAGAATAGCTCTTAAAGAGAGAAAATATCGAGTTAACCACAAAAATAAACTCAAAAGGAATAATAAAAAATATTATTAATGAAAACCTTGAAGGTTTTACCATAAACTATGAATAACGTGCATATATATTCTAGTAGTTATGAGTGTTGTTTTTGTGAACTTACTCGAAGTTGTGAAACCTGCATTTATCTAACACAAATTTTAGCACATTACGCATGGAAGCTGTAATGAAACTAACAACTTTTTTGTGTGGGTTTTTTTTTCTTTAATTCAAAACTTTTTTATTGTACAAAAAACTTTATTAATAAGAAATTGAAGACACGCATAATAAGGGGAGACTACATATTGAGTCTTACCTTTCAAAATATTTGTTCTAAACATATTTTTGTTATTTAGATAACACATTTATCCTTCAAATTTATGATGAACTCGGACAAAAGTTAATGATAGTTGAAAAAGTGATATAATTAATTAATATAAAAATTCTTGTATAGGTTTCAATAAGAATAATTTTATAAATAAATTAAAGGATTAATTTTGATTTACCCCAAATAAATTAACTACCATCAAAATGCCCCAAACTATTATAAGCCTTAAGTTATCCCAAAGGCTATTGTCTGTCAATCAAATTTCTACAGCTAAAAGGACAAATAGGTATTTGTACATTCTCAAAGTAGCCTATTAACAAAAGAAAGTCAAACTTCTATATAGGTTAATTTTTATTGGACCCAAATCTTTCAAAAAATAATAGTACAACCCAATTGCTTTAAAAATATTCATCTTGCATCTTTATCTTTATTTTTTTTAAACTGATTAATTTTAGTATAATAATTTTTACATATTATTTAGATGAACCAGTCAAATTGTCCATTAACATATTTTCCCTTTGTCGTGTCAAGGAAATCCACCTACCCGAGTCAAATTTGGCCATTAACATAACATATTTTCCCTTTGTCGTGTGACTCGCGTCAAGGTATCCACTAACCCCAGTCAAATTTGTCCATTAACATATTTTCCCTTTGTTGTGTCGATGCTACTGACAAGGAAAAATTGAACCGTTTGATTTCAATTCAAAAGAAAATATCTTTTGGTTTGATTCTCACATGCAGATGCAATGAAGGAAAACAAAATAGATCATTTGATTTCAAGCTTAATTGTTTTGAGCATGCAACTCAAAAGTATGAACTTGAATTAACTAGTCGGTGAGATTGTAAAAGAAAATCATTTGGATAAATGAATTTTAGAGAAGAGTTCGTCTTTCTTGATAAATGGCGATAGTCATAAGTCAATTACCATTGATGATTTGAAATAAAAACAAAATCTCACTGTGCATATACCAAAAAATATACAAAAAAATAAATAAAAACTAACTAATAGAAATGATATTCTAGAAATCTATTTGTATCTTGAGATAGAAAGCCACGAATCTTTTGAGGAGGCTCTTGCCATCAAGTAAAACCCGAGTATACCAAACCTAAATTGTCAGACAATCTGCAAGATTGTTATTATCCAGTGTGAGTACAACAAAAATTCATACTAACAAGTAAATGTTTTATGATTTTAAAGTAAATTTTGAATTTAAATTTAATGTACTTGATTAATTCAATGGTGGCAAATTTATAATTTATTATTTTTTTTTGGATTGAGCGTTTGTCCGAAATTAGCATCTTTTTCGGATTGTCAAATTTATAATGTGAATAGGTTGCAATGGCGGAGCCACTGCTGCACGACAGTTTTGAATTAGGATTTCGTTCATAAGTTGACGTGGACAGGTACACTTTCTCGGTTAGTCATGGACTTGAACAATTTTGTTAATGACACAATGCAATGTAGTCTGATATCGCTCTCCAAAGACTAAACCAACCTGGAAACCTGCATTCATATTTTCTACTTTAAAAACCCATCACATGAACTTCAAACTATCATCCATACCACTCACATTACATCACTCTTATCATCAAACTCTCCAAACATGCTTACTTCCATTTCCATTACCTGCCTTGCCACGTTCATATTCAGCTTCAGCTTGTTGCTTCATTCTCAAAGCTTTTCTGCCCATACAAACGAGACAGATCGCCTTGCACTGCTTGCAATAAAGTCGCAGCTTCATGATCCATTAGGAGTTACAAGTTCTTGGAATAATTCTATGAACTTGTGCCAATGGACAGGCGTGACGTGCGGTCATCGGCATCAGAGGGTAACTGAGTTAGATCTGAGACACCAAAACATAGGTGGTTCCTTATCTCCATATGTTGGGAATCTCAGCTTCCTCAGGTATATCAACCTCGCAACCAACAACTTTCATGGTGAAATTCCAAACGAAATTGGTTTCCTATTCAGACTTGAAACTCTAGTACTAGCCAACAATTCATTTTCAGGTAAAATACCAACCAATCTGTCCAGTTGCTCTAACCTCTTGTACTTTGTTGCCTATAGAAACAACCTTGTTGGAGAAATTCCAGAAGATATTGGCTATAGCTGGTTGAAGCTTGAGAATCTTTCCCTTGCTGACAATAATCTGACAGGAATGCTTCCAGCTTCCATTGGGAATCTTTCAACTCTTAAAAATATTCACATTCAAGGGAATAGATTAGGCGGAAGACTTCCAAACACCCTAGCCAACTTAAGGAACTTAATTTCTCTCAACGTAGGAGAAAATCAATTCTCCGGCATAGTTCCTTCTTCAATTTATAACATGTCTTCACTTGAAAAGATTCTCCTCGACGTAAATAGATTCACTGGAAATTTACCACCAGACATAGGTGTCACTCTTCCAAACCTTCGAGTATTTGCAATTGGGGATAACCATTTTTCAGGTTCTATCCCAGAGTCATTCTCCAATGCTTCGAATTTTGAGATACTTGACCTTCCCATAAATCATTTTACCGGAAAAGTGTCGATTAATTTTGGCAGACTTAAAAATTTCTGGTCTCTAGCTTTGGGAAGAAATAATTTGGGAAACGGAGTAGCCAATGATCTTGATTTTGTAACCATTCTAGCCAACTGCAGCAAATTAAGAGTTCTTGCTTTCGAGATAAATAGGTTTGGAGGAGTTCTGCCACATTCAATAGCCAACCTCTCCACAACGATGACCGACATCCTCATGGGACATAATCAAATATCTGGAACCATACCCTCTGGGATAAAAAACCTTGTCAATCTAAATTTACTGGCTATAGAGTATAACCAATTAACTGGTAATATACCTCATGAAATTAGTCAGCTTAAAAGCTTACAGCTAATAAACCTTGGAGCAAACTTTTTACAAGGTAATATTCCCTCATCTCTAGGAAATTTAACACTTGCGACCGATCTTGCATTGAGTTCTAATCATTTGCAAGGCAACATACCCCCTTCTCTAGGAAATTGCAAGAATTTGATATCCTTGACCCTCTCTGACAATAAACTCACTGGTGCTTTGCCCCAGCAAATTCTCAGCATAACAACTCTTTCACGTTACCTAGATTTGGGTAATAACCATCTCAACGGCTCTCTTCCTCTAGAAGTGGGCAACTTAAAGAATCTCATTGCATTGTATGTATCTGGTAATCAGTTCTCTGGTGAGATTCCTGTTACTCTAAGTAGTTGTACAGGCTTAGAAATTTTTCATATGCAAGGCAATTCATTTAGGGGAAGTATTCCTCTTTCTTTGAGATCCTTGAAAAGCATTAAAGAGTTAGATCTTTCATGCAACAATTTTTCCGGTCAGATTCCAGAATTTCTTGAAAATTTATCTTTCTTGGAATACTTGAATCTTTCATACAATCATTTTGATGGTGAAGTACCAACAAAAGGAGTTTTCAGTAATAAAACAAGAGTGCAACTTGTTGGGAATGAGAAGCTTTGTGGAGGTTTAAATGAATTACATTTACCATCCTGTCCCTCTAAAAGATCGAGAAAATCTACTATCCTTCTTCTCATTAAAGTGGGGATTCCGATGATAGTATCATGTTTGATCTTATCAACATGCTTTATTATTGTTTATGCTCGAAGAAGGAGATCAAAACAAGAATCTTCTATTTCGGTGCCGATGGAACAATACTTTCCAATGGTTTCTTATTCAGAGTTGAGTGAGGCAACTAATGAATTTTCATCATCAAACATGATTGGTCAAGGAAGTTTTGGCTTTGTGTATAAAGGGATTTTGGGTGAAAATGGAACATTTGTTGCAGTGAAGATCCTTAATCTTGTGCAAAAAGGGGCCTTCAAGAGTTTTGTAGCTGAATGTAAAGTGTTAAGAAATACCCGCCATCGAAATCTCATCAAAATCATCACCGTTTGCTCTAGCACAGATTTCAAAGGGGTTGATTTCAAAGCTCTTGTTTATGAATACATGCAAAATGGAAGTTTAGAGGAGTGGCTACACCAAAGTAACAGTCAACCCGAAGTGTGCAATTTAAGTCTTGTTCAAAGACTTAACATAGCCATCGATGTGGCCTCCGCAATCGAGTATCTTCACCACCATTGTCAACCCCCAATTGTTCATGGAGATCTAAAACCAAGCAACGTTCTGCTTGATCATGACATGGTTGCCCATGTGGGTGACTTTGGGCTTGCAAGATTTCTATTCGCTCGCCCATTTGATACTTCGATGGAAACTCCATCAAGCTCAATTGGGATAAAAGGAACTATTGGCTACGTTCCTCCAGGCAAGTCTTTTTTAGGACTGATATTCAATGATTTATCTTTGTAAATGTTTTATTCATTTAATAGATGTCAAGATTGATCATATAGCATAGCTAAGATGTCGAATCATTTGCCATGTTTAGAGTATGGCATGGGCAGCGAAGCATCCTTGACCGGAGATGTATACAGCTTTGGAGTTATGTTGCTTGAGATGTTTACAAGTAGGCGACCAACGAATTGCATGTTCCAGGGCGGCTTGACTCTCCATGGGTTTTGCAAGATGGCTTTGCCCGAAAAAGTGATGGAGACTGTTGATCCTTCACTGTTGTTAGCTTGGAGCGATGGACGCAGAAGAGTTAAAGTCCAGGAGTGCTTGGTTACTGTCATTAGAATTGGCGTTGCATGCTCAATGGAATCTCCAATTGAGCGAATGGAGATGAGAGATGTTTTGGCAAAGTTATGTGCTGCGAGGCAGACTCTTGTTGGCAGGCTGGTTTGATGTAAAATAATGATTTTTTTCCATATGTTTGCTAAAAGTTCTGTTACAGTTGCTCTTTGCGAGCTGCTGGAAATACCCGGTATCATGCTTTTGAGCATATGAAACAAAATGAAACATACCAAGAATTACCATGGAGATTTATCAATGACTTGTTTCGATTACAATTACATAACATTAGAACAAAGGTTTCGATCACAATTACATGACATTAGAACAAAGAAGAAAGAGCTTAACATAAAGCCAACAAAATAAAGCTTCTTCAAAGGCAAATATTGTAGCATAAAAGATCTTATTCTCCTCTACAACAAAACTAGAAACCTTCGCTGACCGTATCCTTGCCTGATATTGATGCAGAAAGTACCAAAAATTCATCCACGGAGATGCATTCTCCGGACAAATTGGAATGCCTGTCACTATCCTACCATTTAGAGAGAGCTCTAAATAAGATCTCGAAATGAACGGAAGGTGATAGACAAAGTTGCTTCTTCCTCCCCACTGAGTCGGGTCGCACAATTTGAGGTCGTCTTATAGGTAATGAACAAAGATTCATCACCCAAGCCATCCATCTCAATCCATTCCTTCTCCGAAAGATCTATCCAGTAAACATGAGTACGGGGCAAGTACCCGTAATCAACCACCAATAACCTATTTTTTGAAACCCCCATTCTCGAATAATTGACTTGCAATTTCGGGTTGTGATTCAGTTTAAGGAACTTCAAATCACAGGTTCTTAAACCAAACACCCCAATTTGAAAATTACTCGTCAAGGCGAAAATCTTGCCTTGGAAGATAACAATTGTCAAGAATGATCCAGGAGTTTCTCCTAGAAGAATAACGGCGCCGCTAGTTGTCTCCACTTATGCAGTAACACAAGTTGGAATTCCAACGACCGCGAGAGAGCACGACAATGAGGACATAACCAGGACGGGATTCAATTGAAGCAACAATGGCTTGATCATATCTGTACCGTTGGTTAATGGGCTGGGGCACATTTGAGAATTTTATTTGCTGGCCTGTGACAGGATGTAAAAGCAAGATATTCCTGTGATTATCTACAAAGATCAAGAACCCACTTGAAGAACCTAGCCAGTTGTTGCATGGATATGGCAGCTTGGTTTTGTATTTATTTTTAGAAAATATGTCAAATGGAAATGACATGATGATTTTCTTGCCCTTGATATGATATAGCTCACGAGTGGAGGCTGAGATTCCATGAACCGATGTTTGGTGTCTTGGAAACTTTTCGTCCACTCTCTACAAACATGACCAAAGGAGAGAAAATCTCCAATGGTCTGTTTAGTGGAAACAAAATTCAGAAGATCTCTTGGAATATCAGTCCACTGGGGACGGCCATCGGATTTCTTCTTCTTTCTGATGCCTATTTTTGAATTTGTGCCTGACTTGATGGAAGTGTAGATGCTAAATTAATAAACAGAATGATAAGTAAAAAAATTTAAATTAATAGACAAAAGGGTAATCATGGCACTTTCCCCAGTTAGGATATTTTAAGATGTGTTAGTGCTTTTTTTTTTTTGGTAAGACTTAAATCTTTTTATTTTGTTTAGATATTGTAAGACCTTTTTTTTTTTTTAATAAAAGATATGGTAAGACTACAACTTATGTTAAGCTAGTTCTTCGAAAAAATTAAACAATTATAAATAATTTGTCTTAATTTGATTATTTTTTATTAAATATCCAATGAAGTTTAGCTAGATCCCTAAATATAATATATAGGAAGAAATCCTTGTGGGTCCCTAAATAATTTATCAATTTTCTCTCAACTTTAAGAATAATTATAAAAGGCAGCGGTTTGGAAAAAAAAAAACAAATGAAATTTTTAACCCGCTACCTCTCGAAATTCAAATCCGGATAGTCAGTTAAATAAAATTATTTGAAAATTACTCAACTATACCTTTAGAGATTTGTTTTACACTTAATTAGTCAATGATTAATAAGTAGCACAAAATAAATTAGAGCCCTAAAAAATAATCTTTGTGAAATTATGTGACGGAAGTTGTCGAAGCTCCTCAAAACAAATACTGATTCACCTAAATAAATTTGTAGAAGTAGTGAAACCAGGTCGAATCCCAAGAGAACTATGTATTTAATTTCTCAAAGTTTTAAAACAAATTAATTTTCCACCAAAATCAGATTTTGTAAGCCTCTGCCTCTAACCGAATCACCGTTTATTGTAAAACGGTAAGCCGCTTATTTTCTGGGAGCTATCCGGATGACCGGATGTGGAAACCGGAAGACCGGTTAAGGCTTGTGACACTTTTGGATTTATTCGGACAACCGGAAAAGGAATCCGGAAATCCGGTTTCGGCTGGTAACGATTCTGGACGCGATTCGGCTAACCGGTTACTGAGATCCGGAAGCCCGAATGCGAGTTCTCTCTTCTCTGGATCTATTCGGTCAACCGGAAGATGGAAATCCGGAAGACCGGTTGCGGGAACTCTGGATTCTGGAACGTATTCGGCTATCCGGTTTATGAAACCGGCAGACCGAATTTCGTTTGTCTCCTTTCTGTCTACAAACGGCTAGCCGGTTTAGGAAAACCGGTTATCCGAATTTCTGGGATTTTAAGGGTTTCTTTAACGAGATTATGATAAAATAAAATAAAATAAAATAAAACAAGATCTAAATTTAAGCAAGAAAAATTAATCTTACCAAACTTCCAATCCAAGGGTATCAATTCCATCCAATTGCAATTTTGTTCATAGGCAAAAATATAAATTACTCAATCCAAGAACTTAGTCTACTTAATCGGAATCCCGCAGAAAGCAATTATTCTCCTAATACATTAGACTCAAACAATCGCCTAAATCCAAACTTATCACCAATTTAACTGGGCATCATCGTTCCATATCAAATTTAATGATAGCATTAAGAATAGTGAGAATGACTAAAACAAGATTAATTAATTCAGATTACTCCAATTTAATCAATTTGTATTTTTATTTCCCTAGAGCCTATCATGCAAGCTATGTAATTGTGGCCACCAATATACACACACATGAGCCAACTCTTTGCTATTCAATTCAGTTATTCATGACAATTACGGATCACAAACTCCTGACTAGCGATAGAAAAATAAATATTAAATTAAGGCGTCAACTCAATCAATATAAATAATTCATAGAAAATAAAAACAAGAAAATAAAAATTACTTGAATTGAAGAAATTCTTGTTAAGTTCAAAGCCTCACAAAACTACAACTGGAATTTGATTAACCCCTGGACCGGAATTAAAACCTTAGCCACTCATGGTGGCAAAACAAAACAAAAGATTGTTTTTCAAAGAATAAAGTGCAGCAGCCGTTCTTTCTCCTTGTTTCTTCCTTGACTTCCCACGTTCAAGCTCCCTTCTTCTCACGTTTTTGCTCTCCTTTTATATAATGCTATCTTTCCTCTTTTGCTCTCTTTCCTTTTTCCTCTTGGTTTCCTCTTCTCACAATGCTAGGAAGCTGAATCCTTCTCCAATTCTGATTGCTAGGAACCGTCTCCCTCCAGCTAATAGTCGGCCCACGTTCCATAGCCCAAATAAAGCCCTTATTATCCACTTTTTATCATAATCTCCATGATTCATCTCCTAAATCAATTCAAACATGATTTCCACAAATTAGCACATATTCAATTAAAATATGAGGGAATTAAACAAAATAAAGTATGACTATTTATGACCTATCAAATTCCCCCACACCTAAACTATGCTTGTCCTCAAGCATATCTTAAATCATCATACCAATCCTCCTTTCAACCCATTCAATATCAAAGAATACCAATAAAGCTAAACACACATCAATGAGTTGAATCATAGTGACAATCTAAAGAATAAGCATTCATAGGATAGAATTTGTAACAAAAAACATAAGCATCTTATCAATTCATCAAAATCAAATGCAGCAAGACTTAACACCCTCGCATGGTTTCGCTCTATGCTCTCAAAGTGTTTAGGGTGCGTGTTTTACTCTCAAAATCAAAGCGTAGCATGTCATTACCATAGGCTTGCAAATGATTTAAATCTCCACCACTGCATATGAATATGATGCAAAAATCAAAGGGACTTTACAAGGGTTGAAATGGGGCTTAGGTAAAGGTATGGTAGAAGGAAAAATGAAGGGTTTAACGATCAAGACAAAGAGTTAGTTACATGCATGATTTAGATGCCTCACAAAATAAACAAACAAACTTCTAAGACAATGAAATTTATCCCCACATTTAAGCACTTAAAATACTTGGAGAAACAATTTAATAATTCAATTGCTTTTG
Source organism: Citropsis articulata (assembly GCA_030449925.1). Taxonomy (NCBI): domain Eukaryota; kingdom Viridiplantae; phylum Streptophyta; class Magnoliopsida; order Sapindales; family Rutaceae; genus Citropsis; species Citropsis articulata. The sequence continues at coordinate 3,383,091 of JASUUH010000096.1, read as the reverse complement.
CAAATAATTCTCCAATCATCCAATCAAGGGAATAAATTTCACAACAGATTTTTTTTTTTCTTCTTTTTTTATCATGTAATTACTTCACTCTTGTCTTGACAAGGTAGAAAGAAAACATGGATAACAAACAAAAGGCTTGGGGTTAAACAATGTGTTAGAAAACAAAGAAAAGGAAGAATAGGCTCAAAGGGCTAACTAGGGGAAAATAAAAGGTGGGTCTTTTAGAGTCTAAGAATTGGTTAAACCTAATTGCCCTTATCACACTTAAGCATCAATTCAAAAATGTGGTCTCAACACACATTCATAAGCAAGTTCTAGAATAAACACACTAAGTTTGATGCACTCAACAAAAATAAAAGGAGCAAAAATGTAATGAGTTGCTCTTAGGCTCAAAAGCTCACTAGAGTGCCTATTTTGCATCAAGTCTTGTGCACTTTTCAATCAACAAATTAATTCGACACCATCGAAAATTTTAAAGAAAAACACTATTCATGCTTACCTCTTTCATGCATTAAAACTCAAAACAAAGATGTACCCCTAACTTACAAGGTATTCAAAGATATTGGGAAGACTTTAAAACACAGAAAATATTATTATTAAGAACATGCCAAAATCCTCCCCCACACCTAAATAATACATTGTCCTCAATGTATTAACAAGTAAATGGCTCACAAGAAATAATAATGAAAAGTAAATGAGAAGGGAAGAAGAAACTCCCCTGAATGTGAGCAGTGTGGACTCGAATGAGCTAGGGAGAGGGTTCCAACGAAAGCTGAAAAATGGCGTGAGCACGATTTATTGAGGTTAATCTCCTTCATCAAGAACATATGGAGGCTTAAAATAAAATCAACGAAAGTAAAGAAAACTAAATATAATAAAGAAATGAAAATTCAAAAGCGAGAATAAAGAAAATATTTGGGTTGCCTCCCAAAAAGCACCTTTGTTTTATGTCTTTGGCTAGACACAGTCGCAAAGCGAATAAATCATCCAATGCCTTTTAAATTAGATCGTGCATCTAATTCTAGCTCATTCCCAACACTTTCTTGGGCCAAAACCTCCTGCACAATAGAATCAATCACGTCAATTTGACAAAGAGAATGCACATCAGTAGGGTGTTTCACAGCATCAAATATATTAAACTTAACAATCTCTCCATCAAACTCGGCTGGAGAAATCATCTACATCAATTTTTGTCTTAGCAGTTTTCATGAAAGGTCTTCCTAATAAGATTGAAGCTGATTTTGAAGAAGGATGACCTTCCATCTCTAAGATGTAAAAATCTACAGGAAATATAAGCTCATTAACCTGCACCAAAACATCTTCTACTATCCCAAGTGGGTGAATATAAGAACGGTCAGCCAATTGAATAACTACACCAGTCGTTTGCAAGTCATTTAATTTTAATTCTTGGTAAACGGAATATGGCATGACATTAATTGAAGCTCCTAAATCTAGCATAGCATGCTCAATTTTCTTTTCACCAATCACACAAGGTAATGAAAACATACCTGGATCCTTGCATTTTTCTGGCATATTCTTTTGTAAAATCGCCGAAACATTCTTACTTACCTCAACCTTCCCCTTTTCCTTCATCTTCCTCTTGTTGGTGCACAACGTTTTCAAGAACTTTGCATATTTGGGGATTTGTTTGATCGCATCCAATAAGGGGATGTTAATTTGCACTTTCCTGAATGTGTCCAGAATCTCCTTTCCTTGCTCATCTTCTTTTGGCTTGGCTAACCTGCTAGGAAAAGGAGGTGTAGGCGTGTAAGATGAAAGAGATAAAGGAGGATCGAATTTTACCCCACGCCTTGTTTTAGATGGTGCTTCTTCATCTTCATCTCCCTTGGCTATTTCAGCTTCTTTAGGTGGAGTTGATCCCGAGGGGATTTCTTTTCCGCTTCGCAGTGAAATCGCACTACAGTTCTCTCTTGGGTTGATTTCTGGCTGTGAAGGTAGCTTTCCAGAATTTTGAGCTTCCAACTTACTAACTGACGTGGCCAATTGAGTAATTTGGTTGCCTAAATTCTGGATGCTTGTCCTTGTTTCCTGCTGAAGTTGAAGAGTACTATTAGCAAGATTCTTAACAATATCTTCCAAAGACATACCTGAGTTGGAAGCTTGAGTCTGTGTAGGGATTGGAGGTGGTCTTGTAAAGTTCTGAGGAGGTGGCCTTTGTTGTCCTCCTTGGTTTCCATAGCTAAAGTTAGGATGATCCCTCCATCCAGGATTGTAGTGATTCGAATAGGGATCATACGTCCTCTGAGCGTGATTAGGAAACCCACTTATGGCATTAATCGTGTGGAGTCTTGTTGTAAGTGGGGCACATATCAAGAGGATGCCCAAGTGAGCATATTCCACATGCTTTCACCGTTTGCGGTTGCCTACGACCATTTGACGGACCAAAGCGTTAAATCGAATTTGATTTTAAGATCGCTTACCTCGTTAACTTGCTTGATAGATCCTCCACCCGCTTGTCAATTGAAGTTTCAGCCATATTTGAAATCAATTGTTTGCTTGTGTGTCTTGTTCACTAAAGCTCCACCACTTGCTGCATCAATCATACTCCTATCCATTGGCAACAATCCCTCATAGAAATATTGGATGAGGAGTTGATCCGAAATTTGATGGTGGGGAAAGCTAGCACATAATCTTTTGAATCGTTCCCAGTATTCGTACAGCGTCTCCCCAGTGATCTGTGTGATGCCATAGATCTCCTTCCTAATACTAGCGGCTCGTGAGGCAGGAAAGAATTTCTCCAGAAATAGCCTTTTCATCTCGTTCCATGTGGTGATAGAACCGGAAGGTAGATAATAGAGCCAATCTTTAGCTTGATCCTTCAAAGAGAATGGAAAAGCTCTAAGGTTGATTTGCTCCTCGGATACACCATGTGGCTTCATTCCAGAGCAAACAATGTGAAACTCTTTCAGATGCTTATGAGGATCTTCACCTGCAAAACCACGAAAAGAAGGAAGTAAATGAATTAAACCATATTTTAATTCAAAATCATTAGCAAAATTAGGAAAAGTAATGCATAGGGGCTGTTGATTCAAATCTGGTGCGGCGAGTTCTTTGAGAGTTCTGTCTGCCATCTCTTCTTTAGCTTCTGCAAAAATGGATGTACCACCAGTAGTGAAATCTATCTCTGCTTCTTCCTCAAGACGACGTTTTCCCTCTCTAGTCTCTTTTCTCAATTGACGCGCTGTCCTCTCGATTTCTGGATTATACTGCAAATTAGTAGCCTGAGAAAAACGGGTCATAAACTAAATCAAATAAACAATTAAACAATGAGAAACTAAAATTAGCTCCCTGGCAACGGCGCCAATTTTGACGGAAGTCGTCGAAGCTCCTCAAAACAAATACTGATTCACCTAAATAAATTTGTAGAAGTAGTGAAACCAGGTCGAATCCCAAGAGAACTATGTATTTAATTTCTCAAAGTTTTAAAACAAATTAATTTTCCACAAAAATCAGATTTTGTAAGTCTCTGCCTCTAACCGGATCACCGTTTATTGTAAAACGGTAAGCCGCTTATTTTCTGGGAGCTATCCGGATGACCGGATGTGGAAACCGGAAGACCAGTTAAGGCTTGTGACACTTCTGGATTTATTCGGACAACCGGAAAAGGAATCCGGAAATCCGGTTTCGGCTGGTAACGATTCTGGACGCGATTCGGCTAACCATCGAGATCCCAAGTCTTGAATGCAGTTCTCTCTTCTCTGGATCTATTCGTCAACCGGAAGATGGAAACCGGAAGACCGGTTGGAACTCCGATTCTGGAACGTATTCGGCTATCCGGTTTATGAAACCGGCAGACCGAATTTCGTTTGTCTCCTTTCTGTCTACAAACGGCTAGCCGGTTTAGGAAAACCGGTTATCCGAATTTCTGGGATTTTAAGGGTTTCTTTAACGAGATTATGATAAAATAAAATAAAATAAAATAAAACAAGATCTAAATTTAAGCAAGGAAAATTAATCTTACCAAACTTCCAATCCAAGGGTATCAATTCCATCCAATTGCAATTTTGTTCATAGGCAAAAATATAAATTACTCAATCCAAGAACTTAGTCTACTTAATCGGAATCCCGCAGAAAGCAATTATTCTCCTAATACATTAGACTCAAACAATCGCCTAAATCCAAACTTATCACCAATTTAACTGGGCATCATCGTTCCATATCAAATTTAATGATAGCATTAAGAATAGTGAGAATGACTAAAACAAGATCAATTAATTCAGATTACTCCAATTTAATCAATTTGTATTTTTATTTCCCTAGAGCCTATCATGCAAGCTATGTAATTGTGGCCACCAATATACACACACATGAGCCAACTCTTTGCTACTCAATTCAGTTGTTCATGACAATTACGGATCACAAACTCCTGACTCGCGATAGAAAAATAAATATTAAATTAAGGCGTCAACTCAATCAATATAAATAATTCATAGAAAATAAAAACAAGAAAATAAAAATTACTTGAATTGAAGAAATTCTTGTTAAGTTCAAAGCCTCACAAAACTACAACTGGAATTTGATTAACCCCTGGACCGGAATTAAAACCTTAGCCACTCATGGTGGCAAAACAAAACAAAAGATTGTTTTTCAAAGAATAAAGTGCAGCAGCCGTTCTTTCTCCTTGTTTCTTCCTTGACTTCCCACGTTCAAGCTCCCTTCTTCTCACGTTTTTGCTCTCCTTTTATATAATGCTATCTTTCCTCTTTTGCTCTCTTTCCTTTTTCCTCTTGGTTTCCTCTTCTCACAATGCTAGGAAGCTGAATCCTTCTCCAATTCTGATTGCTAGGAACCGTCTCCCTCCAGCTAATAGTCGGCCCACGTTCCATAGCCCAAATAAAGCCCTTATTATCCACTTTTTATCATAATCTCCATGATTAATCTCCTAAATCAATTCAAACATTCCACAAATTAGCACGTATTCAATTAAAATATGAGGGAATTAAACAAAATAAAGTATGACTATTTATGACCTATCAAATTCCCCCACACCTAAACTATGCTTGTCCTCAAGCATATCTTAAATCATCATACCAATCCTCCTTTCAACCCATTCAATATCAAAGAATACCAATAAAGCTAAACACACATCAATGAGTTGAATCATAGTGACAATCTAGAGAATAAGCATTCATAGGATAGAATTTGTAACAAAAAACATAAGCATCTTATCAATTCATCAAAATCAAATGCAGCAAGACTTAACACCCTCGCATGGTTTCGCTCTATGCTCTCAAAGTGTTTAGGGTGCGTGTTTTACTCTCAAAATCAAAGCGTAGCATGTCATTACCATAGGCTTGCAAATGATTTAAATCTCCACCACTGCATATGAATATGATGCAAAAATCAAAGGGACTTTACAAGGGTTGAAATGGGGCTTAGGTAAAGGTATGGTAGAAGGAAAAATGAAGGGTTTAACGATCAAGACAAAGAGTTAGTTACATGCATGATTTAGATGCCTCACAAAATAAACAAACAAACTTCTAAGACAATGAAATTTATCCCCACATTTAAGCACTTAAAATACTTGGAGAAACAATTTAATAATTCAATTGCTTTTGCAAATAATTCTCCAATCATCCAATCAAGGGAATAAATTTCACAACATATTTTTTTTTTCTTTTTTTTTTCTTTTTCTTTTTCTTCTTTTTTTTTTTTTATAATCATGTAATTACTTCACTCTTGTCTTGACAAGGTAGAAAGAAAACATGGATAACAAACAAAAGGCTTGGGGTTAAACAATGTGTTAGAAAACAAAGAAAAGGAAGAATAGGCTCAAAGGGCTAACTAGGGGAAAATAAAAGGTGGGTCTTTTAGAGTCTAAGAATTGGTTAAACCTAATTGCCCTTATCACACTTAAGCATCAATTCAAAAATGTGGTCTCAACACACATTCATAAGCAAGTTCTAGAATAAACACACTAAGTTTGATGCACTCAACAAAAATAAAAGGAGCAAAAATGTAATGAGTTGCTCTTAGGCTCAAAAGCTCACTAGAGTGCCTATTTTGCATCAAGTCTTGTGCACTTTTCAATCAACAAATTAATTCGACACCATCGAAAATTTTAAAGAAAAACACTATTCATGCTTACCTCTTTCATGCATTAAAACTCAAAACAAAGATGTACCCCTAACTTACAAGGTATTCAAAGATATTGGGAAGACTTTAAAACACAGAAAATATTATTATTAAGAACATGCCAAAATCCTCCCCCACACCTAAATAATACATTGTCCTCAATGTATTAACAAGTAAATGGCTCACAAGAAATAATAATGAAAAGTAAATGAGAAGGGAAGAAGAAATTCCCACAGATGTGACGGTGTGGACTCGAATGAGCTAGGGAGAGGGTTCCAACGAAAGCTGAAAAATGGCGTGAGCACGATTTATTGAGGTTAATCTCCTTCATCAAGAACATATGGAGGCTTAAAATAAAATCAACGAAAGTAAAGAAAACTAAATATAATAAAGAAATGAAAATTCAAAAGCGAGAATAAAGAAAATATTTGGGTTGCCTCCCAAAAAGCGCCTTTGTTTTATGTCTTTGGCTAGACACAGTCGCAAAGCGAATAAATCATCCAATGCCTTTTAAATTAGATTGTGCATCTAATTCTAGCTCATTCCCAACACTTTCTTGGGCCAAAACCTCCTGCACAATAGAATCAATCACGTCAATTTGACAAAGAGAATGCACATCAGTAGGGTGTTTCACAGCATCAAATATATTAAACTTAACAATCTCTCCATCAAACTCGACAGAGAGAGTACCCTCATCTACATCAATTTTTGTCTTGGCAGTTTTCATGAAAGGTCTTCCTAATAAGATTGAAGCTGATTTTGAAGAAGGATGACCTTCCATCTCTAAGATGTAAAAATCTACAGGAAATATAAGCTCATTAACCTGCACCAAAACATCTTCTACTATCCCAAGTGGGTGAATATAAGAACGGTCAGCCAATTGAATAACTACACCAGTCGTTTGCAAGTCATTTAATTTTAATTCTTGGAATATGGCATGACATTAATTGAAGCTCCTAAATCTAGCATAGCATGCTCAATTTTCTTTTCACCAATCACACAAGGTAATGAAAACATACCTGGATCCTTGCATTTTTCTGGCATATTCTTTTGTAAAATCGCCGAAACATTCTTACTTACCTCAACCTTCCCCTTTTCCTTCATCTTCCTCTTGTTGGTGCACAACGTTTTCAAGAACTTTGCATATTTGGGGATTTGTTTGATCGCATCCAATAAGGGGATGTTAATTTGCACTTTCCTGAATGTGTCCAGAATCTCCTTTCTTTGCTCATCTTCTTTTGGCTTGGCTAACCTGCTAGGAAAAGGAGGTGTAGGCGTGTAAGATGAAAGAGATAAATGAGGATCGAATTTTACCCCACGCCTTGTTTTAGATGGTGCTTCTTCATCTTCATCTCCCTTGGCTATTTCAGTTTCTTTAGGTGGAGTTGATCCCGAGGGGATTTCTTTTCCGCTTCGCAGTGAAATCGCACTACAGTTCTCTCTTGGGTTGAGAACTTCCAATCCAAGGGTATCAATTCCATCCAATTGCAATTTTGTTCATAGGCAAAAATATAAATTACTCAATCCAAGAACTTAGTCTACTTAATCGGAATCCCGCAGAAAGCAATTATTCTCCTAATACATTAGACTCAAACAATCGTCTAAATCCAAACTTATCACCAATTTAACTGGGCATCATCGTTCCATATCAAATTTAATGATAGCATTAAGAATAGTGAGAATGACTAAAACAAGATCAATTAATTCAGATTACTCCAATTTAATCAATTTGTATTTTTATTTCCCTAGAGCCTATCATGCAAGCTATGTAATTGTGGCCACCAATATACACACACATGAGCCAACTCTTTGCTACTCAATTCAGTTGTTCATGACAATTACGGATCACAAACTCCTGACTCGCGATAGAAAAATAAATATTAAATTAAGGCGTCAACTCAATCAATATAAATAATTCATAGAAAATAAAAACAAGAAAATAAAAATTACTTGAATTGAAGAAATTCTTGTTAAGTTCAAAGCCTCACAAAACTACAACTGGAATTTGATTAAACCCTGGACCGGAATTAAAACCTTAACCACTCATGGTGGCAAAACAAAACAAAAGATTGTTTTTCAAAGAATAAAGTGCAGCAGCCGTTCTTTCTCCTTGTTTCTTCCTTGACTTCCCACGTTCAAGCTCCCTTCTTCTCACGTTTTTGCTCTCCTTTTATATAATGCTATCTTTCCTCTTTTGCTCTCTTTCCTTTTTCCTCTTGGTTTCCTCTTCTCACAATCTTTGAATCCTTCTCCAATTCGATTCTTGCCTCTCCTCATAATAGTCATAGCCCAAATAAAGCCCTTATTATCCACTTTTTATCATAATCTCCATGATTCATCTCCTAAATCAATTCAAACATGATTTCCACAAATTAGCACATATTCAATTAAAATATGAGGGAATTAAACAAAATAAAGTATGACTATTTATGACCTATCACTATGATATGGTGATGATGATAAATGCTTATATATTTGGAAAAAGTATGGATATTTGAAATCATAAAATGTTGAGTAGTTTAATACAACAAGAGTAAATGATAATGATTTGCACCTGAAGTTGATGATAATTGCAATTATGGTCGCAGATTATAGCGAAAACTGCCACCACTCTCTCGTTTTTGCATCTCTATTGCAAACAATCTTATCAAATAAGGGTTTTTACCGCTTACATATATAGGTAATTATATCAATTTTGAAATCATAGAGTACTCAATGATCTAGTCCCACCAGATAGATGATCGTGAGTTGCAACTACATAATGAACATTCAATTATACCTGCAATTGCTATTAATTGTAATTGTGGTCGCAAATTACACCGATTATTGTTCTCTGGTTTTTGCATCTATATTATAAACACACTCATCAAATTAGGGTTTGTAAATTGTAATGTTTATATACTCAAGTAAGTGTATCAACTTGTGAAACTTGTCAAAGAGTTGTGAGTGTTAATTTTTAGCTTCACTATTATATCAAATAATTTAATAAATATATTTGGCAAATTGAGATATGTCTTACTAGCCATGTAAAGAAAATCAACTCACATTATTTATATATTAAACAACCTTGAGAGCATGTTTGGAATTGTGTTAGTTTGCCAAAAAAAGTGAATAATTATTTGGCATTCTTACGGCCAAAAGGTGTTAGCAGACACACTTTAAATATAATTATCAAAAAATCTAGTTCTCAAATAACAATGATTTTTTTATTGAATTTTAAAAGCAAGTTAGGGTAACTTTTCTACAAGTTGATTATTTAAAAATTAGATTTTGTAAGGTACAATACCAAAATTACTCCACATGAAAAAATGAATTTCCAAAGATACCCTTGTTGGTTTTCCACAAACAAAATATTCATAATTTTAATTTTTTAAATTAGAATTTCTAAAATTTTACTCAAAATTATGCCTATGATTTGTTGACAATATTCTTTAGCAAAAGAAATAAAGCGAAACATCCCAAGAATTACCAAGCAAACATATGTAACTAGGCATTCACCACCTTCTTTGCCCAGCAAAAACAGCTGAAAATGAGAATTTGCAAATTAGTGAAACTACTTTATGATCACAAATTTCAATTACGTAAAATGATAAACACACACAAAGCAAATGTAAATTTAAAGCATTTTTAAAAGATTCCCCCCCCCCCCCCCACAAAAAAAAAAAAGAAATGGGTATGTAGAATTTAATGGAAAGTTTGGTTATTTTGTTGGTTTTGCATTTTGTGTTTTATATTGTGTAGATGACAATTTCTAAATTGATGGCAATCCGTAGAGTTAGTTAATTTTTGTCAATTTAGAAAGCAAACTACTTACATTGATTTAACAATAAGCAACTTAACTCGAATGCAAATTTTGTCTAGTTTGTTTACTGAAGAAAGTTTAATCTTCCCAAAAGATACAAAAGTGGCAAAAATAATTAAGCGATTAAACTACACTTTTGACTTAAGTGGGACTACTAGAACTTCCAAATACCTCTTAGAACTCCTTTAATTATTTTATAATTTTAAAATTTATTAAAATTATATAATAAGACAATTTCTAATTGAATTCTCACTAAAAATCATTTTTTTTCAAAAATCCAACATTTTAAAAATTAAAAAATTTATTTTTTAATTGAAGAAAACCATCGGTTATGTAGTGGAGAGAAGAAAATAATTTTTCCCCCTTTTGAACAGAAAAAATCCAATTATTGAAATGAAGTTTAATAATAAAAATTTTTAAAAAATATAATTTACACTAATAAATTCTAATTAAAGATATTTTTGTTATTAATGAAAGTGTTAAAAGAATTTTATAATTTTTAAAATATTTTAATGAGTTAATAAAGAAAAGGGTTGTAAGAGGCATTCGGACTTTCGGAGGGTGCAGTCCCACTCCTTCGCCTCTTTTGTCTTTAGGTTCCAAGTTCCCTTAATCGTTTTAAAGCTCTTCTCATATGATGAGATCCTGTTGCTATTGAATTTGTCTTCTTTTTGGGCCAATTATAAATGTCCAAAGGCTGACCCATAATGTTGATGGGCTCGGCCTCGGCCTAATGCAAATAATTTGGGGACAACAAACTTCAAATCTAATAATATTACATTAGCCACTCAGGCTTTGGATGAGTGGTCAGAGCACAAGCTCTCAAAGGATGTGTGAGAGCTTGTGTTCGAGTCCCTATAGTAATACAGAGACTTAATTATTCTCTCAAAAATTTGAGTGGAGATTAAGTTTTCTGCTTTATGAAACATGAGTGGAGTGGATATTCCTTATTTATTAGTGACGATTTTCTAGTATTGTGTGTGTAGGTTAATACAGAGATATAGTATATATGAATTCTTTAATTAAAACCCAAAAAAAAAATCTGTTCACTAACAATCACCAACCAATTAATTAATTAATTAATGCGATAATTTAAGAAAGTAGTACCCTCATAGGAGAAAATATATCCAGCTAGCAGCAAAGCCACGTTGCAACGGGGTGCTTTGGAGTATCTTCATAGGAGGGTTAATGTTGTTTTAATTAAATTAAAATTTAGAGAGGGAAAACGACATGTATTAATTTTATATGAATATTAAAAAAAAAAAAAAACCTTTGTGAGAGACTACTTTTGAGCGGTTGCAATTACAGAATAACCCCAATGCCCCCTTTATTATTTACATCTTTCAAGTACTCCACCATAATTAAAGTACAGAACAGCGAGACAACGGATTTAAAAATAAAATTCTTCAACAACTCCGATTTGTTTTGACGTCGATAATAATAAAATTGTATTTTTCTAATATTTTGTTGAAAAATATCGAAAGTTAAAGCGGATCATTCTGCAATAGCATTACAAAATTTATACTTTTTCAAATATTTTACAAAACTATTTTGGAATTTTAGCACAGACAATTGACGGACCTCGTTCCGTCTATTTTGACAATCTCAAATGCTGGAAAAGTGTGAGCCACGAGCCAGGAAAGCGAGTGCGAGTCAACAAAGACATAAACAGAACGAACTTGTCATTCATCAAGACACGTACGCACTTTTCTCGATTCCACTCCCCATCTGCCCCACTAGAAAAGCGACACTCCACTTCTATCCAATATGAACCCGCCACGTTTGATAAAGAATCTTTTGAAGGATTTGCCGCCACCTTCTCTTCTCTCATTGGCGACTTCTTCAACCTATCGTATAACCCGCAATCTTGATCTTCTTTTGATGCGGCCCCACCAAAATTAAACCCCTCAGATGTTGTTGCTATCATTTTATTCAAAGTTTTGGTCTGTACACGTGGCCCCTCCATAAGCAGCCAGCGCTTGCTGATAGCTACTGTTACCGATATGATTATCCTTCCCCTCTCACTCGGGGAAAGAATAATGATTTTTGTTAAGTTACATCATCATGTAACATATATGATGATATAATAGTCGTTGGATTTCATTTAACGATTGTGAAAATAATATAATTTTTTTATTTTATATTTTTACAACTGTTAGATTTTATCCAACGACTGTTATATTATTATGTATATTACATGATGATATAACATAACAAGATCAAAAAATAATAGAGACTAGAGAGAGATAAGAGAAATTCGAAAATAAGTTTAATAAGAGATTAGGAGGTGGCGATGCACTGATGCTTCCATTTGTTACAGGTCTTTGAGAGAAGGAAAAGCTGATTTTGATCGTACGGTTGTGATGGGGGACTGAGTAGGGCCCACGCCCCATGTGCTTCAACTTTCAAACGGCCAAGATTGGACGGGTGTGATGCGTCAGAACTCAGAAGGAACAGTGGTGTTTCGAGGGTGACAACACGCGTGCATGCCAAATAAACAAAAGAAAGCTATGAGCTGTACGGACGTGATTCACGTGAATCAACTGTGGAGGTATTGCATGGATATCGAAGAAAACACTCAATCTAAACGACGGCGTTTAAACTGCTCGCCCTCTCTCTAAGACCAGCCACTCCTGTTAGTTGGCACTCCAAATTTGAATATAAGTATCATACTCTGAATAAAATTATAATGCAATTGTGATATCGTATCATAAGTTCATAACTACACTCAATTATTAAATTCAACTATAGTTATTACTATAACTGAATTTAATGGCTTATCATAATTAAATCCTCGTATTCTATATTCCATAATTTGAACATTAAATATTTAAATTTAATTAATTTTCTAATTATTCAATAGAGCTCATATTTTGATGACATCATTTAACGATGTGCAGATTATGAGAGACAATCTCTCAAAATTCCGTATATACAGTAGCAACTTCAAATTAAAGTTTTATGTAATTTTACTGCGAAAAAATTGCTCTTCTTGAAACTGGTACTGTTGGCATAATATAGATTATAATAATTTTGTAAAAGCATAAAACGAATGATTAGGGCTTTAATTCCTGAGATGGGATTGGATAATAACAAAAGCTTTTGACGAAACGAGACGCAAACAATCCATCCTCCACTCAAAATCTAATGACGCTGCAAAATCTCGCAATAAATCCACGTCTCCATCAGACCATCCACGCGTCCTCATCGTACCATCATGTCTCATGTGAGAAATGTTGATCCCCAATCTCAGCCAAGAACGTGGGCCACAAACATAAATGAACGTTCAGACGTGGTGTTGTTCACTTGCCAGAAAGTGCGTGGAAGGAGTTTATAAAAAGTGGTCTCGGCTGTTGCGAACCAAATTTTACATGTTCTGGGCTAATCGAAATGAACCACGTGTGAACTATCTCGAACCTGCCTAAATATCTTTTTGTCCTTTTTCGCCCTTTATTCTCTAGGTAAAGGACACGTGTTCCCACCTTTCGGCAGTGCCGAACACGCTGTAGCTTCCGATTGGCTGAATCCGTGGGGTCAGCCCCCCAACGATCAATTTAGCAGGGTACACTACTTTTTGAGTGGGACCCGCATGAGAGTAGGAAAAAAAATCGACCAATCAGGTAGTACCACTGTTTCAAATGTTAGCCCTAGACACGTGTTGGTTTTTCACCTAATGACCCTGCACTGCTTCTAAGATTATCGCCTGAATTATCTCGGGGGTAGAGAGAGAGAGTGTGTGTGTGTGGGTGGGTGTGTAGTTTTTTCGTTTCAAAAAAAGAAGAAAGTAAAAGGGGAGACAGTGGGGGTAGCTCCGGCAGCGTTTCATGATATGGACGGCGGTAAGGCTAAAGAAGGGTGGTGCATGCTAAGATACGCCGGTGGTGTGCAGAATAGTGACAACGAGATAATCAATCGTACAATGCTCAGATTCCGTCCGATTGCACCGAAACCCGTGTCAAGCGGCACCGTTTCAGGTAACTTATTAGTTGATAGGTTTACTAGCAAAAGATCTAAGAGAAAGTACGTTCGGGTTCGCAAAAATAATGGGTACAAGAGAAAGAATAATAATAATAATATTATTATTAATAATGATCATGATGAAGCAGAAGAAGATGGATTAAACAAGAACGTTAACGTTGTTACGACGTTACAGTTGTTGCCTGAGAGACCTACTGCGAAAGATCAAGAATCTTTTTCTTGGTGCAATAATAATGTTAACAAGAATGATCTTGATTTGATGATGGGTTCAAAAGTTGACGATAATCGTCAGGATCTGAGGGCTGCTGCTGCTATCTGGCTGAACATGAAGGGGAAAGATTTGATGATCGACGGTGTTGGTGGGGGTGGGTTTGGTGTGTCAGATCAGACGGTGGTGGAAGTTCGTCGGAGGACGGTGGTGGAATCTTGGGTGACTGTGGAGAGCGTGACTGCAGACACATGCATGGATACATTAGGACGTTGTTTGGACGTTGAGAGAGCGAAGACTGATCTTGATAAGGACACGTGTCCAGGGTTCATATCAGATGGTTTTAACCGGGTTCTGTGGGTTAACAAAGCTTACAAGAAGATGGCGGTGAATGGCGACGGCTGCTGGCCGGAGATAGAGATAATGGTTTGGTTGGTCATTAAAGAGAAGTTGCCGAGTTTGGATTACTCTTTGTTTGCGAGTCAAGTGAGGCTGCAGTACACGTGGCAGAATGAGAAGTACTCGAAGATGGTACCGTGTGATGCCTTCAGAATGGACGGTGGAGGGTTTGCATGGAGACTCGACGTTGAAGCTGCCCTCAGTTTGGGCCGTTGATATAAGAAAATCAGAAAAAACTTCATCAAATGAAGTTTCAAATCAACGAGTAAAATAATCAGGTAATATTAGAATATATATTTTGCCAATTGTATGTGTATATACAGAACTATATAGTTAAATTATAATATATGGGTAGTCAGGTAGATATCAAAACACTACACGGTAAAAATGGTCGTGGCTCAAGGAGGAATAAGAGCCTCTAAAAGTCTAAAGGTTTCTAAAGAAGTGTGCTAGGTTGGCAACATAGCATTAGCTATATCTATTGAGTGGGAGGGGGAAATGAAAGCGAAAACAAGAAACAAGAAGCAAAAACGAAAACGAAAACGAAAACGAAGACATAAAGCAACAAAAACAACAAACCAGAATGACAGCAAAGACAAGAAGGGACAGGTGGAGGGTCTTTTAATGCTACACAACGCAGAACATAACTACTTCCAAAAAAACTATGTAACGAATCAACTTTAAATTTTATAATACATTTACTAGATTTGCAACACATGTACTCTTTGTTTGATTTATAACACTGATGTGCTGTTTTGTGTTCTTTGTTGCCAGGTAAGATAGGGAGTTGGAATTGGGACACGTGTCCTTATCTTGCATTTGGCTTATTCTATATGGTGGTATCCTATGCTTTCTAGAACAAAGTTGATGTTTATCTATATTACTACTATATATATATACATGTGTTTGTGTAAACTTGAATAACGCATGACACAAGCAAATGGTATTTACTAACTGTTTACGAATAGAAGATAACATCTTTTCTTCAGCTAAATCACTACTAATTTGTAATTACTTATTTAAACAAAAAAGATGCTTTTCCTTCCAAAATTAATATCCAAAAAATTTCTTAAAAACATCAATAGGTAGTTTATATATTATACAGAGCAAGTCTAACATTCTTTCCTATCGTGCATACAAACACTCTAGCTAGTTCCAAAACTATCTAAGCCTCGTTGGTCTAAAACTTCCTCACCTTTCTGCTACCACACGATGACAAAAAACTAGCTAGATTCAAAACTATCTAAACCTCGTTGATATAAAATTTCCTTACCTTTCTCCTACTTTACAATGTATATTTTCAATTCTTGAAATTAATAAACTATCGAAGTTTATGATATACAAAGTCTCTAAATCCTAATGCTTAGTGGACTTCTATTAAAATTTATGTCGTCCTAATAAATGATCTTATTACTGATTGAGTAGAGGTGACGGATCTATTTAATAAAAGGTATCTAATTATATATGTATTTAATAAAATGAAAATTAGATAATTAGATAATAAAATCCCATTCATAATAGTGGACACAAACAGTTTCCTTATTGTCCTTTCATATATACTAGTTCTCTTAATCTCCATGATTGCTTGTGGCACAAGGTTTTTCCTTACACGCTATCCTTTACGTACCTTCTTGTTTGTCCAAATCTCTATTGTGCTTCTTTTCTCATGCATTTTTTAGTTCACATGCATAATAGTGAACCTTTAATTATCCTCAACACATTCCAATTGATGCAATACTCTTTTCTTATATTGTCGTTGTTTCATTACTTTCTTGTAGTTCATTAGAACTATAATTATTGGCCTTGGCACTAATCAAATATATATACACAAGTATACATTTGATGCTATTGTTGCTTTTATTGGGAGGAGAGCAAGAAATAGATTAGGAAGTTGGTTGAGACAAAAAAGACTAGTGCTTCAAACATGAGACTTAGGCTTTGCATCATCTTCTGGTAAATCATTTGACTTAAAAACTTTTTCTTATTACACACTAAGGACTATCATTAACATATATTAAACTTGATTTGACAATCCTTATCATATGAAACCATTTTGTCATTACGTCGAGAATAGTAGACATTAAAGAACTCATGACATCTTAATATTTCATAGGTTCCATTGAAAAAAAAAAACTGTACACTTTTTCTTGAAAATCTGCCACCTGGCTAAGTATTTGTCACTTTTTCACTTCTTCTTTTAGATTGAAGATTCAAGCCTATGTACACGGTGAAGTAGACTTTCGTTCAACTAGGTTAGAAACCTCGCCCTTTGTAGTAGACTCATGAGCTACTTATGATCTAAGTGGGTATAGATGGACTTTAATATAATTAAGCAGGTCCCGGTAAATATTTTATCAATACGTATCATGAAATAATTAAAAAAAGGGGTGCACCTTTCTTTGCAAATTTGTGGGTGATCTGCGGATGGTTTTTTTATGTAGGTGTTTATATATGCATTTAATCTAAGGCAATTGTTAAGTTATAGCCAGCTGTAACTTATATCCGATTTAAAAACATGCAAAAAGTAGTAACAAGCAGTGAGGCTTGCATGATTTTTGTTGGAATGTAAGTTACACAAATTGTAACCTAGCAAGGCCCTTAATCTAAAGCCTTTGACGGATAACTGTTAATAATAAGAAAAAGCTAATACTAGTTTTCCAGTGATATGCCGATTATTATGGGAGGTTACACCTACTGACCTTCAAGTAGTCCAATCAAATCCTGTCGGCTAACAATTTGAAATCGGAAACTTTAGTCTTCTTTTAGTGACTTGATCTTGAAATATGATCTTTGATGCTAGACTTACTGACAACGAAATTGTGTTGATATAAATCTCTGTGGTTATATGATTAGAATAATATCGTTTTCATATTAGTATTATAATTATGTTTATTGTTTAGAAAATTAATGTAAAACAGTTTAGTTCAAGCATAGCTGTTACTTAAAATTACCACTTTTACGTCATGCATGCATGGCAATTGAGTTAACAATTTCTTTTTTGTATGTAATTTTCAGAAATAATATGTTACAATATGGTATAATATATATCATATCAAAAAGTGTTGGACCACAACCACTAGGTTTTTTGAATCTTTACCAAACTTCAGCACTGCATGTCTATATGTATGTGTATAAAAATGAAAGAGTCAATAATGCCACTAGTTGTAGTTCAGTCACTTTCTTACACAGAAAAATCCTGACGTGCCAACTTTATCTGGAGATTTACTCATGAGTCATGACTATCGAATTGTGAAGCTTTTTCATTAGAGAAACACTTGGAATTTTCTTTTTTTCCTTTGTTGGGCATATGTCACGAAAGTCTTTTCAGCTTGTCTTATGTCCTGTTGTGGTATGTTTTATTATGATTGAATGGAATAGATATTTTGTATACATAAAATACGGTGGAAAGCTGTTTTGGGCTGCGTCCGATGTGTGAATTAATATAGATTGATTTTTTTTTTCTAAATATATATTTTGGAGTAATTTAATTTATTTTGGGTTAAAATATTCAGACTATATGATCACAAAGTTATTAATTTGTGAGGTTTGGATAGATTTTCAGTTGTAATAGTTAGTAGATTTGTGATGGTGTAATGAAAAAAATAGGTGTCATATATTAGAAAAATATTTGTAGTGTAATTTGGAGAAACATTGAATTGATAAGTACTTTATGATAAAGCACTTTTGGTTGTTCTATATACAAGTTCTTTTTGTTCAAATAGGCATGCTTTCACGTGCGTGCGCACAAAAAAAAAAAAAAACAGATAATTTGATTGATTTCATTGTTGATAGGTGATAAAAATATTGTTATGTTTACTCTTATAAGTTAGATTGTGTATGTATTAAAAAGTTTTGTTCATGTGACAGGTTCTTATTATTAATTAAAGCAGCTTTGTAGTGAGACCCGGCAAGGGGAAGAAGCAGAATGCTGATGAAGATGATGGACAAGTCTAGACAAAATAGAAAAAAAAAAAGGTGTATATATAAAATATATATATATAGCAAGCATTATTCGGCTGACTATAAATACTAGTAAGTGTACATATAATAATTAAGTCTTGGATAAAGCCATTTCCGGTGGTGAGCAGCCAATCGATCGACAAAACCTTTGCAACTACAAGAAGTGAAGACTTGATGGATTCAGGTTTCTGATTGATGATCGATCAAAACCTCAACAAGTTTATTAGGTGTGGCTAATTTTGCAATAAATATATTGTTTTGAGCTTGTCATTTTCGGATAAGAATGTCTCGGAAATGAATAACTGTGTCACTTAATTTCTGATAATAAAATTAGGATGTGGCATATATTCAGTTTCTACCTGTTGGCGGTTGGTAATTTAATTTTCCAGGTCACTGTGTATGAGAAGAATTTAAGTCTCGCTGGATGTGATTTGTGGGTAAGTTTCAATTTGAATTCTGAGAATGTTTTACAATTAATGGGTGAAAATGATATTTTGGTCCTTTTTTGATGTCGTTTTTAATGTTTTGGTGTTGCGTGAGTAACAAGAAAAGCATTATAATCGTAACGTGATTGTTCACATTAAATTTGATTTTCTGAGGTCGCTGTCAATTAAATTAGTTGATTCAATTTTTAAAAGGTCATATTTAAACATTGTTTTTTTTTTTACTGCAATTTTATTACTATAGATGAAATAGGATATTCAAATTTTATTAAGAACCTAAGTGGTAAATAAAATATGTTTTGAGAGGGAATAAAGTGACATTCCTCTCCGAACAATATGGTGAATTAGTTCAAAAATAATTATTAACTTCCTAATTAATTGTATTGTCAAAAAAAAAAAAAAACTTCCTAATTAATTGTTGCAGACATTTACTTAGGATATCTGAGGATTCTATATAAAGCAAAAGTATCCAATTATTTGATGCCTGAACTCGTGGCATAAGAACCTAATAAAGTGAAGGGCACCTGGCTGGCAGGGCACTTTGCTTGTTAATTGATATATATTCCCATCTTGCGGGGCAACCGGACCTACTGAAAATTATATGTTTAATTTTTATATTTTTGAAGAGCCTTTTGATTGGTTCAATATTAAATCTTAAAAAGGTGTCCAATGGACTGTGTTACGCGTGGTGCATTTAAAAAAATTTTAAATTCTTTTGAATTATTATATCAAAATTTATTATTATCATAAACAATATATATCAAGACTATATAATAGCATATTGTCGCAAACCGCTCAAAAGTCCGAGGCAAAGAGGTTAAGAACACAAACCAAGATGTGATGACTTGACCTCATAGCAAGTTTTATCTCTAATAATCCTGGGCACTTTGTCTTCTCTTGTAAAAACTTGCTAATTACAGGGTGGTAGAATGTGGATCCCTTTGCAAGTTGTACAAAGAAATCACTAGAACTTAGTAGAGGTATAAATTTATTAGGCTATAAGAAATCTCTAGATATGGAAGGTTCTAGAATTAGGTCAGCCTCAACAAGGGTTTGGCATTTGCTATTTTATATATTTATTTATTTATTTATTTTTATTATACACATAATTATTTTTTATATTTCATCAGATATTATAATTAATATCAGATATTTATTTATTTTTATTATACACATAATTATTTTTGATATTTCATCAGATATTATAATTAATATTTATAATCAAATTATACAACTGGAACCTCCTTATGGCATGTACATTGATTCTTTGAAGTGTTGTCTAAAATAATTTAAACCCCCTCTAATATTTGGGTGTCTATTTCATTCACATTTCGTAAATGAGAGATCGTTTCCACTTAATTATTTGATAATTAAAGAATAATTGAAACTAACTCTCATAATACTTTTATAGAGAATTAAGTTCTTACTCTCATTATTGTAAGTGTAAGAGCTCTCCAACTGAGCCAAAGGCCCATTAGTTTTGGAAAATTTACAAAATCAGCCCAAAATAAGAGCTCTCCAACTGAGCCAAAGGCCTATTAGTTTTGGAAAATTTACAAAATCAGCCTAAAATTTTTATTTATTTTTGTAAATAACCCTCTCAATTTTTTTCTATCAAGATTAGCCAAAAAACGCACAAACTACCGAAACTACCCCTCTCATTTCACAACTTCTTCCCTCACCTTCCTCTCTCTCTCTCGCTCGATCTCTCTCTCTCCCTCACCGACGATTACGCTGCCACGGTTTTCACTCATCGCCAGCAGCTTCTCGGAGTTTATCCTATACAGCAAACATCCCTAAAACCTCGGATAAGAGCTTAAATTAAAGGTTAGCTAAAAAACCCTAGCTTTGTATTTTCTTTTCTTGTTCTATGTTATCTTGTTGTGTTGGTGATAATGAATAAAGATCGAAGGATGTTGATTGCATGGTTGACGGTGTAGTGCATGTAGATTTTGTCGGGAGCTTGGGGGTGAGTGATGGCGCGCCTGTCGCACCTGATGGCGCGCGACACAGCGCACCAAATGACAGTATATAATTTTTTTGTCGTGAAGTCAATTTTCTTTTTTAATAGATGTATACTAATAATGTTATAAATATTATAGAAACATGGCGAAATCAGAAATATTGAGAAACGAATTAGGCAGGATGAAGTTGGTCTATGCCGATCACTTTCCGGGGCGAATTTCGAGTATGTGTAATTTTTCTACCATTGTGAAAGCCATTGAGGGAAAATTAACAAAACGGTAGCTGCATATGTTTCAAGAAAGACATATTTGGGCATTTCTTAGAGTGCCGAACTTTCAGTTTAGTGGTGTAATTTTGCACAATGTTTTGCTTAGGCAAGTGGCTCATGGAGAATATGAGGAGGATGATCAGTTATGGTTTTAAATTAGTGAGCATTTGATACCCTTGTCAATTGAAGAATGGTGCCTGATTACTAGACTTTCTTATGGCGAAGATACCTTATTAATAAATAACAAAATAGGGCATAGGCTACTGAATACGTATTTTAATGGTTTGTCAACATCAATCTTAAGCAATTCGATGCATTATTTAAGGAGTTGGATTTCAAGGCTATGGACGACATTGACGCATTAAAGATCGCGCTCTTTTATTTTGCGGATAGAGTTCTAAATAGAAGAAAGGGCCACTGTCAAATTAATTTCTCATGGTTTAACGAAGTAGATGATATACATTACTTCCGAAATCGTCCATAGGGTCGTATATCGTGAGAAACGATATATAAGAGTCTTGACAATGCACTGCACAAGAAAGAGGAGAAATATAAGGCGACTCGATTATCTAAGCCAAGTCATAAAATAGAAAAGTACAATGTTTACGGCTTTACGTCTGGGGTTCAGGTGCGTTGTTTTTTTTTTATTAATAAATTTTGTAACATTAAATATTTAATGGTAGTTTTAATAACTTTCTCACTTTGGTTGTTGCAGACTTACATTTACGAGGCGATTGGAAGTCTGCCGTCAGCATGAGTCGTGAAAACGAAGAAGAATCTTCCCCTCATCGTGCAATGGAAGCCTATGGAAGACTTAAAGTACTATTTTTTATATTATTAAATTCGAGTTCAGTACACTTACTTAAAATTTTGGGTTGAATTCATATTAGGAGAACGTTTTACAAACCCTTTCGCCGGATGTAAAGGAGAGTCACAAAAAATATTGGCTCACTGTGAAGGATTACATGCCACGTATTCCAAGTTGTGTTCATAAGGTCGACATCCTATAAGTAATATTATTTATTTACTCAAAAAATTTTCACGTTTCATTCACTTGTTTTAAATGTAACTTTATACAGCACCAACTTCCAATCAACGCGCCGCCGCCCGTTACAACATAATAAGTCGAGCATGACGACATACCGAGTCCAACATCAGAGCAATGTGATGCCGCATCTGAGGAGGAAGTGCCTGTGGATGACTATCAGGAGCAGACAGACAAGTCTGATGACGCACGTGATTCAGAGGTTATAAATAATTACTTTTCCTCATATATAAATTATTATAATTATTTGTTATTATAAGATTTTTTTTTGTAATAGATGAGGACAAAGCAGTTTAATGATTATATGAGACGACGGCTAGACAAGATTGATTGTAACGTATATGAATTTAAGTCAGAATTTAAAGATTTTAAAGAAACCTTAGTGGGATTTATCGATTCAATATCTAAACGTCCAAACAAAGATTCTCCGACTGGACGCTCGTATACGGTGAGTAAATTTAAATTTAACAATTGTGTTCGTTTAGCCTTTAATCTTATAGTTGGTTAATATAGTCATCTTGCCGATTGGATAGGCCCTAGATGACTATGGAGTGTATACTAATGTAGGCAATCAAAATTTTTTTATTCCCACGTCATTGTATAATTTCTACAGAGATATTAGTGGGGAGAGTGTGCAGGTCTTCACTGAGGTGCCTCCGGGCATTAGTAAGTTTGGCTGAGCGTACAGACCGTCGTATGTTTTTAGCAGTCTTTACATGATCCCTCTATTCAGGCGAGGAAATAACAAGCTTCTACCTCCGCCTCAAATCATGGACCATGCGATTGACATGAGTATGAGTGAATATAAATCCACTTAGAGGATTGGAGGATCTAAGTCTGTATAATGAGTTAGACCGATGGTTTGCTGGTGACATGACAGTGGATCAGAGAGTCCAACACTCACGGTCGTTCTTTCAAGTAATTTTAGGGCATGTTTCGATGGGATGGCAAGGTGACGAGCTAATTTTTTTTTAATGTCTTTGAGTGTTGTTGATTTGTGTATAATTTTTTCCTTTTAAACCGACATGTTTCTGTTCTTCTACAGCATATTCATGAGTATTTTCGCTTGATTAACGAAAAGCAACGACAGTATTCGAATGCCTTAGTTCAATGTGTCATGCATACTGACACATTTTTTTGGATAACGTACTAATATAACTTATAATTACCCTTTTTATTTATTTATTATCTTGTAATGGCTTAAAGTTTTGTTAATTTCTGTATTTTTTTGTTATCTATGTACGACTAGGTATTCTTGAATCAATTATAAAACAACGGGGATTGTGCGGTCGATTCATTAGTATATAGCGATAGTTTGAATAGTTATGTTGGCGAGCGGCTGCACATTATGTCGAAATTAATGACAGATGTCGATATAGTGTGTATTTTATTGCATTTCACAGCCTCAATCAAACGTAAATGTGACTTTTTGTTGATTGTTTTTCAATTTCATATGTAACGAAATTGATAAATTAACGATAATTTTTTATATGCAGTTATTTATCCTTGTTAACCTGGACTGTGAGCATTGGGTACTGGCCCGAGTAGACTTTCGTAAGAACAAAATCTGGATTTATGACTAATTACTGACATTTTGAGATGACAAAAAATACAAGTTTAAATTCAAGCCGCTTGAAGTTATCTTCCCTCGATGGTTGGAATATGTTGGATTCTACAACATCCGACCTGAGTTGCGGAGTGCTAACCTCTGGAAAGTTATCACAATTAAGAGTGTGCCACAATAAGAGCCCGAAACTAGCAATTGCGGTGTTTTTTTATTAATATTTACGATGTATTTAATGTTTAGACTTAAATTACAGTTTAACGGTAGTCATGGGGAGTACTTTAGAAAGAAGATTGCAGTTGATATATTTACTGACAATATTGTACTGTAAACTGTTGTAGTCATTTGAATGTTGAAACATGGATTTTTATTCTAATTTGCGTACTTAAGTTTAGTCTAATGCTGATATTTTAATATAAAAAAAATGAAATAAAATAAAATTTCATGACTTCATGACATATAAGTGTACAATACACAAAAACAACAACTGTTTTAATCAAGGAATCGTTGAAACAATTCAACTAACTGTGACTCGACACAATGTGATTTTTACATCGCTTACAGTTATGTCCTGGTTCATTACACCGTCCGCACCTAACAGTCCTCCGGTTAACATCCTCGCAAGCCGAGGGCATTCTGAGCTCTTTACGACGTCAAGGTGGTGGTGCTTCGACTGATGGAAAAACATGCATCTCTTGAATTTCATCTAGAACTTCCCAATCAGCAACGTTGCGAACCGGCTCCACTGATTGTGCATAAGCCATCGCCAACGATTCTTTGGTATAAAAGTCTGAACAAAGGTTTATGAAATCCGCTCGGACAGTTAAACAAGCTGAAATTGCATGAGCACATACAAGCTGATCAAGCTGACAGGAGCAAGTTCTCTTTTGTAGGTCAACTAAGCATTTCTTAATCCCACCACCAACAACTTGAAATTGATGCGGAGACATTGGGTGAATAATCATTCTTTCAGCTATAGTTTTTCTCTCATTGACTATTTCATCTTACCATGTTGTTTGCCGAGTACTCATTGGTTCAGCCATAATTTTTCTATCATAAAACTAATTTTGTAATGTTTTTCTAAAATAATCAACAAGATGAGTAACAAGAAATTTTCGCGGTTCCCTTATGAAAGAATTAACACTTTCCGCGATGTTGGTGATAAGTGTGTTGTACCTCCTACTTTCAAATTGAGACATTGCCCAATTACACGTACCCACAATATTTTCTAAGTTATTAGCCGCACCCAAGTAGAGCATCCACAACCCTTCAAGTTGTCTTTTAAATTCCTCGTGTCCATATACTTTTGCTGCATTAATAAAGGCAGGCTCAAATTCATCCCAAAGAACTCTGGACATCATAAATTTGACTTAATATTACCTTTCACATGGTAAAAACAAACGTTATGAGTTGCATTGTGAAATACTTTATGAACAGTTCTCCTTATGACAGTGCATCGATAAGAGATAAATATCAACTCTGGCATATCGCCACTCCATGTAACTTTGTCATAAACCATTCCCAAGCATCATTATTTTCTAAATCCATGACCCCAATGGCTAACGGATGCAATTGATTATTACCATCCAGACATGTTGCTACAAACATACTTCCACGATATAGCTCATTTAGATGCGTACCATCTATATCAATGACAGGACGAATGTACTGCATAAAACCTTTGATGGAAGATCCAAGTGCTACAAAATAGTATAAGAAATTATCATCTCCATCCCGCTCGAGGTGAGTGACTGTACCATCATTCATTTTAGTGAGTACGTGAGAATATTTAGGGAGCAAGTTGTACGATTCTGCAGGGTTGCCTTGAACTATTTCAAGACCAACTTCTCTGGCCTGATATGCCTGTTGGTATGTTAACTGAACACTGTACTCTTGCTGCATATCTGCTCTGATATCATTCAGAGTGTAAATCATTTTGTCTTGAATATATTTATCTGCGATAATATGACCGACAACTCAGCTCCTTACTTGATGTCGATCATCAACCAATAGCTCATTATTATAAGTGTGTACATTGTCAATTCTCCTCATCACCCGAGGAACATTTTGCTCATTTGAACTTCTAATTGCTCGAATGCGCCATTTACATGATTCTGAAGAACAGTTAGCCTCGAAACGTGTCGTTGTAGACCGTGCAATCTTGAAATCAAACTTATTCTTAAAGCCAGCCTTGTGCAGTTGTAATATTAACTCATTCTTCTCAACAAATAGCTTACCTACACTAATATCATCTGATCCACAACTGCTAAGAAAGCTTGGAGCAACCATATTCGAAGGTAAAATTAGAGCAAGACTTGTGAGGGGGTTAATCCTCATTCTCGATCCAGCCATTGGAGGAATAGGTCGATTGTCTCTGTTATTCACAGGAATGTCGTCTTCATACTCATCCTAATGCTGAAACGACGAAATATTAGAAGGACCGGCTCCTCTATCATTACGAGCATTATTGAAATGAGTGCCCCTTATACTATTAAAAGGTTCTGCACAAACATTATCTTCCTCTGTGCCGCGAACAGGATCATCATTGTCACAAAATTTATTGTTGTAATACGGAGAATACCGTTGCTCCAACGACGTCGTTAATGGTAATACATATTCTCAAACTTCCTCTAACGTAATGCCGTTGTCATCAATATTGTCATTATTGTCGTGGATTGGAGAATAATATTGTTGCAATGACAGTGTCCTTGGCAACACCTTCTCTTCATTATCGGGGCCATAACTATTTGTTCTAAGGGAAGTTTATATTTCAATAGGTGGCTCAACATTTTTGCTCGGAACTCGAGGTGATGTCGTAACGAATATAGGAATACATCCATAGTTAGCCACATTAGATGCCATATGCAATACAACCCTCATCATTTCATCATCAAATATATCAATGGGCAATGCACATACACGATATAATATGTTGCTAGACCTCAAATGTGTCTTCATTGTGATATTATATTCATTAAGATTTATTTGTAATACCTCGTATACTCTTGCCAATAACTGATCAAACAGACAATTTTTTTTAACAAAAAAGCTCTAATTTTACCATTCACATACTCCATACGCCCATCCTCTAACGTCTCCCACCAACCATCATAACACAATTCAAGCACAACTGAATCCATAAAACCTGAAATTATAAAAAAAAAAATTAATTGCAAATACTAGTAAAGTCAGTTGCAATGAATCAGCCTGTTACACCAATGGGTTTGCAATTTCGTGCGACAGGTAGCCTGTCGCACAAAAATTTATGCGACGGGCTGTCTGTCGCATCAAGATGAATTGTGCTGAACTGAATTGAAAGTTGAAAAAATAACTCTTACCACGTAATGCAGATTCGTGTTGTGTTGGATCTGGATGGATTATGTTCGGAGTTTACTTTTAGCGTCTGCTGCCGGTGTTTGCCGTTATCTTTTGCTGTCATCGGCGATGATTCAAGAGTACAGACTGCTTTTGATTTGATAAAAGAGTAGAAGGGAAGGTGGTTTTCGTTTGTAAACAAGGGTAATTTAGGGACAAAACTTTGTGTTTGGCTAATGTTGATAGGAAAAAATTAAAAGGATTAATTATGAAAATAGTAAAAGTTTTTTAGTTATTTTTGTAAATTTCCCATTAGTTTTCACCATTTTATTTGAGCAACAAGCAAGCAAGCTAGTAAGCAACTTCAAGCAAGCTCTCCAAGCTCTCTTGTGCACGTATACTTGTGAAAAGAAAATATTCTTTTTGGCTTAATTGCTCACTTTTTTCCTTAGTTTTTCTGCAAGCATCTTAGTTTAACTAATCGAGAAACTCAAAATTTACTTATGGTGCGTTTACTTCCATAGAATGGAAATGAGCTGGAATGAGAATAGGCTGGGAATGAGAATGAGCTGGAATAGTAATAAGGAATGAGAATGAGATTCTAATGTTTACTTGGCAAAAATAAATGGGAATGAGAATGTGCTGGAATGTCATTGATGTGTTTACTTGGCAAAATAAATAGGAACGAGGAATGTGAATGAGAATTAATTTACCAAAATACCCACAGTATTAAATAATGTAATTTTCATTAACTAGATACATGTATAAATATTATTATAAAAATAATATTAATTAAAAATAAAATTAATAATAATAATAATAAATGTTGATAATTATTATAAATATTATTATTAATAATAAATATTATTAACTTTATTATTTAAGTTACTATTAATTATTGTTACTATTATTTTTATTAATATTATCATTATTAACATTTATTATTATTATTATTATTAAAAATTTTATTATTATCATTATTATTAAAAATTTTATTATTATCATTATTAACATTTATTATTATTATTATTATTAAAAATTTTATTAACTTTATTATTTTATTTATTATTAACTATTGTTAATATTATTTTCATTAATATTATCATTATTAACATTTATTATTATTATTATTATTATTATTATTATTATTATATTTCATTGACTTTATTGTTTTAGTTATTATTAATTATTGTTATTATTATTTTTATTAATATTATCATTATTAACATTTATTATTATTATTATTATTATTAAAAATTATTATTAACTTTATTATTTTATTATTATTAATTATTGTTAATATTATTTTCACTAATATTATCATTATTAACATTATTTATTATTATTATTCTTAAATTTTATTAACTTTATTTTTTATTTATTATTAATTATTATAACTAAAATAATTATTATTATTTTTATTGTTAATAATAATAATAATAATAAATTAATAATTAGAATGGTACAAAAGTAAATTAATCTTTCATTCTCATTCCCACATTTTCATTCCCTACCCCCCCCATGGAAATGGGATTCCCATTCTTTATTCCCAAATTGTGTGGGACCTACATAATTTATTCCCATTCCCAAATTCAATTTTATCAAGTAAACATAGTTTTGATTCTCATTTCTTATTCCAAGAAGTAAACACACCCTTAATAACTTTCAGGTGAGAGTTGTCTAAATATCACATGAGTGTGTTGGGATGCAGAATACTAATCTTATGACAATAGCCTTGGAGCCTAGACTAAGTGTAGTTCGAAATCTATGACTACAATTAAGATGGAACATAGACAACTTAAAAATTTATGTAATTAAAAACAAAATTTATTCCAATTTATTGTGAAATAAATAAATCAAGGAATTGAAATCTTTTTTTTTTCCCCTCCCCCGACTTGTAGAAATTTGAATTCTAATGGGTTTTTAAAGTAATTAAACTAATTTGTGTAACTTAATTAAACTAATTAAAGGAAAATTTTAGATTAAGTTCCACTAATAAAATGGCTTTTAAAGTTCTCCCTAGCTTTTCAGCGCCCAAAAAAAAAAATTCCTATTGGTTACAAGAGCACAAGGATTGTGATCCGAGTTCCTGTTGTCCAAGGACTCCGAGCCGTCGATATCTAAAGTATTCTAAACCAATCAAACGGTCAAAATTACATCATTCATAAAAGAATTCCATTGGTCACTTTCCAGTTCACATGGATTGACCAATCAGCGTATACTCTCGAAATATTCACCTTTGATCACTGTCAAATCTACGGTCCAAATGCAAACATTCAAATCTCTGAAAGTAAAACAAAATTTTCGAACTTCCCTCCTCCAAAAATAATTTTCCCTATAAGTACCGCCACTTCCTCGCCTTCGTTCGCAAATTTATCTTCATCAACTCTCAAATTTTGTTTCACTTTCTTAAGAAACAAACACTCATTTTCATCTTCCAATCTCACAAATGGCCCGCACAAAGCAAACCGCTAGGAAATCAACGGGAGGAAAGGCGCCACGCAAGCAGCTCGCAACAAAGGCGGCACGTAAGTCGGCTCCGGCGACGGGAGGAGTGAAGAAGCCTCACCGTTTCAGGCCAGGAACTGTTGCTCTGAGAGAGATAAGGAAGTACCAGAAGAGCACTGAGCTTTTGATCAGGAAGCTTCCGTTCCAAAGACTCGTTAGAGAAATCGCTCAGGACTTTAAGACCGATCTGAGGTTCCAAAGCAGCGCCGTCGCGGCTCTTCAAGAAGCTGCCGAGGCTTATCTGGTCGGTCTCTTTGAAGATACTAACCTCTGCGCCATTCATGCCAAGAGAGTTACCATTATGCCCAAGGATATTCAGCTGGCTAGGAGAATTAGAGGCGAGAGAGCTTAATTGAGTTCCTATGATTGTAAATCTTCGGACTTTAATGTTGAATCTAGATTTTATTTGCTATCAATTGAAATGGGAAAAATGTTGCTCTGCTTAACCTCTTGTTTGGCTAATTTTTCGGTCCAATTTTGATTTCCGGTCCAAACCGGGTTCGTAACAATCCGCCTAGTTTATAATTCGCATTGTGCCAAAGCGTACGATAGCAGAAATGATTCTGGCGGGAGTAGTGAGAGTAGTAAACTATCTGTTGTCATCTAATGGAAAAATACTTGGTTTCTCGCGAATCCGTACCTGAAAACCCTAAACGATGCAATTCAAGGTTTAAAATAAAAATTATAACTTTTTAAGAATATTTAACTGCATTATCCATTAGTCTTAAATTCATAGTTTTATTTTTTATTTTTAATTAAAAGCAATCGATGGAAGAGGAGTGTGGTTGAATTGAACGGCAGATTTGAGCCCAAGTACCGACATGGCTTGTCTGCTTTGCTTATGCAGTCCTATTCTCAGGTGATCTAATTACTTTTGTCTTTTCACTGGTTTCGATTTTGGGTTTTAATTTGTTTATTTATTTTTATTTTTATGTTACGGAAAGATTGGGGCATTTCCCCATTTGTATCATGTTGATAGATTGCTGTGTCCGACCCACGAAGGCATTGTCATTGCTCAGGTATTGCTCCTGTTTCCCATATTTGTTTGGTTAGTTGGTAGCCTTTTTCATTTTGCGCAGGCAGTTGGGTTGAATTTTTAGATTTTACAGAGAAGTCGGGCTGGTGATACTGCAATGATTGATCACCGAGGGTCATTTGGAAAGTGGGTATTGCCTTCTCTTTGTGTTGTCTTTTCTTGTTGAGCTTTGAGTGTGATTAGATGATTAAAATGTACTGATTATGGTTATGAATTTTTTTTTGGGTACTCAGACCAGGCATCTCTGCACTGGACTTTGACTGCAAGGTGAAGTGTCAAATTTGTGTCTGTAGAACTATAATTTCTGAAATTTTGACAACTTCCTGCTAAAAATGCCTGTGGCTGTCGTGTTTCGTGGTCATTTATAATGTGTTCACGTCTTTTTCATTGGTGTCTTTTTTATTTGGTTTTATATTGATATGGTTCTTCCATCACCTACAATTGGTCCATCAAAGGTTCTTTCTAGATATTATTACATTTTCAATAATCTTGAAACAAGGTCTGAAGATATCTGGTAATTCTTTATTTTAGAAGGAAAACAATGTTTGAACTTATATGGTCAATTCCTTGGAACTTTTTGCCTTCCTTTTTTATTGAATGTAGACTTTGTTTGGAGAAACATTGTGGAATGATACTTAGTCAATTTCTTTGAACTTTTAACCTTATCTTTTTCTTTTAACTGCTTGTGCTAACAAATACTTTTTGGTTTTGGTCTTTGTTTTGAAGCATGGCTTTTACTTTAGTTGTTGCAATATTTGTTCAGGGGATTTACTTGGTTTCTGCTACAAGATCTGGGTGCTTAACAGTGCATGACTTTGAATCTCTATATTACCAATGTAATGGAAGTTTACCAGGTTAGTACCTCAAGACTAATTTAGCAAAACTACGACTAGGAAACTATATGGACCAGAACTAGAATAACTGTAACTTAGCAAAACTGCAGCAAGGAAGTTCTAAAGAAAGAAATATAGCTATTTCTAATAAAAAATTAGCATTACCATCCACCCCACATCTCAAACTCTAGTTAGCGAAGGAGAAGCGAGCTTGATTTTGGAGACCAATTGTATAGCTGACTCCATTTACCTGTAACTGAAGAGTAGAGTAGAAAGTTCTGGTAAAAATGGTTTATCCAACACACATTTTGAAATAAGTACAAATTTTATTCAGTTGGTGGATTCTATGCATCTCAGTACTTGGGTGGTTCTAAATTTTCAGTATTACATTATTTCTATTCTAATTTTGTTTATTGTTTCGTTAGGAGTGGGCTTGAAGGAAGACCAGAGTAAACACTTACTGCACATTCCTTTGCCTCAACAACTTGATGCTGTTAGATGGAATCTGGCTAATCAAGATGAGGTTCAGTTTACATGTGTACTCGCTGTATATTTAGATTATTACGCTGATCCATTTGTTTGAGCTGTGGATAATTATAGATAGATAATCATGTAGAAATTTACAAAAAAAAAATTTATAGAATGCAACATAAAAGTCTTCATTGCACTAAAAATTTTCTAACTAGTTCTCTTAGTTAGATAAAGTTTAATAAGTATATGTCTAAAAATTTATGGTTACTTGTGTTCATTGCAGTTCTAACTATATTAAATTTGGTTATGCAATGTGCATTTTAGTTCAATTTTGTCATTTTTAGAGATGTAGAAAACATAATTTCTTACCTTGCCAATCATTCAATTTGGAATATTTTTGTGTCAGGGTGAAAACTTGTTCTCTTTCTTTACCATTAATTATGCTGCTTAATATGTCATTTGCTTGTAGTTTAGAAATCTCTTAAAATTTTCTGACACATTTGCTTGTGGGATCACTAATTTGCTGTCCAAAAAAATGTCATTTGCTTCTACAATTTTGTCATTTTTAGAGATGTAGAAAACATAATTTCTTACCTGCTCAATCATTCTATTTGGAATATTTTTGTGTCAGGGTGAAAAGTTGTTCTCTTTCTTTACCATTAGTTATGCTACTAAATATGTCATTTGCTTTCTAGTTTAGAAATCTTTTAAAATTTTCTGATGTATTTGCTTGTGGGATCGCTAATTTGCTGTCCTTATTTAAAATTAGTTTTCATAGTGAATTTCTGATCTAAACATATTTTCATTTTTTTGGTTTATTCAGGTTGCTTGTGCTTCTACAAGAAGTAATGTAGTAAGCATCTATGACATTGGATATATATCAGACGAACCAGTCGAAGTAAGTTGACTTTTCCATCTTCTTATCGGGCTTTGCCAGTATATTGGAAGTAATAGTTAGTGGTTTTCTTCTACAAATCAATACTAATGACCTCGTTTTCCACTTGAATTTCTATAAACTCCTCTCCTGCTTCCTTATCACTTATAGCACATGGCTGTTCCTTAGTAAAGAATGTTTCCAAAAAGTATTGGACAATAAAATAGAGAGTCAGCAGTTTAAACACTTTATTTTTCATTGAAAATTAAGTTGAGTTGTTCTTCTAGATCATGGTCCTGAATTTTCAACTATCATGATGACAGGTTTTTTTATTTTTATTTTTATTTTTACCTTGATGTAGGTCTTAAAAACAAGACGTTCTGTCACCGTTGTTGGGTCTGATGTCCAGAAAGGTCTATCTGATATTGCTTTTAGTGCACTTAATACATCAAGGTACTAAATGGGTGAACTTTGTTAGGAATACCAAATTCATTCAATGAATGGACTACTCATTAAGTTGCATATGATTGTATTTGTTAAAAAAACTGTTGGCACCGAAGGTGCCGCCTAGGTGGTAAATTTATACCAGAATGTACACTAGTTGCTAGAGATTGCAGTGATTAATGGTGGAAAAACTATTCCTTGGGTAAAATAACTGTTACCAAAAAGAGAAAAACCCCTTGTCGTCCTCTATCATGTAAAGCTTAGTAACAAAGAATGAACCATTTCCCAGATATTTTATAAGTAGTGAATAAAGTGAAGGCCTTTTTGGTTAGGGTTATCAACTGTTTGGCCTGCAATATGTTTTCTGCATGAATGATTCTAGTAGGACCATGCAGATTTGTAGGAGAGAAATGCTGATAACATTATGCAAAGAAATGTGTACAATATGATCGAATATCAAGAACTGCTATAGCAATTATGTGTTTATTATCATCCAAGTTAAACATATCAAGAACTGCTCTAGCAATTATGTGTTTATTATCTCTAAGGGAGTGAGGAAATTCCTGTTAAACATTAATACTGAGCTGATGGCCTCAAATGACAACACTGGATGACTTTTTATTTTGGTAGAATTGATGCTGAGGTTTCCTTTTTGTGCTTATTGATTTATATATCATGCATAAACCATGATATTTTATGCAGGGCAAGGACCCAAAGGAAAAACCACAATTTTTAAAAGTTTATTTCTAGTTTTCCCCCAAAATTGTTTATGCTTAACAAGAATGGGAAATCTTTGGGCACAATATAGTGTGATACCTTTATTGATTCTTGATAATTTTGAATATATCTATAATGATGTGAATGAGGTACATGGATATTACTTGGCTGCCATTTTGATAAATTGAGTGATAAGGATTAGAGACTCTGAATTTCTAATCTAAAAGATGAGGAAGGTTACATGTAATGATTTATACTTTATAGAAACATTAAATGTGTACTTCTACTTCCCCCACTCCTCCTTGTTTCTCTTCCCCCTCTCCCCTCCCCACCCCCCCCCCCCCAACCTCTCCTAATATAGATGAGCTCATAAAACATTATAGACCATTGCATCACTGAATAATCATTTAGCACTTTTGAATATTTAAAAGTCCTAACGAAATCATTTCATATGGAGGTTAAATTAAGCTCGTCTTTCCCTGTGTAGCCTTTGGTGATTTCAATTTTCAAATTAACTGATCCATTCACGTCATATAACTACTGTCTGGGTTCAGTGTACTTATCTAATCCTTTCATTATGAGAAATAGGATTCTTACTGATCTTCTGCTCTAACATTTTTGAACTGAAGTCAATGACTGAGGATAATGGGAGGTGATGAGACGTGCCTATGCAACAAGCTTTTTGCTATTTGGGCTTGTTGATCATAATTATTTTCCCACTCAATGATCGATTTTTGTAGGTTAATTGCTTCCGATACACATGGTGTAGTGAATATATGGGATAGAAGAGTTGGTGTTCTTCCAAGTCTTGAGCTTTCAACTGGTTCCCATAGCACTCTTAATAGCATTCAATTACATGCTGAAAATCAGGTTAATTTATTGAATCTGAATATTCTTTAATTTATTGTAAATTTCACTTGTTTGTTTCTAAAAATGTGCAAACTTTTGATTTTTTTCACAATTGTGAATGTAAAATTTCGTTGCATTAAGATGTTGTCCCACCTTTCATGTGTGTGACATTTCAGAGCCACCTCATGGAACAGTTTTTCAATAAATTGCTGTCAGTCTTTAGATGAGTATGCCTATTTTATAGTTTACAAATGGATTGCTCAAGCTTGCATTAAAAGTGCTATGCCATTTCTGGGATGAAAATTGCCAATTGAAGAGTGCAAACCATAAGGTCAAAAAGGAACTGCACCTTGTTTTATTTAATATGGCAGGCTTATATATATGCCATGCCATGGTCCTATCCACATAGTGATTCTTAGGTCATCTTTTTCAAACTACAATAACAATAATGAATTAGGCAGTTGGATTTTACTCTCTAGTGGTTAAGTATACTTCAAGTTTTTTCTTCTAATATCATCCGTCACTTTCCTGGAGCCCTAATTACAAAAGTTCATTTACTTCAGATTATTTTTGCTGCTGGTAAGCATGGGAGCATTTATTTGTGGGATCTTCGTAGTGGAAGAACATCTGCTCCTTTTCAGAATCATAAGGAGGTTGGTGGTGTATATATATGTATCTTTTTCGTTTATCTTTGCAATGTGATAACTCAAATGAAGATGTGAAACAACTGCCAGCAGTTACCACAAAATAGGGACAATCATATTGTGAATATTTGCTTATTGATCCCATGAGCACTAGCACTGATGTCTAAAACTTTCTTGTTACAAATTGTCTCATGTTTAGCTTTATTGGTGTGCCTGTGACAGATTAGTCAATGATATTTTGATAAGCATTTGGGTTAATGTATCTTATGTAGTTGATAATATGGTTGTTTTGAATAATTGATCTCTCTCTCTCTCCCTGTTCAGGTATGTCATTTACCTCTAACATCTCTGAAGTTAGCGCCAATGCTGGAAAAAATTGGGACTTTGAAGGTATGTAACTATGCACAAACGTTCTGATGCTATCTTCAATTATTTTCGTCAAGTTTACTATTGTGGATGGCAGCACAGTGTTAATAAACTAAGTATTCCCACTGTTCCCATTCTGCCAATTATTAAGGCAAAGAAATCACCACCTCATTAGCTTTATGGCAGAATCAGACTTCAGAAATGTAACTTAGAACATACATTTTTTCTCTAATCTGAAAAGTTAATCTTAACAATAATATCATTGAGACTAGAAATATGGAGTTTTGTAATGGCTTTGCTTATTACAAGATGTATTTTGTTTTACAATAAATTGATGGAGGACTTAGAGGGAAGCCAATTGGCATTTCCTTACAAAGCTAATCCATATAAATTTTATTCGAGAGTATTTTTCTATATACAAATATTTTTATACATCTATGTATGCCGTTTTGCAAATGATTTTAATTAGTGTATATTTTCTCATTTCTTATCGAAATAAAAATGTTGACATAGTTATTAATCATAGAGAGTTGGGTTATTGTATAGAAATTAAAGCTGAAAACTTTTCAAATGTGAAAGGCGCTTTTTGTTGTCTCTGAATTGTGCATAATCCATTATTTGTATTTATTGCACAGGCACAATCAAAAATTGTTCCACAGGAAATACACTCAATTGATCTTGACCCATCTTGCTCATACCAATTGGCATTCCACCTTGATGATGGCTGGTAAGTTGTGAAATGAATGTGTTTTCTTTGACTTATATATATATGTGTGTGTGTGTGTTCTGAAGACATTTGTTCATATCTTAACACTGCATCATGCTTTGCCAAATTAACACCTAGCAGTTTTAAAATTCAATAATTCATTTACAATGAATTATACAATTAAAAGACAACGTATTGCTACAGGCTGACTCACTACTAGGATTTGGAAATCAAAGTACGTTATAAAAGACTACCTGAATTAGTGAATTGTAGAGATTAATGCTACCCAACAAGAAATCATATATTTGCTGGAATCTTCCTGCAATTCTGAGGTTTTAGAATTCTCTTTTTCTTCAGCTTCTTGAAACATAAAAGAACATGTTGATCCACAATGAGTACAGAGGATGGTAAAAATTGATTGCTCCCTGTGGCTGGAGAATATCTAACTAGGAAATTATTCACAATTTTTAGTTGGCGTGTCAAGCATTTTTGACTTATTTAGCAATCAGGCAGACATTTAGTTCTTGTTTTTAACTGTTTTTTCAAACTCTTGAAACACTTGCTGAAAACTTAAACATTCTTCGTAGTCTAACATTTTGACTATGTCATGCCAGTGACAAAGGTGGAGAGACAAATTGGCATTATCTTATACCGTCTCTTTTTCATAGCCAGTATAAACATGCAATACTCTTAACTTCTTGATGTTTCAAAGTTTGATTGTTCATATGTACAAGTCTTAAACTTTGCCCTATGATTAACTTGCAATGTTTGACATGTTTATCAAAGGTTCTGCTTGTTTCTTATTTATATAATTAGATTTATCACAATGGTTGACTTAAGTTGTTAACCAATGATAATATGAGATGATATGTTTCTATCATATGCTTTATTTTAATTAAAATCTCCTTGTTTACTGATTTTTCATGTGATGCAGGTCCGGCGTTTTGGATGTTTACAATTCTCGAGTTAGCCATGTTCATTGCCCACCTCCAGCTTGGTTGTAAGTAGAATTCAATAATGTTTAGGATTGCCATTTTTTTTCTGTAATCATTGGCAACTTTAATAATTGTGTAATTACTATCCTCGTCTTTTTGGGATAATTAGGAGTGATTCCAAGAATTCAGCTGATCAATTACACTTGCGAAAGCCATCATGGTTGTCAACAAATTCTGTAAGTTTTTTTTTTTTTAAATTTATTAATGATTATTATCATTGATTTACCTTTTCCTCTGGGGGTATGTTTGTGTATGGTACGGGCATGTGTTTTCATGGTGTTTGAGCACAGAATTTGCAAAGAAGTATGGTTGGCTTCGAGCTTAATTACAAAGCTTTTATAGGACGTTGCATATCTTAACATTTCTTGTCATTGGTAACTAACTAGTGTAATGTCTCCATGGAGAGAATGAAATACTCATTTCTGGTTATTACTGATTTTATTTAAGTACAGCTCAAATCTCTTTTTTTTTGTATTGAAATCAAGCTTCAATCTCATTTAGTTATATCAAGCATGAAATTGAATGCTATAGGGTTTGATATATCTATATAACTGGCATACCATAAACTATTATAAATGTACATCACTTCACCTCAATTTCAAGTTCAAATTACTTGATATCTGATCATGTCTTTTTGTGCTGAGCTTGCTCATTTTTATCACATACATGTTATCTGATCTCAACTTTATGCCCTCTTGAGGCCGAATCTTTCTTTTCATTTCAAGCTGGGCTTTGAAAGCCTATTTAGTCATCTTGACTCTGCTCATTGTCACCCTTACTTTCTCATGTGGGAAAGGGTCAGTTTACTTTCTTTATTAATAAAGCATTTTTAACTAGAAGAACAGCATTTCTCTTGCCAATTTGAGGTGAAGCATGGAAACAATTTTTTCATTAATTGTACACTTTGGTTGGAAACTTAGTTTTGTTATTTTGCCTTTCGTGTTTGAAGGGAAGTCATAATCCAAAGTTTTCTCGTTTTAGGTTTCATCATAAATCCAAAGTTTTCTTGTTTTAGGTTTCATCATAAATTTACAATTCTAGTCATTTTTATAATTCCACTGGAAAAGTTGCCTCGGTATCTCCCTTCAACCAATTATAACTTTGTTGCCTTCGAATGCAGATCTATGCGGTTGGATCATCATCTGATCATGGCATTCATCTTTTAGACTTCTTCCCAGGCTCCAGCTCTCCCAGCCACGTGGACTACAAGTAAGAAACTCTGTCAAATACCAAACTTATGTTATGTGGCAAAAAGACTTCCCAGGGATTGACAGCCTGATTTAATCTTGCATGGATAAGAATACCCAGAAAAAAATGTTATCATTTTTCTTATTGCTTGTATCCTTCTTTCTAGTGAGGATATACAGAGCCTTTCTGAGAGAACAAAGCACAAGAAGAAAAATAGATTTGTTCCACTATCAGAAGGTGTTACTGCATGTGTCACTCATCCTCTCAACAATACCATTGTGGCTGGAACAAAGGTTTGTGGTTTTGGAGAATCTACTTTGATAATATTTCTTCTAGGATAACAGTATGCCATTGTTGAACTCCTTAAGCAATTTCCTTAAAATTTTATGAGCTGTCGTTTAGATTTCACTGGAGAGCAAGCGCACCATAACAATGCAGGAAAAGGCTTGCTCACTTTGTACTTGCTTAACAAAAATGTTGTTGCATGTGGTAGTAAATGTCAAGTTCCAAAGGATATGAATGATTTACCCTTCTGTTTGATGATGAATGTTGTCTTTAGGGTTATGCTATGAAATTTCTACAGAAAGATTGTTTTCGCAATAATGGGTCTTTGACACCTATAAGGGAGTGAAAGACAAAATATTAAAGAAAAGTGATATGTTGATCCTTGAAACAGAGGCCTAAACTTTTGTGGATGTTTTTGGTTGCAGAATTCATCTTTGCTGGTGGTATCTCAGAAACAACAGTGCACCAGTGATTCAATGCTAGAGCAATGAAGAAGCTGGAGAGCATAGATCCTACATTTCCCAAAATGAACAGCTTACTAGAAGTCTAGAAACTAACTGCAGCAGCACTTGAATCTCATATTGAGCCTACATTAGACGGTTTACCACTATTTTGGAGGCAACCAAACGACAACTTAGCTTAATTCTTTGGAGAGCTGCTGGTTATAGATGTTATCAGTTTTAGGAGAGCAAGCACTGCTTAAGAGTTAGTTATTGTAAGTAGAGCTGAAATTAGAGTGAAACAATGGCCTC
Source organism: Citropsis articulata (assembly GCA_030449925.1). NCBI lineage: Eukaryota > Viridiplantae > Streptophyta > Magnoliopsida > Sapindales > Rutaceae > Citropsis > Citropsis articulata. The sequence goes on along the minus strand of JASUUH010000096.1, from coordinate 3,343,380 downwards.
TTGCTTTGTTGTCAAGTAACTTTTAAGTATGCTAATGACAAACTTAAGTACGCGTTAACCATAAATGCGGGGTAGAACACGATCTTGAATGAGTTGATTTGTTTTGACTAGTACACGCATGGACCGTAATGCGGAATCTGGATTTAATTTGCCATCTATTCAAATGACCAAGTGCCATCATAGCAATACACAAAAGGCATACTTGTTTAACAAAAATGTAGTTGCATGCGGTAATAAATGTAGAGTCCAGTTGATATAAGTGATTTATTCTTTTATTTAATGATGAACATTATCTCTTGGTTATGCTATGAAATTTCTACAGAAAGAAGGATCATTGACAGCTAAAAGAGAGTTAAAGACAAGATATTAAAGAAAAGTGATTGCCTAAACTTTTGTGAATGCATTTCTGTTGGTTGCAGAATTCATCTTTGTTGGAAGTAACCCAGAAGCAGCAGTGCCCCAGTGATTTAATGCTGGAATGGAACAATGAAAAGAAGCTGGAGAAGTGATCCTATGGTCGCCAAAATATACAGGCAGAAAGGAAACTACCTGAATCTTGGATTGAGCTTACACTAGAAGATTTACCACATTTTTTGGGGAATTACTGGTTGTAGATATTGTCGATCCATCGCAGTTTTAGGAGCACAAGCACTGCTTAGAGCAATTGAAAATAGAGCTAAAACTAGAGTGAAACAATGTCCTCTGCTTTGTAGTAATGTATGTTATATGCTAATGACAAACTCCTAATTTATTGACTGGCAATTGTAAATTGTTTAATTCTATTCTTTATTTCCTTGTTTGATAATATTAATTAGCTTTATCTCAGTTGAAAGACAGTGATTGCTGCTTTAAGAATGAAAACTTATGTCAGCTGTAAAGAAAGAACAAATAAGCACTAAGAAAGTAAAGGGGAGATAGAAAACTGAAAAGCAAAACTTCTTGCATTCACTTGATAGGTTTTCAATATTCATTGTGCATTTGCTACAGTAAATTAAGAATTTACAACCACATGCGAAGCATCCAAAACATCTGGATACACATTGACTTCCTCTATTATATGTTGATTAGGTCATAAGATATTTAGCAGGATTGAGAAGAGCTACAGCGCCTCGTTTGTGACTTGAGAATTTTTTATAAACTCCTAGCTTTTGCTCACTTTCTGCAGCTGCCAAGTGAAAGCTTACCAAGAGCTTTGCACAATCTCTGTTACATGGAATATAACATGTGAAGTTAGAGCATATCGCTTGTCTCAGTTACAAATTAGAGCCATGCGCGAACACCATGCTACACGAGTTTACTGATATGCGCCACTTAACACTAGAAATCAGTAACCAAATATAAAGGATACTACAGTAAGAAGAATTACAGATAATAATGGAAATGGGACATTACTTTAGTTGCTCTTTACTGTAGCCTGTGTGGTGCTTCAAAGTCTCAGTCCAAAGAGAGCTCTTGTTAAGGGTGCAACGTGCAGCGTACACAGATGCAGCAGCAAGCATGGACGGGCAGTAACAAATGACGGTGGGATAATGGCTGATACCTAGTTCGGCTAGGAAAAATACCAGATTCTCCATCTACGTTGGACAGAAATGTCAATCATTCAGTTTGAGTTATTGCACTATAATCAAAACAAGACCAAGATATTTGCAGCACCTCCTGATCAGGTGAGACAGAAGCCTTGACATATCGAACTAGGAACACATACGGCGTAGGAACTGTTAAATACCACCCCAATTTCTCCAAAATTGCTTTCTCCATGACAAGTACCTCTGATCCAATGTAAGCATAATCTGATATGCAAATGAAGTCATTAACCTGCAAAATCAAAGCCAATCAATGAAGAATTTCTAAATGACTTTGAAACTAGTAGAAACAACTTTAAGAAAAAAAGAAGGAAGAGAAAAGAAACTAGTAGAAACAAAAGAAATTTTGAAAGATGATAAAGAGAGAATCACTCTACCTGTGGAGCCCATATTTCTTCATACTTGCATGCAATCAGCATTGAGCTAATGCCAACTAGCTGAAGCTCCCTCCTGCTCACAGTTTTCATGGAAAGGTAGCGATCAAGTATGTTTACAGTAAGATACAGGGTTTCAGGCATTAGTTTAAACTTGTTATGAACTTCTATCAGCCAGTCGACAAGGATAGTTCTCATCTTAGCATTGATATTTGCCTGTGAGACCATGTAATCGTGCACTCGACTCTCTTCCTGCACAAAAGTTTCCCATTATAAGAAAGAGGCCGGGACTACTGCTGAGAGTGACAAGTATAAAAGGAACATTACTTCTGTGAGCTTGTAGAACATGTAGATATCATCAACATATTCAACAACTGCCAAGTCGTCATTAACATCTGGTGCATCAATGTTTACTATCAAATCCTTTGGCTTGTCAGTGATTCCACGAGCAGCCTAATACAAATAAGTTTGGATAAATATCTTATTCAAGAATCTTCATAATCAACAAAATAACCCAAGAAGAACATCATCAAAACCACCTTGCTTCTAGCAGTGAGAACTGAAGTGAATGTCCTGTCATTCCTCCTCAGGGACCTTTCCTTTGAGCTCTGTTCCCCAACAGGTTTAATATTTTTGTTTTTGGCTTCTACTTCTTTAATGTCCTCTTCTTCATCAGAACTTATCACAACCAAGTCATTGTTTTCAATTTCAGATGCCTTTTTTTGAGGTTCTGCTGGCTTCTTCACAATTCTACCTTTTTTGGTAGCTGCAACTACAATATCATCAACCACTACGAGCTGCAAAATAACAGCATCCGGTCCATAAAATGGTCCAATTTTTAATACCTCCAATTACCAAGATTCTAAAGATAAAAAAGTTTAATATAACTATAAATAGCTGCATATTACTACCTTGTTCTTCTCTGCTGCTGCTTGCAGTTGTGCACGAAAACTCCTTGTCATGGGGCGGCGAGACATCTTCCCCTCCACAACTGGAAGCGTCTCCAGATTGCCAATATCACAAAGAACTCGTCGATTCTGAACTTGTGCTGGCTCATTCTTCATCTTTTCTCTTCCTAGAACTCAAAAACAAAATAAAAAGAGAAGATTTTTAAACAACATTCCACTGAAATGAGACCTAAGAAAAAAAAAATGCCAAGAAAAAGATATAATCTGGTTTTAGAAACATAATGTGATCAAAATAATCCCAGATGCTCTAGTAAATGTCAGAATTCAGATAGAGAAACTTCCATAATTTGGAAATTGACGAACAAAGAATCATATAAAAAAGAAACAGGATGATAATCTTAAGAAAAATACCCAAATCTTTGAAGTTAAACAAGCAATAAATTAAAAAAATCAATTTTTTAAAAATAAAATCTACGTACAAATTTTGCACTGAGAGAGAGAATGAAAATTGATATTAGAACGGGCAATAAACCCCTAGAATCCTAAAGAATGATACACGCTAAAGAAAACTATAGCAGACGAAAATATTATCAACCTTCATTTAATAAAACAAAACAACTGGGGATCAAAAGCAAATGTTACCCAGACACACATCAATACCCATTAATGAAAAATAAAATCCCTAAACTGAATCAAAATATAACGAATCTCTTACCCATAAAATCCAAACTCATATAGTATCAAGCAAAAATAATGCCTTTGGGTGCCATTAAAGAATCAAAAAGCAAAAATCATACCCATTAAAAGGAGGACGGGACGCACAAGTAATTATCAAAGAAAATAAACTGAGACTAGGAGAAGAAATTAATTAACCTCTGGGTTGCCTTGCAATAACAGCATTGGCTTCCATTTTCAATTCTTGGTCACAGTTTCCACACACTGTTACTCTGCTAAGTCTTGTGAAGAATGAGGTTTTTTAATGCAAGATGATGCCTTGTTACTGAATTAAAACAACTTAGTCTTTTGAGAAAAAAAAAAAAAAACTAACGGTCATATTTTCAATTTTCGAATCACCGCCGTTTGATGAGTCCTTGCCAAAATAATCATACGGCTAATATCGTTTTTAACCAGCCATGGGCCCCCAGCCCAGTTAGCCCGCCCAATCCACTTTAGTGGAGAGTGAGAGTTATTCAAGCAATCAAGAATTTTTTTGTTTTTTTTTTTTGGGAAGTTTGATATTAAATTTCAAAATATAACAATAATTAATAAAAACATAATCTTCAAATTTTAGAATTGGAACTGTGAAGAGGCATGATTGGTTGTTGAGAAGTTTTGTTATCTTTTGTGTAATTTTGATCTTCAGAATTTTTAACTATTTGTAATTTTTTATTGATTGAATTCCCTTCATCTTTTTTAAAATACTCTTTTTTAGGATCCGTTAGATATCATTTTGTGGGATTTATTTTCATTTTTATTTCGAAATACAAATATAGTACATGTTCAGCGCACTGTATTGAAAAAAATAAATTTTTAAATAAATAATCACCGTATGTTGTCCCAAAGTAATTAATTAATGAAAGTTATGGAAATTTCTATAATAATCATTTAATTAGGAATTAATAACAATGTAGCTTACTCTTCTTAATTTGTCATTAGTTTAAAAATATATAATATGGGCCTCATCACCTGCCTAGCTGCTCCCTGATATAATTTCTAACTTACATATAATATCTAATATTTTTATTTCATACTATTAATAGGATCCAGCTACTGTACAACTGTGATACAGTATCACCTTTTTTGTCCTCATTGTAAAGTGCCGTTGGATGTAAAACGATTGAATCCAACGATCAAAATCGCTTAATAGATTATTGAGATATGAACTGTCAACCGTTGAAGGCGGTTATCACTAGAACCTTTCTCCACTCTTTGTTTTCATTTTGATCTTCGTTCTCATCTTCCTGACCATGACCTTTTTCTCCAGACCTGGTCTCACCCTCGTTGCTATCAGATTTCTTCTTACCATCATCCGAAACAGATTTATTGCAAGTAATTAATTTGTTCCCACAACTAACTTTTGAGTGAGAAGTAGAAGAAAGCTAAGTACAAACACACTCACAAGGCAAGCATTTCTTCAAACCGAATTATATCCCACATCACACATCCAATCACAGAGTCCCCTGGTTTCTCTATACGACTTTCCCCCATAATCATTTTAACAAACAACTTCAATACACAAAGATTAGAGCAAAAAAAAGGAAAAAAAAATCACTATGTCAACTCTAGGTAATGATGAATTAAGTTTAATCTTTCACTGGATCAACGATTCAAACAACAGAAATTCGTTCTCTCTTGTTTGCAAGCAATGACTAAGAGTTGGGGGTGAAACCTGTTTGTCTATTCGGGTCATTGAACCTGATTCTCTCCAAAGTTTTCTACCCAGATTCCCAAATTTATGCTCATTTGAATCAACGACGTTTCTCAGCAATGCCCATCTCCAATTTATGGCCAAAACATGACCTAAAATGTAGATTTTTAATGTTAATCTCAAACAAAAACGTCATGATTCTGATGATGTTGGTGATGATGGTATTTGTGCTACAGCAAATGGGTGTTCAAAGTTATGTAAAGTTCCATTGAGAAGAAGGAGAAAGAGTATTGGGAATGTTGGGTTTATTTCGATTGTTAATAAATCAGCTCAAGGTTTGAGAAATTTGGATTTAGGGAGGTGTAGTTTGATTAGTGATCAAGCTTTGGAAGTCATTAGGACGGTGGGGACAATTTGGGTTCTGAATTTGGATTGCTGTTTATTGATTACCAAACTTTTTCTTAACCGATTTCTCCATTTTGCTTTTAGACAAACATTGCCATCTCTTGTGCATTAGATCACTTGCGTTTAAATCCACTGGTCGAGATGGGATAAGCTAAGTCAGGCCAAGTGCAGAGGTGGATTGGGGTTTCGAGATTTCTCAAGTTTCAACCAGGCGTTAGTAGGCAAGCAAAGGCCGGAGGATTTTGCAGTCTCCAGACTCCTTAGTAGCAAGAATATTGCAGGCTCGGTACTTCCAGAACAAAGATTTTCTTAATGCAGGACTCGGCTCTAACCCCTCTTTTATCTGGTGAAGCATTTTATGGGGGCGGCAAGGTATTGCTAAGGGTTCAAGATGGAGGATTGGAAATGGTCAAAGCATTCTAATTAATAAGGAGAATTGGCTGCCCAAACCTCTTACTTTCAAACCAGTTTCCAAACCAAACTTACCAGCTGATGCGTTAGTTGCTGAGTTGATAAGTGAAGAGCACAATTGAAATAAAAGATTGATCTACAGACATTTTGCCGAAATGGATGTGGAGGTAATAATTAGAATTCCACTGCCTAAAAGTCCAATAAGTGATGAAATTATTTGGCATTATGATAGGAAAGGCCAGTACTCAGTTAAAAGGGGGTACCAGATTGCGTTGAGTCTAAAGTTCCCAACTAGCCCATCAAGCTCAGACACTGCAAAGAACCACTGGAATGCAATATGGCTGCTCACCTTGCCCGAGAAGATCAGGATTTTTGCGTGGAGGGCAGCAAAAAATATCCTCCCTTCAGCTGAAAACCTCTGGAAAAGGAAGGTGATTCAGGAGCCTCTGTGTCAAATTTGTAAAAATGGGCAGGAAATGATTTACCATGCTCTGGTGGGCTGCAAGAGGGCAAAGAAAATCTGGAAAATAACTAGTTTTGATGAGGATCTCAAAGGAAGTGGTGAACAAGATGTACTGAGCTTATTACTGGGGTTGAAATCGAGAAGAAGCAAAGCTGATATGGAGTTGATAGTATCGATTCTATGGATGATATGGAATGCAAGAAACAGCTGGTTATTTAAAGGAAAAAAGGACAGCCCTCAATTTCTAGTCTCTAAGGCTGAAGCTGTGCTGGAAGCTTATCGAAGAACCCAACTACCAGCATCCACTCACATTGGCAACCACATAACACCGATTCAACAATGCTGGAATCCCCCTCAAAGAGGTTTCTGTAAGGTTAATGTAGATGCTGCCACCAATTTAGAGAAGCAAATCTCAGGGTTAGGGGCTGTAATTCGAGATGAGGCTGGGAAAGTGATTGCTGCTGCAATTAAGGTCTCCAAGTTCTATGGTGATGTTTCCTTTGCAGAGGCAAAAGCGATCAAATAGGGCCTTCAAATCACAGAGCATGCTTGTGTTAAGTTTCTGATTGTAGAATCAGATGCTCAAGAGGTTGTTAAGCTAGTCAACAACAGTTAGGGCTGCAGATCCGCCATCTTGGTCATTTCAGAGATGTAGAATGGTTTGAAGAATTTTGACTCTGCTTATGTCCAATATGCTCATAGATCTTGTAATACCATAGTCCACTCTTTAGCTAAGTTAGCTTTAGAGAACCTTGAAACTATTATTTGGATGGGTTCATTCCCTTCCCAATTATTGTACCTGTTTTCTTCTTCAAGCTGAAATGCAGGTTTTTTCCATTAAAAAAAAAAAAAAATCCAATGGTTACATGATAGGGATGGCAAAATTCTCCATGGGTTTGGGGTTTCATGGAGCTCCACCATAAATGGAATGAATTTTAAATAATTTTTGGAGAATGGGGTGGGGAATGGGAAAAAAATAATCCCCAAATTCTTAATGGAGTGGGGTTTAGTTTTGTACTCCCCACCCCACCCCCACCCCAATCCCCATTATATATAGATATTTTTTTAAAATTTGTTTTAATAATTTTTATTTTATCAATTACAATGTTAGTTAATAATTTTTTTAAAAAAATTTCTACTTGATACAAATAGATTATAACTAAAAGAAAACTTTAGAATATAATTTTTATTCAACCTTAAAATATTATTGTGCTTTCTTTTATCTCTTAAGAACTACTCTCTTCAAATATTTTTAATTTTAATATTATTTCAAGATATTACTACAAATATTTGGAGATTTTTTTTTACATAATTAAAATACCTAGTAATATGATAATGATTTAATTGAAGTTTTTAATTTCTAATTTATTGAAATCATATATTTATATCTATTATAAAATAAATAAATGGGGAATGAGGTGGGGATGAGGAAATTTTTCCTTACATAAAGATTCCCCATCCCTACCCCACTAAATTTATCGGAGAATAAAATAAGGAATGGAGATAAAATTTTTAATATGGTGGGAAATGGGATAGACATCCCCACCACACCCCACCCCATTACCATCCCTAATACATGAGATAAAGATTTAAAAAATTGTACGGTATAGCGGTTGTATTGTAGCTGAGTCACGATTAATAATATAACTTAGGTGGGCCAATGCCATCACAAGCTCGGGTATTCCTCCGCCATAATTTGCTAAAATTCATTCTGAACCACTAAATAATCGCACAGGGCCCCACCCAAAAATTAAGTTCCTCCTGGTACCAATAAGGCCCCATTTTATTTATCAAAAAGGCCCTTCATTTTATAAATAATTGAAATATTAATAAAAAAAAGTTATATATATCATAGCTTATTCTATTATGTATAATTATTAAACAAAATTAAAAATTGATACCTGAAATCTAATAAAAACATTGCATCTCATAAAACAGGAAGGAGAAGCTTAAAATAGTTTTTTTAATATAAATTTAATGGTAATTATAAAAAGTATAACTTATATTCTTTAGCCTAAGACCTTAATTTTCCTAAGGCCTTATTATGATGCTCTACGAAAACAAGTTGTTAAAAATGCTTGTTATATGATATGAAAAAAATTGAATCAAATCGATCGGTTCTTAAATCTCCACATCAAAAGTTTGAGTTTAATTGTGCTACTATTTAATTGAATAATAATAAAATTCTAAAAAAATATTCTAATTTTTTTACCTGACGTGTCGAACTGGCATTTATTTATTATACAATCAATTTAAAAAATCGTAAAATTATTTGTTACTAAATTTCACCGTATGCTGCATCACTTCAAACTTAATAATTCGGAAGTGTCGTTACTCAACGTTCACTTTTATGAGTTTTGACATTACCAGCTCTTATAAATTCAAATCTTTTGTTTTGTACATCTAATTTGTTTACTGCCAAATTAATCTTTCATAAATATCTTGTAGACATCGTATCGAAGTTAGTGGCGGTCACTAGCGCGGCCCCCCCTCCTTCTTTCTTCTTTTGAATCAATTTTCACGTGATGGGTTGATCGAATACATGTGTAGTAAAGATAATTGAACGTCTCTGAAAACAAAGTGCTGGCCGTTCGTGGCCCATCTACATTTAAACGATTAATTATCCCCTGATCATTATCAGAGGCGGCTTGTGCCATAGGTAATTTAAGGTATGTTTGGGATTGAGGTTGGAAATTTGTAAATTTACAAAGACTAAAAGTTTTTGAACACTAACCATGCTAGTTATGTTAATGTGATTTTCACTTATATCATGGAAAATATTTTATATCTTTAATAATTTTGTTAAAATTATTATTTAAAATTTATATTTACTATGTATTCTTTTTTATTTCATAATTATACTTTTTTCCACAAAGAAAATTTTGTTAAAAGACCTCAATCCCAAACATACCCTTGCTTGGATTCGCTAAATTTGAGATATTAATTTTTTAATTTATTTAAATTTAATTGATAATAATTAATTATTTTAAATAAGATAAACCATATTGAATTAAAACTGTTGCTTCTACATAAAAAATTTTTTTAAAATTAAAACTGATAAAAAATTATTTTATATCAACCATGTCACAAGAAAAATTATATGAATTAGCTATATTGTCTATTGAGAAAAATATACTAACAAAATTAGAATACAAAAATTTAATTAAAAATTTGTATCTTAGAAAGGTAGAAAAATTGATTTTAAATAATTTTGTTTTCTTATAATTCATTCATATATTTTATTTTCTTCAATTTTTTGTAGAAGGCCTAATTTTAACAACTCGCCTAAGGCCCTCATCTTGGTTGAGCCAGCCCTGGTCATTACAGTTTGTTAATATTCATTCTGAAACAGTAAAACAAAACGAAATTGAATACATCAACGAGACCGCAATTATCACTTGTTTAGTTGCGGCATTTAACTTAATTTTAATCTAATACATTTGTTAGTTAAACTTTGAATAATCAAATCATTTTGATTTAAAAATCAAATTATAGAAATTATTAATTATTAAAAATTCACAATGAAGAGAACATTTATCAAACACACATAGCCATTGCTTCCTCTATATATTGCAGTGCTTGCGATATTAAGGGTTGAAGCCCCAAGCAGCTCTAAAATCCAGATAATAATTAGATCCGGGCAAAATGTTCATCATTGTACCAGCTGATCAGTGGGTGGACGTCTCTATTGAAAATATCTCTGACATTTCACTCTGACAGACTTATTAATATAAAAAAATCTATGGTTTTGCCGTCTGTATACTGCAGAAAAATTTGTCTATACATTTATCTAGACGTTTGAGGTGATTTATACATCTGTGGTATAGATTTGTAGGTTGACATATACGTCTGTGGTATAGATTTTATGCATTTCATTACAAAATGCTGGCCGTTTGAACCCTATGTACATCTATTTATAAGATTAATGGGTGCCAGCTATGCCATTACAAATTATCCCCTCATCAGATATTTCGTTAAAATTCATTCTGAAACACTAAAACTAAATAATCGAGTATGGCTTTGCGGGTCGATGATTCCGGCAGCAATCAGAGTGCAATTATCACTTGTTTAGTTTCCGTGCTTGCCGTGGTTTACTTCGCATGGAATGTGAAAAAATCAAGGAATGCAAATGCTACTCTGCCACCGGGACCTCGCGGCTTGCCTCTACTCGGATACCTCCCATTTCTTGGAACTACTGACTTGCACAAGAAATTCACGGAATTATCCGGAGTTTACGGTCCGATCTACAAGCTCTGGCTCGGAAATAAATTATGTGTTGTGGTGAGCTCACCTTCCCTCGTTAAACAAGTGGTTCGAGATCAAGATACAACATTCGCAAACCGCGACCCACCGATCGCTGCACTAGTGGCCTCCTTTGGTGGCAATGACATTGCATGGTCCAATTACGGTCCCGAATGGAGAAAGTTGCGCAAATTTTTTGTGGGCAAGCTGATGAGTAACGCAAGCCTTGATGCTTGTTATGCTCTAAGAAAACAGGAGGTTAAAAATACTATCAGGGGTTTGTATAACAACGACAACAAAATTGGTAAGCCCATTGACATTGGTGAATTGTCAATTTCAACCTTGGTATGTGTTATTCAGAACATGCTGTGGGGTGAAGCGCTTGAAATAAGAGAGGAAGGGATCACTAATCTTGGGGCTGAGTTAAAATTTAAGCTGGCAGAACTCATGGTGCTAATTGGAAAACCGAATGTTTCGGACATCTTTCCAGCGCTTTCACGGTTTGATATACAAGGTATAGAGAGGAAAACAAGGAAGATTTCTCTGTGGTTTGAAAATATTATAAATTCTACTGTTGAAAAGTATAGAAGCAAGGAGTTTACTGTTGAAGGCAAAGAAAGAGCAGGGAAAATTATTAAAGGATCAAGGATTAAGAACTTCTTGCAGTTACTATTGGAGCTTCAAGAAAATGAAGAAGGTTCTTCCTCAATTAGCATGAACCAATTTAAGGCCGTACTCGCGGTATGTTAAGCAACTAGCCACACAAACAGTTATACAAGCACAGCTGTATATTTTGCATGAGTGATATTTTCAACTTTTTTTTTTAATTTTTTAAATTAGAGTTTTATTGCAATCTTTTGAACAGGATATAATTACGGGTGGAACCGACACCACAACTACGATGGTGGAATGGACAATGGCAGAGTTGATGCAGCATCCACAAGCAATGAAGAAAGTTCAGGAAGAATTAGCTCAAGTTGTGGGCATGGACAGTTGTGTAGAAGAATTTCACTTGCCTAAATTAAAGTATTTAGATGCTGTGGTGAAGGAAACATTTCGTCTGCATCCCGCATTACCTTTTTTAGTACCGCGCAGAGCAAGCGAGATTGGCAGCATTGGTGGCTATACCATTCCCAAAGATACAACTCTTATGTTAAATGTTTGGGCTATCCACAGGGACCCGCACCTTTGGGATAATCCCTTAGAATTTCGACCCGAGAGGTTTTTGAATGATGGTATCGCGAGTAAGTTCGATTACTCAGGTAACAATTTTCAGTACCTGCCATTTGGTTCTGGTAGAAGGATGTGTGCTGGGATTGCTCTAGCTGAGAGGATGCTGATGTTTGTTCTGGCTTCGTTATTGCACTCATTTGAGTGGAAATTGCCAGCCGGCGCAAAGCTTAACTTATCTGAAAAATTTGGGATTGTCATTAAGAAAAAAGAGCCTCTGGTTGCTATTCCAACACCAAGACTATCCAATTCAGAGCTCTACCATTAAGACAAAATGATTGCGATGATTTTATTAATTTCGGAAGGTTTGTATGTTATTTCAAGTTCAATCGTAATAAAATAATTTAATAAAAGTCCTCCGTTGTTCTCTTTTTTTCAACGGCATAACCTGTCATCGTGCTTGTGTTTGGAGCAACTTTGGAATAATTATTTTTGAATTACAATTTATAAATATTTACATTTTAAAATTTTATGAGAGTCTAGATTTATAAACGCTCAATAAAAAATTCCTTAAAAATTTTACATCTAAAATTCTATTAAAGTATAGACGAAACTTTTATACCTATTAATTTTTTGATCTATTCTACAAGTTTAAAAGGGAGACATTTCTAAAGTTAACAAAAAGAATTACTTGATTATTTTCGCGTCTTGTCATTTTTTTATCATATTAAATTTTAATTTAATTTAAATAAAACTCATTTAATAATCATATCAAAATATTAAAATTTAAATGGGTGACCAAATAAAAATACCATAACACAGATGGGAAAATGAGCAAACGCCTCACACAGCTTGTCAGAGGCATTATTACGATGTAAAATTGTACTGGAATATCTTGAAGTATTGGTAGAATAGTGAAGAACAATTTGGGGCAATAAAAACAAATAACACAGATGAGAAATTGGCTAAAATTATACAAGTGACACCCAAATTTTTTGCTATTTCCAAGAAATCCCCAATTTGAATGGACCAGAGGGAGGCAAGCAAGAAATACATTTCCTTCATAGACAATGACAACGATGACATTAAGCCACGTCGGTATAAATATTGAAATTAAGGTGTAATTATTCAGCCAATGAGCCTTACACATCAAGATAAAAGTCGAGAAAATGAAAATTTATCCCAACTAAAACACTTTCTGGCTGCGTTTAGCTGTTTCCATTTGAAGTTAAAAACAACAACGTTTCTTTCGTTTTGTCTTTTGTGGGCGATTCGACTGAGCACGCGCCACTAGCTAGCTGGCTTCTAGTGCTAGTATGTGACAATAGAAGGCTAATGATTTCACTTTCACATTTTTTTTTTCTTTTTTTGGGTGCATAATGTGATCCTTTCATAAAGAAGAGTACGTGAGTGTCGGGCAACGGTATTTTTAATTATAAAGCTCCAGTTTAATTTTGTTGTAGGAAAACAAAAAATTTTGTTTTCAATTCACATGGTGTGTATCCAATTTAACAAACACTTTGTAATAATTAATGTATGTTTGGGATCGAAGTGCTGTGGACAAAAATTATAATTATGAAACAAAAGTTAATAATACGTAATAAATTTAAATTTTAAATAATAATTTAATAAAATTATTAAAGATATAATAGATTAACCCGTTGTATAAGTGAAAATCGTATCAGCATAAACTTTTAATTCGATAATTAATGTTTCTTAAGCAACTTTCTTATTGTGATTTTAAATTCATCCATTTCGATCAAATCTGGCAATATTATTGAGTTTGGAAATTAATTAAGGAGAGTTACTTAAATTTATAAGTAAGATAAATTATTCTATTTAATAAGTTAATATTTTCTTCTTTCTTCTAGTTTACATATAAATTTAGTTAAATACCTTAAAACATATTTTAATACTCGGTCAGAAGCCCTAAGCAGTGGTAAATCTAGTAAATTAATTTATACGGAGTAATACTATAATAAAAAAATAGTGATTCATAAAATTTTACCAATATCAAAATTTGTCTGCAAGATTACTCCCCACTCAAAGGTAATTTTCCTAAAAATTAATAGGAAATTTAAATTTTGCCCCCACACTCTTGACTGTAGTGCCCCCACACTCTTGAATGTATATCCACCCCTGGCCTTTGAGTCATGTATTTTTTCCAATATATACTCCGAATGTCGGCAGGAGCAACCTTCCACTTTAATTTAAAATTTCCACTTAAAAATTAATTAATGTTAATAAAGTTCGTAAGGGAAATGAGTTTAATCAAGAGTATTGTAGGAGAAATTCTAATGTTTGACTTTTAATAAATTAGTTTATAAGTTTAAAAAAATTAACATATATCAAAATATTATTGATTGGTGGTGGTTCCATGTCAGATTAAGACGTGACACTTTACTTGTGAGACTGAGACAATCTTGAATGTAGATCAGCTTAAGACTACTTCAATGGGTTTGAAGTGTAGGCGGCAGCGCTTCAATTTGCACTGATGTCTATCATTCTTTATCCTAATTACTACGATAATTAATAACATGCAATTGAAATAATTAATGTTAGTACTTGCCTATAAATAAAGATAATGACAGAGTCGATGCACAATCCACAAGTAATGAAGAAGGTTCAAGAGGAATTAGCTTATGTTGTGGGCATGGACAGTTGTGTTGAAGAATTTCACTTGCCTAAATTAAAGTATTTAGATGCTGTGGTGAAAGAGACATTTCGGCTGCATTCTGTGCCCTATTTAGTACCACGTAGGGCTAGCCAAATTAGCAGCATTGGTGGCTACATTATTCCTAAAGATACACTGATTATATTGAATGTTTGGGCAATCCACAGCGATTCTCAAATTTGGGATAACTCCTTAGAATTTGGACCAGAGAAGTTTTTTGAATGATGGTATTGCGAGCAAATTTGATTACTCGGGTAACAATTTTCAGTACTTGCCATTTGGTTCTGGCAGAAGGATGTGTGCAGGAATTGCTCTGGCAGAGAGGGTGCTGATGTTTGTTCTGGCTTCACTGTTGGACTCATTTGATTGGAAATTGCCAGCAGGCACAAGGCTGGACTTATCCGAAATGTTTGGGATTTTGATTAAGAAAAAGGAGCCTTTGGTTGCTATTCCAACACCAAGACTACCCAATTCAGAGCTCTACCAGTAAGACAAATGGTTGTGATGGTATTGTGTCCCACTATATTGGAAAATTTGTATGTTATTTCAAGCTCAATCATAATAAGCATATTAATAAATGTCTTCAGGTTGTTATTTTTTCAATGGCATAATCTAACATCATGCTCGTGTTTTCGAGCTATTTATTTAATTTTGAATTGCAATCTACAATATATACTTTAAAATCGCTACAAGATTTTAAATTCATATACACCTTCAACCCAAAATCTCCCAAAAATTCTAAAATCCAAATTTTTACAAAGCATAGACCAAAATTTTTGTACCAACTAATTCTTTGATCTATTCTACACTTTCTAAAAGGAGATATCTCTACTCCAATACTTGGACTACAATTATATCTGAGCTTAGGTCCCAAATAATAAATTCATAAGCAAATTTCATTTTGAACATAGAGAGAGTTGTAAAACAACTTGCTTAAAGCAAATGAACTGCCCAATTAATTCAATTTTTCAAAAGCAAAGCTTTAAACACTCAACGGACATTCTCACAAGCTTCTGGAAGGCACAATCTAAAACCCAACAAAGCATATAAAAAATCTTTGAACTTTTCACAACCTGATTGAAGAGCTGCGACGGCGCTGCTTTGATATCTCAGATTGGCCTTAATGGGTATTTACATAAGACAATGCGGTAAGGCGGGAAGTTCGAAAATATTTATTTAATTTCATAAGTTTTTTTAAGTTCTTTTTGTTGTTTTTTGAATTTTTTTTTTCATAGAGCTTATGAAGATTGTCTATTTCAAGCTGGGCTTTGAAAGCCTATTTAGTCATCTTGACTCTGCTCATCGTCACCCCTATTTTCACATGTGGGAAAGAGTCAGTTTAATTTCTTTATTAATAAAGCATTTTTAAATAGAAGAACAGCATTTCTCTTGCCAATGTGAGGTGAAGCATGGAAACAATTTTTTCATTAATTGTACACTCTGTTTGGAAACTTAGTTTTGTTATTGTGCCTTTCGTGTTTGAAGGCAAGTCATTATCCAAAGTTTTCTCTTTTTAGGTTTCATCATAAATTTACAATTCTAGCCACTTTTATAATTCCACTGGAAAACAAGCTTCGGTATCTACCTTCAACCAGATGCGGTTGGATGACCATGGCATTCATCTTTTAGACTTCTTCCCAGGCTCCAGCTCTCCCAGCCACGTGGGATACAAGTAAGAAACTATGTCAAATATCTCACTTATGTTATGCGGCAATAAGACTTCCCAGTTTGACAACCTGATTTTAATCCTGCGTGGATAAGAAACTGGAAACCCCCCTCATGATTTAATTGGTATTAATATTTAAATTTTACGGAAAGACGTGATCGCAGATCCGTACACAAGCACGTTATTTCAACAGATTTCATTTCAAGTCATTCTTGCTATTGTAATTTAAATTCTAGTATAGTCTAAATTCCTTTCACTATAAATTCATCCATCCACTTAAGAAAATTAATTCTACACACAATTAAAATTCACCTCCTCGTGGGATCGACACTCGTCACCATTAATCTATTCTACAATAAATTCGTGCGCTTGCGAGTTCAATAAAATTTACACAACAATCGCTGGTATTGGTACTATCAAAATCAAAATGTTTGATGGCACAGTTCGTACAATTAGGGAGGTACAACATATCAAAGGTCTGAAGAAAAATCTTTTGTCTTTGGGATAAATAGATAGTCATGGGTGTAAAACTCATGTTAAAAATGGGATTATGAAGATAGTCAAAGGTGCGTTTGTATTGATGAAAGTAGAAAAGATCGGTGCTAATCTGTTCATGCTTAAAGGAGAAATACTGCAGGAAACTGATGTGTGTGTCCCGTCAAATGGAAAAGAATCAATGATGATGTGGTATCTCAAACTTGGCCACATGTCAGAACAAGGTTTGAAAATTCTTTCTGAACAAAAATTGCTTTCAGGGCTCAAATCGGTAAGTTTACCATTTTGCGAGCATTGTGTTACAAGTAAGCAGAATAGATTAAAGTTTAGTAGATTTGTTATTAGAAGTAAATACATATTAGACTTGGTTCATTCTGATGTTTGGGAATCACCTGACGTTTCCATGGGAGGTGCAAAGTACATGGTGACTTTCATTGATGATTATTTTAGGAGATGTTGGGTATATCTAATTAAGAAAAAGTCAGATGTATTTCTATTGTTTAAAGAATACAAAGCATGGATAGAACTTGAATCCGGCAAAAGGATTAAGTGCTTGAGAACAGATAATGGTGGAGAGTATACAAATGACGAGTTTCTTGCTTTCTGTAAGCAAGAAGGTATTCAGAGGCAGCTCACGGTGGCATACACTCCTCAACAAAATGGAGTAGTAGAGCGGATGAATATGACTCTTACAGAAAGAAAAAAAGCTATGTTAAGGACTGTTGGTTTACCCAATTCATTCTGGGCAGACACAACCAAAACTGTCTGTTATATAGTGAATCGGTCGCCATCCACAGTAATTGGGCTGAAGACAGCGATAGATATGTGGACTGGAAAGTTAGCTGATTACTCCTACCTACATGTATTTGGATGTCATGTGTATGTGATGTACAATACCTAAGAAAGAGCAGAGCTGGATCCAAAATCTAGAAGATGTATCTTCTTGGGATATGCTGATGGAGTAAAGGAGTATCGTCTGTGGGACCCCACTGCCTACAAGATCGTCATCAGCAGAGATGTTATCTTTGTAGAAGATCAACTGCAAAGGAGAGATGGGGATGGTAGCACTGCAAAAGAAAAGTCAGAGACTGTGCCGGTTTATGTGGAAAAGAATCCAGAAGATTCAGATTCTTCTGAAGCAGCACCAGAGCACGAGGAGCAAAAACCAATCGAGTCCGAGGCTCCAGAAGTTCGATGGTCAACTCGTGAGAGACGACCGCCAGTGTGGCACTTGGATTATGTCACAGAGATCAATGTTACATACTGTCTTCTAAAGGAGGATGGAGCCATCAACTTTCCATGAAGCTTTAAACAATTCAGACGTTGCTTTGTGAATGACATGAAACAACCTGCCCCGAACCCCCAGGGCGAGTCTATCTAATCTCACTTAACTGAATTAATAAAAATTCTAATATCTGAGAAATTCTATCAAAAATTTGACAGAACCTCTTCTATAAATATAACATACCCAAACTTGCAATTTATAAAAATTAACACTCCCAAAATAATTTCAAATTCAACCAACACCCACAACCAACTCTTTTAATCCATATACCAAATCTCCTCCAAACATGATAATATCAAATACAGTAAAATATTCTTAACCACAATTATGAAATAAATTAAACAATCCAAAATATCTTAATAAAATATCTATAATTCCTAGCACTATCATATAACTTGAAAATCAATCTACACCTGTTGCTGGGTCGACTGATGTACCTGCAAGTTTCCTGGGGAGGGGGGGGAATATAATAAAAGCGGAGTAGCATAAAACTCAGTGAACTCAATGAGTGGATAGAAATTTTTTAAAATAAATTAATTTAATTTTACTTTAAAAGAAATAATCATACCGATTTCCAAACACGATTTCATCAAGACATATGCGAGAAATCAGTAATAAATCATTTAACATTTAAATCAGATTACTAACCATGAAAAGCATATATAATATCGTACATGATATCCGTTGAAATCATATCACAATAACATATAAAATACGCAAATCTGAAAAATCATCACCAAACAAGTACCCAGGGGAATAATCTTGTCGTATCCGGACCTCAACGGATGGGCAATGACGTACTATCTGGGTACCGTCATGCCCCGAAGCTACACGGATAAACAGGGAAATACTATCTCATATCTCATCATATCTATACATGTATAATCCAATTTCCAAAGACAAAAGGCCAAGACACGCCCAAAGCCTCTGTGTACTCGCTGACCCTAAGGCCTATATCTCATCTCAGATCATCATATCTCATCTCAGAATCATACATCGCATGCATATGCCCCCAAAAGGCAAAAACGCCCAAACACAAGGCCCAATGCCTCTATGTGTGTTCAGACGGGCCCCAAAGGCCTCTCATCTAATCTCATCTCATCTCATTTCATCTGAATCATTATATCCGGAGGGAAGGGTACTGTCCAATGATTTTAAAAACAATCTCTATACTCATTTTCATATACATTCTAACCATACGTCAAATAATACATTTCTTTTCATCATCACAACTAAATCCACTTTTCTCATCTTTAAAATACTATGATATTTTATTCAAAACCGATACAGAAATCCATTAATCAAACATTTTAATATAATATCAATATGTGAATAAAATTCATTTCAAGGAAATCATTAAATCAAACATTTAACATACTCATTTCGTAAACATGCTTTACTATCATAATTAACTATGAAAATAGGTTTTGTATATTTCACTCACAGTGACAATGTCCAATCTCAATATCAACAACGTCTGTAGGCTGATTCTCGTTTATGGATCCTCCTATTTCAATTAAACTACATAATTATTCTTCATTACATGAAATACAACTAATTTTACGCAATTAATCTCGAATCAAATATTTATCCGTAATAAACTATTCCGTATGAATAAAATTACTAAAATTACCTAAATACCCTTATATGCTAAAATTACTAAAATGCCCTCAACGTCAATATTTACCAAATTACCGTCGGAACCATAATTTATCGAATTATCATAAAAATTCTAAATTATCAATTTGTCCTCAATACGAATCACAAAATAAATCACAAGTTTCAAATTTGTAAAATTACCCTCGAAGTACGAAATTACGGAAATGTCCTTAATAATTTAAATTACCGATTTACCCTCCACATGTCAAATTACCTCACTACCCTAGACAAAAATTACCAAATTATCTATAATTTTCTAGAAATTATAAATTCACCCCAAAGCTTTGTGAAATTATCGAATTACCCCTCCACGGTCAACAGTGACCGAACTTAGTCTATGGTAACGGGAAGCTCAGGTTTTCTAGTTTCGGCCACGCTGAGTCTAATGGTGCCGGCGATTGCCTCCCACGCGCGGCGACGACGACGGATCGAGCTTCCAAAATCCGTGAGTTTTCCGGCATTCGTTCACGACAAATCCAGCGTCCTTGGTGGTCGTGATTGGTCGGAAAATATTGCTGGGAAGTTGAGGAACAAATTCCGTGGCCACCCAAAACCGAGATCAACAATGAAACGGGTCTTGGCCGCAACTCGGTCTCAATTGGCGTTATGGCCTCACGACGAGGATCAGAGGATATGACCGGCGTCTCAAGAGCTTTAGATCGGTAGCAAGCTTGTTGGGAACGGTGGTCGGAATCGTGAGTTTCGACCGGTCAAGGCGCTGGTCGGTCACCAAATGGGTCTCTCTCTTCTTTCTCCTCTCTTCTTCTCCTCTCTCTCTCCTTCTCAATATATAGAAAACGACAACCTCCTTTTTTTTTTTTACAAAATACATATTAAACGAATATCGGACCCGTAACGGAAATAAAATCCGGTTACCCGAGCTTTTAATCGCGCTCGATCTGTCACTATTTAACATCGTGATAATATTTAAACTAATTCGAACACCATACAAAAATTAAATGAGCCAAATCTATCCGCAACAAATTATAATATTATTGGCAACTGTAAAATTTATACCGAAATAAAATTAAGTAATGCACTAAATTATAATAGTAAAGTGCATATGTTACAATCCTCCTCCCTTATAAAACTTTCGTCCCCGAAATTTACACATCTGATGAAAACAGGTTGGGGTACTGGGCTCGTATTAAGTCTTCGCATTCGCAGGTAGTCTCTCTCTTTGTGTGATTCATCCATAACACTTTTACTAAAGGAATGGTTTTAAAACGCAAGACTTGGTGCTTAGGTTTCAGTATTTCCACTAGTTCCCCCTTCGTAATTTAAGTCTTACTTTAACTCAATTGGTTGTCTCGATAATACGTCTAGAATCATACATATACCTTCAGAGCTTCTAAACACAAACACATTATGGATCCTGGATAACTCAAGTAGTATAGCTAATCGGTAAGCCAACGGATAAACACATTCTACGATTTCATACGGGCCAAAATAGCATGGCTGAGCTTACTGTATTATTCCAAAACAAAGTACCTTTTTCCAGAAAGATATCCGTAAGAAAACTCTTTATCACTAATTTCAAACTCAAATCCCCCTACCTACGCTTGTCTGCATATCTCTTTTGTCTATTAATAATCCTTTTTCAATTCATAAAAATTATAGTCTCGAAATACAAATATTTAACGCAAACTGCAGCAGAAGAATTTAAAATTCATGTCAAATCATCTATTTCCTCCATTCAAGTTCTCCTTATCACTCATCACAAATCATTCTTGATTTCTGATAATTGAATCCCAATAAACTATAAGTACCAAACTCAATAAGCAAACCAGTTTTCCATATATCAAAATACACACTTACACATGTATAATGCAAGTGGATGACGTGCCATAGTATACGAAAACATTGTAAAATAAATCATCTAAATCTCATTCTGTCATTCTCAAACTTCCACATTCTCTTTTAAATCACTTACTTGAGCTACTATCATTCAATTACCACTTAGTATAACACTCCATTAAGTTTCATAACTTTCATAACTTTCATACACTTTAGGCTTCACATCAATGCGTCCCTCGCCCACTTATCTCATAACCATAATATAACATCCAGAATATCCTCCACTAAGCCAGTAACGAATTCAAGCATCCAAGCTAAAACTGTAAAATAATCTTTCTTTCTTTTCAAATTCCGTTTTGCTAAATTCCACTTTCTCATTTCACAAAACAAAACATAATACATTTTCGTGCTCATGCCAATGAAATATTCACACATACGTATGCCCATGTCCATAAATACACATTTCAACACATCACATAAACACATGGGCAGAACATATAAATCAACATCCGTATATATTAAAATAGACTTTTCAAACATTTCAAACATATATACTGTTTATTGTGATTCGTTTGGAAATCTAGTTTACTTACTTCCTGGCATCCTCGAACAACAAATGTATATCGATATCATCAGCCTAAAATCAATAAAATACTCTCATAAGAATAAAATTAATCCCTGATCATAAACTCAAATATTCTTAAATTCCTCAACATAATTACAATTCATACTTAATCTCAAATAATCTCAATTTAAATCATAAATCACCAAAATACTTATAATTCTTGAATGAGTTGTATCTTCTTATTGGTATCGTAAACTAATCTCTACTCCTTAACCTCATCCCAACATATTAAAATTACCCTCGAAGTACGAAATTATCAAAATGTCCTTAAAAATTTAAATTACCGATTTACCCTCCACATGTCAAATTACCTCACTACCCAAAACAAAAATTACCAAATTATCCATAATTTTTTAAAAATTATAAATTTACCCCAAAGCTTTGTGAAATTACCGAATTTTCCCTCACCGGTCAACGGTGACCGGACTTAGTCAACGGCAACGGGAAGCTCATGTTTGCTAGTTCCGGCCACGCTGAGTGCAATGGTGCCGGCGGTGGCTTCCCCATGCGCGGCGACGACGACGGATCGAGCATCCAAAATCCGTGAGTTTTCCAGCGTTCGTTCACAGTAAATCTGGCATCCTCGGTGGTCGTGATTGGTCGGAAAAGATTGCTGGGAAGCTAAGGAACAAATTCCAGGCAGTGGCGTCACCCAAAACCGGCAGGATCAACAGCGGCAAAAAATGGGTCTTGGCCGCAACTTTCGGTCTCAATTCGCCGGCGTTATGGTCAGTTTCCAGCAACGAGGATTGTAGGGATATGACCGGCGTCTCAAGAGCTTCAGATCGGTAGTAAGCTTGCCGGGAACAGTGGCTGGAATCGTGAGTTTCGACTGGGTCGGGCGCGCGGGTCGAGTCGGTCAAATGGGTCAACGAGTCTCTCTCTCTCTCTCTCTCTCTCTCTCTCTCTCTCCTTCTCAATATATAGAAAACGGCAACCCTTTTTTTTTACAAAATACATATTAAACGAATACTAGACCCGTGACGGAAATAAAATCCGGTTACCCGAGCTTTTAATCATGGTCGATCTGTCGCGATTTAATATCGTGATAATATCTAAATTAATTCGAACTCCATACAAAAATTAAACGAGCCAAATCTGTAATGCACTAAATTAGAATAGTAAAGTGCATTTGTTACATGACAGCAATGCAGGAAGAAACTGAGGCTCTGCATAAGAACAAGACGTGAGAACTTGTACCACTACCACGCGAAAGAAAAGTCATTGGAAACAAATGGGTCTACAAGATCAAACGTGATGGCAATGACCAAGTGGAGCGGTATCGTGCAAGATTGGTGGTGAAAGGATATGCTCAGAAAGAATGTGTTGACTTCAACGAAATATTTTCTCCGGTTGTTCGACTCACAACAATCAAAATAGTTTTGGCGATGTGTGCTACATTTGACCTACATCTAGAGCAGTTAGATATGAAAACTGCATTTCTTCATAGAGAACTTAAAGAAGAAATTTATATGCTCCAACTAGAAGGTTTTGCTAAAAAGGCAAAGGAGAACTTGGTTTGCAGGTTGAACAAATCTCTATACGGTCTCAAACAAGCGTCGAGGTGCTGGTATAAAAGATTTGATTCCTTTATCATGAGCCTTGGATACAAGAGACTCGGTTCAGACCATTGTGCATATTATAAGAGGTTTGAAGATAATGATTTTATCATTTTGTTGTTGTATGTGGATGACATGTTGGTAGCAAGCCCCAACAAAGATCGAGTCCAAGATTTGAAGGCACAGCTGGCTAGGGAGTTTGAAAAGAAGGACTTAGGACCAGCAAACAAGATTCTAGGGATGCAAATTCACTGAGATAGAAATAACATGAAGATTTGGCTTTCATAGAAAAACTACTTGAAGAAAATCTTGCGGCGCTTCAACATGCAAGATTGTAAGTTACTTTCTACCCCACTTCCTGTTAATTTTAAATTATCCTCAAGTATATGTCCTAGCAATGAAGCAGAGAGGAAGGAGATGTCTCGAGTACCGTATATATCAAGAGTGGGAAGTTTGATGTTCGCTATGATATGTACTAGACTAGACATTGCACAAGCAGTGGGAGCAGTCAGTCGATACATGGTGAATCCTGGTGGAGAGCATTGGATAGCTGTGAAGAGGATTCTGAGATATGTCAGAAGAACCTCAGATGTTGCATTATGTTATGGACGATCAGAATTTACTGTCAGGAGATACGTGAATTCAGATTTTGCAGTAGACCTTGATAAAAGGAAATATACTACTGGCTATGTGTTTACACTTGTGGGAGTAGCTGTAAGTTGGGTTTTGAAACTGCAGATCGTTGTGGCTCTATCTACAACAGAAGCAAAATACATGGCGGCTACACAAGCTTGTAAAGAAGCTATTTGGATACAAAGGTTATTGGAGGAGCTCGAGCACAGACAACAGAAAATTCATGTGTTTTGTGACAGTCAGAGTGCTTTGCACATTGCAAGGAATCCAGCCTTTCATTCCAGGACAAAACACATAGGGGTTCAGTATCACTTCGTTCGAGAAGTAATGGAAGACGAAAGTGTAGTTTGAAGAAAATTCATACAAAGGATAACCTAGTAGATGTTATGAACAAGCCAATCAATACTGACAAGTTTGTATGGAGTATATCCTCTTGTGGCCTTACAAAGACGTAAAGCAACATGATAACGGCGAAGCAGAAAGGATGGCGTGGAGATTGATTGATCGATCCTCAATCAGATCTTCAAGTGGGAGAATGTCAAAACACTTGACTGCAGCATTTAGAAGCTTTAGAGGCTAGAAATGTTTAAAGAATAATGAAGAAACTTTGACAGCTGCACAAAACAAATCAAAGGCGGTTACAAAGTCCTTACGTAGCTTGGCATTTAAGGTGATGCTGAAATTGTTGAAACAAAGAAAAAGGAAGAAAAATTGAAGTTGGCAGCAATACAAGTTTGAAGAAGCAAAGAGAAGAATAAAGAACAAAAATTCAGTGGCGGTGAAAGAAAAAAAAAATTAATTATTTTAATAGCCAATTTTGGCTATAGAAAGAGGGGTTCCCCCACTCATATGTGCATTCCATTCTTCAAGTTTCTCATCTCTATTTTGTAAAGAAAAAGAGTTGGTGAGAGTATTTTTTAAAGAGTTCAGCAAACTCTTGAGTAATTAGTGAGTGAGAGTATTGAGTGTATTGGGGTTTTGGGTAGTGAGATAAAATATTACAAGACTTATATACTCCACATCACTAGTAAAATATTTTCCTTCTGTCTTCGTCCGTGAACATAGGCTAAAAGCCAAACCACGTAATTTCTGGTATCCTGTGTGATTGTGTGTCTCATTATTTTCTCAATTTTACTTTAGTTGCGTGTCTGCTTCACCCACCAATTTTCTAACATATAATTTCCTGTGTTTTGCTCATGTTTTCAAATGCTCTCCAATATTGAAATTCTTTTTCCTATTGAGGAGTATCTCTCACAGTGGGTGTGTTTGCATTTTTCTCGTTGCTTGTATCCTTCAGGCAAATTAGATTTGTATCAAAAGCTGTTACTGCATGTGTCAGCCATCCTCTCAACAATACCATCGTAGTTAGAACAAAGGTTTGTGGTTTTGTAGCATCTGCTTTCATAATATTTCTTCCATGGCATTTTTGAACCTCATTAAGAAAAACCGCTGTTTAGATTTCACTAATACACAAAACGCATACTTTGTACTTGTTTGGAAAGAAAATGTAGTTGCATGCCGTAATAAATGTTGAGTTTCATATGATATAGGTAATTTATCTTTCTATTTAATGACGAATATTATCTCTTCGTTATGCTAGAAATTTCTACCAAAAGAAGAATCATTAACACCTAAAAGAGAGTGAAGGACAAGATATAAAAGAAAAGTGAAAGCCTAAACACTTGAGAATGCATTTCTGTTGGTTGCAGAATTCGTCTTTGTTGGAGGTACCCCGGAAGCAACAGTGCACCAGTAATTCAATGCTGGAACAATGAAAAAGCTGGAGACGTGATCACATGGTTTCTGAAATATACAGCAGACAGGAAACTAATTATTAACTACCTGAATCTTGGCTTGAGCTTACATTAGTAGGTTTACTACATTGTCTGGAGAATTGCTGGTTGTAGATATTGTCGATCCAGTAAGTTTTAGGAGCGCAAGCACTGCTTAGAGCTATTTAAAATAGAGCTGAAACTAGAGCGAAACAATGTCTTCTGCTTTGTAGTAAACTACTAAACTATGTTAAGTATACTACTGACAAACTTCTAATTTATTGACTGACAATTGTCAATTGTTTAACTCTATTCTTAATTTCCTTGTTCGATGATATTAATTAGCTTTATCTCAGTTAAAAGATAGTGATTGCTGCTTTAATAATGAAGACTTATGTCAGCTGTAAAGCAAGAACAAATAAGCAACTAAGAAAATAAACAGCAGATAGAAAACTGAAGAGCAAAACTTCTTGCATTCACTTAAAAGGTTTTCAACGTTTTCAATATTCATTGTGCATTTGCTACAGTCCATTAAGAATTTACAACCATAAATGAAGCATGCAATTACAAAAACATCTGGACATCCTCTATTATATGTTGATTAGGTCATAAGATATTTAGCAGGATTGAGAAGAGCTACAGCACCTCGTTTGCAACTTGAGAATTTTTATAAACTCCCAGCTTTTGCTCACTCTCCGCAGCTGCCAAGTGAAAGCTTATGCACAATCCCTGTTACATGGAATATAACAAATAAAGTTAGAGCATATCACTTTTCTCAGTTACAAATTAGATCCATGAGCAAACACAACACCACAGAGTTTACTGATATGCACCACTTAACACCGTAGCCTGTCTGGTGCTTCAGAGTTTCAGTCCAAAGAGGGCTCTTGTTAAGGGTACAACGTGCAGCGTATACAGATGCAGCGGCAAGCATGGATGGGCAGTAAGAAATTACTGTGGGATAATGACTGATACCTAGTTCGGCTAGGAAAAATACCAGATTCTCCATCTACCTTGGACAGAAATGTCAATCATTCAGTTTGAGTTATTGCACTATAATCAAAACAAGCACAAGATATTTGCAGCACCTCCTGATCAGGTGAGACAGAAGCCTTGACATATCGAACTAGGAACACATAAGGTGTAGGAACTGTTAATTACCGCCCCAGTTTCTCCAAAATTGCTTTCTCCATGACAAGTACCTCTGATCCAATGTAAGCATAATCCGATATGCAAATGAAGTACCCTGCAAAATCAAAGCCAATCAATAAGAACTTCTAAATGGATTTGAAACTAGTAGAAAACCACACAGTTAGACATGTATAAAACTACACAGTTACTCTACTCACACCACTATTCCCTGTTCTATATCGCAAAATTCTTGGATTGCTCCTATCGTTTCTCATAAACAGTATCTTATATATGAACAGTGCTGCATATGTGAATAATATTATATATATGTGTAAACAGTACCCTTTACGTGAACAGTATCCCCCGACTCCAAAAAATACAACCAATAGCTTTGATACCATTGTTGGGAAATTAATAAGTGAAGCAAACACACAAATAAAGTGTAATTAAGAAATAATGAGACAATAGAATCACAAAGGATATTATAAATTACGTGGTTCGACTTTTAACCTACGTCCACGAGTGAAGACAAAGGAAAATATTTTACTAGTAAAATGTAAATTATAAATATTTTAATATTTTAGCTCACTAGCTAGAATCTCAATACATTCAATCTTTCAAATCACTATAACAAGAACTTATAATGTTAAGCTCTCTGAACTCTCTCTCTCTCTAAAATGCTAAATTGCTTCTCAAAATTGGATGCAGAAATGAGGAGGAGAATCCTCCTTTCATAGCTAAAAATTAACTATTGTTCATGCATTTATTTTAATATTTATTATATTTTATATTCTATATTTTTTTTTTCTTTTTTTTTTAAGTTAACAAAGTACCACCAAAAATAGCGGGCCGTGCTGAATGGCATGGCACTGTCCATCTAGAAGGACGGTGCCAGCCATGACTTTGACACAAGCATGCTCTAAAATCCAGATAATAATTAGTTCCGTGCAGGTGATCAGTTGGTGGACATCTCTATCACTCGACAAACTTATTAAAATAAAAGATCTATGGTTTTGCCGTCTGTATTCTGTAGAAAAATTTGTCTACACATTAATCTAAATGTTTGAGGTGATTGGAAATTGCTTACTATGAAGGGAAATAATCCAGATAATAATTAGTTCCATGCAGCTGATCAGTTGGTGGACATCTCTATCACTCGACAAACTTATTAATATAAAAAACCTATGGTTTTGCCGTCTGTATACTTTAGAAAAATTTGTCTAAACATTAATTTAAATGTTTGAGGAGATTCGAAATTGCTTACTATAAAGGGAAATAATTTATAGGTTGACTGATACGTCTGTGGTATAGATTTTATGTATTTCATTATAAAATGCTGGCAGTAGGGACCATCTCTACATCTATTTATAAGATTAAGGGGTGCCAGTTATGCCATTAAAAATTTTCCCCTCATCATATATTTCGTTAAAATTCTTTCTGAAACACTAAAACTAAATAATAGAATATGGCTTTGCGGGTCGATGATGCCAGCAGCAATGAGAGTGCAATTATCACTTGTTTAGTTTCTGTGCTTGCCGTGGTCTATTTCGCATGGTATGTGAAAAAATCAAGGAAAGCAAATGCTACACTGCCACCAGGACCTCGCGGCTTGCCTGTAGTCGGATACCTCCCATTTCTCGGAACTACTGACTTGCACAAGAAATTCACGGAATTATCTGGAGTTTATGGTCCGATCTTCAAGCTCTGGCTCGGAAATAAATTATGTGTTGTGGTGAGCTCACCTTCCCTCGTTAAACAAGTGGTTCGAGATCAAGATACAACATTCGCAAACCGCGACCCACCGATCGCTGCACTAGTGGCCTTCTTTGGTGGCAATGATATTGCATGGTCCAATTACGGTCCCGAATGGAGAAAGTTGCGCAAATTTTTTGTGGGAAAGATGATGAGTAACGCAAGCCTTGATGCTTGTTATGCTCTAAGAAAACAAGAGGTTAAAAATACTATCAGGGATTTGTATAACAACAACAACAAAATTGGCAAGCCCATTGACATTGGTGAATTGTCGATTTCAACATTGGTCTGTGCCATGCAGAACATGCTGTGGGGTGAAGCCCTTGAATTAAAAGAGAAAGGGACCACTAATATTGGGATTGAGCTAAAATTTAAGCTCGCAGAACTCATGGTGCTACTGGGAACACCGAATATTTCGGATATCTTTCCAGTGCTTTCATGGCTTGATATACAAGGTATAGAGAGGAAAACAAGGAAGATTTCTCTGTGGTTTGAAAATATTATAAATTCTACTGTTGAAAAGTATAGAAGCAAGGACTTTGTTGTTGAAGGCAAAGAAAGAGCAGGGAAAAAGTTTGAAGGATCAAGGAACAAGAACTTCTTGCAGTTACTATTGGAGCTTCAAGGAAATGAAGACAGTGCTTCCGCAATTAGCACGAACCAATTTAAGGCCGTGCTCACGGTATGTTAAGCAACTAGCCACGAACAGTTGTATATTTGCATGAGTGACGCTTTTCAACTTTTTTTAATTTTTTAAATTAGAGTTTTATTGTAATCTTTTGAACAGGATATAATTACGGCTGCAACCGACACCACAACTACGATGGTGGAATGGACAATGGCAGAGTTGATGCAGCATCCGCAAGTAATGAAAAAAGTTCATGAAGAATTAGCTCAAGTTGTGGGCATGGACAGTTGTGTTGAAGAATTTCATTTGCCTAAATTGAAGTATTTAGATGCTGTGGTGAAAGAAACATTTCGTCTGCATCCCGCATTACCTTTTTTAGTACCACGCACAGCAAGCAAGAGTGGCAACATTGGTGGCTATACCATTCCGAAAGATACAACTCTTATGTTGAATGTTTGGGCTATCCACAGGGACCCTCAACTTTGGGATAATCCCTTAGAATTTCGACCCGAGAGGTTTCTGAGTGTTGGTATCGAGAGTAAGTTCGATTACTCAGGTAATAATTTTCAGTACTTGCCATTTGGTTCTGGTAGAAGAATCTGTGCTGGGATTGCTCTAGCTGAGAGGATGCTGATGCTTGTTTTGGCTTCGTTATTGCACTCATTTGAGTGGGAATTGCCAGCAGGCGCAAAGCTAAACTTATCTGAAAAATTTGGGATTGTCATTAAGAAAAAAGAGCCTCTGGTTGCTATTCCAACACCAAGACTATCCAATGAGCTCTACCGTTAAGACAAAATGGTTGTGATGATTTTGTTATTTCGGAAGATTTGTATGTCATTTCATGTTCAATCGTAATAAAATAATTTAATAAAAGTCCTCCGTTGTTCTCTTTTATTCAACGGCATAATCTGTCATCGTGCTTGCGTTTGGAGCAACTTTGGAATAATTATTTTTGAATTACAATTTATAAATATTTACATTTTAAAATTTTATGAGAGTCTAGAATTATACACGTTCAATAAAAAATTTTCTAAAAATTTTATAATTTAAAATTCTATTAAAGTATAGACAAAACTTTTATACCTACTAATTTTTTGGTCTAATCTACGAGCTTAAAGGGGAGATATTTCTAGAGCTAGCAAAAAGAGTTACCTGATTGTTTTCGCGTCATGTCATTTTTTTATCATGTTAAATTTAGTTTGACCCATTTAATAATCATGTCAAAATATTAAAATTTGAACTCGACATGGGAAATAAATGGGTGACCCAATACACCCATTTAATAATTAGGCAATTATGTCTCTTAATATGACATAACCCAATAATCTATTTACTATATATTTAACATAATTTACATCGTACATTGTACACCCATTTGTCATAAATTACACTATTTTATGTTTCTAAATAATAATATATAGTAATTTTATAAAATATATATGCCTGTTACAATATTATACCATTCAATGTATATTGAAAAGAGAACAAAGACGGTTTTCTTATGGTTTGAAAATATTATCAATCCTGCTGTTGAACAGTACAGAAACAAGATCTTTGTTGTTAAAGGTGAAGAAGCAACTGGGAAAAATATTGAAAGAAAATTTCACATGTTAAAGAATAAATTTAGGCTTTGCACACCCCCCTTAACTTTTAAAAAGAAATAAAAATTTAATTAATTAATATTTATTTTATTCATTAATATATCATAATCCTATGTGTGTTTTATTTGTTATCTTTTTATTTAAAAAGATAGGAGGGCGGATGAAACTCAAATAAACTTTTAGCCCATCTTGATTTTTCAAGTTTCGTATTTAGGTGGCCAGCTAAAGAAAATTACCTGAAAGCTGCTCCATCAATTTAACAAATTTTATTTATATAATTAGTGGAGGTATAGAAAACAAAAGTATCTCCAAGCACATTGCAATAGTGAAAGCAGTGAATTGCTGTTCCAACATAATTGAACCCCGATAACCTAACACATATTTTAAGTTTTAACATTGTAGTTCAGGGATCAGTTTCTACTTCCAGGAGCAATTATTGAAGGAAATAAGTTTTTTAATGAATATTTATAGACCCCGATTGAATATTCGAATATATAATAAAAGAGAAACTGTCATAGAAATGAGAAAGATATTTGGAGGAGCTAAAAAAAAAAAAAAACAAAACTGCAACTGAGATAGATCGGCGACACAAGTAACTAATTAATTCATCTATACATCATAATCCTATTTGTATCTTCTTCCTTTTTCTAATTTACATATAAATTTGGTTAGATAACTTAAAAAATATTTTAATACTCGATCACAAGCTCTATGCAGCTGTGGGTTTAGAAAATTAATTTATAGGGGCTAATACCATAATGAAAAATAATGATTCATAATTAAAATCAACCCTAATATCAAAACTTATTTACAAGATTACCCCCCAGTCAAAGGTAATTTTCCTAAAAACTAATACGAAATTAAATAAATTTAATCTTTAGTGGGTTCAATTGCCCACACATTCTGAATGTGGATCCACCGCTGGCCCGGACTGAAGCATTTTTTACAATATGTACCCTGTTTGTCAGCAGGAACAATCTTCCACTTTAAATTAATATTTTCACTTAAATGAGTTTAATTGGAGAATATCACAAGAGAAATTCTATTTTTGACTTTTAAAAAGTTAAAATATATTAAAATATTATTAATTGGTGGTGGTTTCAAGTCATATTAAGACGTAGCACCTTATGAGATCGAGACAATCGGCTTAGACTATTTTAAATACATTTGAAATTTGCACAAATGACTATCATTCTTTATCCTAATTAATATTATATTTAATAATATACAATTGAAATAATTAACATTAGCACTTGGCAATAAATAAAGGTCTTGTGCTTGAATCGTCACATATGATCACTTCATTCCTTTATTTACTTTGCTAACACAGATTTTGCGGCATTAAATCTAAATAATAATTGAATATGGCTTTGTGCGTCGATGATGCCAGCAACAAGGGGACCACAATTACCACTTTTTAAGTTGCTGTAGTTGCCGTTGTTTTATGTTAGTAGAATAGTAGTAATATGATTATCGTAGAGTTTTTATTTTTTATATTAAAATTAAGTCGATTTGTTATAATAAACTTAGTTGAGTTTAATGGTATTACTATATAAATTGAATAGTAATAGAGTTCTCATCAAATACTTCAATATTTTTATCTCAAGTGTTAGAGGGGAATTTATTTATTATACGATCGATTTTAGAATTTATAAAATTATTCGTTACTGAATTGCACCATATGCTGCATCGCCTGAAACTTAATAAACCAAACGTAGCATTGACATCACTACTCAACATTCACTGTTACGACTTTGTGACATTAGAATTAAGATCTTTTGCACATTTAATTTTTTTTACTTCCAAATTAATATTTAACAAAATATTTTTTTTCACATTATCAATGGACAAAACACAAAACTCTAACGAAAATAACTATACAAGAAAAATCTTTGCTGGTATTGCATGCCATATTATCTGTAATTTTGTCAGGATCGATCATTCAAATTTTTAAGCAGAACTTTTAATCAATGGACAAACACTTCACACAGCTTGTCAGAGGCATTATTATGATGTAAAATTGACTGGAATATCTTGAATTATTGGTAGAATAGTGGAGAACCATTTGGAGCAATAAAAACAAATAACACAGATGAGAAAATGGCTAAAATTAAAACATACATTTCCTCCATAGACAATGACGGCGATGACATCAAGCCACGTCGGTATCACAATTGAAATTAAGGTGTAATTACACATCAAGATAAATGTCAAGAAAATGAAAATTTATCTCAATTAAAGCACATTCTAGCTGCATCTAGCTGTTTCCATTTGAAATTAAGAACGACAACGTTTCTTCCGTTTTGTGGGCGATTCGACTGAGCACGCGTCAATATCTCCCTGGCTTCTAGTGCTAGCATTTGAAAACAGACGGGATATGATTTCACTTTCACATTTTTCTTTTTGGGAATCAAAGTCAAGGTCAAGAAGAATAAATGGAGAATTCAGAAATATGGGTGCATAATGTGATCCTTTCATGAAGAAGGGTACGGGAGTGTCGGGCAACAGTACTTTTACTTATAAAGCTCCAATTTAATTTTGTTGTAGGAAAACAATTTTTTTTTTCAATTCACATGGTGTGCATTCAATTCAACAAACACTTTGTAATAATTAATGTTGAGTTGTTCCTACATTAAGAAGAGTTTTTTAAATTTATAAGTAGGATAAATTACTCTATTTAATAAGCTAATATTTTCTTCTTTCTTCTTTCTTTTAGTTTACATATAAATTTAGTTAGATAACCCATCACATATTTTTACACTCGGTTAAGTCCTAAGCAGTGGTGGATCTAGTAAATTAATTTATACAGAGTAATACTATAATAAAAAAAAATAGTGATTCATAAAATTGACCCAGTATCAAAATTTTTCTGTAAGATTACTCCCCACTCAAAGGTAATTTTTCTAAAAATTAGTAGGAAATTTAATTGGCAGTGGGGACAAAATGTCCGCACACTCTTGAATGTAGATCCACCCCTGGCCCTGAGTCAAGTATTTTTTCCACTATATACTTCGAATGTCGGCAGGATCAACCTTCCATTTTAATTTAAAATTTGCACGTAAAAAACTAATTAACGTTAATAAAGTTCGTAAGGGAAATGAATTTAATTAAAGAGTATTATAGGAGAAATTCTAATGTTTGACTTTTAATAAATTAGTTTATAAGTTTAAAAAAATTAACATATATCAAAATATTATTGATTGGTGGTGGTTCCATGTCAGATTAAGACATGACACTTGTGAGACTGAGACAATCAGCTTAGACTACTTCAGTGGGTTTGAAGCGTAGGTGGCAGTGCTTCAATTTGCACCGATGTCCATCATTCTTTATCCTAATTCCTAGGATAATTAATAACACGCAATTGAAATAATTAATGTTAGTACTTGCCTATAAATAAAGTTATTGTACTTGAATCTTCACACATGATCACTTTATTCCTTTATTTACTTAGGTAACAAAGATTTTGAGAGACATTAAAACCAAAGAATAATTGAATATGGCTTTGTGGGTTGACGATGCCAGCAAAACCGAGATCACAATTATTACTTCTTTTGGTGCTGTGTTTGCGGTTGATTTATATTGGTAGTAATAAGATTATTGTAGAGCTTTTATTTTTTTATATCTTGAAATTTTAAAACTAAATCGAATATGGCTTGTGGGGTCGGTGATGCCAGATCCAACGAGAGTGCAATTATCGCATGTTTAATTGCTCTATTAGCCGTGGTCTATTTCGTGTGGACAAGGAAAACGAATGCTAAACTTCCACCAGGACCTCGCGGCTTGCCTGTAATCGGATACCTCCCGTTTCTCGGAACTACTGACTTGCACAAGACATTTATGGAATTAGCTGGTGTGTATGGTCCAATCTTCAAGCTCTGGCTTGGCAACAAATTGTGTGTAGTGGTGAGCTCGCCTTCCCTAGTTAAACAAGTGGTTCGTGATCAAGATATAACATTTGCTAACCGCGACCCACCGATCGCTGGACTCGTGGCCTCCTTTGGTGGCAATGATATTTTATTTTCCAATTATGGCCCTGAATGGAGAAAGTTGCGCAAATTATTTGTGGGCAAGTTGATGAGTAACGCAAGTCTTGACGCTTGTTATGCTCTAAGAAAACAAGAGGTTAAAAATATTATCAGGGATTTGTATAATAACAACAAAACTGGCATTGGCGAGCCCATTGATGTTGGTCAGTTGTCGATCTCAACTTTGATATATGTGTTATACAGAACATGCTATGGAGTGAAGCTCTTGAATTAAGAGAGAAAGGGATCAGTAACCCGGGGGCTGAGCTAAAGTTTAAGCTAGCAGAACTCGTGGTGCTAATGGGAACACCGAATATTTCGGATATCATCCCCGTGCTTTCATGGCTTGATATACAAGGTATAGAGAAGAGAACGAAGAAGATTTCTCTATGGTTTTCAAATTTTATTGATTCTGCTGTTGAACAGTACAGAAACAAGGTCTCTGTTGTTGAAGGTGAGGGAGGAGCAGGGAACAATATTGAAGGAAGGAATAAAGACTTCTTGCAGTTACTCTTGGAGCTTCAGGAAAATGAAGAGAGTGCTTCATCAATTAGCACGATCCAATTGAAGGCCTTGCCCGGGGTATGTTGCGCAACTGCCACAAACTGTTGTACAAGCACAGCTGTATTAGTTAAGTGTTTTAACTTATTTTTAATTAGAAATTTATTGTTATCGTTTTAACAGGACATAATTTCTGGTGGAACCGTCACAACAACTACAACCGTGGAATGGACAATGACAGAGTTGATGCACAATCCACAAGTAATGAAGAAGGTTCAAGAGGAATTAGCTCAAGTTGTGGGTATCGACTGTTGTGTTGAAGAATTTCACTTGCCTAAATTGAAGTATTTAGATGCTGTGGTGAAAGAAACATTTCCGCTACATTCTGTGCCCTATTTAGTACCACGTAGGGCAAGCCAAAGTAGCAGCATTGGAGACTATATTATTCCTAAAGATACAATGATTATATTGAATGTTTGGGCAATCCACAGGGATCCTCAAATTTGGGATAACCCCTTAGAATTTGGACCAGAGAAGTTTTTGAATGATGGTATTGCGAGCAAATTTGATTACTCGGGTAACAATTTTCAGTACTTGCCATTTGGTTCAGGCAGAAGGATGTGTGCAGGGATTGCTCTGGCAGAGAGGATGCTGATGTTTGTTCTGGCTTCACTATTGCACTCATTTGATTGGAAACTGCCGGCAGGCACAAAGCTAGACTTATCCGAAAAGTTTGGGATTTTGATTAAGAAAAAGGAGCCTTTGGTTGCTATTCCAACACCAAGACTACCCAATTCAGAGCTCTACGAGTGAGACAAATGGTTGTGATGGTATTTTGTCCCTCTGCATTGGAAGATTTGTATGTTATTTCAAGTTCAATCGTAATAAGCATATTAATGAATGTCTTCAGGTTGTTATTTTTTCAATGGCATAATCTATCATCATACTCGTGTTTTCGAGCTATTTATTTATTTTTTAATAGCAATTTAAAATATATATACTTTAAAATTCTTACAAGATTTCAAATTTATATACACCTTCAACCCAAAATCTCCCAAAAATTCTAAAATCCAAAATTTTACAAAGCATAGACCAAAATTTTTATACCAACTAATTCTTTGATGTATTCTACACTTTCTAAAAGGAGAGATCTTTACTCCAATGTTTGGACTACAATTATATCTAAGCTTATGTGCCAACTAATAATTTATAAGTAAATTTCATTTTGAACATAGAGAGAGTTCTAAAACAAGTAAATTTCATTTTGAACATAGAGAGAGTTCTAAAACAACCTGAGCATATTATTCAATTTCGACTTAGTGCCGTTTGATGAGTCCTTGCCAAAATTATGACAGAGCTAATAACAATAATTTTTTATCAACCAGCAATGGTCTCCCAGCCTACTTACCACGCCAATTTATTGATTATTGAAGGATTTTCCCCCTTCTTTTGCATATTTTAGAGGGTGTTTGATATTAACT
Source organism: Citropsis articulata (assembly GCA_030449925.1). Taxonomy (NCBI): domain Eukaryota; kingdom Viridiplantae; phylum Streptophyta; class Magnoliopsida; order Sapindales; family Rutaceae; genus Citropsis; species Citropsis articulata. Next base: position 3,306,172 of record JASUUH010000096.1, on the reverse strand, counting down.
TCAAATGCTATTTTTTATTTTCTTATAATATAAAAAGTATAAAACTCAATTTGGTAAGATCATTTTGTAGCATAACTTAGAATATATCAGATGTATGAAATTAATTGTTTTTCACCTTCGTGATGGTTAAAAAATTGTTTCAAAAAAGGTTTCCTAAGAAAAATAAAAAATTATATTTAACTTAATTTTAATCTTTTTTTTATTTTTTAATACTCAAATAATTTTGAATTAAAAAAATTATAGAGATTAATTAATCATTAAAAATTCACAATTAAGAGAACATTCATCCCAACACGCATAACTATTATGTGTATTTTGGTCCATGCAGGATATTCATCATTGCATCAGCTGATCAGCTGGTGGAGGGCCCGTTTACATCAATTCTGATATGGCACCGCTCAAATTTTAAACCCTCTCAAATAATCGAGGAACGTCAAACTCCCATATTGGGAGAAAGACTGACTCAAGCTCTGAGGCTCCAAGAAAAGAAATATAAAATAAACCTCTACAATGCGTCTACAGGGGTTCGAACCACTTCCCTCACAAGTGTGAGGGAGTGGCTCTAGCCACTTGGGCTAAGCAAGTGGTTGTGGAGGGCAGTAGTTTAAAAGAGCTAAATGATTGTGATGATATTGTTTCCATTATATATATTGAAAGATTTGTATCTCATTTCAAGTTCAATGATAATAAAATATTTAATAGATTTTGATGAATGTAATATATACTTAACATTTTATACGTACTGAGATGTTTGTTTTTATCACTTAATGCTGAATTTTAAATAAAAATAATTGGATATGATTAATCTGAAATTTATGACCTAATGCTTAGTGTTTAATGAACTATTTAAACTTCACTCCCAAAACTATCCTCACACAATTAATTTATTTCATATTGTATTAAAGCCTGATTAAATTTTTTTCTTTTATATAATCAATTATTTACGGTAAAATTTATCATCAAGTTTTGAAAAATGAATCACAGTTTTTTTAATTAAAAATGTACACACACTACATGGTACTCTACCCAGAACCTAAGTCCTTGTAAGGCTGCCCACTAATTAATGGAACTATTTTGTGGTCTCGGGGGGAAAAAAATCACATTTCCAACAATGAAAGTACTTGATAATATTACTTCAATAAAATGTTCTACACATACTATAAATTTTTATTTAAAATAATTTTAGAAATTTAATTTTTAAAAATAATAATATGCACCTTCATATCATTCAACAAATTTTTATTTTATCATATTATTTAATCTGAAAATATTTCTAACTCATAGACATAAGATACGTGAATACAATCTTTTTTTTAAATTAAAAAAAAAACAACAAAAATAAAGTTTATGTAAATACAAGTTTAAAGGGCATATAGGCCAGTAACAAATCTATCATTGTAACAAATCTATCATTCAACCACCTGCATTCACATCTAACTATTCTGCATTCAGAGTCACGTTCAGAAATTAAAAATAAATAAACAGAGGCCACCGTGACGTTAGATATGCCAAAAATGGAAATTCGTTTGGAGTTCTTTAGATTGTGGTTATGGTCCTTGAGCTATGTGGGTGGATCTTTAGACTGAAGTACTGAACATGCTATTGGCTAAATATCTATTCGACATCTTATCAAAAAATAAATATCCATTCAACATGCTAGCTATTGTCACCTTTTAATCACGAGATAGAATTTTATCTTTGATGTGCTATGAAACTACTTCCAATAGGCAGTGGCGGACCCATGCCAGCCCTGTCTAGCCAAAAAAGAAGAAAATTACAACGTTGCCATAAATTACAGAATTGCCATTAATCTATAACATAATTTTGTTTTCATTCAGCTTTTACCTATTTCTCTTTACTTTCCCCTGTTTCCCACTTTTGCACCCTGTTTCCCACTTTTGCATCCATCCAGCGGCAACAATAAAATCTTCGGCTCCTGTGGCTGCCGTGGTCCCCTGTTTCATTTATTGTCAGCTCAAGTGCTTTCCATTCAATTTTTAATTGGCAAGAAATTATATCGTAGTTTAATTTATTGCAGTTCCTTCTCTCGTTTTACAATTATTGATTAATGATAGATCTAATCGAGATATACATGGGGATAAAATTCTGAGTTTGTAGTTATTTTATTTTTGTTCAATAAAATTCTGGGAATTTTAGATATTCTTTGTCACGCATCACAAACAAAATCATTGGACATATTAAATATTTTGAATTTGTCTCAAGTGCGAAAAAATTTTTATAAGAGTTTCGAGATAGTTGATGGGATGATTTTAGTAAAAATGTAATATGATTAGTGAAAAATATGATATTATTGTGCTTGATATGAGTGATTGTTATATAAAAGATACAAAGTGTTCTTGTCAATTGTCAATAAAAAGATAGTTCTATAAGAATATTCCTTTTAAAGGATTCTCTCTCTCCAAATTTTTTTTATCTTCTGATGCATAATAAAAACTTATGTCACTTCATTAACCACTGATATCTTTGAGGAAATGATGTTTCGTTTTCTTTTGTTTTTTCCTTCCTAACCCTTCCATATCCAAGAATCTAATCTCTGTAAATCTTTTTCTATCAAAATCTACATAATAATTTAATCCATGCACAATATCTATAATTATATCGGTAAAGCGTGCGCTGGACAGAGTTCAAATTTGTTACGTGCATGCTGGATGGACATCTCTATCAAAGAAAATCCACCACTTGTATGGTAATTTTTTAAAATAAATAGAAACATGTCCAAACATTATTTCCTTATTGTGTAGTTGACATGACACCTGAGATATATTTTAGAGCTTCTTCTATCAAAGATAACCCCATGCAGTGATACTTCTCGTGATCTAATTATTAGTAGAATCTATAATTTAGCTACTGTAATAAAATCTGTTACTACCCTACATGAAAGTAGATTTTGACGCGATTTGTAATTGCTTCCGACAGGAAAACAGCAATGGTTTAATTGAAATTTGTGGTACAGATTCCACGAATATCATGACAGAATGCTGACCACTCCAACCCTACCCGCATTTACACGATTAAAACACAAGCGTAGATGCGACAATGCATTTGTCACTTGTTCAAATTTATCCTGAAACACTATAAACTAAATAATCGAATATGGCTTCATGGGTCGATGATGCTAGCAGCAACGAGACTGCAGTTATCACTTGTTTTGTTGCTGTACTTGTCGCGGTCTATCTCGCATGGAATGTAAACAAATCAAGTAAAGCAAATGCTAAATTGCCACCAGGACCGCGCGGCTTTGCCGGTAGTCGGAGATCTCCCATTTCTCGGAACTACTGACTTACACAAGACATTCACGGAATTATCTGGAGTTTATGGCCCGATCTTCAAGATTTGGCTTGGGAATAAGTTGTGTGTAGTGGTGAGCTCGCCTACCCTAGTTAAACAAGTGGTCCGTGATCAAGATATAACATTCTCAAACCGCGACCCACCGATCGCTGGAATTGTGATCACCTACGGTGGCAATGATATTGCACTTTCCAATTATGGTCCCGAATGGAAAAAGTTGCTCAAATTATTTGTGAGCAAGATGATGAGTAATGCAACCCTTGATGCTTGTTATGCTCTAAGAAAACAAGAGGTTAAAAATACTATCAGAGATTTGTATAACAACAATAAGGATAATATTGGCAATGGCAATGGCAAGCCCATTGACATTGCTGAATTGTCGATTTCAACTTTGGTATGTGTTATGCAGAACATGCTGTTGGGTCAAGCACTGGAAACAAGAGAGAAAGAGATTACTAATCTCGGGGCTATTCTTGCGGAACTCATGGTGCCACTAGGAACACCAAATATTTCGGATATATTTCCAGTGCTTTCATGGCTTGACGTGCAAGGTACAGAGAGAAGAGCTAAGAAGATTTCTCTATGGTTTGAAAACATTATCAATTCTGGCGTTGAAAAGTATAGAAACAAGTTGTCTGTTGTTAAAGGTGAAGAAACTGCAGCAGCAAAAAATATTGAACGATCAAGAAATAAGGACTTCTTGCAGTTGCTCTTGGAGCTTCAGGAAAATGAAGATAGTGCTTCATCTATTAGCATAACCAACTAAAGGCCGTGCTCGTGGTATGTTAAGCAACTAGACACAAAAAGTTGTAAAAGCACAACTATATATCTGCGCGAGGCCGCGAGTGATGTTTTGCCTTGAGAAGTCTCAATTTTATCTTACGGTAAAAAATGTTTTTCAACTTTTTTTAATTAGAATTTTATTGCAATTTCTTTAACAGGACATAATTGTGGCCGGAACCGACACCACAACTACGATGGTGGAATGGACAATGGCAGAGTTGATGCAACATGCACAAGTAATGAAGAAAGTTCAGGAAGAATTAGCTCAAGTTGTGGGCATGGATAGTTGTGTTGAAGAATATCACTTGCCTCAATTAAAGTATTTAGATGCTGTGGTGAAAGAAACATTTCGTTTGCATCCTGCGTTGCCCTTATTGGTACCTCCTACGGCAAGCCAGAATAGCAATATTGGTGGCTATACCATTCCCAACGACACTAATCTTATGTTGAATGTTTGGGCTATCCATAGGGACCCTCAACTTTGGGATAATCCCTTAGAATTACGACCTGAGAGGTTCTTGGATGATGGTATCATAAGCAAATTCAATTACTCGGGTAACAATTTTCAGTACTTGCCGTTTGGTTCTGGTAGAAGGATGTGCGCTGGGATTGCTCTAGCTGAGAGGATGTTGATGCTTGTTCTGGCATCGTTGTTGCACTTGTTTGAGTGGAAATTGCCCACGGGCACAAAGCTAAACTTATCTGAAAAGTATGGGATTGTCATGCGGAAAAAGGAGGCTCTGATTGCTATTCCAACACCAAGACTACCAAATTCAGATCTCTACCAGTAAGATCAAAATGGTTGTGATGATATTGGAAGATTGGTATGTTACTTGAGGTTCAATCATGTTAAAATATTTCAAAAAAAAGCCCTTGGTTTCTTGTTTTTCAATGGCATGATCTATCATCATATGTACTTGTGTTTTCGAGCTATTTGGACTAATTTATTTTTAAATTACGAAAAATAAATATTAACATTTTTTAATCATATTTTAAATTTCAGTAGCAACTGAGTTATCTGGAGCGTATGGTCTGGTATGATCTTCAAGCTTTGGCTTGAAAGCAAAAAACGTGTAGCCTTGCGCTAGCTTTCCCTAATTAAACGAGTGGTTCGTGATCAAGACACAACGTTCACTCACGGCGACCCAACAACAACAGAAATATTGGCATTGGCAAGCCAATTGATTTTGGCAAATTGTCGATTTCAACTTTGGTATGTGTTATTCAGAAACTGCTGTGGGATGGCGCTGGCATGCTGGCATTAGGAGACGAGGGGACTAATCTTGGTGCTGAGCTTATAAAATCTAAGCTTGCAGAGCTCGTGGCGCTAATGGGAACGCTAAATATTTCGAACATCTTTCCAGTGCTTTCATGGTTTAATTAAAGCTATAGAAAGGGGGATAAAGAAGATTTTTCTGTGGTTTGAAAATAAATTCCACTGTTGAAAGTGAATAAGAAGCAACAGGTGACAATATTGAAGGAATAAGGAGTTGTTGCAGTTACTCCTGGAGCTCCAAGAAAATGAAGGCATTGCTTCATAATCATGAATTAGCTCGACCCAATTTAAGGCCCTGCTTATGGTAAGTTTGCGCAAATAGCATGAATATATGTACAAATTGAGTTGGCAGACTACGTGGCATGAAGAGATACGTGCTACATTCAAAGGTGCTTGTACAACTTTTTGTGGCCTTTTTTTTTCTTTTTTGGATGCGTGATATTTTGCCTCAAGATTTTCCAACAGTTTTTTTTTTTTTTTAATTAGAATTTTATCATAGCATTTTTAACAGAACATAATCACTGTTGGAACCAACACATCCACAAGTAATTAAGAAGGGTCAGGAAGAATTAGCTCAACTTGTGGGCATGGAAAGCTGTGTTGAAGAATTTCACATTGCCTAGATTGAGGTATTTTGGTGCTATAGTGAAAGAAACATTCCATTTGTATCCTACATTGTCCTCGTTAATATCACGTAGGCATGGCTGACTCTGACAGTTTGTACGACTTAGGTGAACCTTTATTTATTTATTTTTTTTTTTTTTGCGCCTTTTTATATTAAACAACATGACTCTCAAAGAAATATTAAGTGGTTCAAGATATAAATATCTTAATAACATCTTTATGTTCAACAATTATCAACAAGATTCCAAAAACAAATAATAAAGGATATCTATTCATTTTAAAAAATAAGAATAATAATAATTTAAAATAGAATAATTAAAATGATAGCATACACAAAGTTGATTAGTTGAAATGAATATGATATTCAGACGTGAAATGATGACAATGAATTTTAAAGAAAAGATTAAAAGAATTTTCTTTATAGATATGAGTGCAAAATCCTATTAGCTTTGATGTTTTAAATAGAGTTAATAGAATACTGACATTTTTAAAATCCAACATTAATAATTTTAATATAGTAGTTATTGTTTGGAAAAGGAAAATATTGAATTTTTTATGTAATTATTAACAAAATAAAGTTTCAAAATTTTAAAATCATTATTATACCATAAAAATCATAATTTTATTAAAAAAAAGTACTTTTAAGTTAAAAGGTTATCAAATATAAAGATAATTATGAATGGGAGTAATAATAAGGATATGCCTAAAAGTTAGGTTTCCAACAATATATGCGTAACTTAAAACAATTAGAATCTTAGAATGATTATTATTATTGTGGTAATAAATAAATACCTAAAATTTGTGGCTGTCCTGGCCCTAGGCAACTCCCTAATTCACCTAGTGTTAAAACCATTCCTGCCTGTATACCAAGCCAAAATAGCAGTGTTAGAGGCTATATATACCATTCCCAAAGATACAATGCTAGAGTAGAGACCCTCAGCTTTGGGATAATCTATTAGACTTTTGACTTGAAAAGATAATGAATATGTTGTAGCTAGAAAATTCGACTACTTAGGTAATAATTTCAGCACTTACCATTTGGTTATGATAGAAGAATATATGCTAGAATTGCTTTGGCAAATAGGGTGGGGGAAAAGACCTGGACCAATCTGGCCCAAGCCCGCGGGCTTTGGTTGACCTCTACGTGAGAATTTGGATAAAGACTAGAGAAAAAAAAGCTCAATTTAGGCCAAAACTTTTATTCTTCTAAAAAAATATAAGTCATAATAATAAATTAAAATTTAAAAAAAAAACTTAAAACTTTAATTCATATATTAATAATAATTCAAAAAAATTATAATTATAATACTAAATTTTTTCTTAAGCATTAATTAAATAATAGGGTAAATAATAGGGTGTATGAGCTGATTTCGTGGAGGGAGCGGTAATTGAAGACTGCTGAAGGGTGTTCAGTGTTCTTGACAGATATCAAATTTATTACGGACAGGTTGGGGGACAACTCCATCATAGATATCCCCATGCAGTGATATTTGTCGTGATCTAATTATTAGTAAAATCTATGATATCGCTACTGCAATAAAATTTGTTACTACTCTACATTAATCTAAAGGATTTCCTTAAGTTGCGTTTAACGCAACGTACGTACAGAGAGAGTAATAGTATTGGGCCCCATCTCGAGCACTGTTTCTCTCTCAGCACGTACGTTGCGTTAAACGCAACATAGGGGCTCCTAATCTAAATGTTTGATGAGATTTGTAATTGCCTCCGACAGGAAAGTTAATAGGTTGATTGAATTTGTGTGGTAAAGATTCCACGTATCCCATGACAGAATGCTGACCACTGGAACCCTATCTACATTTACCCGATTAATTCACGAGCTTAGGTATGACAACTGCAATACAAATTATTCCATCATCATTTATCTCGTTAAAACTCATTCTGAAACACTAAAACTAAGTAATCGAACATGGCTTTGTGGGTCGACGATGCTAGCAGCAACGAGGCTGCAATTATCACTTGTTTAGTTGCTGTACTTGCCGTGATCTATTTTGCATGGAATGCGAACAAATCGAGGAAAGCAAATGTTAAACTGCCACCAGGACCTCGCGGCCTGCCTGTATTCGGATACCTCCCATTTCTCGGAACTACTGACTTACACAAAACATTCACGGAATTATCTGGATTATATGGTCCGATCTTCAAGCTCTGGCTTTGAAACAAATTGTGTGTAGTGGTAAGCTCACCTTCCCTAGTTAAACAAGTGGTTCGTGATCAAGATATAACATTCTCTAACCGCGACCCACAGATCGCTGGACTTGTGCTCACCTACGGGGGCAATGATATTGCATTTTCCAATTATGGTCCCGAATGGAAAAAGTTGCGCAAATTATTTGTGGGCAAGATGATGAGTAACGCAAGTCTTGATGCTTGTTACGCTCTAAGGAAACAAGAGGTTAAAAATACCATCAGGGATTTGTATAATAACAACAAAATTGGCAAGCCCATTGACATTGGTGAACTGTCAGTTTCAACCTTGGCATGTGTTATTCAGAATATACTGTGGGGTGAAGCGCTTGAAATAAGAAAGAAAGGGATTACTAGTCTTGGGGCTGAGCTAAAATTTAAGCTAGCAGAAACCATGGTGCTAATGGGAACACCGAATATTTCGGATATCTTTCCAGCGCTTTCATGGCTTGATATACAAGGTATAGAGAGGAGAGCAAAGAAGGCTGCTCTCTGGTTTGAAAATATTGTAAATTCTACTGTTGAACTGTATAGAAACAAGGAGTCTGTTGTTGAACGTGAAGAAAGAGGAGGGAACAATATTGAAGGATCAAGGAACAAGGACTTCATGCAGTTACTGTTGGAGCTTCAAGAAAATGAAGACAGTGCTTCCTCGATTAGCATGGACCAATTTAAGGCCATGTTCGTGGTATGTTAACCAATTAGCCACAAACATTTGCACTAGCACAGCTGTATATTTGCATGATTGATGTTTTGCCTCTAGAATTCTCAATTTTATCTTACAGTAGGAAATGCTTCTCAACTTTTTTTTTTTTATTAGAATTTTATTGTAATCTTTTGGACAGGATATAATTACGGGTGGAACCGACACGACAACTACGATGGTGGAATGGACAATGACAGAGTTGATGCATCATCCGCAAGTAATGAAGAAAGTTCAGGAAGAATTAGCTCAAGTTGTGGGCATGGACACTTGTGTTGAAGAATTTCACTTGCATAAATTGAAGTATTTAGATGCTGTGGTGAAGGAAACGTTTCGCCTGCATCCAGCATTGCCTTTATTAGTACCACGTAGGGCAAGTGGGATTAGCAGCATTGGTAGCTATACCATTCCCAAAGATACTACTCTTATGTTGAATGTTTGGGCTATCCACAGGGACCCTCAACTTTGGGATGATCCCTTAGAATTTCGACCTGAGAGGTTCTTGAATGATGGTATTTTGAGCAAATTTGATTACTCGGGTAACAATTTTCAGTACTTGCCATTTGGCTCTGGTAGAAGGATGTGTCCTGGGATTCCTCTAGCTGAGAGGATGTTGATGTTTGTTCTGGCTTCGTTGTTGCACTTGTTTGAGTGGAAATTGAGCAGGCACAAGGCTAGACTTATCTGAAAAGTTTGGGCTTGTCATTAAGAAAAAAGAGCCTTTGGTTGCCATTCCAACTCCAAGACTACCAAATTCCGAGCTCTATCAGTAAGATCAAAATGGTTGTGATGATATTGTTTCCCATTACATCGGAAGATTTCTATGTTATTTGAAGTTCAATCATAATAAAATGTGCTTGGTTGCTAGTTTTTCAATGGCATAATCTATCATCAGATGTGCTTGTGTTGTCGAGAAGCTAGTTGGACTAACTTATTTTTGAATTACAATCTATAAATATTTATATTTTAAATATCAGCAGCAACGGAATACTTCAATTTTTCTAAACGGCTAAACCCAACCTCACAATAATTCAATTGCTCAAGCAAATGAAAGTGCCCAATAATTCAATTTTTCTAAAACAGGACTTCCAACATTCAACAGACATTTTCACGAGCATCTGGAAGGCACAATCTAAACGGCTAAACCCAACCTCACAAGGGGCAAAAAAAAAAAAAAAAAGTCAGTACATTACGTAAGATTTCCAAAATCACCCATTACATATCAACATCTCAAAAGCAAACCCTAACAACGAAAACAGCCCATTAAAATGTTTACATGTGTCATTTTATTCAAGCCCTCTCGCCTCTGATTCTCCTTGCAAGCTGGATATCTTTAGGCATGATGGTGACCCTCTTAGCGTGAATAGCACAGAGATTGGTGTCTTCAAAGAGACCCACCAGATAAGCCTCGGCAGCTTCTTGAAGAGCCGCGACGGCGCTGCTTTGGAACCTCAGATCGGTCTTAAAGTCCTGAGCGATTTCCCTCACGAGCCTCTGGAACGGAAGCTTCCTTATCAGAAGCTCAGTGCTCTTCTGGTACTTCCTGATCTCTCTCAAAGCCACTGTTCCCGGCCTAAAACGGTGTGGTTTCTTCACTCCTCCCGTCGCCGGAGCGGACTTCCGAGCTGCCTTGGTAGCCAGCTGCTTACGTGGTGCCTTTCCTCCGGTGGACTTCCTTGCTGTCTGCTTCGTGCGAGCCATTTTGCGAAAGCGTGTGTTTCTCCGGAACCAGATGTAAAACTTTAAAGTGATGGACGTGGCGATGGAAAACGGGTTCAGGGGATAGTTATTTATATAAGACAGTGTGGTGAGGCGCTTGATTCTGTGAGTTCTGAATCTGGACCGTTCTTTTTTTCTACTGGATTAATCTACGGTGCATATTGATGATCCGCGTAAAATAGAGGCAGCCAATGGGATTGTTTTCTGAAAGTAGGTTTCTCGCCGTAGATTTTAATAGAAGATGGACGGTTGTATATCTTAATAGGTGAGTCGTGTGGATTGGGATCCTCGTGCTTTCAGTCAACTGACCAGTAAAGCTTTACCCTGAAGAGGGAGAAGGAGAATTTGTAATTTGATTACGGGTTCACCCACAAATCATAGATTGAAGAGTAAATTTTATCCAAATTCAGTTTCAATCTAATCTAATCGCAGTTTCGATCAATCCCATCTGGTAAAGTAAATATAATTTTAAGGTTATTTCATTATTATTGCTAGAAAGATAATAGGGTCGGTATTTCAAAGCCTCCACACTGAAATTATTAGACTTCATTAACTTTTTAATTATTTGATGATGTCCATGCTGTGAATAACTTATTTTAATAGGAACAAGAGTAATGGACTACCAAAACATACAAGGTTTTTTAGGATTTGGATATTCATCATATTTGTCAAAATTGGTTGAAGATAAAATAGTTGCAACTCAAATTATTTCCTAACTATTCACTTGCAAGAAACCAATTTCACATTCTCAATATCAAAACTTTGGAGCTTGTACCTCTTGTGCCAACTAGAACAAAAAAATTGCAAGAAGTACTTGTGTGGCTCGGATGCATTATTTTAGTATGGTGAGATGGTAAGTTCAATCAATAAAGATATGACATTCTAATAAGTTTAATAGGTCATATTCTGTTACCCTTCACAACAAATCAAAATAAAATTTTTATGAGTCCAGTACATCACCTCAGATAAACCACGGTCAACTCACATAAGTTTTAATTTTCTCTTTAAAAAAAGAAAAGACATTCAAATATAAATTTTACTCTCGATAAAAGTCAATTAACAGTCTTGCAGCGGACTATGCTCAAATTAATGCCATGGCCAAAGAGCAAGTGTTAGAGCAATCAAACTCAAAAGAGACTATTGTTTGCCATCTTCAGAAAATATGTACATGTTTAGACACATGAAGAAGGAATCATTTAATGCATAAATTGAGGGAGAAAGAGTCCTTGATAAAGAGAGCAATCTTTCGTACTTGGCATCTTTAGTTGGAAGACACGTACTTAATTCCTGGCAATAAACTTCAAATTTTTGCACTACTGCCGATTGAACAAGGAAAGGCAGACAAAAGCCCATGTCCAAATATAACAAGTAAATACTGTGTGAGAGGAACAACTGGCCTAGACTATTGCAACACGTTTGAAGCCTAGAGGGCATCGCTTTAATTTCCACTAATAACTATGACTCTCTATCCAAATGTTACTATAATTTAATACCATGCAATTGAAATAATATTACTACTGGCTATAAACAGAGTTCATGCAATTGAATCTTCACATCATTTCATACCTTCACTTCTTTGCTTTCAATTAAAATGGCCAAGCACATTTTGGTAATGAGTTTGCTGGCCATAACTCCTTGTACGTGCTCATCTTGCAGCTGCTTTTGAGCCTAGTCCTCATCGGCAAGGGTTACTGGCTATGCCTGCGTGGACCCAAAACTCGCTCAGGCTTAACCATTTTTAATTCAGCGGACCGCATGTAGCAAGCAACGCATCAAAACCACCTTGCTCAAGGGTAACACCAGCCGCAGTGGCACAATTACCTGGACTCTTAACACTCTTGGCATTTCATTTGGCTCGTATTGATTACACACCATGGGGAGTGGTTCCTCCTCATGTTCACCCTCATGCCACCGAGATTCTAACGATCATCCAAGGAAGCCTTGAGGTCGGGTTCGTAACATCAAATCCAGACAACAGGCTCATCACAAAGGTCCTTCGAAAGGGTGATGCGTTCGTTTTCCCTGTTGGACTTGTTCACTTTCAACGCAATGTGATCGTGGAAATGCCTTTTCAATCTCTGGTTTGAGCAGCCAGAATCCTGGAGTGATCACTATAGCTAATGCCGTTTTGGGATCTAATTCTGCCATTGCCGATGAATTGTCAAGGCCTTTCAGGTTGACAAGTCTGTTGTTGGTCAACTTCAAGCAATATTTTAGATTATGCATCTTAAATTGATTCCCTGTAAACGAGATTTGAAAAATCTGTGTGCATCGTATGTGTTGCATTTTTACTCATGATAGATATCTTAGGAGTACTATTTGTCTCCCAAAGAAAAGAAGAATAAAAATATGTAAGAAGAAAGAATATCACTCCATATTACAAAGGTCTAATTACGTATACATTCATACAAGTACTAACAGGCAATTTTATTTAATTTCGCAAAACACACTCTATTCAGAATAGTGCTATACCTTCTATTCTAAAATTCTTAAATCTGCCTAACTGAAAAAAGTAGCTAGGATTCAAAAGCAAAGACATCGCCTACTTAAAATATTTCTATTTATACAGCAATAATCACAGGGTGAATTAATATGACAAGAATGTAAATCAAACCCAGTTGTTTTGAAGTGCAAAATCATGGAATCTAAAAGATACCTCCCCAGCTGTGTCGCGCTCAAGCTTGCGCTCTCTATTGTTTCTTATTTCATTTTCGTTTGGAACTTCAGCTGGCAGAGGTTGTATCTGATTCTCATTAGGTTGACGTGCCAAGCGAACTTCAGGGGGTAATGGCATTGTAGGCAGGGAGGCAGCCCTTAATCGATTGCTGCTCCCGCTTGCTGAAGCCAGTGCTTGGTCCCATAAGAACACATGTAAGAGAATAGGAACTTTGGCATGCCGGTGCAATGAGAGCTTCTGGCTGAGAGAAACTGTGTCGAAACATCTAACCGCTCCTGTTGAGGAAACTATCCATGGAAGAACTTTTTGGTTTGACACTCTGGAGACTACTAGCAGCTTAGAAGCACTTACTGCTTCTTTGTAAAGAATGCTGAGCCCTGACCTTGTAGAAGGCATATTTTCGTCGTCATCAATAACCGTGGAAATGTAGATAAATCCCTGTCAATGAACAAGAATGGTAAACAAAAACCTTCAAAAAGATTAATAAAGTGCAGTGAGAAATTGGAGAATCAAATAGCGTACCTCTTCAGTGCGACTAATGGCAAACCCAAGCTTGGAATCACCTTCCTTTAGTTTGATCTCAATTGCTAACTCTCCTCCAACTGGAGCATACCAAAGCCGAACAGCTCTAACGACACCGAGGTCAACGCCATGATAATCCTCAAAGCCATACAGACTGGCATTTGCAACATTAGACAAGTCAGATAATGACCCCGAATTAACAGTGGAGGAGGCTGTCTCTCCAGAGATCTGTTCCAGAAAAAAAAAAGTGAGAAAATATAAATTTCAATTGTCCTGCTCCTCATGGAGATTTCGTAGGCTAAATAGTTACTCTCAGATGCAAATGGTCAGAAATAAGACGAGAACACTTGGAAAAAAATATATGTTTGGACATCAATGCCATGTAAGCACAATGGACACACTCCTCTTCTGAATATAATTTTCTAAATTAGCATTAAAAGCAGTTTTAGAGGAGTTGAGTACATCTGACAATCTACAAGGACCCAATCAAACAAGTTCAATAGCTGAGCAGCCTGAGCTTTGTGGAGGCTACGGAATTTACCTTGGTAAGCAGGGACTCTGTCTGGATGTTCATGAAAACAATCGGAACCCCAGTGGCCTGAGACCCATTGAGCCAGGCATTTGCCCGGGCAAGAGTGTCTTCCACATCATTGTAGCGAGAAGCCACTGCATCCGAAGCTTTTGGAAGGAGAAGCATAGAAAGAAAGCAGCTTGAATTGGGAACAGATAGAACCTCCTGCTTCCTCCTTTCCCAAGGATATGAGACATATCCTTCTTGAAGCCTAGCCCTAGCTAATGCACTTACAATCCTGGAGCTCCTTGAAGCTGAAGATTACAATTCTTTATTTCACATTGAAGCTTTGAAGCTTTGAAGATAAAACACAAAACATAAAATATCTTGATTCTAGCAGAATAAATCAGTAAATAAACTGCTCACTGAATATTTATAAAAATCTCGAAAGCCATAATGATTAGCATATAACAAACTGAAACAAAATATCATGTAAAACAAATCTCAGTATCTTAACCTATACAAATTTCTAAAAAAACACAAACCAGTTTGAAATTTTGATCTGCTCTCCAGGTTACCACTTTGTGCAACTATACAAAATGCAAAAGAGATTCACCTTAGGAGAAAACTATTCTTGAAGTAATTGCATCACATAATGATACAAAGGTTTTTGACACTGATTTTTATTTAAAATTTTTAACTCAGAGAGAGGAAAAGCAATTATGGTTGCACTCTTGACTCTTGGGATAGACACGGACAATAAAATACAGATGACCGGATGATTTTACAACATATCTTCAAGCAAACCATCGCATCTTATTACATCCATATTAGTTTTTCCATTATTCAATAATATGATTGGTATTGATCACTAGATGCCGTGTCTCCATGGTTAAATAGGCAAAAGAATTGGCCTAAATATTCACTAAAGATGGCATGTTCACACTATGATACCATCTCAGTAAGAAATACATAAATACTTTCAGCAACATGCAACGCCATACTGACAACATCCAATATAAATATATAATGTAGTTTTTGGTTTTGGTTTACCAATTAGCATAACGTTATAAATTATTAAAAGATGTCACTTCCAAATTCATATTTCTATTAGAAAAGGAGACATTTTGCTGTCTTGAAATACCATTCTCCTAGACTTTTGCGGCTAATTCTTCTAGAAACATGTTCTAGGAAACCCTAGACCTTGGTGTTCCAAATTTCAACCCCATGTGTGAAAAGCCAAAGCCACAATTCATGTCAGTTGACATGTTGGAAATTAGGTTAATTGAGTACCCTTAATGTCTCATCAACTAAGCCATCATTCATGCCAAATTCTAAAAAGGAAACACATGATATCACGCAGACCGCCGTAGGTCAAGATGCAAAGCATTCAAGTGAAGAAAACAAAATTCATGAATCGGCTTATGACAATGATTGAAAACTTTTTGTAATGGACTGCAAATTTTTCACCACACTTCTTAAATCTTTCTTCATTTCTAATTAAGTAAATATAAAAAATAAAAATAATAATAATTACGATGATTATAACATAAAAATGTCATTATACTCTTCATGAATATCGATTTTTTTCTAAAAAGGAAGCTCCAAAATATCAAAGTCAAGACCATGCTAATTGCCCAGTGATGGTGGAAACATGGTACATTCAATGCCCATGTCATAAAGCACTCCTCCAAGCCGTGACAATATTATTTCAAAAGTTCCATCATTAATATGTGAGACTTGTCAATAAGGTCTGCAAGCCTCACATACCGAGAAATCATGTGCAATTGAAAGAGACAAATCATCTTTATATACATAGATATTATAACAGGAAAATTGAGTAAACTATATAAAATTAAATTGGATAAAATTAATAACTTTCATAAGAATTTTTCGAAATGAACAGAAATAGCCTACAAATAAAGCATGTTTACGAAAATAGCCCACCAACTATTTTTCAAACTTTAGTAGTTAAAAATGAGCAATATTTTGAAAGCAAAGACCACTAAGTAATCTATTGCTTTGGGTGGGCAGTGATGTGTCGACAGCTCATTGGTTAAGCGCTCAACCTGTCTAATGTGATAAATTACTTATAATTACTTAGATGGAAAATGTAAACCACAACAATAAGTTCTCTCAAATATGTTACAATTTTAGGTTATTTTCATAAATATTCCTAAGAATTTAAAAGAAATTAACAAAGAAAAAATAGTAAACCCCGATGGGATTGATATTTGCACGTGGTACTTAAAAAAAAAAAAACACTCGAAAAAGTAATGGAATCGAAAAGTCAGAGTCATGGAAAAGTCAAAAACGAACAAAACACCGTCACAAGGACTGAAACACGACAGAAGCAAATGAGCAAAACGGACTCACCTAGCAACTCGAAGCAGTCGGCCTCGGTCCGATCAGTGAACCCGACAGCGTAATTCGGATCCGTAATGGACCTCAGCATGTAACAGTTCCTCCTCCCGCCCGACTCCGGTACGATGCACGCCTGCAGCTCGGCGAACTCTTCAGCGCCTCGCCTCACCCGGACCAGAATCGACGTCTCCTTGTTCTTGAACGAGCCGTGCAGAATCTTCTGCACTCCGCTCCTCCCGTTCTTGAACGGGGCCTTGTACGTCCGACACGAGCCGGATCCCGATCCTAAACCGGAGCCGCCTCCTATCGTGAATTCCTCGACGATGTCGCCCGTCTGAAGCATGTCGGCCGTCCATTCGTCGGCTTTTGAGGTGCCCTTGAGGCAGTCGATTGACAGAACGGTGTAGGATTTGGGGTCTCGCGTTGGAGAATCGGATTGTTGCTGTTGGTTTTTATCCATGGATGCTCGGGTCGGGTCGTAGATTCAGTGCATTTGCTAACTGAATTTTGGCGCAAAGAATTTGAGAGATAATAGCGCGAGAGAGAGCGAGATGGCTTTTGAGTATTTGTCAGTTGGGGGGTTTTAATGCGAGAGGCGGCGAGGGGCAACAAGTGGAAGTGAGATTAAAAAATTTCATTTCTGATTAATTTTCGAGGAATTTGCAGACATATAACTTGGAGTAGAAAATTTGGAATGTAAGGAATTAATCATCGGAGAGTTTTGACTTTTACATGGGTTTATGGTGATTGGAGGCCTTGGTTGACAAGTTCAATTCATGATTTAATTATTAATGTAAATACAGTATGAACCCGATAAAATTAGTGCTCGATTAATTGATAACTTGATTAAGTAATAAGTTTTGTTAAGACTTGATGCTAAAGTTTCTAAATTATTATTTGATCAATTAATAATTTTTTCTTAGTTTGAAGGATATTTGTTGAATTGTGTCTCGTATTGGTTAGTAAAAAAAAAAAAAAATTTATGAATAATAAAAAAGAGTTAGTTGGGTTGATAAATAAAATAGATATTTCCTCCTAATAAGCCAGTGTTTTAGGTTGAACGTTAAGAAATCCAAATCAGCTCCCAAAGATCTATCTGTAGAGATATTATCATTTACATCCATTAAGTCGAATGCTTTGGAAGAAGCTTGTACGGTTTAGGAACGCGTTTTGATTAATACAAAAAAATGAACCTACTTCAACCGATATGCCACAAATGGTATTAGAGCCAAACATTAATATTCGAAATGTCATGGTACATAATTCAAGTGTGTCGGTGATGAAAAAGAGAAAATTGTTGAGTTGTGTCTCATGTTAATTAGTAAAACAAAGTTAGATTTATAAATGGTATAATTCATTCCACCTAATACACTAAATTTTTGAGTTACATACTTAAAATTTCTATCCCAACCTCAACCGAATTAATAAACCAAAGTTTTATTGTATTGATATTTTAATTTGATATTCATTAATAATGTGCAACAACAAATATATTTTTGGAGTACTATTATATTACAAGCAGCCGTGGATTTGTGGAGGTCTTGCTTGGGTAAATCAATGAAGGTGTATTTGAATTCAAAATGAGACCGCAAAAGAAAATTTACTCAATTCTATTGACTGAATTGAACCTCGGAAATGACATACTATCTTTCTTTTTCTTTTTATTTTTTGGTTATTTTGAAAAACCGATATCTCGATTAAATAATTCGATTTGTCAAAGGAATTAAATTACAATTCAATAAATTAAAATTGTTTTAATTAATAACTTTTTCTTCATCCTGCAGTATTGATTTATCTATTAGATTTGTATATTACAAGTGTTACTTAAAAAGAATGATTATGCGACTTAGCGGATGCTATTTAACGATTGAGCGACATAAAGGATGGCGGAATTAAGAGTAACACAAAATCATGTCCGAGTATTAAAAGAATAAATTTACGAGTCCGTGATGCTGTCGTCAATTGTTTGAATAAATAATTATTTATTTTCTCAAGAGCGGCATTAGAAGTTTCTATGATTGGTTGAGGTTGACCGACGAGGATCGTTGGGACTGACACGCGCCATAAGTGAGATTACGCAACAAGATCGAACCATTGGGCATTGGCTAGAGGGTGACGTTTTCAGGCGACGCGTGTGTGACGCTCACCTTTCACCGAACTTTCTCTGCATTGAAGGAAATCATTCGATAAATAAATAATGGAAATTAGCATCAATCACAATTAGGGGTCTTAATTAATTAATTGAATAACTGTCAAATCCTTTTTATTCTTCAAAATTCATTTAGTGGTTGATGATTGATAAATTAAAAAAAAATTATCATTTTTTTAAAGGTATGCAGATGTGAAAATAATAAATCAATTATTTAGCTTATTATTATTATTATTTTTTAAGATTTCAACTCGGGTGGTCAAACAAAATACTTATTTAAAAATTATTTGATCAGGTCTTTAAGAGCAATTGGAAATGATTCTAGATATATGCAATCTTTAAGGCTATTGAGCATGCTGGTTCAAAAGCATGGAATTTTATTTGGTTGGAGAGTGATTCATCTTCTGCTTTGTCTTGTCTCATGAGCTGCAGTTTCAAGCCACCATAGCAGCTATGCATCAAATGATTAAATTCATGGTATGGATTTTATTTGTTCGCACGTCTTCGAAGAGGACCATTAATGCATATGAGTGATGGAATGGTGCTCCTGTTTCTGTTAGCAAAGGAGTGCTTGAGAGGGCCTGAGGGTCTCCTCAATCTAAAAAATATATCAAATCTTGAATATTGCTGCAACCTACAAGATTCAATTCCAACATCAACTAATGGTATATCTTTAGTCAATTCTGAATCAGTAAAACAATTCCCAAATTTATTTTATTATATGAAGCAAGTGATAAGACAATTCAACTATATAAGGACAGAATTGTTTTTATTATCTTCCGGGCTTTGACGGGACTCAGTAATTGGGAAGGATTTTGACTACAAAGATTACCAAACATCATCATCTTCCAAAGCAGTATTCAATTGAATTCTGTTCCTACTTTCTAGTTTCTAGTTTCTGCTACCTAAAGAGAGAGAGAGAGAGAGGGGGAACAAAGGGGGAAAAAAAAAAAAAAGGGACACAGTTATGGTGGTGCCTAACTGCCCAATTTGGCTAATTACACTGCCATCCCTCTTATAGTCTTGTTTGCTGCGAGTTGAAAATATTAGAGACTTTAAGCTTTTAACATATAAATCCTAGATATGTCTATTATTTACACTTGTATCCTAGACCCCAGTTGATTATTATGAAATTTTTGATATTATTATTTGGTCACATATTAATATTATTATTGGTAAATTAACTTTTTTATTACATATTTAAATTATTTATTGTAGATTATAGGATTTTATACAGTCACAAACATCAATTTAATTTTTTTTTTTTTTGAACACCCAACAATGAGCTACCAAAAACTCACAATATTTAGGTCTTGTTTATGATTTAGGTATTGTAACTTTTTAGTTACAACTATTGTGGAAAAAAATTATAATTATGAAATAAAATTTAATAATATATAATAAATTTGATTTTAAATAATAATTTTAATAAAATTATTAAAGATATAATAGATTTTTTATTATAGAAGTGTAAATCAAATTAATTTATGCTGCGTTTACTTGTTAGTAATCAGAATTGACTGGAATCGGAATGGGAAATGGGAATCAGAATAAGTTGTTTACTTGATCTATAAGAATCGGAATCAGAATGGGTTGGAATCCCATTTATGTGTTTATTTTATCTTAGAATCGGATTGGAATGAGTTATAATATAACAAATTACTAAAAAGTACTTAATGAATTATTGTCATAATTATTTTATATTTTAATTATAGTGATTGTTTATTCAAAAATTATTATTATTATTATTATTATTATTATTATTATTGTTATTATTATTATTAATTATTGTGAATAATATATTAATATGTTAATTAATTGAAAATTTTTAATTAATTAATTATAATGATATACTAATTAATTATTATTATAAAAATATATTAATTATTGTGATTATTTATTCAAAAACTATAATTATTAATACATTGTTGTCAATAATATATTAATATATTAATTAATCAAAATAATTATATTAATAATTATTATAATAGTATATTAACTAATTATTAATAATTATAATTATATATTAATAATTATTAAAATTATATATTAATTGATTAATTATAATTATTAATATATTGTTATTAATAATATACTAATATATTAATTAATAGTAATAATTATATTAATTAATAATAATAATAAGTATATTAATTATTGTGACTATTTATCAAAATTATAATTATTAATAATCATTGTTAATCATATATTAATATATTAATTAACAGTAACAATTATATTAATTAATTAATAATATTTTTAACCAATTATAATAATTGTATTAATAGTTATTATAGTAGTATATTAATAAATAAATAAATTAATTAATTAATAATTATTGTGATTATTTTTTTTAAAAATAATTATTAATAATTATTGTTAATAATATATTAATATATCAATTAATA
Source organism: Citropsis articulata (assembly GCA_030449925.1). Taxonomy (NCBI): domain Eukaryota; kingdom Viridiplantae; phylum Streptophyta; class Magnoliopsida; order Sapindales; family Rutaceae; genus Citropsis; species Citropsis articulata. The sequence continues at coordinate 3,284,922 of JASUUH010000096.1, read as the reverse complement.
TAATAATTAATTAATTATAATCATAATATATTAATTATCATGATTATTTATTCAAAAACTATAATTATTAATAAGTATGGTTAATAATATATTAATTAATTAATTTATTATTATTATTTATTAATTATTTATAAATAAGGACAATACCGGTATTTTTAATTTTGAAGGAATACAAAATAATCACTCCAAAGAATTAGAGACTCATTCCCACCTCCCCCTTAAAAATGAATCTCCCATTCCTTATTTTCAAATTGTGGTAGATCCCACGATTTCGATTCCAATTCCCAACTCTATTTTACAAAATAAACGCCATCAATCATTTCGATTTCGAATTCCAATTCTCCAATCCGATAAGTAAACGCACCATTAGTTTTTAAGATATAAAAATTAATATTTATTAAATATTTTAGTACTTTTATTTTTTAAAGTTACAACTACTCAACTTTAATTACAAATAAGGCCCTAATTAACAACAGTTATAGCCTTTACTTGTAAAACTCGCTCCTCGAACGGTCAAACCATATGAGAATGACCCCATTTGGGTGAAGTTGTGAACCCAAAAGCAAATTGTGCGGCCCCAAGGCCCAAGTCTAACGCAGAGAAATTTTTACCATGTGACAGCATCAACAGAAGAACAAGGAACCAAAAATTCAAAATTGGTAATTTTGATTTATATGATGAAGCTGCCTCAAAAATCTATTACATATAAAATCTGCAGAGGTGGAAATCTAAGAACAATAATGATATTACATTCACAGCAGACCGGCTTTAACGTATTAGTATGAACCAGCTGAAAAAATTTTTGGCACCATAACTTTGACAAGTTTCCTGCATTATCATTAAAAAACGAAAATGCAAAAGTAAATAAAAACAAAGTACAAGCTTCTGCAGACACCATATTCGCTAAGTAACGATAACTCATCATTTGGAGCCTATAAAAACAAAAGAAATGGTACATGTATGAACTAATCTTACGTTCAAATGTTTCAAATTCCTGTTAAAAGTAAAAAATTCTTAAGATGAAGGCAGAACATTTAGCAAAGATTATGAACTCAAAAATGATGAATACAGAAATTTAAATGCATTCCTTGCAGGGACAATTTGGTTTGACTTTGAGACATTTCAAAAATTTAAGAGATGTAGGAGAATCTGAAGGTTCAAAAAGTCTTTGGTAAAGTTTGCTTAAAAAGAAAAATCTAGTTTTTGAAGATTCCATGCCATAAATCAACAGAAACTTATAAAGAATTAACATATAGAAACTTGTTCCAATAGAATCATAAAGCAGAAAGCAATCACAAATACACAAGACTTACTAAGCCCATCTTTTCAGTGGACCTGCATCCTTTGATGCCGTCAGAGGTTGCCTTCTAGCCTTCTTGAATTCTCCTCTAACAGGAGACTGCTTCTGCCTCAAAGAAGAAGTTGTTCTGGACTTCTGATTTGTTGGTGTTTCTCGAAGAGGACTTGACTGAGGCTTTTTAGATCTGCCCATTGGCTTCAGCAAAGAACTTGAGACTTTTGGTGATGCTGACCTCTGTCTACTTGTTGAGGCAAGTTGTCCCCTTCGAAGAGGGGTGTCTTGAAATTTACCCACGGGACTTTGAGGAGGGGAGTCTTGAAATTTAGAGGCTGAATTTTGAAGAGGGGTGTCTTGGAATTTTGCTACTGGAACTACTGGTAGTTCAGTGGCTACTGCTCGGTCACTGGCTAATTGTCGGTCACCGGCTACTATTTGCTTGATTGCTACAAGTCGGTTCTTGGAAGGGGAATCTGAATCTGAAGAAGAAGGGCTAGTAGTACTGTCCATATCATAAATAACACTATTTACCATGGCGGGAAGTTGCCAGCAGTTCGAGTCTGAGGCTGAGGTTGAGGCAGAAGAGGAAGATCTCTGTTGCCTTGTCAACTGCACTACCTGCATTTGGTGACATGATTTTTCTAAGAGCTCATTAATGAACTTCATAACATTCAAGCTGTATACATGAAAGGTTCATGAATAGATGCTATTTCTTGAAATAGAAGACTACAGAAAGAGCTTCTCTTCCTAACACTCAGAGTTTGACAATTGATTTTATAAGAATTCACACTAATTTTCACTCCAGCTTCGATTTAACTTCAACAGCTATTTCCCTTACCTCTACAAATGCATTCAGTAACACTGGTTTCTCACCTTTTGTTCTAAGACCAACATGTCCTTCTTAAGTCTTGTGATTATAAAGTTCTTTCTACGTATGATGTCTTCCAACTCTGAGATCCTCTGTTATCAATAAAAAAAAGTAAGTTAATCTTGGTCAGAAGAAAAAATCTAATATGAAATGAAGGAGATATAAATGGAAAACTACCTTTGAACCTCTGACATTAGTTGACTGAACTAAGGTGGTTAGCTCTTTTATGGTGGTGTCTTTCTCTTCACACTCCTTCCTTAGATTGCAGATATCTTGTTCTATTGAAAAGTTGTTCATCTGCACAAGAATGGACAATAATTTGACCCTTAATTGGTACTTGAATAATCATTCAAAATGGAAACTTGCACATTTGTACTTCACAAGATTGATTCAATGGAATTCAAGAACCAATTTACTATTAGATCAAAATTCAAATATTGATGGATATCAACTAATCTATCTGAACTTCAATGAGAAATCCCAGATGTAAACTAAGTTTTGGGATCTTCCATTACCTGGATTTCTGCAGTAGATATGCCACTTGATGATGCCCAGTCTGACAGGTCAGACATGCGGCGCTCCTCTTGTTCTGACTCAAATGCATGAGTCATTTTATACGGCATCATCTCATCCCCACTGGAGTTTTTTGCAGCACAACTACCCTGCTACCAAATTAATAAGATAGTGAAAGTAAGTGTCTCATCTCAGATAACCTGTGTATGCAACGCTAACATTCTACGGGACAATGAAGTTAAAATTTTACCGCAAACCCTGAAAGCTGGTTATGATGCTGATCACAGAGCCAACAACCACAATCAACAAAATTGATTTTGTTGCTGCCAAAAGTTTCGCTTTGGGCTGATTCTGCTTTCCCACTTAATGACATGTTGGCTATGATTCCTTGCTGGTCCTTAACGTAATACAACTGTTCACATAGGCTGTCAAGCTTCTGCTGCATGCTTGATAGCACCTGATCCTGGAAAAGCATCAAGTTAAAACAAATTAAACCGGATCATAGCAGCTTCACTGCCAAAGATCACTAACAATAATTAAAATGAAATGCAAACTATTTCTTAACGAATTGCCATACAATTCATCAAATTAACCGGATCAGATGTTAATAAAAAAATACTTTATTATTGAAAAATAATCTTCGCCAGAAAATCATATCAAATCTAACTAAGTTTATGCAAAGTAAAAGTTAAACGAATAAAATTTACTTGATTATAAGGTAAACAAATAAACATTCAGGCGAATTAAATACATGGAGTTGCTAAAAGAAAAAAAAATTATATAAACATACAGTTGAGTGTACAGGGAATTTATGACAGAATTTTTTGAAAAAATTAAAACACAGGCCATCAATTTTTTATTTAAGGCAACTTAAAAACAAACCCATTAAAGCAGAAGAGTTAAAATCACAAACCCTAAACTCCACAGATTTTGTCAGCTGTGAAATGAGCCGATTCTTCTTCGACTCAGCAGCGGCAACGCCTATAACGGCAACAATCAGAAACCTCTGAATGGGAGAGAAGAGCTCCCAAGCCACGGCTTCCTCTCGGCTCAGCCCGCCCTTAACAGCGCGAGCTGAGCTGGCTTCCTCAGCGTTCACAAGCCGGCCTTCTAACGACACCCATGCCAGATTTCTTCTTGAGACCGGCTCGCTCGGCCTCGTGAAATTGCTAGAGAGCCGGCGAGGCCAAGGGGAAGGCATTGAACGGAATGCATTGAGAGAGACTAACGATGGCGCCGGCGGCGTCTGAGCCATTTGTGCAGCCGAGCGCGAGCCGGGGTCATTGTCGGCTTCGTGCATGAGAGGTTTTGAATTTTTAAAAGAGAGTAGTGAGAACAAGAGGATGAGCGTGATTACAGGGACATTATTGATTTGAAATTGAATTTTTTTTTTTTTTTGGGGTTTTGCGGAAATTTTATTTTGATCGGTGAGATTTGAATTGAATGAATAAGCCAGTTACTATTATTGTTTGTATTTAATTGAATTCTGTAAATTTGAATTTTTTCCATTTGAGAGGGAAAACGTTGAACTTGAAGCCACAAGACACGCGAGTTGAACGTTGAAGGAGCATCTGGGCTTTTGACACGTGTCCGATTTCTTTTCTTTTGGCTTTATTTTTGTTAATAATTTTTGCTTTTTAATCAAATTTCGAAATTTGAAATTATTTTTTTCCAAAAAAAATGAGATGGTATTGGAGAATAGTGGATTTTGTATGGGATTAGATATGGTAATTAGTTTTAAACAAATCTTGTCTATAGAATAATTCCACATCTATTTGTGAGCATTAAGTTAACTTCCAAATATCAACACTGAACAAATTTACTTTGAAATTTTTCAAGAACGTTATCAAAATTTATTTACTTTGAATATCAACTTTATAGAATAATATCATTCTTTTTAAGTTGTAAATACTATTGGAATTATAACAATTTTGTAAAAAGAATTAAATTTCTTCAAAATCTACTAATAAGTTTGCCAGAAATTTTTTAGTTTAACTTTTGTAATGATATTGTCTAAATTTTATAAACTTATAATAAACCGAACCTATTTCTAAATATTTAAAATAAAACTAACAGTTATGTTTCACATTAAACATAAAATCTGAAATTGACTGCCGTAAAATGAAAAAATATTATAATTATCTAAGTGGAAACTTTATAATTTTTATTTTACGATTTAAGTTGTCAATTTAGATCAACGACTCAAATTTATATATCCATAATTTTGTTTGACTTAAATGTAATTAGACCTTTTTGCTGGAACATACAATAGTTTACCGAGCAACTTTACATGAGGGTACAAGTAAATTTTAAACTTTCCTTACAAAATGATGGGATGGGCGACAAACATGCAATTATTTGGAACTCAAAACACCGACTTATATATTCACATAAAACATGTTCCCCATATTTATATATCCTTAATTTTGTAAGTTACAGTATTTAACTTTTCCTTCACAATGAGTGTGGAAAGTGTGTGAAGAATGCTAAATTGCATGACAAAAGTGTCACATAGCTTATTCCCTCGATATTGACAGGAGGGGTTTTAGTCCCTTTACAATGGATGAATATGTCTCCTTAAATATTAATAAGCTAAATATATTCACATAACAAAATGTATTTAATTCAATCACTTAATTTTCAAAATCAAAATCATTGATATATTCTCTCAAATAAATAATACTATCCAAATCAAATTACATCATATATAGAGTGTTGGTAAGTGTGATCAAATTAAAGCTAATTATTTAAAAGAGAGAAAGAGACAAAGACTTAATTTTATATAGGAGATGGGTTTTATACAAATGTATAGTAATGAATATGTCGATATTTTTATATTATATAAGTCTCAACTTAAATAAATTAAGAAAATAAATATTTAAATAAAATTAAAAAATAACCAAATATAAAAAAAATTGAAAAATCAATTAATCATCAACGATCAATAATCATCAACGATGATTCTAGTAAGTCTCTTAGTTAAAATATCATTCGAATTGTATTTAAAGATGGGTTCGGGTTACCGGTGGACTTGGATTCCAATGGTAGCCTGAAGCCCCAATAAACAAAGTAAGAGAAGTTGTGATATTTAACACCCAGTTACATTTCACCAGCTCCCACTGATTATTTTATATTAATACTTATTATCGTTTTATAATTAAAATGACTTAAAAGAATAAATAGTTTTTAAGTTCGCCCACATAATAATTTCTATTAATATCTAATTTCTTAAACCCTAATTTCTTTTAACTTTTTAAATTATTATATCTTCTTTAATAATGTATGTTTTAATTTTGTAATCATGGGAGAATTTGATTTTTTGTACTAAATAAAAGATGATGAAGAAGTATTAAACATTTTTTAAATAGTTATAACTTGATAAAACCTTTAAAAAGAAAGAGAGAGAATATAGTGATTATGATGGTTTTTTTAAAATAAATTTTATAAGTTTTATATGGTAGGTACTTGAAAATTGATAAAAATTATAAGGAAAAAAATCATTTTCATCCATAGGGTTTAATGCAATAGCTCATTTCATCCATACTTTTCAAACAATAACCTAAAATATCATTATGTTAACTCATCATTAGTATAAAGCCATTAATTAGTAATTCATTGAGGGCAAAATATGATTTTTCATTAAAGTGATACAAACTATATTAAAATAATTTTTTTACACACTTAAATAACACTACAAAGTATAGAAAATTCATCAATTTTTTCTTAAATGAAATCAACGATGATGTAGTTTGATATAGCCATTGAATAATTGTCATAAGGAACATTAACACATTATCTTTAAATCATTGGAAGAAAAACTCAAAAATACCACTAATTTTTATGTACTTGCATGTCTTGAATATTTTCTTTATCTTCAACTCAATTTTACAGTGCAATTAGAAAGTATACTTATATAAATAAGAAAATTGTGATTTTTTTGTACTTAGATTTAGGTTTATAGGGTTTTCATGCCGTCAAAATAGAAAAAAGTGAAAAGGAATTACTTGAAATAAAATTTTTTCATCTTTTTCGGTATTTCCTATTTAGTGGGATTAGATAAAATCATTTTTTGTTATATATCAATTTTTATTTATTTTTCTAATTTTTTCTTTGATGGAAAATTATTTTTTACTCTTAATGAATTACTAACAAACGATATTCAACTAGCGGTGAATTAATGGAATGATATTTTATAAACTATTATTTAAAAAAGTAAGGATGAAATGTACTATTGCACAAAACCTTAAGGATGAGAAGAACATTTTTCCAAATTATAATGATGGTAAATTCACAATTAGGTGGAATATGTTGAGAGATAAAATTATTTTAAAATTTTTAATAGAACCAACTAAAAAATGAGAAATAATGAGATGATCAAATATCACCATTCAAGATAAGAGCCAAACTCCTTTTTCAAAAAAAAAAAAAAGATAAGAGCCAGACAAACTGGGCCCTTGGTTAACAGTCCGGTTTCCTGGCCCAACACTTTTGGCTTCATATTACTCTTTTATTTGCCCCCACCCAAAGAAGCTTCACGATTCTAAGAAAGGTCCCCACTTTAGAAAATAAATAAGTAATATTTTCTCATATCACAGCTATGCTTTGTCCCACGTCTGCTGAATTAACTAAATGTAAAATTCAAAAAATGTTGTATTACCACGCGTCAAATTGTTCACCGAACTATCATGAGAAATGCGGGTCACTAAAAACAACAGACAGACAGAAACCATTTTTTGCTTTGTTAAGATTATGAGAGAATTCTAAGCTAATAATATTTAATATTAACTGATAAGAAATATATTTTATCACCAAGTGAAAATTATTTTTGATTTGTTAATGGGTTATTAACCTTTGCTTTTTAAATGTATGGATTCGAGCTTTAATATTCTCCATCTAATTAAATTAAGTATTGGTAAAATTTCTCTCCGATTAATATGAATAAAGTAGATATGAAGATAAAAATTTAAGTTGTGCTATGATAAACTTATCAAAGATAATCTTAATAAAATTTTTTTATTACAAATATAAGTAGAATTGTAATTGTAATATGCATGTGTATTGATATATTATTTATGATGACATCATGAATGACATGGCAAACACTTCCTACGGAATTGGGTCTATCTCTAGCTGTGTCCCACTAGGGCACGAGGCAATCTACCCTTTCACCAAAATGTTAAAAACATTTTTAGATCATCTTCATATCATCATCAAGCTCATCAATTCAATCAATCCCTGAAGAGTTGACAGCCAAGATCTTATCATTTTCCCTTTCTTTTTTTCTTTTTCCTTTTTTTCGGCACACCTTCCCTTTCGAAGCATTTACGTCAAAGCTGGAGTTTACAATCAAAACATGCTACTGTTCATAGAATTATCCCATCCTTGTGGCTAAAAAGAGATTTAGTGGTCATACTTTAAGGATGAGAAATTGACGATGGCACAAACCCATTTTGGCTTATGTTTTTTCATAAAGTAGGGTGATAATTGTTCAATCTCTTCTCCATTTACTTTTTGCGAACTTTATATTTCTAACGATGTATTATTATGAGAGATTTTATGAGTTGAATCAACTAACATTCGTATTAAAAAGAAATATAACATTCATGTACTATCTTAGGATGAGAAGTTTTCTTTTAAAAAAATATATATATATTAAGAAATTTTTAAGAATTTTAAGATACATCGTGAAAGATTTAAGAAAACATTTTCAAACAAATCTTGAGCAGTCTAAAACCAAAAAGAGCATGTATAATAATAGGAAGTCAAATAGCCCTAAATCCTAATCTAAAAGTGAGATCTTTAGTAATCACGTCACATTTCACACCCAACTAAGCACTTGATCGATCTAGATCTACCAAGTCGCTTTAGCATTTACTTTCATTTAAGGCAAAAAGAAAAAAGAAGCGGGGCAAACTCGGCACTCAATTTAAGATCCAATTTTGGCAACAAATTCCATCTTGTGGGGTTTTGTGGAATTATTTCTTCCAAAAGGAAAATGGTGTCAACTGTGTGATGCACAGACGGCAGCCCCCACGTGCCCCCATGCTCTTTAATGGGATAACAGCCCTTGATAGCAAAGTGTACGGTTGAGCTTAGCCCCCCGCACATACCTCCTCTCTCTCTCAGCAACATAAATTATCTGAACATGATTGAAAATTATGCTAAAGTACTTATTTAAAGCAGCAAAATTAAACTATACAAAAACTAGCCACTTAAATTAGCTTCTAACAGCACCCTTTTTTTTTTCTTTCTGTTCTTTTTAATTTTTCTCTTCACACCCCACAGCATAATATATAATAGAAATAAATAGCTAGCTCACTAAATACTAATCACTACCATCTGCATATTTTTCAGTGCAAAAAAGAACCCACAGCCAAGCTTTACATCTTCCTTTTCCCAGCTCTTTTTCGCTTCTGTACGTAATCCCAGGCCTTTTCTTCTATTGCTGGTCTTGCTTTGCACACGTACACCTTGCACGATTATCCGAGAGTGCCTTAATTTTTTTAATTAAAACAAAAAGATGTAATCAGTGTAGTGTTTAATTTTGGGTTAAGATAGCAAGATTGCTTGGCTTGTAATGCACCTTCACTTGGTTTTGAAGTTCTTTAACATAATCAACGGCCAAATCTAGCATGTCTGCTGTGTTTGTTTGCTGCAAATTGTGGGGAAAAAAGAAAATGGATAAAAAAAAGTCACATTAGTTAGAATCTCGATGGACAAAATTAGGAAACACAAATTAATGCCAAGAGAAGGAAATCATCGTACTTTGTCCATGTTGGGTACAAGTTCTTGTAGCTTCCTCATGCGCTCGCTAATTTTGGTTCTTCTCACCTGAAATTAAAATCAAAATCAAAACCATAGAGTAAATAAAATGTATGATCAAGACTGCAGCAAATGAAATGTAACCATCAACATAAGATTTATATATATTACCCGTTCGGCAATGCTTCTGGGATGGGTCGCACAGCCCCTTTTGGCTCGGATTTTGCAAGGCACCGAATCTTGATACTGCAGCAGCTTTTCAATTGTAGATATATCTTTTGGCAAACTCAAGTGATGAGCTAAGAGAGGAGGAGGCCGGGTTCCGGGATCAATACTCTGTTGATGAAACAAGTAGCACTAACTAATTAATATACGGTTAGATCAAAATTTGATGTAAACGATTAGCATAAGTTAAAAAGTGCTTGATACCTGAGTTTCAGTTGCACTCAACCCAGAAAGAGTCCTATCATCTTCTCTGAGTCTATTAACCTCACTGATAATATTTTCCGGCATCATTGAAGAATCATCCCAAGAATCCATAGGAAAGCCTGTTGAATAATTGCTGTTATGGCCTTCTTTGAAACCGGCATTGCTGGTTTTATTATCAACCTCCACAATAGGACTCATCGGCTTTACACCAGTAGGTGGCTTCCCTGAAGAAGCATATGATATTGATTCTCTTTTGATTGTGTTATTTCCACCACCATAATCTCCCATGCCTTTCATCATCACATAGCCTATCCCCAAGGAGAGAAAAATAAATAAAAAAATCCCAAATCATCAAGCAGGAAACTAGTTGATCTATTTCAATAGTTTATTTATTTTATTTAATTTTTTATGTCCTGGTTGCTGATTCAAAATTTCATAGGAAAATAAAAAAACTACAAAATTAAATCTACAAACTACGTTAATTGGTTTGTACAGATGAGGAGGAAAAACAGTGAAACATTTATTATCTAAAAACACAGCCTTAAAAAGAAACTTTCCAAAATTTTCTATTTCTTTATATAAATTCTTTCCAAGAAACCAACCAAACTCAACAGAGGGTGTTGTTGAAAAAAAAAAAAATACATACCATTTTCAATAGTGATGTTACTGAAAAGTCCAGCGGGTGAGCTGCTATGGCGAATAAGATTTGAATTATTACCACCACCACCAGCACCACTCATCTTCGTCGGCTGAGTTGAAAATCGATCCATGCCAACATTTTGACTCTGAAAATTCTGTTGCTGCAGCTGAGGCTGAGGAGGCTGAGTTTGATAATAGCTCTGCTGCTGCTGCTGCTGCTGTTGTTGCTGTTGCTGTTGCCGCAGTTGCATAAGCTGTTGTTGTTGCTGTTGTTGATCAGATTGAATGATCTTTTGCTCAGGGATGATGCTGTTGCTCGTGTTTTCAGTGTTGTCAGTGTTGCCAGCAGAATTTGACAAGAATCTTGCAAAGATTCGCTCTGTCTCGGGACTCGAAGGCCTCATGAGGAAATCTTCAAAGGCATCTCTGTCAAGAAAGCTTGAGAAATACGAACTTGGAGCTGATTGGTAACGTGTCAAGCCTGAGTTTAGCTGCTTCTGATGGTGCTGAGTTTGATGATCGTGAAGAAAATGATGGTGATGTTGTTGAAGATCTGACTCCATTTTCACCTTGCTTCTTCTTGTTAATAATAATAATAATAATAATAATGCTAAAAAAAGTTAAGTTTTTTTTTAAACCCTTTCCGTTTTTCTTTGGTAGTTTCAATATCAGATCAAACTTGAAGCTTCTTCTTCATTGGGATCTAATTTCTGAAAAAACGGAACAACTTTTGGTCAGAAAACAAGTTTTAAAAAACAGAGGAAACAGAAAAACAGAGGAAACGGAGCATCAAAGTGAAGTTTTCGATCAGAGGAAGGGGATGGACATCAAATCTGAAAGCAACCCAGTTTCATACGCTTGAATCTGAATCACTCAAGGAAAAATGAAAGCCAAAAAAAAAAAAGCAATGAACAGTGGCCACTAAAAAAAGGGATGGATATGTTATATCATAAACAGAGGAAACAAAAAAAATAAAAAACACAAAAACACCCTCACAACAACAACACCAACAATAAACTCACTGAGTAAATCACTTTCTCTCTGCTATTGCTGAATTGATTGAGCAAAAAGCTGAAAGTGTTTTTGTTGTTGCCAGTGAGAAAGTGAAATCTTAAGGGGGCGAAAAAATTAAAAGAAATGGAAAATGAAGTCAAAATATAATTTTATTTTTATGATGATGATGATTGATGAGTTTCAGGAGGTGGGAAATAATAGGGACCAGAAATATAAATATAGTGTGGGTTTTTTTTATTTTGGTTTATTTATCTAATTTTCTTTTGGACATAAATACCCTTCGTGTTTTCTTTTATTTATGACATAAGTGGCATAATTAAAGAGCCTAAATGGCTAGCAATGTGTACACGTCACTGTACATACGTACAGGATTGAAATTATGTGTGAAATGGGAGAAAAAGGACAATTTCTAGTTCTTTCTTTAGAACTAAGCTAAAAGCTAAAGATTTGATTATTGGAGCACCCCATGCGTGCAAATGACGATGTTGTCCTTGTTAAAAACTAATAATTGTTCTGAGAAAGATTTGTTTTGATATTTTTTTTTTCCTCCAAGAAAATCATGTTTTCTTGATCGAACATTAGAGTCATAGAAAATCATGATCCTAATTTTAAAATGATTAAACTCAAATGTATATTCATCTGATTTGGGTGCTTAAATATTCATATTTTTAATTTAAAAATAGTTCAGATGGAGTTAAAATATAAAAAATACAAAGAATACAAATATATTATTTATTTATCTTTCAATTACATTTTAGAATTTGTGCTTTTATCTTTTAATTCTATCCACATGAGTGCGACACCTGCACTAATTCATAACTCATCGTCTCATACTATTGAAAGAAAAAATTTCCCCCCGTTTTATTTATTTCCTTTCACTTTCTTTCAAACCAAGGAAAATCAGTCTCCCGCAGCAGAAACTTACACCGACCGCCTTTGAATTTTAGAACCATTTAGCCATTAATTGAAGGTTTAAATCGTCTTTTTAACAAGCAACAAAATTGGTTGGGGAAATGCAGCAGTGCGGTGCGGCCTTTCAACGTGCAGAAGGATGAATATTTTAATAAAATCCTCCATCAGTTCGGGAAAAATAGGACAAAAATCAATATTTTTCTAATGCGGCTGCCGATTTCATTAATTATTTTTCACACTTAAATAACATAAGTGCTCGGTTTGATGAGAATTAAATTATTAATTTCTTTTACCACGTAGTGGCACGCCATTGGTGCCACGTTCGTATACAGAAAACAAAATATAAACTTTCAATTTTTCTTAATTTTATAACTTTAGGTTGATAAACGTGTCAAACTTCGGCGCCGCAAGGACATTACTGGCCCTGTGAAATTATTATGTTTGTGCGTAATCAAGGATAAATTTGTCTTAAACGTAATTTTTTTTTAAAAAATAAATTTGCTAGAAACATAAACTGCCAAAGTCACATGAATATAAAATTTGCATAGATAAAAACTCGTATTTTTCCACTACCGCTGTTTTTGTACAAATTTATAATTTAATCATGCCATGATTCATGAATTTCAATAAAGAATTATTAGTTGTAAGATCTAATATTTGATTGGTTGCGACAGTTTCTATGCTTTATTTTTTATTCTTTTTTTTTTTGTAATATTATATGAATTACGTATTCTTAATAAGCATCTTACGCAATGTCATCAAAGTCTGTGGGTGATTAATATTTTAACTATTTTTGACACGGTAAATATTTATTTAATTTTTATATTTTAATTTAATTATTTATTTAACTTGTATAAGTTAAAAAATACATTAAAATATTGTTGCAATTAAACATATTACACTCTTATTCTTTTTTTTTACAATAATATATTTGTAATAATATTCTTAATATTAATTGATTTACCAATAAAAAATTTAATTAGTAAATGAACTGGTAATTATTCGTTAACAAATTAATCAATAAATATTGGTACAAAAGAACTAGTATTTTTGTACTCGCGCAACAAATCTTGCTAATAATTATTTATAAATAGATTAATATGAGCCAACTTAAAGTAATGTTTAATATTCTTGTAATAATCTTACTAATAATTATTTTATAAAAAAGTAATTTATTAAATTAATTTTAAAAATAAAATAATAATATAAAAGTTTGTGCAAACTTTTTATGTTACTTTTAACGTTAGTTTGATAAATTATCATTTTTTCTATTCATTAACATCCACAAAAATATTATTGGAAGGATATTATTGTTAAAAGAAAGAAAAAAAAAATAAGGATAGAAATATAATATATTTAATGGTACATAAATGTAGAGATTAAACGGATATTTAACTCAAAATATAAGGACTAAACAAACATTTATCCTTCAAGACAAAAATTAACAATTCACAGCAAATTTGATGGGATTTTATAGTGAGAAAGAATGTATGAAATTATAAAATTTAACTTTGAAAAAAATCAAATTAATATTTATTTTTACTATTTGATTGAATTATTGGCGAACAAAGAAGTAATGGACTAATGGGACATATGTTTTGAATGATAATAGGATATGATTTGATCGATTAATAATTAATCATCATATCTTGATTGCCTTTCCAAAAAGACAAAAAAAAAGAAAAAGAAAAAATCATCGTTGATGTTTCCTTTAACAAATCTTGTAAACATACTCAATTAACTTAAAAATCATATGAACCTACCCATAAATAAATGAAATACAATTAATTTATACTATTCTTAAACCCTAATCTTGATGAATCCAAATAGTTTTTATCATCTATGCATCTTCTTCTTCTTTTTTTTTTTTCCCCTCATATATATTAAAATTGTAAAGTATCTTATAGATTGGGTGACTCCACCATCACAGGTTTTTCTTTTTTCTTTTTTTAAATAACATCCTCTGTCTATTTTATTATTACTATTTTTGGTGAATGGTTGGCATATTTTTAAATTTAATTTTTTACATTGGATGCTAAAACACGTGTCAAGTCACCGTAAATTTGATGAAAGCTAACAGATCAAATCACTTTTATATTTACCATTTCTTTCCCCCCCCCCCCCCCCCTCCAAATCAAACAACCCTATCTGCTTTGTAACCTATTACTATTATTACTAAACAAAGAATCTGAATGAATTGAATGGAATTTTGGAATGAATGAATTTGAATGGAATTAGAATATGAATGTTGTTTACTTGAATATTAATCCTAATGGAATGAACTCAATTCCTATTGATGTTTACTTTATAATTGGAATCTGAATTAATATTTTGAATTACTAAAATACCCCTTATTGTTTATAATGATAAAATAGATAAAAAAATTAAAAAATAAATGAAATATTATTATAAGAATAATAATGATGATGATGATAATAAGCCATAACAATAAAATAATAATAATAAAATAATAAAATAAAAATAATAAAAAAATAATAATAACAATAAAATAATAATAAAATAATAAAATAATAAAATAATAAAATAATAAAATAATAAGTTGTTTACTAATAAAATAATAACATAATAATAATAACAATAAAATAATAATAATAAATTAATAAATTAATAATAAATTAATAAATTAATAAAATAATAAAATAATATTAATAAAATAATAAAATAATAAAATAATAATAATAACAATAAAATAATAATAATAATAACAATAACATAATAATAATAAAATAATAAAATAATAAAAAAATAATAATAATAACGACAATAAAATAATAATAATAAATTATTTAAATAATAATAATAATAATAATAAAATAATAAAACAATAATAAAATAATAAAATATTTATAATAAAATAATAAAATAATAAAATAATAAAATAATAAAATAAAATAATAAAATAATAATAATAACAATAAAATAATAATAATAATAACAATAACATAATAATAATAAAATAATAAAATAATAAAAAAATAATAATAATAACGACAATAAAATAATAATAATAAATTATTTAAATAATAATAATAATAATAATAAAATAATAATAAAATAATAAAATAATAAAATAATAATAATAAAATAATAAAATGATAAAATAATAAAAAAATAAATAATTTACAATAATATATATGTAGCAACATCAGAATTTTTGTAAACAACATCGTAGATTTCATCAGAAAACGGCTAATCATCAAAACAGTGAACCGCTTATTTCGTAATGTTAACTTTGAGCTTAGTAAAAACGGTTAAGACAAATCTATTTTGCTCCTGAAATTACCCTTCACTGCAAAAACGGTGAACCGCTTATTTTAACGTTAACCTTGAGTCGTTTAGTAAAACGGTTAAGACAAATCTATTTTGCGCCTCGAAATTACCCTTCACTGCTATCAAAACGGTGAACCGCTTATTTTAATGTTAACTTGAGCCGCTTAGTAAAAACGGTTAAGACAAATCTATTTTGCGCTTCCTGAAATTACCCTTCACTGCTTATGAAAACGGTGAACCGTTTATTTCCACAGACTTAACCTTGAACCGAT
The DNA here is from genome assembly GCA_030449925.1 of Citropsis articulata. NCBI lineage: Eukaryota > Viridiplantae > Streptophyta > Magnoliopsida > Sapindales > Rutaceae > Citropsis > Citropsis articulata. The sequence continues at coordinate 3,268,925 of JASUUH010000096.1, read as the reverse complement.
TTAGTAAAAACGGTTAAGCCATATCTATTTTGTGGGTCTCTGGAAATTACCCCGTCACCGTTTACATAAAAACGGTGAACCGTTTATTTCCAGATTGTTACCACTTGTATTTCAAAACTACTAATACTTATAACAAAATAAAACCATTTGGATTTTAATGCCTTTTGGCTTTGGAGAATTGCCCAAAATATTCCAAAACGAGTACAGCCATGCTCAGTGGCTAAAGTTGAATTGCCCAATGTAAAACTAAAATATTTGGAGCCGAGCATGGCATGGGCAATTTTGCAGCAAATTACCAAATTAATTCTTAACACAATATATGTTCCACCAACGCTTTTCCATAAACTTTTCCAGCAAATTGCCAAAGTAATTCTTAACACAATATATGTTCCACCAACGCTTTTCCATAAACTTTTCCAGCAAATTGCCAAAGTAATTCTTAACACAATATATGTTCCACCAACGCTTTTCCATAAACTTTTCCAGCAAATTGCCAAAGTAATTCTTAACACAATATATGTTCCGCCAACACAAGATTAATTAACTCACATAAAGTCCCATGACATAATTAAATAAGTCACAAAGTTAAATAAGTCACAAAGTTATAAGTTTAAATCCCAAAAGCAGCACAAATTCAAGCTTCATCAATGCATCTAACATCGACTACCCCCACGATCAAGCATTTGCAACACATATCCTTTCGAGGTGATCTGTAAGGTAAAAAACACGCGGAGCAAATCATGTTTCGAGGCGAACATACTAGTGGCGTCATAATTTTCCTCATCAGTCAAGCCTTCAATTTTGCTCATTTCTCCAAATAACTTAGCCTGTAAATCAGCTATTTCCCTATCACTAGAAAGTGCAGTAATCAAACCATCCATCTTAGGGATTATTGCTGCCATCGAGTCAGCCATTGTCCCAATCCTTGAGCACATGTGATCAAATGATTTATCTTTATTCTTCCTTTTCCTAGACCTATTCCCTGAACTACTTGGAGCAGAATCAACTTGTTGATGAGGAGTGTATGACATATCATCATTAAAATCATCCATAATCGGCTCATTATTTGACTCACCTCCGAAATCGATATTATTTGACTCAACTCCTAAATTGACACTAATGTTGTCTTCAAACCGAACTTCTTCCTCATCATCATCTGCATTCCCAGCGTTAGTTCCAGTTGCCCGATCTCGGCCATATATCTCACCCAAGACAAAATAATGTGGAAACGGTTTATTAAATAAACCAGCTGCATCTTTTCTTTTCTGTTTCAAAAAAAATTTATAAATAACATAAATCAAGAGGTATAAGGTATATATTTAATGTATAAATAACATAAATCAAGAAATATAAATTATACTATAAAATTTAAAAACTTTACCTTAACATACTCATCAAAAACAGCCCTTTCACATGTTATCATCATCTTGTCATTATCCCACCCAAAACCGCTAAGCGATAACATATCACTCATGACACAATATTTATGCTTCAACCATTTCACTCTAGATTCGATGTGAGGAGAAGCTTTCAAACCACAACCCGGCATTTTCGCTTCAAGCTTGTTCTCTAATTGTTGTAAGTACCCATTCTTAAAACCACAATCCGACCTCCACATAGGATTTTGACTCAATTCCAACAACGAGTCAACTAATGCATTATCCTCGGTAGTTGTCCAAAAATGTTTGTTCATGCCTCGACCTCTAGGAGTTGGATTAGGTACAGAACTCATTCTAAATGTTCACATAACATTTATGAACAGTCAAACAACAAAACAATTTTGAAAATAAAGGAACAATACGATATCGAAATTAAAAAAACAATACAACAAAACAATTCCAAAGCACAATATAATATCCAGTGAAATAAATAAAATAATATGCAAACCTAAAAAACAATACAATATTCAAACTCAAACAATATAACATCTAAAGCCAACAAACAATACAACAATAAATATAAAATACTAGTACAACTCAATGACAAACAACTCAAATTCCGCAAAGTCTTTATGCTTGTCTACTTGCGTGCCATGTGTTCCACATCTCTTGGGCCATATTTTGTCTCCATAAAGTCCATTCATTAGAGGGCTCAATGGTATTAATAATCTCCGAGTCAGTATCAATACCCGGAGGTGGCTCATTATCCATTTCCAAGTCCATATCATCAAAAGGCATTTCTTTTCTAATGAAATTATGTAGCATACAACAAACAGATATTATACGCCTTTGTGTTTTCACATCATAAAAGGCAGGACTTCGTAATATAGCCCATCTCTTTTTCAACAATCCAAAACATCGTTCAATCACATTTCGAGCACTTGAGTGTTTCATGTTAAACAACTCTTCTGGGGTAGTAGGTTGGTGTCCATCCCTAAAGTCACTCAAATGATAACGTTGCCCTCTAAATGGTGAAAGGAAACCCATTCCATTGGTATATCCACCATCAACCAAGTAATAATAACCTAGTAAAAAAATTTAATTAGAGAGAAATACAAAAAGTCGTCATAGTTTAATAAATCTTAAAATCTAAACATAATGATGGTTAGATGTATTACCATGCGGAACTTTTAGACCATTTCTTCTAGACACAGCATCTTTTAACACCCGCATATCATGACTTGAACCTTCCCATCCCGGCAACACATAAATAAATTGCATATCTTGTGAACAAACCCCCAAGACATTAGTTGCAATTTCGTTTTTCCTAGTTCTATATCTTGGTTTATCGGCCTCTGGAACATGAACTTTTATATATGTACCGTCTAACGCTCCCAAGCAATTCTACATTATTAAGAAGAAATTTTTTTAATTAATTAGAAAGAAAAAGTTTTGACGTTATTATACATAAGTGTATAATTAAAACAGTATCTATTATAATATATACGTACCTTAAACCATTTCCATTTTGAGTCCATTGAATTCTCCAACACCGGCTGTGGTTTTTGCCAAAATTCTTTTTGGCATCTAATCATTGCCTTTAAACACTCATGAAAACATTTACTAACTGTTCGCCCCGACCTTTTAAAATTGAACCCAATCACTCGATTCTTTGTATGGTGTGCTAAAATATTCAAAACATTGCAAGCATTTCCTCGGTGACAATTTCCTACTACCTACCAAACCCCTTTATCACGTAGCTATATAATTTGAAAAAGTTTGTCTATCCATTCTTAATTGTGACAAACATTTCACATCACTTTCATAAATCAATTCATACAAAACATTCATTTGTTGGGAAAGTCTATAGATGACCTTGAAATCAATCTTCGCTCATCACGAATCAAGTTGGACACACATAGCAGAGCACACAGCCACAATCATTTGCAACATCATCACCAAATTTTGTACAAATATAGCGACTTTCTTCTTTCTAGCTAATAACCGAGTCATTCCTATATGTTCAATCACAAACAAACACAATGAAATATATTAACTCTATCCAATATATGTAAGCTCAAAAACATACTCATCAAAATTTAGCTGCAGCCACCATTCATCACATTAGAAAAAATTAATCATCAAAATAGTCATTAATCAAGCATAGAATAAATTTTATATTTGTGAATTAATCAAGCATAGCGCAAAATTTAATCCTATATTTAATTAATTTGCATAAATTAATCAACCAAGTCTCATACAAACGTATATTTAATTAATCTAAATAAATTTATTCATATATTTATTTAAACATATAAATTAATCTACCAAACATATATTTAAATAATCTAAATAAAGTAATCTAAATAAATTTAATCATCATTTAATTAATCTAACTAAATTAATCTACCAAGTCTCGGACAAACATATAAATAAATTTTTTTTCGGTAGGTATCAATTTTGTTCATGTTAATGTTCAATTCATGCTACAATTTTTGTGTCAAAATAATTATTTAATAATCAATCAAATCAAATTATCGGTGAACCGTTTAATAAATAAAGTAAAAAAAATGATGAAGCTCGGTTTGAAGACTTTACTTGTAGCTGCAGCAGTGAGGATGGTGACCACAACCGGCAGTGACAGACCCAACCGGCAGCGAAGACAGGGATGACGGCGACCACAACCGGGAACGCGAGGCAAATCCGGCAGCGAGAGACCCACGCCGAGATCAACGACCAGGAGTCCGCAATTTCAGATCCAACGACGGCGACCAGCTGGACGGTGACGGTCGGCTATTCAGAAGGGATGATGACGGTGACTAACATCAACGGCGTCGGGATTTGAAGAGAGGAAGAACGGGTTCGAAGAGGGGAAGAAGTGGGTTTTAGGGATTTTTACCTTTTTTTCTAATTTTCATTATTTATATTTTTGGTTTAAACGAGGGTATTTTTGGAATATTAGAAATTGAATGGGGGTAAAATCGGTAGGTCCGGGAATGGGAACTTGATTCCCACCTCCCCCCATGGGAATCAAGTTCCCATTCCCCATTCCCAAATTTGTGTGGGTCCCACGATTCCGATTCCCATTCCTGCTCAATTTTTGTCAAGTAAACGCGTCAATCATTCCGATTCCGGATTCCGATTCCCTAATCCGGTAAGTAAACGCACCATTAGAATCTGAAAACGTGGATAGAGATTACATTAAGTCGTCGTTTACTTGTTTAAGTTATCATTTCAGGTGATCTAACGCCACTTTTGAGCGGAAGACAAGCACTATTGTATCGATTGATTAGTAACTAGTCTAAAATATTAGTGGAATATTTAATAGATAATGTTTTCTATTGTGTACAGGGTTTATGCTCATCTTTAATGTGATACTGTGCCAAAATTTATGACATGTATAAATTTCATCACGACCGGAATTAAAAAAAAAACTAATAATGGGGCCTTGATTCAGGCCATAAAAGATGTTGGTTTCGCTAAGTTTAAATGCATGTGACACCCCCCACTTTATTGCGAAGTCCTAATCAAAGGTAGGTTACTTTGTCAGAATATGAATATCAATTTTTTTTTTAATATTAACATTAGTAATTAGATATTTATCGAGATATTGTTTGAACTAAAACTATTTTAATAAAGCAATTTATATTTATAATAAGGTTTTGTTTGGTATAATTTATTAAATATAGCTTATACCAGTAGAGTTTATAGGAATAAAGCTTATACAAATAGAGCTGTTAGACAAAAAGGCATTGGGTGTTTGATTGTTAATTAAAAAAGTACTTTTGAACCATTAAACTATTTGATTGTATAAAACTAAAAGTACTTTTGTGTAATTAAATTACAAAAAATTATATGTATTCATAATTATAAAACATGTAAGAAAATACATCCAACCTATCAATTAATAAAAAAAGATCAGTTCAATCATTTCTTTAATTTTCAAAATTAAAAATTACATCACTGATATATTCTCCCAAACAAATAATATTATCCAAATTAAAATAATAATAAATAATATAACTAAAATATTAATGAAACACGAGAAGTGTCGCAATTTGATCATGTTCTTGGTCCATTTCACGTATCTTGAATGAACTTGTACTTTGTTTTTCATTGTTCACTTTTCTTTGATTTTCACTTTCACTTGTTGGAAGCAATTCATCATCATTATCAAAAGGTTAAAATTCCTGGTCATTATTTGCATATTTTCTTATAAAATTGTGAAGAAACATTAAAGCAATCACAATTTTCACTTACTTACTAAAAGGGAAACTAGGCATTTGTCGCAAAATTTTCCATCTATTTTTCTAACACCAAAAGTCCTTTCAATTGTGCATCTCAAAAAAGAGTGGGCATGATTAAATATTTCTTTTTTTTTCTATTGGTTATTAAATTAAAGTGCTGGTTATTTAAAAAAAACATAGAGATATAAAGTGAAGTGGCGGCAACAATTTTCGTTGGGTAGGTTATATATATAAAGGGTATTATGTAATTAATAAAATATGTTAAGGAAATTTTTAATATTATATATTTTTTAGAAAAGCTCTCTAACCTCTACTTCCAAAATCTCAAATTTTAGGTGACGTTTGGTTTTAAGAAAGGGGAGGAGAGGAGAGGAGAAAAAAGGAGAGGAGTGGAGAGGTGATGAGAGGAGAAAACTCCAAAAATTAATTACACTTGTTTGATTTCACATTAAATTTGAAAGGAAAAGAAATTACATATTTTTTTTTAGACAAATATACCCATTATCTTTAATGTTAATATTGTTAATAAATACAAAATAATTAAATTATGAATTGATTTAATATAGAAAATTAATTACCTCTACTTCAAAAATCTCAAATTTTAGGTGGCGTTTGGTTTTAAGAAAGGGGAGGAGAGGAGAGGAGAAAAAAGGAGAGGAGTGGAGAGGTGATGAGAGGAGAAGACTCCAAAAATTAATTACCCTTGTTTGGTTTTACATTAAATTTGAAAGGAAAAGAAATTACATATTTTTTTTGGACAAATATACCCATTATCTTTAATGTTAATATCGTTAACAAATAAAAAATAATTAAATTATGAATTAATTTAATATAGAAAATAACTTGATAACAAAATAATTAATTTTATATTATATTTTTAATTAATTTGTTATTATTCTATAATCAAAATAAGTAACATTGCATAATTAGTTATACGTTTAATTTAGTTTCTAAATATTTATAATTATTGAAAACAATAATATATTATGCTATTAAAATTACCTAGTTACATAGAAAATTTTATTTTTTAAAATAAAAAATTATGCCACCGTTGACTTCCTTTGACCGGTGTTGACCACTGCCATTGACCACCGTTGACCACTATCTTTCGTCACGCTGAATACATAATAATGATCAGAAATGGACGATTTCTCATTGGAAGTGTTAATTTTGCAGAAAATACACTATATAGTTGGAAATATGAGAGTTAAAATTTTTCCAAAAATTTTCCTAAACATTTAAACAAGATTTGAGGTAAATAACAATGTATATTAGCATTTCTAACTCTATAGAGTTGTAGATCGGCTCATGAGGATTCCATTGATATCGGTTTTGATGGTGAAATGCATCTCCTGTGAAATTCCGACGATTCTCTTTAATACTTTTTCTTTTTCTAAATAAATTATTCTATTAATTTAAGAAAATAAATATAAATTATCTGTACTTTTTATTTAAAATTAATTTTATTAGAGGATAATATTGGAATTTTATATTCAAATAGATAAGGAATTTGAAATCCTTACCCATTAATAAGGAATACAAATTCTTCAATTTGATAGAAATTGAATTTTAATGGAAATTCAATTCCATTGAATTTGGTCCAACCAAACATTGGAAAGTGAAAAAGAAATTAAATTCTTTCCCTCTCCCCACTCCTCTACCCCCAAGCAAACATGGCTTTTACTAATAGAGGTAAATTAACTTATTTAAATTAAAAAAACTCTACTAAAAAAATAATCAAACACTATAAAATTTTTTAAAGAATACTTATATAATTAAATAAGTACTTATTTCTCTTAAATAACTTATCATTTGATTCTATATTTAAAAATTATTTGTTTATGGATTGAAGAGACTCGAACCCATTTTGGGAGTGGGCACTAATCAGTCGATCGATGTCTAGTCGTTCGCTTGATTTTGTTAGGTAACAAATTTCAATGATATTCAACATTTAACATTTTGTACTTTGTCATTAGTTAATGCTACACATTAATAATGCTATAGATAGATAAAATGTCTCAATTTAAACTATTATTTTAGTAACCTCAATATTTACACCTTAGAATTTATCGTTTAAAATGGAGTCACCGTAATTGCCTGGATAATTAAAGTTAATTAGTGTCACTTTCTGGCTAATGATTGATTATGTTTACGGTGTCTGTCTTGCCAAATGTCCAAATTAGCGTGAATTTAGAATAGTTTTTTCGAGCTCTTTTTGCCCTTTTAGCATACATGTGGGTACAAATACAATGGCCTAAAACAATGAAATCTTATCTTTATTTACTGCCGAGATAAGAGGATTTTGTAAATATTCTGAATAAGAAGATTTTGTTGGCACCAAAAGCAACGACAATATTCCTTGTAGTACATGCTTTTAGCATTTCTTAATTATACAGCATTTGGGTGTGTAGCTTGTAAGCATTTGGGTTCAAATGTTGTCACATATAATATAAGGGTCCGCCTACGTTACATGTAAAGTAACGTACATTCAGCTTGTAAAATTTCGTTCAGATTCCTACGTTTTGTGTTATTTACAATTTATTTATAAGTATTATAAAAAATTTTTAATTGTAAAATTTCATTTTACTCCCTTACACTTAATTTTATTTTATTAAAATTCTAGAGTACGAATTCGCCTCATATAATTTTAATTTTTCAAAATAACATTCATTTAATTAAAAAATTTATTTTATAATACTTTCATATATTTAATAAAATTTATTAAAATAAAATTTTATAATACTTTCCTATATTTTATGAATTTCACAAGTATAATACCCCTTACACCAATACAATCTTCATATATAGCATTCATTAAAATAAATTTTATTTTATAATACTTTCATATAATTAATAAATTTTATTAAAATAAAATTTTATAATACTTTCCTATATTTTATGAATTTCATTAATAAAATTCATATAATACTCCCTTACACTCAATAATACTTTCATATATAACATTCATTAAAATAAAATTTATTTTATAATACTTTCATATAATTAATAAATTTATTTTACTTATGTTATAAATTTATTTTATAACATTCATTTAATAAATTTTTTCATATAATTAATAATAATTCATTTTTGGAAGTAGGATGATATCATAATAATACTCATTTTCGGAGGTAAGATGAATTATTATTAATTATATGAAAAATATAATAAATTTATGAAAAATACTCATTTTCATATAATTAATAATAATTCATCCTACCGAAAATGAGTATTATTATGATGTCATCCTACCTCCGAAAATGAATTATTATTAATTATATGAAAAAATTTATTAAATGAATGTTATAAAATAAATTTATAACATAAGTAAAATAAATTTATTAATTATATGAAAGTATTATAAAATAAAATTTATTTTAATGAATGTTATATATGAAAGTATAATTGAGTGTAAGGGAGTATTATATGAATTTTATTAATGAAATTCATAAAATATAGGAAAGTATTATAAAATTTTATTTTAATAAATTTTATTAATTATATGAAAGTATTATAAAATAAATTTTTTTAATTAAATGAATGTTATTTTGAAAAATTAAAATTATATGATATGAATTGCATCTATAATTTTAATAAAATAAAATTAAGTGTAAGGGAGTAAAATGAAATTTTATAATTAAAAATTTTTATAATATTTATAAATAAATTGTAAATAACACAAAATATAGGGATCTGAATGAAATTTTACAAGCTGAATGTACGTTACTTTACATGTAACGTAGGCGGACCCATAATAGGATTAGATACCTTTTTTTTTTCAAGTAAAAATAGAAATAGAAATAGAAATGAAAGTCTAGAAAGACCTTAAAAGTGAGATCTTAAAGCAATTATTATTTTATATAGTGTTAAAGATAGTTTTGTTCTTTTTAAGATTTACGACTGAATTTTAAAGTTAGAATTCAAATTTTTTAAGTTTAATATAGGAAAGAATAAATTAATCGTTCATTTATGGCAACATATATATGGTGCTCAGTTTGATCAAGATTGATAGACCCTAGTAGCAATAAATTTCCAATAAACTTGTTCATCTCTTTCTTTTATTTGAAAAAATTGAAACTACTCATTTAAAATTCAAAATGCTTTTACATAAAAATACAATAATACACTGGGGCCTGTATTGGTTGCATTCCCCGACACACAGAGCAGAGTGGTAAAGTGTGCAGTGTTTAAGAATGTGTAGTAGTGCCAGCGTGAGTAGATCGCCATACGCACAGCCAACAAAAGCATTAATACGTATCGTACGTTGCCTCTCGTTGGTGCATTCGCAACAAGGCATTTGAATTGCTTGCATGTACAGAATATAACACTTATTTTTACAAATATTTTTAATTATTTATACCCAAAAAAGGGAGCAAAAAAAAAAAAAAAAAGAATATTGGTTCACAAGGACATGTTGGTAACTGCATGAAAATTTATTAAATTCAGATCATCAGATATCGGATCATGTGGGCTTGGGACCCACGTGAAAAATTGTCAACACCGAACATTTATAACCCGAACCGGATATGACGGGTCAAGCATTTTATAACTATGACTTAAACCGAACTTGATTAAATTTTAAACAAACCTCATTTGAAAGTTTGACAAAATTATAATACTTGTTTAGACTGTAATTTGTGTGACAACATAGTGATAATGATAATCACGTCTGCTTATAAAGAAGAGAATTTTTAGCCGTCATTAAACATAATTAATAAGTTAATACTTGCACGTAAATAATTTAATTGTCAAAAATATCTCTCAGCCTTTGTTGTCAAATTGAAATTGATTGATTTTATGTTTAAAAAAATTAATTTGATTTAGTATTTATATGTATTTGAATTTTTAATCTACAATATTCGATCTTTGACTGGACGATTAATTTTATTGTAAAATTTCAAAAATTTTTAGCTTATATAAAATTATAGTTTTGTGTATTGAGTTAGATTTTAATCAATAGTAATGTGTATTTAGCGGTTGGGTTACCAAAGCGAATTGCTAGTTTTACTTTATCAATTATTTTGAAATGTTGTTTTGTTATAAACAAAAGTTTTTGATTTTTTACCCACCGATAATGCTGACTTTTTTTAATCAATGGAAATAAATGTTAAAACAAACAGTCAGCGCCATGATTGACTAGGATGTTCATGTGATTCCCAATGTTTATTATTGATGCCACAGCCATCATCCCATATCCGTGACGTTCATATTATTTTCTATTTACTTTATTCTCAATTAATATCAAATAAATGTACTTTTCAATGTTAATCAAAATCTTTACTCTTTGTTGGTGTCGCTATTTTGCACTGTAAGCACAATCTATCACGTTACGACTCTAATTAAGGAGATAGTTTTTTTTTTCCCGGCGCAGCTCGATTTTATTACGTGCACATTAAAACTTATCAAAAGGATATCTTAAAACAGTATTTTTGATGCGCCATCATCATCCTCTCTATTCTTCAACAAAGTTAAAACAGTGTGACGAGTTGTTTCTTATAGTAAACTTTTTATAATTGATCTTTGTATTTGTGTTTGGTTTAATGAAACTCTACTTACCCCCCCAAAAAAAAATATGTATCAAATATAAAAGGACACCTAACTACTGCCTACTAGCAACCATACAATAATTTTTCCTTTTTCTTCTTCTTCTTCTTCCTCTCTCCCTCTCTCTCTCTCTCTCTCTCTCTCTCTCTCTCTGTCTCGTCATTTTTGTTTGGGTGCAAATGTGCAATTATCACGTGCAAGTATGCATCAAGCAAAGCAATAATAATAAGACATGTTTTAGGATTCAGTAAAGGGACAATTACACATAGTACAATAATTTCATTCACGCACACATACGCACGCATACAAGTGCATGCTAAAAATTATTTATTGGTTTTGGCCTTTGGGTTCAATAATGAGATGTCACATGAGAGTGGAAGATTGTAGCAGAGCAAATAAGTAATAATAATAATAAAAAAAAAGCAAATCCATAATTTGACATCAATGATGTGAGTAGAAAAAGCCTTCCAATAAAGCTGGGTGGGGGTGGCATGGATGGCCAAAACAAACAAGAGTACATTTATATGCATTATGCAACACCTTTTTAATTACTTCCTCATATAATTGAAGACATAGATAAGATTCTTAACCAAAACTGTGAAAGACAACAAAACCAAAATATTTTCCACTTTTGGAATCAAATCTTAAATTCAAAACTTCACAACGTGGAAGTGTCTTTTTTCTTCTTGGTTGAGACTGAGACTGTTAGAGTAGAGAGATTGGTTTCTTCTTCCACACGACCACCACCACCCATCTTCTATTGTTGCCCATGTGAAGTAGTGAAGAATTTCCACTATGTTTTTAGCTTTATTTAGGTGCAGTTTGGTTTAACATCATTGATTATTGATTCCAAAAGATTGTCTGTTTTGTGAAGAGGTGACCAATAGGATCTAATTGGTTTGCGGTTCAAAAACAAATTAAGGAATCTAGATAAAACAAAACAGAGCTCCCATATCCCAACAATAATTTGGGCTTGTGGTCTCTTTATTTGGGCTTAAACTATAATGCATTTGATGGCACAAAAGATAGCCAGCCCATCTATATTTGGGGGCTTGATTGTGAAGCCCCTAACATCTTCATTGCATCTCGTTTTCTCAATTTGGGTGAGCCTCGAGACAATTTTTGGAATGTCTACTGTCTAGCATTCTTCTCTCTCTCTTTGAATTGTCAAAACTAGAAATCTTAGGGGTGGGCGCGATTCGGTTGGGTTGGGTTTTGTTTTTTACTAAATTTTTCATAATCGTTCGATTATGATTATTTTAAAATCATAATCGCGATTAATCAAATTACCGAAATAATCAAACACTCGATTAATTAAAATAATTCGATTCGATTCGGTTCGATTATTTCGATTATTTCGATTATTGGCCTATTGAACCTATTGTGAACTTTTTTAAATTTAAAACCTTAAATTAATAAATTTACCACAAACATAAAAAGTTAACAAACAAAAAATCAAAATATATCTCAAAATATATTCAAGAACACATTACTACGAGTCTACAAGGAGAGAATACTTTGAGCTGCAGCAAACACATAATTTCAGCTGCAAAGCTTCAAGTTGTTACTAATACAATATAATTCGAACACACGCCCTCAATATTCAAAACCATACTGCAAATGATTTCAAATTATTATTCGTTTTCCAACACTTGCTCCCAGTCTCCCACCAAGTCCAACCCAGTACGAGGTTCTTCTTCTGCTTGCAATTAAATTCAAATCATCCTCACCAATTATAATCATAAATTCTTGTCTGATTACCTTTATACGCCAGCAGCAGCTCAAGTTCTCTGCAAAAACAGAACAAACCAGAGAAATGAGAGACAAAACGGCAGCGAGAGAAATCAATAATTGTTCTGCTAAGAGATTGTGTTGACAAAAATAAAAGAACCCAGAAAGGCTAAGCACGAAGGGAGAGAAATCAATATGAAAGTTGGTGACGTGCAGCAACAATTGATAGTAGGTGACAGCGGTTGGTGAAAGTGGCAGCGGGGACGAGAGTCGGCGATGAGTAGTTCGTGAAGAAACAGATTCGTGAAGGAAGAGTGAAGGCCGATTCACACTGATACTCTAATGGCAAAATACTTTAATGTTGACACGGCTGAAGAGTGAAGATCAGTTTTCGGCATGTTCGTACTTGTTTCTTCCTTCTGATTCAGAAGAAATGTGTTTAAATTAAGGATTGTTTTGAGTTCGTTCGGTTTATTACATGGTCGGTTCGGTTTTTCGAATTTTTTTTTAAACCGAAACCGAACCGACTAATTTTACTACTTTTGTTATATTACTAGTTCGATTTTTTAAATGTAAAAAAATCGTATAAAAACCGAACCGAAACGAACAGTTCGGTTCGATTTTTAATTAATCAACTTTTTTTGCCCACCCCTAACTAGAATCGTTCAATTTTCAATTGATTCACTTCAACTCAGGATGGCAATGGCACCCAAACAGGCAAGCCCGGTTAAATCTGCCCTCTAAAACTTGTCTGTTATGTATAGTTTTACAGATTGCAGGCCGATTCAGTATCACAAATTAAAACTTACATTGGTTGTGGACGGGTTTGTTATATGTTGAATATTCAGTGGAGTAGAATCAATTTATATATTTTTTTTAGTTTTTTTTTAAATTTCAATACTTTTTACTATTATTATTATTATTATATGCAAATTAATATCATTATATTATTATGGATTATTATATAATTAATATAATTCTGCTCTTCGGATTAACCTTTAGAAAGTACTAGATTTTAGAGAATATTAGTTTTAAATTATTATTATAGGAATTGTGTTGGATGGGTGTCAATGATGGCGAATAAAATGAAGATCTTAACTTTTAGAGTTTTTTTTTTTTTTTTTAATAGAAACTCTTGGAGCTTATGTTGAATGAGAGTATATGATGATAATTGTTCATGATGCAGTGGTGCTGTTTTTACATAATTGTGCTATTACTTTTGAATATTAGTTTGTGGTTTTTTTCTCTATTTTTTTTTTAATTAAAAGTATTTTTACTTTTTGATGGACTTATGTATTTTATACTTAAATTTGAGAACTGATATTGGATTGGTGTTAAAATTTTAATTTTCTACAATTAACAATGAATTTATCTTTTTTTAAAATCAAATTAATCCTTTCTAATGTCTAATATGAGCTAAAACCCCTTCAAATCCATATGAAAAAAGAAGTCTATTGCTTTGAATTGTTGAAAGATTCACGCAACTTTATTATTACTCATGCATGTTTATTCAACAGTCACTCAAATTCAGAGGCTAAAACTTTATTTTGGTTTTGCCCGTCCCATTAAATCTTTGAATTGAACAATTTTAAAAAAAATTATTTTATTTTTTTATATTTATGTTTTTTAAGTTTTGCTATATTTTATTTTAGGAACACCAGCTCAATTAAAATACACTACCCCAAAAGAAACAAAATAATAATTAAGCTGCCAAGTGCCCAAATTTCATTTTTTTTTTCATTAAATTTATTCATTGGCAGAGCTTAAACTTTGCCTACTTGCATTTTCACTCTCAATTGTGATGCCGAGCCAAACCTCCACTCTTCCCCTCAAATACCCAAAACACCCTCCAGCTGGAAACGTGTTACGACCACAAGACGCGTGGCTCTCTCTCAAAGAACAAAGCGAGTCCCAAAACAACTGATCAAAGCCCTCGTTCTTCATCTTCGCGGACCAAACCCTGACCTGACTCCAGTCCCGTCTCTGTCTAAAACTCTCTTCAAAGCTTGAAATTTTATGCCTTGAATTCAAAACCCTCAATTGGGTGGTCCTTTTTTGTTTTGATGGTTTTTGGCCAATTTACAGGTACTTTTTTTTTGGTTTTAGCTCATTTAATTTTTTTTGGAAATTTTCTATCTTAATTAGTTCGCTATATATTTTTTTAATTATGCTTATTTGGGATTAATCATGTCACTCTGTCAATACTCGAATTGTGTTAACACGAGGACAAAGGTTTTAGTCGAAGAGTTAATTGTGGCACTGACAATCATGTTGTTAGTTAATTTTAATATGAAAAGTTTGTAATTTTCACGATTTTTGGGCAAAACTTGAAGTGGGTAAAGGATAAAAAGAAGCAAGATTTGAGTATAGAATTGAAGTTTCAAAGTGATGCTAGCAGTATGAAAATCTGAAGACTACGTGGTTGAAGTGTTGGATATGGTTAACAGAATCACTATCGAAGTGATGGAACTTAGTAAATGGTCAGGAACTGAAAGTTGAATTGCCTGGTAGATGTTATGAGAGCTGACAACGGGTGAATTCTAAAATCTCCAAAAACAAGGATTGTATTTGTTTTGTGGTACACTGAATTGAAATGTAGTTTTGAAAAGGAGCAATTGGTGATAATGCTTACTTCATCTTAATTTACTGCTAGTGGGATGGTTGCTATTTAATATGAATGTGGTATTGTCTTGGAAACGCGAATGACTACGTTGTTTGGAGGTCGATGGTTGTTGCTAGAATATAGCCATTGGGATAAAGAAGCATTTTTTTATTCCATTGCTTAAACTCTTATCCCCGAAACCATTTAAAAGAATCTTTACTGTCCATGTGATCAATATTTCTTTTGTCTAGTATTTTTAGATAAAAGTTTTCAGTTTTCTGTATAACAATTGATTAGTGGGACTATTGTATTGTATTCAATTGATTAACATGTTCAGGTGGTGAATCCTTACCATTAACAGCATTCTTATTTTTGTTAATTTTAAGATATTTGTAGTTTTTGTGGTACAAATGTCTGTTTAAGATCAGAAAACTTGAATTCTTTTTTGTTGATTTTGATTAGTAGTTACAATTATTTTTTTCTTTTAGGTACCTTCATGGGATCCCTTTGTAGAAAGAATAAAATCATCGCCACAGGAGACTTTGAAGAACTATCTATGTGATTTCACATGAAAGACATAAGACCAATGTGAGCAAAACTTGGAAAAGTGCATTTTGATTAAAACTGTATTCAACTATACCCACTGTAAGGATGGATTCCTATGACATCACTAGCAACACCATTTTGGAGCCTCGTGATGATATGGAATTCGAGTCTCATGAGGCTGCGTATTCATTTTATAAAGAATATGCTAAATCTATGGGATTTGGCACTGCTAAATTGAGCAGTCGCCGGTCCAGGGCATCAAAGGAATTCATTGATGCAAAATTTTCATGCATAAGATATGGGAACAAGCAACAATCTGATGATGCCGTAAATCCACGGCCATCTCCAAAAATTGGATGCAAGGCAAGCATGCATGTGAAGAGAAGGCAAAATGGAAAGTGGTTTATTTATAGCTTTGTAAAGGAGCACAATCACGAGCTTTTACCCGCTCAGGTACATTTCTTTCGTAGTCACCGAAATTTCGATCCACTGAAGAATGATGTTAGGATAAGAAGGAGGAAGAACCTAGCAGCAGTATCTAAACTCTTCAATGCTTATCAAAATGTTGATTGTTTGGAGACTTATATGAGAAATCAGCATGATAAAGGGCGAAGCTTGGTTCTAGACCCTGCAGATTCTCAAGTATTGCTAGAGTATTTTATGCAGATGCAAGAAGAAAATCCAAAATTCTTCTATGCATTTGATTTGAATGAAGAGCATCGATTGAGAAATGTGTTTTGGGTGGATGCTAAAGGCATGGAAGATTACACCAACTTCGGTGATGTAGTTTCTTTTGACTCAACGTATTTCACAAACAAGTACAAAATTCCATTGGTTCTTTTTGTTGGAGTTAACCATCATATTCAACCCACGTTGCTTGGTTGTGCATTAATTGCAGATGAAACAGTTTATACTTTTGTTTGGTTACTGCAAACATGGTTTTTAGCAATGGGAGAGCAAGCTCCACAAGTGTTACTCACTGATCAAAATAGTGCCATTAAAGCAGCTGTTGCGGCAGTTTTTCCAGAGACGCGCCATTGTTTCAGTTTGTGGAATATATTGGAAATGATTCCTAGGCATCTCGAGTATGTAAGCCTGTGGCATGACAATTTTATGGAAAAATTTTATAAGTGTATATATAGGTCATGGACTGAGGAGCAATTTGAAAAGAGGTGGTGGAAATTAGTTGAAAAGTTTCATCTTAGAGAGGTACAATGGATTCAATCGTTGTACGAAGATCGTAAACATTGGGTTCCTACATTCATGAGAGGCATATCTTTTGCTGCATTGTCTACGCCTTCACGTTCTGAGAGTTTAAACTCTTTGTTTGACAAATATGTGCGTGGAGAAACTTCGTTGAGAGAGTTTATAGAGCAATACCGAGTGATTCTTGAGGACAGGTATGAAGAGGAAGCCAAAGCAGATTTTGATGCATGGCATGAAACACCAGAGTTGAAATCTCCATCGCCGTTTGAAAAGCAAATGTCACTAGTTTACACACATGAAATTTTCAAGAAGTTCCAAGTTGAGGTTTTGGGAGCTGCTGCTTGTCATCTTAAAAAGGAAAATGAATTTGAGACGACTACAACATACGGAGTTAAAGACTTTGAAGATAATCAGAATTTTATGGTGGAATGGAATGAGTCAAAATCAGACATATATTGTTCATGTCGTTCATTTGAGTATAAAGGTTATCTCTGTAGACATGCTATCATTGTTCTGCAGATGTCTGGTGTTTTCAGCATCCCATCTAAATACATATTGCAAAGATGGTCAAATGCTGCCAAGAGCAGGCATGCCATTAGTGAAAGACTAGATGAGATACAATCTAAGGTACGTCGGTACAATGATCTATGCCGGCGTGCCATCATATTGGGTGAAGAAGGGTCTATCTCCCAAGAGAGTTATAATATCGCACTGTCTGTCATCCAAGAAGCTTTGAAGCGATGTGCAAGTCTGAATATTTCTGTCGAAAGCAATGCCAGGCCTATCACCTCAGAAGTTCTTTCTGTTTGTGGCACGGAGGAAGAAAATCAATTTGGTAATACATCTAAAGACAAGGTTCCCTATCCTTTAGTGGTCAACACCAATGGTAATCCTAGCAGAGCTGATACTGGAAGGGGGAAGGGGAGTAATGTAAGTAACACTGCTAAAAAAGGAAAGGTTAGTAGAGATCTAGATAGTTAATGTTGCAGTTTTTCAGTTATTTTGCTGTTATAGTGCTGTTTTGTGGCTCAAGAAAAAAATTCATTGAAATTTGATTCGACTTATGCAGCAGGCAACTCAACAACTTACCTGGAATGTCGGGACTCAAGATGGCTGTCACCAAATGGTTTGTCTCACTCTCACCTCTATGCTACTTTAAATTAGGAGATTAGTTCTTATCCCGGCATAATCTTAGATCTGAAATAGAAGACTATAACCTTAGCGTGGTTGGAACCTTACATCAGATAGCATGGAATTTTACCTGAATTTGTTGCTTCCACTGAAATTATGTGATACAACATCTAATTGGTTGACTATAATGCTTTATGTTTGTATAGAATGCATCCAAGGTTGTCTGCTTATCTACATGAAGATTTTGAGACCATAGATAGAAGTGGGCTATGTATAAATGAACTATGTCTGAGTTCAGCCTCCTGGTGATCATTGTTTTGTGCTTGTGTTCATAAAATATGTTACATGCTATTATGTAGTTGTCAGATTGTTACTTATGCCGATTTGTTGCTGCTGATGCAGTAGTTTGTTTTATTTATAGTTAAAAAGAGGTTATTTAATGATAATAAATTCTGCAATGTTTCACCTAGAACCTATTCTATGGCAGCCGGCTCTTTACCATATGGGTTCATATTTTGTTTCTGGAAAATGATGAGTTTGAAGTTGACAAGTTAGTTCTTGTTGGTTTTTATTTAATTCATCCAGTGAGATACACTTTGGTAGTTAGAATTATGGTATCATGGTAGTTAGTTACTCTTAGTTCTTATATTGCCCTGTTGGCTTCTCATGGTAGTTAGAATTATGGTATCATGCTGGAGTTATGCAGTTGAAGCCATGCTGTTAAAGCTTGGGCACCTACTTCTCAGTGGTGTTTGACCTTTAATTTAGGCAGTTTGTTCTTATTGATTAAGTGCATGGTAAACTATCTTTGATTGTGTCTAGCTTTAACTTAGAATTAATGCTAATGTTCTGGTAGAGTTCAAACTCAATTTGGCTTTGGGTTTCAGTCACGGAATTCATTCCTGCTCATTTGTCTCATGTTTGTAACTTGTGCTTCACTTTGTTTGCATCAACTTTCTGTTCGTACAGAACTTGATAACTGTTGATGGCATGCATTTCCTATAACATTTCATTTCCTTGTGGCAGGAGCTGTCTGACATGAGGCCAACACAGCTACATAATTTTGTGCAAACGCCGTTGCAAGTGTTACCAACAATGTTTCATAATGTTGCGCCAACACAGTTTCATAACGTGCCTACAACGCATTTGCAGGATAGTCGACTTCCTCGGTAGTGTGAGTTTAGCTGCTTCTCTCCTGATTGACACGAATTGCCATAGATTTGGCCAGCAGAGTAGGATAGGTTGCAGTTTTGCAAATTTTTTAGGTGCTAACTGCTGACAATGGTCCAAAGTGAAGTGCTTGTTGTTAGGTTGAAGAAAAATTCTGGTCTTTTTCTTTATTCCCACCCAAAATTAGCAATGTGGGAGATAATGTACTAATTAATATATATTGTTGTTAAAGTGAGTATGTACTGTAAGTTGTTAAATTGTGCAGATATAAATTCATGGAAGATTGCCACTTTCATGTTTATGATTTTTACCATGCACGTCCTTACAGTTTTCATGATAGCTTGTCACCCCTTTTGATATAAAAAAATGGCTGACAAAAACGCGTTCTAAACACAAAACAACTGCTTTTTGGTTAGAAAAATGTTGAAGAAATTGAAGTTGACAGAAATCAAGTGGGTGCATTTTACCGTATTTAGCTATTAAGCGATTAAAATGAGTATAATTTAATGTTGGCTCTGTCAGTGTTTTGTTAAATTTTTATGTTTGTCACTGATTTTTTGGTTAATGCTTTGGCTATTACACAAACATGGGGTTCAGTGGTAAACACTAAATTCAATCTTATTAAATTCAATTTTGGCGGACAACAGACTGGCAATCTTATTAAATTCAATTTCGTTGCATTGTCGATTTTTTTATTTGTTAAGGCCTTCTCCTTTGCTCGACTTGTGGCCCATAAATTGCAATTTCGGGTTCAGGCCCAAATATGGTAACCTGCGCAACAATATATATATATATATTTTTTGGCTGAAAAGATTTCACTTCCGTGGAGATGCTATAGCTTAGTTCTTGATTTTTGTTGATATTATAAATCCACATATTTTACAAACTTTAATTGGTAAATATCTTGAAACATCTTGGTGCGGATAGACTAGTTATGTGTTCCGGTAGGCGAAAATCCCTGCAAAAATTAAGGTGATATTGTTCCTTAGAGATTTAGATTCTTTGCAAGTCTTACGAATTTAATATTTCTTTAATGTTACTCAAATTACACATCAAACTTAAACTGGGTCAAGGTTAATTATACTTAATTAATATTTCTTCGTCTTGCGCACTGGATTAGCATCAATGTTTCCTTTAGCTAATCGGTCACGATAGACACAAAATCAAGCTAATATTATAATTTCAACGAAGTTTTATATTTGAGATATCTTTACTTTTAGAGTTTAGAAGATAAGCCTAAAAGGGCAGATAATAGCGCTAACATTAAAACAATAGACAATAAGATAAACATTAGGTGACTTGAAGATGCAATCAACGAGACCAGGAAGAGCACAAAAACAAAAACAGGCGATGGCATTTCATGTTAAGTGGCATGTCTTATGGAAGCTGCACATGTATACGTAAAAATAATGCATAATCCCAAGTTCTTGGCTCAGTATCATGAGACTTATTTTTTGGGTCAACACAAGAAGTTTGGTTGCTGACTGCCCCAGAAGGAACCCCAAATCAAATGCACACAGGATTAGGCTCAGATCTAGCGGAATTTTTATAATAAGTTCAATTATTATGTCTCTGATTTTGTGCTAATGCAATACGACTGTTGCACACAAATGGTTGCTTCCTTTGATTAATTAATTTCAATGTTGGATAAATGATTTACCTGCCATGAAACTTTGACTTGCGAGACTATGATGTGGTGCCTCTTCGGTAATTTTTTATTTAAATTTCTTCATGTTTTAATATTTTCTATTTTGATATGGCCATAGGATATGGATATTGGGAAGTCCGTTTGGTTTTGACCAAAGATTGACAATTTCTAATTGACTCGAGTAAAACATAAACAAAAAAAAAAAAAAAAAAAAAAAGATGAAAAATTGCATGTAAATATACACCCGTCTAATAATTTCTTATTCTTTATCAATTTTTTCCTTAACATGATGGTTTCATAAATAACACTCTTTCTTTTCTTTCGAAGTTATGGTTAATAATAAGTTAATTTTTTGCCGTGAATTATTATTAGTATTATTGGGTGAATTCTTTCAAACCAAGACCAACAACCAGAAGAAAGACCGTAAGACGTTTTAATCTCAAATCAGCCAACACATTATCTAAAAGCTGAAAAATCAAAAGCTCAAGCTTGTTGTCTAATCAGAGTATAAATTATGAAAACCTTTTCTCCTATGGACGTATTTGCTGGGACAGTCATGTTGCACATGTGCAACATTATTTTAGTACCAATCACGGACGTAACAATTAACAAAAAAAAAAGCATGATTGATTCTTAATTTCTCGTTCAGTATGTTTAGGTTTTTTCAACCCTTTTGTATGCCACCTAATTGGCAGATCTGCTGCAAAATCTTAGCAGAAAAAAAAAAAAATCAAATTAGTAATTTTTATTAACTTCCCTTTTCAAGAGACAATGTTTCTTGAGACTCTTCGATTTTTTTTTTTTTTTTTTTTCTGATATCACTGACTATTTTCAGGGCAGCTAGTTTCACATATCGAGCTAGAGTCGCTTGAGATCCTCTGCTAAATCTCAACGGAAACGATCTGTTAATTTATTTTTTAATATTTCGTATGTCTTTATTTATTTATTTCTTGTTTTCCAAAATGAGATCCAGAACCTTGTGGATATGCTTCTTGTAGCATTATTGCCATTGCCTTGTCGGATACTGCCCCTTGCAAATTATTGTTAATTTCTTGCTCAGTAATTGAGGAGTAAATAAATAATCAATCGAATTTGTTCTCAAAATTGCTCATCAAACAAAAGGAAACAAATAGGCTGCTGAAATATTCGTTGTATGATCACTAATAACTATAATAAATAGATTGAAAATCATATATAAAGATTTAATTAACAATTATAATAGAAATGGCCGAATAAGAACTTTTCTAATAAAACAACTAGGGCATGAAGCATTTTTTTTTCCTCCTAAATACAAAACCCAAATTTCATCAAAGTCACTATATCAAAAAAGAACAGAAAAAGAACACATAAATTAAAGAAAAATATAATTTTTTTTTTCGTTTTATTAGCATGCAATAAAGTGAAAACCAAAAGAGCATGGACCCTTTTCCTATTTCATATTCAGATCTTGATATGGATGAGTTTTGAATTCGAGCACGCAAAAAGTTTCAATTATTATTATGATGGACTTTCAAGATATCACAACCATAATCAAGTGCAAATTTGTTTCTTTTATTTTCTTTGCTCTTGCACATACCAGACGTCTTTACTTTATTTGGTATAAAAGATATGTGCAATATAACGTTATTTTACAGCTAAACAGTATTAAATTACTCAAAATTATATTTTTAATACAGCAAAATTATACATCAAAATTAAAGTACTGATGAGTGATGACTATAGTTGATAATTATCGGTTACACTGGATAGCATATATACATAATATTTTGAGTTTTCACATCAAGAAATACTTGATGAATAATATTTTCTCTAGAAATCTTTAAAATGTAAATCTTCTTTAAGATCCACATAAAATGGACAAACGACCGATGGCTTGTAATTCATACGAGATCTTCTTTAATAATATCAATGACCCGCAAACATGATCATCTTCTTCTTGAATGGGGCCAGTTTCTACAATCTACAGTGTGACGATAAGGCAAATGAACGGTGGAGATTACTCGTTCATGAGATGTATTGCTGCGGCCGCATTAATTATAATAGACTACTTCCTAAGTAGCACATTGATGATTCCTATTGAGGAGACAAAGATTCATACCCTCATGTGTCAATCAAGAACGATGCTGACATTCACTGGACCCTATATTTTTTTTGACATTGCATATGCTTTGCTACTTGCTTTGAACATGCCCTCAATTATTTGTCCAAATTTATGGACAAAAAAAATTTGATTTGCAAAAAGATTCATGTTTTGGCACTACATGTATGTTACTAGTGCAATAATGAATTAAAAAAATACATGTAACGAGCTATTCTATTCTGCGTTGAAGACATTCATCTGTCGCAAAGTTTGAATTTAACATTATACAATTATTTTTTGACCTCATATACTAAATACTATTCATTATTTGCATATGAACTTGATCGACTGCAGACATAAATCATTTTTATAGCCAGCCGAGTGTTCTCAGTTTCACGGACTGCTATACAATAATGTTAGATGCTAAAAATTAATGTATTCGATTCATAAAACATGTAAATTAAATGTTAGAAAAGTGAAAAAAATAATTGTAAACCTTCAATGCCGAAAGTGAATCCTTTCTTAAATTGTACTACTAATAACCAATCCTTGTGATGTTCCATTATTTTTGTAAACAGAAATATTTTTTAAATTGCGGGTTTTCAAAGATATCTTTAATTGAATTTATGTATTCGCAGTCTTGCAGACATTCATCCTGAAATTTGAACAAATCAGATTATATTTATTGTGATGAATTAAAATTCAAAAAAATAATGTTGACTTTATAATAAAAATCGATATTATAATTACATCTTTTATTACAAAATTAAATTAAGAAATAATTATAATACTATTTTTAATGCTATCAAATTAATCAACTCGTTAAATTTATTAATAGTGAAGAATAAATATATGCACTACTTAAAAAAATATTTATATCAAACTACTAGTTTTTAAATTTTTTTATTTATATGTTAAAAAAA
Source organism: Citropsis articulata (assembly GCA_030449925.1). Taxonomy (NCBI): domain Eukaryota; kingdom Viridiplantae; phylum Streptophyta; class Magnoliopsida; order Sapindales; family Rutaceae; genus Citropsis; species Citropsis articulata. Next base: position 3,244,718 of record JASUUH010000096.1, on the reverse strand, counting down.
TATAATTTTAACTTTTATTTAGATTTATTTAAATTTTAATAAATTAATAGATTTTGATTTAGGATCGTGCTTGAATCATATATGCTTTTAAATAAAATTATGGAAAATTCTTCTTCTATACACATGAAAATTGAACATCTTTCTCTTGAAATGAGTTACCATTGGACCGCATTGGTTGTATATATAATTTCACCAATCGTGTGCAAGTTTATCATTTGCAAAGGCCAAAAGTAAGAAATATTGTCATTGCAATTTTTGTACCCAAAAAAAAAAGGAAAAAAAAAATAAAATTGGGGTGACACTAGGCGTGACATTAGTTAGGATCCAATAACAATGTATTCTCTTGAAATGAGTTACCATTGGACCGCATTAGTTTGTATCATAATTTCACTCAATCCACTTCCTTCAACATATTAAAACTCATCGTTTCGGATCAACAAAAAATTTTGTACCCAAAAAAAAAAGGAAAAAAAAAATAAAATTGGGGTGACACTAGGCGTGCACACGATTAGGATCCCGTCAGGGGTAAAATAGTCACAAAATTATCACCGCTATATAAAATTATAAATAACAATGTATTCTCTTTCCATGCCCATGCTCAAAACTCAATCCACTTCGCTTCCCAACGTAAACCCAAAACTCATCGTTTCGGATCAAAGCAAAAAAACAACATGGGTGGCGGTGTCGCGTTTTACACCGCACAGCTTCTTCTAATCTTCCTCGCCGTTAGTTCTTCCGTCATTAACTGCTGCCCGCCGTCGGAGCGGGCAGCACTCTTAGCCTTCAAAGCTGCCCTCCACGAGCCTTACATGGGCATCTTCAACTCCTGGACGGGCAACGACTGTTGCCACAACTGGTACGGTGTTAGCTGTGACCAGGAAACTCACCGGGTCGCTGACATTAACCTACGTGGCGAGTCCGAGGACCCGATGTTCGAGCGGGCCCACCGAACCGGGTACATGACCGGGTATATCTCACCCGCTGTGTGTAAACTCACGCGTCTCTCCAGTTTCACGCTCGCTGACTGGAAAGGCATCAGCGGGGAAATCCCACGTTGCATTTCTTCAATTCCTTTTCTCCGCATTCTTGATTTAATCGGAAATAAGTTATCGGGCGACATTCCCCGAGATATTGGCCGGCTTCACAGACTTACTGTCTTAAATGTTGCCGATAACAACATATCCGGTACGATTCCCCCTTCCATTGCTAATCTCTCCAGCTTGATGCATCTTGACTTGCGTAACAACAGAATTTCGGGCCCGATTCCGGGAAGTATCGGGCGTCTCCGAATGATGAGCCGGGCCTTGCTGTCCCGGAATCAGATTTCGGGAACAATCCCGGATTCCATTTCGAGGATTTATCGTCTTGCCGATTTGGACTTGTCGATGAACCAAATATCGGGATTGATACCGGCTTCGCTGGGTAAAATGGCAGTATTGGCAACTCTTAATCTTGATTTTAACAAGTTATCGGGTCCCATACCGGCGAGTTTAATGACCTCTGGGATCAGTAATTTAAATCTTAGTAGAAACATGCTCGAAGGAAAAATACCGGATATTTTCGGACCGAGATCATATTTTACAGTGATTGATTTGGCGTATAACAAATTGAGCGGGCCGATTCCGAGAACTTTGTCTGCTGCGTCTTATATCGGGCACTTAGATTTCAGTCATAACTATCTTTGCGGGAGGATTCCAGATGGTTCACCGTTTGATCATCTCGAAGCTTCATCGTTTGCTTACAACAAATGTCTATGTGGGAAGCCGCTTAGGCCTTGTTAAGATAATGTATCGACCGAGATAGGGTTTGGTTTATCGGGTTTGATTCCGATATATGTATCGTCAATATATATATGTCTGTGTGTGTATGTTTGTGTAACTATTTAACATTTTCAACAAAGGGTACTACTATATATTTGTTTTGTTTAGATTTACATTGAATCCTAGTTATTACGTTATTTTGATAATGAACATGAGGTACAATGCATCTTTTCATGCGAATTTTCACTCAAAAATGGATTACGTTCGTCTCTAATAATTAATATAAAGATTTTTTTAATATCTTAATAATACACCTCTTATTCTGGTTATACTTCATAAAATTGTGATAGATTTACACAAAGATTGAGATAAAATTTTCATGATACATAAAAATAAATTTTATTTCTTTCATAACATAGCATCATGCAATTTATAAATCACGGGGTCCGGTGAGTAGCGTTCGGAATTTGAGCTTTAATATTCTCAATATGAATGAAAATGAGCATTTGGTTGCAATGAATTAAAATAGAACAAATAATGACATCTTCAATATAATCTGAATTGTGAAAATTTTAAAACCTGAACCAACACGTTACAAATAAATCGCATGTAATTTACATTGCAGAACAAATACATATGGCCTTGAGTTATAATATCAAATCTTGCTGGCCGTAGCTGGCATCTGATCACAAATTCACAATACAATAAAGAGTGAATTAAAGACAGCACACGTGAAAAAATTAAGCGTGACAATGACTCAATCGTCGCATTGCATTGAAGCCGTGGGGTCTGCTTACATAACTCCGACGGTGCAGAAAGAAATTTGCTTATATTCGCTTGCAGGCGGCAGCGGCAGAGACGTAAAGCTTACCGCATGCAGAGAAAGAAGAAAAAATCGGACGGTTAAATTCTTCTGCATGATACTTGCCATGCTAGCGCGGCCACCTCAAAAGTTCTTTAGCCATATGATTTCTATATATCTTCAAGAATAAAGGATATTCTTTGCCGACTCATCTTGAATGTTATGTAGGAATTTCATGTGTCTGCTTTTTAAGTTTTTGGATCAAGAGATTTCTTTAATATATTATAAGAGTTAATGTCTTAAGTTCAGGTGATTTTTGTGATATGCATATTTTATCATTGATACGATGATATTATATGTGTGTGTTTGTGTGTCGGTGCGTGCACGGTTGATAAACTCTCTCTTTGTACATCTTTTACATTTAACTACTCAACACTTCTTAATATATATATATAGAATGAATTAAGGATAGCTTATAAGCAAGACCAACTAATTGAAGTAGAATCGGCAGAAGCAGGGCCGGTTTTAGAGTTTTTGGGGCTTTTAGCGAATTTTTTTTATGAGGCCTCTTCTTATTCTGCAAGTTCAATACTCTAAAAAACATAAAATATCTCAAAGTTTATTCTATATTTAATTCTTAAATTTCAACAATAATTAATGAGATCTTAAACATTTTTAAAAATAGAACTTAAAAAACAGTGAAGAAGATATCTTTTTACTTCCATTAGAACCATTACAAAAATAAATAAATAGGAAAAATACTATTTTAAAATAGAATATCTAGAATTGTAGCACAGAAAGTTGAGAAGATAAATTGATAATTAGAGAAAAATACTATTTTAAAATAGAATATATGGAATTGCAGCACATAGAAAGTTGAGAAGATAAATTGATAATCAGATAATGGATATGGACTTTATATAGAAAGTTGAGAAGATAAATTGATAATCAGATAATGGATATGGACTTTATATTTTAAGAAATTAAATTTTTCTTTTTTAAATGAACTAATAAATGTAATAATTTTCTTTGTAGCTAAGGCATCAAGAAATTGTTTCATTTATTGATTTTTGATAAAAATTAAAAGGAATACTAAAAGTTAAAGATTCTAATGTTGAATAGTTAAATTTTCTTAGAAAACTGAAAAGGTAAAGAATTTAATTTTTTTTCTTCGAGAGATTAATAGTGAATGAATTAATGGTTAGATAATATTATTAATTTTTTCTCTTTAACACTGAGATTAACAAATATAGATAGCATTTCCTACAATACATAATTTGAAAAAAAATCATTAATTAAAAAATTATTAAGGATATATTCAAAAGATAAGGCCTTTCCAAAATATGAGGCCTTAGGCTACTGTTTTGTTTACCTATGCTTAAAGCTACCACTGGGCGGGAGTCCTGCGAATTGAATCTATGCTACGCTTATGCCGGCAAACCAACATGTACACAATATTTTCTGTATAAATTGTTTAATAAATTAAACTGTAATTAGCCAAACTTACCCCAAAAATTTAGTGTAACATAAAGTTATATATATATTTTGTTAATCGTTATTAACCGCATAACGACATAACGGAGCGGGTATTACCAAATCCTAATAAAAATTCACAGCCCCGTATGACGATATATGTTCCATCAATTTTAAAATTCATTCACAACTGTGTGCTAGCTTCTTGTTGGTAATTTTTGTTATCTCTTTCTCTATTAGACAATATATATATGTGTGCGTGTGTGAATGGGATTAATTCATGCATCAACTCATCAGAACATTAACACTTGCCACTTCTTTGTATCATATTGAGAGAATAATGAGTGGTAAAATGTTGAACATGGGAGCCATTTTAGTTAGTCTCGTTTTTATCATAATCAATTTCTCCCCAGCAATAATCGCTGTGCGTACTAGCAATGAAAGTGACAAAGATGGATTACAGACCTACATAATTTACGTGCAAAAGCCAGAGCAAGATGATTTAGACAGCTGGTACCGTTCATTCTTGCCAGAAGCTACAATCTCGAACTCAAGCGATCACGATCGTAATCAATCATCACGGATGTTATATTTCTATAAGAATGTGGTTTCGGGTTTTGCTGCAAGATTGACAGCAGAGGAAGTAAAGGCCATGGAAACAAAGAAGGGGTTCATATCAGCCCGTGTTGAAAATACATTGCATCTACAAACAACCCACACTCCTAACTTCTTGGGTTTGCATAAAAGTTCAGGATTTTGGAAAGATTCGAATTTCGGAAAAGGAGTAATTATTGGAGTTTTGGACACAGGCATAACACCTGGCCATCCTTCATTCAATGACGAAGGCATGCCTCCACCACCAGCAAAGTGGAGAGGAAAATGTGAATTAGTAGGGGCGACTTGTAATAATAAGCTAATTGGGGTAAGAAATTTTTTTTGTGGCAAAGATGGCTCAGCTATTGATTATTCTGGGCATGGAACCCATACGGCAGGCACGGCCGCTGGGAACTTCGTGCATGGTGCAAATATATTTGGTCAAGCCAATGGCACCGCAGTAGGCATGGCGCCTTTAGCTCACTTGGCAATATACAAAGTTTGTAATCCCAACGTCTATTGTCCCGAGAGTGCAGTTATTGCAGGAATTGACGCTGCTATTGAGGATGGTGTTGATGTGCTTTCTCTTTCATTCGGCCTTGGTTTATCGCAATTCTATGATAACGGAATTGCAAAAGCAACATTTGCCGCAATTCGGAGAGGCATGTTTGTGAGTATTGCCGCAGGGAATTCTGGACCAAATCATTATACTTTAGTTAATGACGCTCCATGGATGCTTACTGTAGGAGCAAGCACCATTGACAGAGGCATAACTATATCGGTTCGGCTCGGAAATCAAGAAACATACGACGGTGAGGCACTTTGGCAATGGACAGATATCCCTTCCAAGAAATTACCTATTGTTTATCCTGACGCAAGGAATGACTCGACAACAACATTCTGCTCACCGGAAACTTTAAGAAGTGTTGATGTCAAAGGGAAAGTAGTATTATGCAGAAGAGGTGCATCTGGAGATGATGTCTTGAATGCTGGTGGTGCTGCCATGATTTTAATGAATGACGAACTTTTTGGTGACTCTACTTTAATCCAACGTAATTCGCTTCCAAATGTGCGTGTAAGTCATGCAGTTGCCGAGAGCATAAAAGCCTACATAAATTCAACATCGTCGCCAACGGCTGCATTAGTGATGAAAGGAACCATAATTGGCAGAGGATCTGCTCCTCAGGTTGTTGCTTTCTCTGGAAGAGGACCCAGCAGAATAAGCCCCGGAATCTTGAAGCCAGACATTATTGGACCTGGCATGAACATTATAGCTGCCTGGAGAACTACTGTGGAGCCCCTAACAAATAGAGTATACACATTTGACATAGTTTCAGGCACATCAATGGCTTGCCCGCATCTTAGTGGTATAGCAGCTTTGCTCAAAAGTGCTCATCCTAACTGGTCACATGCTGCTATAAAATCTGCCATGATGACTACTGCTGATACTGTAGACCTTGAAGGCAAGCCAATTCTTGATTGCACTCGTCTTCCAGCTGATCTGTATGCAGTTGGTGCAGGCCATGTTAACCCATCAAAAGCAAATGATCCAGGACTTGTTTACGATATCGAGCCCGATGATTACATTCCTTATTTATGTGGCTTGAATTACACAGACGAACAGGTGCAAAGCATTGTGGATCGTGAAGTTCAATGCGCAAAAGTATCAAGCATACCAGAAGCAGAACTAAATTATCCTTCATTTTCCATCAAATTGGGGTGCAGTCCTCAGACATATCATAGAACAGTAACAAACGTTGGAAAAGCCAATTCATTCTACACTCGCCAAATTGTTGCCCCTGAAGGAGTGGAGATTACTGTACAACCCCATAATATATCTTTCACAGCAAAAAATCAAAAGGTGACATACTCGGTGACATTCACTAGAACAGGGAATACTAGTGCATCTTCTGCACAAGCGTATTTGAGTTGGGTTTCTGCTAAATATACCGTGAAGAGCCCAATTGCAATCAGTTTTGAATGATGAATACAGAGAATAGCGGCTTAGATGATTTATTAAAAATCACATACATAAAAAGTTTTGAACAAGGAGGGAAGGTAGTTTGGATGGTTGTGATTGTGGAACATTGACGACATTATTTCTTAATTATTATTGATTTTCATGGATAATTGACCAATAAAAGTGTTGATAAAAAATGAAAGTTGTAATGAAAATTCTTCAATAAGTTATAGAATTGTTTGACTTACTATTTTTCAAGAGACGTGTACTTGTTTATTTTTCTTCACAATAGAAAACATTTAGTTGTCTAATGTATGTGATGAGAGACTTTGCGAAACTACCATTTTGTTTCTCAAAATATAATGAATTGCATAGTAAAAGTGTAGCTCGGTTTGGTATAAAGACTTGAGATGAACTCTCTTATAGGATTTTTTTCAAAATAATGAACTCTTTTTTATGATTTATTAAGCAACATTGCTTTGCTTTGCACTAGGAAACTTTTCGACTTAAAAATAAAAATAAAAATCCTTGGAACGAGTCGTGCAATGCAATCTTGAAACGAGATTATTTTTCAATACTCCAACAGCTGGTTCCGCTGTTATTCTACGCTTATTTACTTTTGAAATACAAGTGTACAACCTAAGAGGGAGGAGGTGAATTGGTATTTTAAAACTTATCCTAATCAAACCACACAACAATCCAATCTAATGCCTTAATAAATTCGAAAATAATAAATTCAATAAAAACACAATAATAAATAAGTAAGGGAAGAGAAAAACAAACTCAAGGATTTTTACGTGGTTCGGCTATCCCCGCTTACGTCCATGCCTCCAGGCTCACCGAGCTTGAGGATTTCACTAAGCAAGTCTCCAAGGCTTCAAATGCTTACAATTGACTTCCAAGGTGTCAATGGACCTTTACAACAAGAGATTATCCTCAATCGCTTAACCCAAGTGTATCCCAACATTTACAATCTCTCAACTTGATTTTACAAAAAGGATTACAAATGAATTTTTCTCACACAATTTGTTTGATCACAAATGAAAGCTTAATGTGTGAATAAATGAGATGAATACAAGAATTTAAAGCTCAATGAAAGTTTGTATGTTCAATGATAATTGTTGGAAAATCTTCTTGTTTGAATTTGATTGACTTTCTGCCAGAAAACGGATCGCCGTTAACCATTAACGGTTAACCATTTGGATTGGTCAAACTTACTATTAGGCTAAATTTTAAATAAACGGTTAACCTTTTGTCACTATCGGTTCACCGTTAATTTTCAGAGACCTGCAAAATAAATTTAGCTTAACCGTTCTTACTAAACGGTTCAAGGTTAGCAATCTGGAAATAATCGGTTCACCATTTTCCGTAAACGGTTTACCGTTAATTTCCAGAGACCTGCAAAATAAATTTGGCTCAACTGTTCATACTAAACGGTTCAAGGTTAGCAATATGGAAATAATCGGTTCACCGTTTTCCGTAAACGGTTTACCGTTATTTTCCAGAAACATCATTTTAACAAACCTTTGTAGAACATGCTTTCTGGAAATTAACGGTTAGCTGTTTTTAATAAACAGTTAGTTGTTTGATACAGTGACTGCTACAGTGAACTGTTTACCAAAAATTTTAGTTTTGCCCCAAAACTTTCTATAACTGTACTATGACCCAAATTGTTATAAAACTTTATAAATAGGTCCAATTTCAGAATTTTTAAATAATACTTGTTAATCTGAAACTTTTTAAAATTATGAAATGACCCAAAATGCTATGACACTTTTTAAATAAGTCCTTTTATAGAATTTCAAACAATACTCATTAAAATCAAAGATTGTAAAATTCTTTCATTTTAGTTCACAATTTGAAAAACAACTAATTTCATAAAATCATTTTTTCATTAAATATAAAACCTTTATAATGTGAAAATAATGATTTATTTAAAACGTATAAAAATAATTTAAGTTTTTAAAAACTTAATCATTCCTAATCTTGTTTGTTATCATCAAAATCAACATTATGGATACATATATGCTAACAACTTTGATGGTGATAAAGAGCACTCATATTTGGCTAAAAGAATTAGACAAGATGGTGACAAAAACAATCGTGATTCTTGACAAATTCGATCACTTCATTTACAGATCTGTAGCATGGTGGAGATTAATACAGACTATTCTGTTGCGATTAATTTTGTCGCCCCTTGTGTTTGTTTATTATTTTTCTTAAAGAGAAATATATATGTAATTAAATCTTAACCGTGATTATCACGACTCGTATAAGTAGTGAGATATAAATTCTTAATACATTAAGAAATAATTGGTTCTGTTATACAAGTAGAGAATCTTCTTAAAAGTATGGCTTCATCCCTGGATAAACCCTAGTCCCAACAATCATTTGCAAATGTCAAGTACAAGAAACACTATAATTTTCAAGTCATGTGGCAGGCCCGATTACGGAGCATCAGCTAAATTCCATGTTCGGGGCAAAATCGTCCTAAAAATATATCCGTTATATAATAAGAACGTATGCTCACACTTCCATGTTCAATCCACCATCACCTCACTCCCAAACGTAACAAAACTCACCGTTTTGGATCAAACCAAACAACATGGCTGGTGTCGCGTTTCACAGTACAGAGCTACTGGTAATCTTCCTCGCCGTTAGTTCTTTCGTCGTTAACTGCTGCCCGCCGTCGGACCGGGCAGCGCTTTTAGCCTTCAAATCTGCCCTCCACGAGCCTTACATAGGCATCTTTAATTCTTGGACGGGTGACGACTGTTGCCACAACTGGTACGGAGTTAGTTGCGACCCGGAAACACATCAGGTCGCTGAGATCACCCTACGTGGCAAGTCCGAGGACCCGATATTCCAACGGGCCCACAGAACCGGGTACATGACCGGGTTTATCTCGCCCGCTGTGTGTAAACTCCCGCACCTCTCCAGCTTAACACTCACCGACTGGGAAGGCATCTCCGGCGAAATCCCACGTTGCATTACTTCGCTCCCCTTTCTGCGTATTCTTGATTTGCCCGGAAACAAGATATCGGGCGAGATTCCCGAGATATCGGGAAGATTCGCAGACTTTCTGTGTTAAATACTGCCGATAACTACGTATCGGGTCCGATTCCGGGTTCCATTGGTAATCTTTCTGGGTTGATGCATCTAGATATACGCAACAATAGAATCTCGGGACCGATCCCGGGATGTTTCGGGCGACTCTATAGGTTAAGCCGGGCTTTGCTGTCTGGGAATCAGATTTCGGGGACGATCCAAAGATCCATTTCTAGAGTTTATCGTCTGACCGATTTGGACTTGTCGACCAATCAATTATCGGGGCCGATACCACCTTCGTTAGGTAAAATGCCGGTCTTGTCAACGCTTAATCTTGATTTTAACCGATTGTCGGGCGTCATACCAGCGAGTTTATTGACTTCTGGGGTCAGTAATCTAAATCTCAGTAAAAACTCGCTTGAAGGGAAAATACCGGACGCTTTCGGGCCGAAATCTTATTTTATGGTGCTTGATTTATCGTACAACAAATTGAGCAGGCCGATTCCGAGAACTTTGTCAGGCACATCGTATGTCGGGTATTTAGATTTGAGTCATAATAATCTCTGTGGGAAGATTCCGGCCGGTTCGCCGTTCGATCACTTTGATGCATCGTCTTTTGAGAGCAATAAATGTTTATGTGGGAAGCCGTTGCTTAATGCTTGTTAAGATAATAACTCGGGCGAGATAGGATCTGATCCCGAAATTTCGTCATCATATGTTTGCATCACAATGTAACATGAAAAAATTGTTATATTTGTTTATTTGGATTAAGATTGTTTCTTTTTTTTAATAATAACGAATTAGAAAGGTCTGTATATTATTTGTAATCAAATTTGTATTTAAAATAGTTACATGTTAATGCAATACACTAATTGTTGGGACTATAATATTATATCAAACTTGATTTGTTAGTACCGTCCAGCCTACTGCTCGTCTCTAATCTCGATTGCGCTGTTAAGGTTTTTACTTAGGTAATATATAAGGGGAAAATAACAACGACATCCTATGTTGTTTAAAAGATAATATAGAAAGAGAAAATGACAACGATGCTCTATGTTGTATGATAGATAATATATAAAAAGAAAATAACAACGACATTCTATATTGTATGATAGATAATATGTAAAGAAAAAATGACAATGACATCCTTATCTTGTTTAATAAATAATATATAAAAAGAAAATGATAACGTGACTCATATGATTTAAAGAAATGATTAAGGAGAAATTTCTTTATTTTTCAGAAACTATCATATAAATTGCTTTTAGCATAAGTATACTATTTGATTATAAGATCCTTCTCTAGCGTGGGTGTTTGAATTTTTCAAAATGTAGATTCGAAATTTTACAAGGTTGTAAAATTTCTTTTTAACTGTATTATAAACTAATCTTTTGGGATATTGTGACACTATAAAATTTCAAATCTACATTTTGAAAAATGTGGGTGCTTGCGCTCGAGAATGATTAATATAACCATAATGATGCAAATGTATTTCATTTTGGCATATTTGTCGAAAAAGAATTTTCATTTCTGTAAGCAAGGGTGTTTCTGTAATAATTTTACCAAACCGTGAGAGTTTCGTTGTCTTTTTCCATATAACAATATGTAAATAATGTGAATTGATATTTTGCTAATAAGACCCATCTTAATTTGACAACTTTATGCATTGAATTATTTGTTATAATAGAGTAACTAAAAATGAACAATCACAACTCATTGACAAGTTTCAAAAGTTGATACGCTCACTACAGTAGATAAACGTTACAGGCCTTAATTTTGATTAGAATTTCTGTAATAGAGTTGCAAAACGAGAGAGAGGCGACTGTAATCACTATAATTTGTAACCACAATAGCCTCAACTTCAGGTATCATTGAATACTCCTTAAGTAGTTGAAAATCATGATTATCTATTCTTGTGGGGTTAAATTACTTGGTACTCTATGATATCAGAATTTGACACATTTACCCAAATTTAAAGCATTACAAAACCTAATTTGATGAGATTATTTGTATCAGAGATGCAAAAACGAGAGAGAGGCGGCAGTAATCGCTATGATCTACGACCACAATTGCAATCATCAGCAACTTCAGGTGTTGTTGAATGTTTGTTTTATAGTTACAGATCATGATTATCTACTCTTGTTGTGTTAATTAAACTACTTAGTGTTTTATGATTTTAAAAGTTGATCTACTTATCAAATATTCAAGTACAAATTGTTACCACGTGATCTTAATTTGACAGATTTGTTTATTTTGGTTTTTTTATGATACTAACTAGTTGTTAACTAATTATGTTTTAATTTAGTTTAAAAAATTATTTTTTTTAATTTTTTGTTGGAAGCTTAAAACAAAGTCCATTAAATTAAGTTTGGAGCAAAATAATAAGCTATGTGGGGATTAGGTATTCACAAGATTTCTCTTTGAGTATGTTTGAGGGTCAGTAGACCCGTTCTTCGAATGGAGAAGTTTTAAAATACCTTTAAAATACTATGTTAACCATAAAATAAACAAAAGATGTTATTTTATGTATGTAATTATTTTAAAAAACCAACATGTAAGTGATAGTTATACAAAATTTAATTATACATATTGTACACATATATTAGTTGTATTATCTTTTTATGTATTTTAAAATCCTGAATGATTATAATGGAAATGGCAGAGGTACAAAATCCACCTAAACTTTAGGGACATGTAAAAAATAAATATTTTAAAATAAGGACAATTAATTCCTAGTTGTTCAAAATTTCCCCTTAAAATAATAAATTTGAAGCCTTACAATGAATTAAATTACACTACATTTATTTGTCTGATTCTTATGCTTGACTATTATTTACACATCGATTAATTATTACTACATTAACAGCAAGCCGAAAGAGAAAATACAATGGCTGCTGTGAATGGGCCGATCTTCCAAAAGACCTTCTGTATTCCATCTGCAACAAACTCAACCTTGCCGATTTTCTGGCCTTCAGCTATGTATGCTACGAATGGAGAAAGAGTTTCCTAGAAACCAAACACATTCTGGCATCACAAGCCCCATTGATGAGTTTCATTACAACAAGAGGAAGGAGTAATTTCTATCGCAACAACTGGCTTGGCGTATCAAGTGGTTTCTTGATCTTCGGAGATAATATCAGGAACATTTGGCTAAAAAATCCTATCACAGGCCAAGAACTGAAATTTTCTAAAGTGCCCCAACCAATCAATCAATGGTACAGGTATGATCAAGCCATTGTTGCTTCCATTGAATCTTATCCTGGTCGTTTTCTCATTGCTGTGCTCTCTCGCACACGTTGGAGTTCCAACGTGTGTTTCTGCGTAAGTGGATACAACGCGTGGCTCAGTTGCGCTTCTGGCCCAAGTAATCCCTCGATCGTCATGGAGATTGTAATCTTCAAAGGCAGGATTTTCGCTCTAACGAGTGATTTTCGCATCGGGGTATTCGATTTAAGTTGCTGCGAATTGTTGATTCTTAATCTTAAGGGCACCCCAGCACTGAGGATCAAACGTACGAGACTCGGGGTCTCGAAAGATAAGTTGTTGATAATTGATTCTGGAAACTTGCCCGGATTTAAAGTTTACTGGGTAGATTTTGCAAATATGGAATGGAGGGAGATGGAGAGCTTGGGTGATGAATCTTTGTTCATGGGATATAAGATGAGTGCAAGATTGTGCACCGCAACCAAGTGGGGAAGGAGAAGGAACTTCTTTTATCACCTTCCATTCATCTCAAAAACTTGTTCAGAGATATCTTTAGATGGTAAGAAAGCGGCAGACATTCCTATTTGCCCGGAGAATGTTTCTCCGAAAATGAATTTTTGGTATTTTCTGCACCAGCATCAAGGCATGGATAGTGTTCGCTCCGGTTTCTAGTTTATTTGCTGTAGAAGAGAATAATTTGACTTTAAGGATACTTTAATTTGCTTTGTGTTATGCTATTATTTTCTTCTTTGTTGATCTCAGAATATTTTCTAAAGTTAAATTCGCTGCGCATTGACCTTTATTAAGTGATTCAATATTTCATGCGCTTTAGATCTTTCTAGGCATAGTATCAATAAGAATTCGAATCCGAAGGCAATATCAACAAATATTCAGGGTGTGTATATACACACACACACACAATGCAGGGCTGTTTTTATTTGGTAAAGTGGTCGCACTCTCTATTGAAAATCTCTAATTTTTCGTTTTTCTTGCAAGTTTTCTATTACTGACACCTTCATATTTTACAATAATTTATGTAATATATCGTAGTGAGGGATAGAGGAACAAATCCTGAGACCGAAGTTCCTAGAGTAGATAAGATCTAAAGGTGTGGTGAGATACCCTGCTTTTTTTAAATGGTGTGTTCGCTTTTTGCACAATTATAAAGAGTTAAATTTTGTGGATTCATTGTCATGTCCCACGTGTTCTAGTCCTTCCAATGAAGAGAGAGATAGTATATCCAACCAATCATGATTTATCAATTAGTTGGATCCATGGTAAATTTTATAGTGGGACAAAGTTGTAAGGCTGAACTAATTCAATTTTTGAAAAAATATAATCTCACTATAGAACACAAAACCCTTCATTCTTTTTCTAAGATTTTACGCTTTCCTAATTACATTTTAAATATTTACATAGGTGAATATTATAGAAAAGGACTAGAATGTAATACAAGTAAAGCAAGTAGATAAATACGTGGTTTTATTAAAAATTAGATTTTATGTAAAGAATTAAACATTACCTCTTTATTAACTTAATGCTCTGTCCGTAGGACAGCATTAGCAAAATTAACCTGCCTAAACTCAAAGAATATATCTAACACTACAAAAAAAAAAAAAAAATGACTATATCCTGACTCTATGATCCCGTCCCACGATCCCTTTAGGAGCAATGTTGAAACAAACAGTATCGGTTTCATCTCTAAAGATCAATAATGGTGCCAGAAGGTAATTCCTGTTTGTTCCTTTTGCCACAAAGCTGAGAGGATTACACTGATTCATTCCCTTTTGCATTATAAATCTAGCTGCCTGTTTGAATCCAGCTTCTGCTACTCTGCAGCTGAGCTTCAGGATTGTCCCCGCATTCAAGGTAACACCACTATACACGACGCAGCCCTTACGACTTATTGACTCCAAAGATTCAGTATCAGCCCTACCATCCAATCCAGGATTTATTTGGAAAACAAAATTTCCGGGACCTTTTGAGACCACGAGGTTATCAACTGTTATCTTGTTGCATTAAAAGCATTCCTGGAACATCAAATGGCTCTGGCATAACTGATTTTCCGATGGCATCTTTTTCAGTGGTGAAATTTGTGGGCGAAGGATCAGTTGAGATGAGTCTGAAAGTGGCATAAACACCACCACCAGAGCCAGGTTGAGGCAAGGGCTACACTGTGACAGATTGGTCTTTCATTGAGACAAAACTTGACCTGCCAGACTGTTGTGAGAAAGCAACAAGGGCAGAATTGTATGATGGAGGAACTGGAGTAATCCATTGTGTAATAGATTTAACTGGTCCTGTCGTGCTCTCAAATCCCTTCTAGAATAACCGACAAGCAAATAAGGACCGTAAAATATTGCTGATGTGAGGCATACTGTTAAAGTATGAGCTTTTAAACTGATTTCCAGAAGATCAACTGTCATGTCGGTTTGAGATCGTACTGGGATACGACATATCAACCATTAAGGACATAAGCCTATACGACAAACCTGCTCTGTCATCTACATTATAATAAGTAAAGCACGCGTATATCACGTGCTTTCACTTGTTCTATACGGCATTAAAGAATGTCATTTTGGGCTTATTGTTAACAAGAAATCAGCACGTGTCCTCAAGGATGTTAGTTACGGTTACAAAAGGTGGGAGAATTCTGGGTTCTCTTAGCAACAAACCCAGAACACAGCTGGCTGGCAGCGGGTCTTTCTAGAGGTCCTTAAGCTTGTATAAATAGCCTTAAGGGATATCAAATCAGGAGCGGTATTGCTTGTTGCTTCGTCTCAAAGCTTGTATCTTGTTCTTAATGAATGAATAAAAGCTGCTGCTCTGTTCTTCAGTGGATGTAGGCTATCTTTAGCGGAACCACTTATATTTGTTGTTCTTTGATTACTGTTTCTGTGTGATTCTTTTGTGGAAATTGGTTCTTGCTTTCTTCTTGATCGAATTGTCAGAGAGTTCAGCTAGATCTTGGTGATTCTTATTGTAGAATAAATCCAATCTTGGTTCAACACATACATTGGCCGATCATCTGGGGAAAAAAAAAATAATAATAATGATAATGATGATGATGATAATATTAATAAAAGAACAGAGCATTTGTATTTTGTAGTTTGTATGGGTGAAATTTTACTGATGAAGGTACCTTTAATAGCTTTTGTCCAGAGATTAATTGGCAGCTGAATGAATAGTTTGTCAGCAGAGCTCCATGCTCTGGTAACAGAAAGATGATTGTCTGCACCAACGATGTAATTCAATTGGTGAAAATTATCCTAATGATTAAAAAAAAAAAGAGGACGTTTGAGCCATTCAAGACCTGAAGCCTCGGTAGAGGCAAATTTTGATTATTTAACGTAGCCTTGGCACCATTTGGATTTGCCCAAAATGGTATCTGCACATTCAAGAAAGATGTTACTCCTGGCCCCTGCATAAATTAGATCCAGCGTGAACTAAAAATATGAAGTTTGAAGTTATTGTTGCCAATTTTGATTGGTATTTATAAACGTCGTGTCTGAGAAATAAGATATTTTGACTGTAGCTAGTACCTTATTGGAAGTAAAACTTTGGATACTAGGCACATATTTCAATCTCTGTTTAAATTTTCAGAATTTTTTGAATTCTTTGTCATTCTACTGAAGTTGTAGTTTTACAGTGCAGTAGTGTCTGTTTCGAAAATATATATAAAATTAAAAACGAGATCAAATCTCATGAAACAAAATTTATTCTATACATATCTAACTTTAAAAAAGATAAGGTTCTTAAGAACAATTATTCAGAAAATATATGTTTAATTTCGAGATACTTATGCTGTCTAGAATTGTCCAGTGTGCTTAATGCATCAATGATTGATTAACAAGACTCAACAATAAATCAAAACCTTAAACAGAACTTAAACACATCCTAAATCATGCATTATGATTTATAACAATCTAAAATCATGCTAATTAGAATCCTAAATAGAGTGATAGGAAAACTTGTGGAGAATAAGGAGAGTAAACTCACCAACTATTATGATTTTCTCCTAAACAAAGGTTTGAATCCTAAGATATGAGTATGAGCGTAATGAGTAGTAGAGAAAAAAGAAGAAAAATGTTAGGGTCATGGAAGAGGGAAAAGTATGAATTTATAGTGTGTCTTAAGAAACCCTATTAAATTTGAAAAAATAAGTCTTTTCCAGCATATTAAACAACACAAAGCCCTTCATTATCCTTGCCGACAATGAGAAGCTACATTGAAGATGTTGATATGTGTTCAAATGTATATAGAGAGCAAGTGTACAGGGAGAGAAAATGGGTTTGTTAAGATGAGCGAGAAAAAAGCCGAGTCATGTTCCCAAATTTTATGCACCTGGTGAGTTTCTGAATGGGTCAAAAAATTGTAATGGTTTATGTTTGGAAAAAAGTGTAGGAACTTCTATGGTTGCGGCTACTCATTTCTCACTTTAAGTGATAGTTAAATTATTATAAAATAGTTAAATTATTATAAAATAAAATTAAATGGGTTGTCAAATCCCTAAAGGATTATACAAATTGATTTTCAATGTCAATTGTGTTATTAGATTTCATTTAGAGGGGCAAATAATTTTTAGCGCACTTGTATAAATTCCGGGACATGGTGTCATGTGGGCACGCTGGGCCGAAGGATGACCAGCTTGCTCTGTCTCTATTGCAGGTGGATTTGTTGGCCAGATTGGGCGGAAAATCCGGGTATGATTATCATTTTTTTTGGGGAAAAATTAAACCTCGTCAGTGGCTAAAGAACTAAACCATAAAACAACCAAGGGCGAATAGAGTCACCTTTTCCCTTCATCAAATGCATGAAGCAAAAAAGTTCATACGCTCCATGCAGGGACCTGAAAAGAAAATATTTGCAACAAAAACTAATAAATTAAAGCGATAGTTACGGAAGTTCTTAGCATCTTTTGATAAGAAAGTAACAACAGCTATAGAAGGCCACGATTACCAAGTTAAATCTAAGCAATGAAGATTTTGATTGGCTAAACTATTAGCAAGACCGTTATTTTTTCTGAAAATATATCAACATTTGAAATGGGTATGATATCATTTAGTTTATATGGAGATTTCATGCCAAAAAAGGGGAAAAAAATAAACAAAAGATCTCATACTTTTGTAAATGATATTAACTAATTCACTATGGTTCAGTCACCTCTTTTATTTTAATGATCTTAATAAACACACCCTTTCTAGTTGATATTTGATATTGCACCACACAACTTCCATCCATTTATTTAGAGAACACAAAAAATGCACTAACAATGACTCCAAATTCCATTCAAGATTCTAAATATTAATAATCATCATCATCAAAATTTCGTTCAAGATTCTAAATTCAATATGATTCCAAGTTCTATCTAAAGATATAAACTGAATTCAGTTGCATCAGAAACAAGACTACCACTAGGGTTCTATTCTATCTTACATGCTTCATGCTCGTTTCTCAAGCTTGAATGTTGAAGTAAACAGTATAAGATTCATCTCTAAAGCTCAGTAATGGCTCCAGAAGATAGTTCCTATTAGTTACTTTTGCCACAAAGCTAATAGGATGATACTTGCTCTTTCCTTTCTCCATTACAAAGCTGACTGCATGGTTAAATTTAGGCTTTTTAGACTTTTTGTGGCACCTGAGCGTCATGCTTTTGCCTAACTTCAATGAATACACATAGCAACCTTTATGGCTTTTTGACTCCAAGGATACCGTATTATGCTTTCCATCCAATCCGGAAACAAGACGGAAAACGGAAGAGCCTTCAGCTCTTGAAGAATTTGTGATCACAAGTTCATGATGTTTTCCTTTGGGCGCTACAAGCATTCCTGGATAACTAAATGGTTCTAGCATGACTGATTTGCCGATAAAATCTCTGTGTGATGAATATTTGAAGGAAGATGAATCCTCCAGGATTATGAGTCTGAAAGTTGCACGAACAGCAGTGTCAGTGCCGAATTTATGGAATTTTTCCATTGTCATAATGGATGGGTTTGAGCTTGTCAGGACAAATTTTGATTTTCTGGACTCCTTGGAAAAAGTAACCAGATGAGAATTATATGAGACAGGAATTGGAGTAATCCAGTCCAAAAGAGATTTAGCTGTCTTAGTTATGTTCCAATCTCCTTCACTGTGACCCGCTAGCAGGTAAGGACCGTACAGAATTGCCTGAAGTGAAGCATATTTAGGCCGGTCATCTGGAGAAGAAAACATTGTCAATTGACTATCATTCATGAGCCAAAAAAAAAATGATAAAAAATGCAAGTGTTAGCATCTGACAAATATACCTTTAATAGCCTCTGTCCAAAGACTCAGAGGCAGCTGAATGGTTAATTTGTCATCCGAGCTCCATGTTTTAGTGACAGAGAGAAAATTTCCTGCATCAGGGTTGCATCTGTTTGTCATTTGTCATTATAATAGAAAGCAATCAAGGACATTGTTATAGTACTACTAACCTGGTGAAGGTATAGCCAAACTCTGGCCATTTAACGTTGCCTCTGCACCATTTGAATTTGACCAGCTTGGTATTCGCAAATTCAAGGTTGATGCTTTACCTGCCCCCTGCATTACAATATTTAAATCAATTTCAATTAAACTAGAAAAAGTATGAAGTCACTAACTTCTGTAGCTGGTACCTTTGGCGAGAACGTCAATGTGATACGAAGATAAGGATCCGAAGAAACAACAGGATCAACTTTTTGATTTAGCACTATCTGACCAGATTTCCAATCAAATGAGCTTGATATATACTGAATGATGTACAGACCAGGATTTTTTCCTTTCTCTTCAAAATAAATTGAATCTCCTAACTTCGAAAATGATTCAATGCCTGCAAGGCAGCAAGAATCAGATCACTCAGGAACTCACGGATTTCAGGAACACAAGAATGAAATTGCAAAATGTGTAATGAAACCAGAGACCTGTGCCATAACAGCACCAAAACGAGTCAAATGGTGTTCCCCATCCATTATCAGTTCTTTGCTTGGAACTTCCGGGACCTAAAGGAAGCATGTAAATCATCACTCCAGGACTTGTTCCGCGTTGGATGCTGAGCACACCATTTGTCAGGGCACGTTCATAATAATCTGCATAAGCCAATTCTTTTGTCCATCTAAAAAGGTTGCGGGAAACCTACAAAATTGCAGTGTAAAAACTAATGAATGGTTACAATGCGAGAATCTTGTGCTCTCAAGGCAGAGGGGTAAAATTAGAAAACCTTGAGCATGTTATAAGTTGTGCATGACTCTTCATTATTAGTCCCCAGAGTGGTTGCCAATCGCTTTGGATCCCTCCTATTCATTGATTGAGACAGCAGACTGAAAGTTAGCTTGTTGATAAATTGGTAGAAAAATGAAAAATGAATTGCCTTATAAAGAAGTACCAGAACTCTCCAACCGATGTTCCTCCAGTTGCATAAGTGTGTGAAGAGTTAACAAGATCCATGAAGTAAGTTCCCATTTCCTTCAGACATACCAAAAATAAGTTGAAAATTAAAAGAATTTCATGTAATTTTATTCAACAACAGTGTTCATGTTAGGCGATTTACCTTGTGAAGTAGCTCACCAGTAAGTTCATACCGCCTTTGAGTTCCAATAACAAGAGGGATATGTGTATTGACATGAAAATCAGATATGTCGTTGGACTACAAGTACGACAGAGAACTTTTTTTGTTGAATCTCACAATACCAGAAATGATATTTTGATAGAGGTTGTTTTAAAAAAAAAAAAAACAGATGATTGTTACCTGTACTGCAAGCAATCCCAGAAAGCATGGTTTGTCAAAGAGGTGAGCCAAAAATAAGTGCTTTGGATCTTTCTGGCAAAAGTAAAAGCGAGTCATTTTAGAATACAAATTTGATAATAAATCCCAGCTCCTCATCTGTACATTAAAAGGTCTACTAGTGTGCTATGTTCAAATATGCTGAGAGTGATCTCAAACAGGAAAATTTATTGAAAATTTAAAGAAGAATGCCACCTTTCGAATAATGTAAATTAAGGAACCATATAAGATTGCCTACCGTTATGCTGAATAGCCTGTAAAGGACATCATTCATGCCACCGGGTTCCTCATTAAGATACTGCCAATGCCTTGCCACACTGTACTTCCGTATTACCTTCTGAACACGATTGTAGAAGTACTCAACCATCCGTGTCGCCATCTTCAGGGCATGAGCATTATTGGCATATTTATATTGATCCAATAAGCCTGCCAAGATCTGCAAGTCACAGTGGAATAGTTAGGAGAGAAAATTATATGATTAAGACATGATACATAATCCTTGAACCAATCTGTGAAGCAAGAAATTTAGATTTTACCTTGTGAATGGTATAATATGGAGCCCAGACTGGCTTTAGAGCTTCTAAGTGATCAAAGTATCTAGATGGAAAAGCAGAGAGATAACCAGAACCGATTTTTTTCTGGCAGTGTGACAGAGCAGACACCACAGCAGACATTTTCTCTTTGAGAGTGTCATTGTGGGTGCTTGCCCACATATGTGCTGATGCACTCAGGTAGTGCCCTTCAGAATCCAAAAGCAATAAGTCAGTTATTTGAAACCATATATGAAATGAAAAATTTGGATAACTATCAATGTGGGGAAAAAAATTAATCCATTTAATGACGCACATTCCACAAATACAATTTCAGTCACTAAAAAAACTGAAATCTCTTCGTGGAGTAATTTAGGGCACATTTGAACATTCTTTGCATTAAGACTCTTTGAAAGGACATGAATCTAATTGAAATTCGTTTCTATGATACCGCTTGTTAGTCTAAAATATATATCAAAACAAAAAAGAGCGGATGTTTGCATATTTTAAAATTTAAATATAATGCTATAGGGCATTGTAATACTAAATAGTCTGACCTGCAATGATTAAAGATGTCAGGTCTGGATATGGACTTTATAGGGCATTGTAAAATCCGGACATTTGAAACTGAGCAGACTCATAAGATCAAATCTTGATAAAACACAAAAGCAGTCCCAAGTAATAGTACTCTAAAAGTGAAACTCATACATACCTACAAAATGGCCCCGGAGCTGGGAAGTTGGATCCTCCCAACCTCCATAGGCATTTCCCTTCCTCCGCAAACCGGCTGTTTTCTGAAAACTCCAAACCAGCCTGTCCACCTCAAGCATCAGCAGATACTCCAAATTCGTTTGCTGTGCTCGCCAATGCATTGAATCCTTTCCCAACCGAACATCGTGCAATGACACATCCTCGAGAAACTTATCTTCCGGAATCTTAAACTCTCCAGGATTCTTCATTTTCCTGTACATCATTGCCCAGCTAAACTCATCATCCTCTTCCTCTGTCAGGATCTTTCTCGGCAGCAAGCTCGACCACGCCGAGTCATCTGACGGTGTCAGATGATAGTGATTGAGCACTTCCTGCTTCCAGGTTTCATTTTTGGATGTTAAGAGGTGGTATCTGAGTTGGTGTGATTCTGGTAATTTGTTTGAACACTCCCTAGCCGAAGCTGAAATGCACGAGAGAAAAACAATAAAAAGGTTAAACAATTCAAAACCCTTCATTTGATTTGTTATTTGTTGATGGATCAAAGAGATGAAATGATGGATTATTCCAAAAGCTGTGGTGATATATATAGAGAAAGTATTAATGAAGAATCATGGATATAGTATATCATGTTATGGATATAGTACAAGTTTACGTGGAACTTGTTTGTTACTGAGTACGTAAAATATTATCTATTATCTATTTATGTATAAGCAATACTGTAATGTGGCAAAGTGATTGATTTACAACTTCAAATCTATTTATCCAAGAGTTGAATTATAGATAAAGTCTTGAAATTATTAATGAAGTTAAGGATGACATTATTTCAATCTATTAGAACTACTATCTCATCCTTTACTCAAAAGTCAATCATCTAATACTAAACTTTTAAAATTACTTTTTCACACCTATCTAAAAATATACCAAACTTTTCGGAGTAATTTGAAAAAAAAAAAAAAAAAGATTTCTCTACAAACCTCTCTCCCCAGTCAAACTATAAATAAGTTGCCATTGTAGACTACTACCATTTTGTTTGATAATTGTCATTTTTTTTTTTTCTCATTCTTTACTTTGGAGGTTATAGAAATAAAGTTTAACCTTCACTTAGCAGGAATAGGCATTTGACAAATCCATCCTTGAAGTAGGCTCCTGAAGTAGGCTGGGTTGAGAAAATCTTTTGAATATGTTGTACTATAGCATCAATACAACAATACTGGGGCCAATGTTTTTGAATTAGCGATTCTCTTTATCGGGCTAATGTTTTTGAATTTTTGTTTCTCGTATATAAAAGTAATCCAAAAAAAAAAAAATTATAAAACATAATTAGTAAAATTGAGGTAGGCTGCCATGAATAACCATAGCCCGGTATCAGTTTTGGCAACAATTAACATTTGCATTTTGGATAATTAACATTTACTAGAAGATGTTGATAATATTCAGATTGAGCTTATCTCTAAATACAAGTCCGATTATTATGTTTTGAGGTATGTCTTTTATCTGCTATATGTAATTGTTAGAGAGATATTTTATAATTTTGGATTAAGTTTCTCTAGTAATGTTATATCCTTATCCAAACCCCAAAAAATAATAATAATAATAAAAAAAAGGAAAAAATATCAATTTTGATAAAAATTAAAGGAATCAAATTCATGTGATTTCATTTATATGTATTTTTCGGTATTAGAAATGAATAAATTTAGGATTTTTTTCAAATGTCAACATACACCAGCCCTCATAAATTGCATTATTTACTAAAAATTTATTTGGTTTTGTTATATTAAACAAAAAATGGTATAACAAATTAATTTCAGGTAGTTTCAAAATGAACCAAAAAAAAAAAAAAAAACCTGAATGCGTTTTCGTTTAGTTTTCTGGTTTGTGGTTTATATTCTTATATTTGTTTTACTTATGTTTTAATTATTCAGAAAGAGGGAAAAAAAGGGGGGCGCTTGGGTTTGGGACATTGGATAGTCGGGTTCAGGGTAATCGAGTTGGGCCTGATTCATTAAACAAATCTGTTAGGTGTCGCTGACAACTTTCAGGGGTATCTTAAGAATTTTTATTTAGCCAGAGGGCCTCTTTTTTTTTTTTTTTTTTTTTAAAATAATGCAATTTATTATTATTAGCAGCTTGTATTACTGTTTTTGGGTAATCAGTCGGACTATTGGCACCCTTCGTTAATCTTACAAAACCTCCGTTATATTATAATTACATTTAAGAACAAATATAAATAGAATTAAGTCATTTATATTTTCTTGTACTCTTCAATTTTATTTTACTTGCACTATATATATATATATATATATATATTATCATTAAAATAATCTGAATTTAAGAAGTAATCCTCTAAGCTAAAACAAAATTTTTGTAATAAACATAACAACTTAATTAAGATACAATACAGTGGAAAAATAAGTAAAATAAAAATTTATCCTACTGCAAATAATTTTTGAAGAATTCTTAAACTAATTGCTAATAAAAAAAATTTATAAGAAGAATAAAATTGTATTAGACCCATAAAATATTTATTATTTTCTAAGTATAACTTTTTTCTTTTTTTAAATTTTTTTCTTTAAAAATTAATTAATAAAGAAAGTTCGAAGAGATGAATACAAATAGTAAGGCTGAAAGAGTGAGAAAAAGATTAGAAACTAAAAAATTCATAAATAAAAAGAGTGTTCATTTATAAAAAAAAAAAAAAAGGATATTTTTGACATTAAATGAAATATAATTGAAAAAGAGGTTTCAATAGAATTTTAGAGGGTTGTTAATAGTCCGACTCTTGGGTTATTATTTTTCACCCTTTATTGTTAGTTTGGCCGTTTGGAAAGTATTTATTTCGTGGCAAAAGTGTCTCACGAGAGGAGTTAAAAAGGTTGAATCTGTAAAATAGATATGAGAGGATATATTATTAATTGTTTTGCTTTCTTATTTTTGTTGATAAAGAGATAAAAATCATGTGATAAAACGTTTAAAAAAATTAAATAGATAAATATGAACAAACTTTTTATTTATCTCATTTTCTTACCTACCCTGAGATGTTCAATTTTCATGTTTAATAAAATGTTAAAAAAAAATTAAATAGATAATACGAACAAACTTATTATTTGTCTCATTTTCTTACCTACATGATATTAATTATTAAATCTTATTTAAATAGTAAAATTTTAGTGATAATACATCATTTGAAATACAAATTACGTATCTCATGTTATAATATTCAAATATACAATCATTGAGTCACAGTAGAAGAGTGAGCAAAAGCGTCAAAGAAATGATTAAAGACTTTAACAGTATATCTACGACTGATTATATCTTTATTTTCTGTTTCTAAATTACCACGCATAATGATATAAATGAATCGGCCACTGTTACCCTATCCCAATATTCTTTATTTCATGGAAGGGTTTTTATATTTTTTATATAATAGGTATATGAATAAAGAAAGTAAATTGAATGAGTAAACAGATTTAAATTCGTAGCAAAAATAATTCCCCTAAAAAACTAAAAATATCATTTTAAATTCAGCGAGCTTGATTGTGATCATTCCACATAAAAGAGAATATGTACAAGAGTAGCTGGGATTCTTTTTCGCTATATTTGTCAGCCATTATTGAGGAATATATACAGATACCAAATGCTACCACCATCTGGGAAAAACAAAAGATGTCTGTTCTGTTTGTTTTTCAAGATTGAAAGTCGAAATAAACAGTGTAAGATTCATCTCTTAAGCTCAGCAATGGCGCCAGAAGAAAGTTCCTATTTGCTCCTTTTGCCACGAAGCTGATGGGATGATACTCACTCAATCCTTTTTCTATTACAAAGCTGGCTGCGTGGTTAAATCCAGCCTCTGTTGACTCTGAAATGCAACCCAGCTTGGTGCTTTCGCTCGATTGCAAGTTAAACGCAGTATAGACGAAGCAGCCTTTGTAGGTTTCTGACTCCAAAGATACTGTTCCGTCCCCTCCGTCCAATCCGGCAACCAGATGAAAAAAAGAAGAGCCTTGAGCAATAAAAGAATCTGTGACAACAAGTTCGTCATCAGTTTCATGCTGAATTACAAGCATTCCTGGAGAATCAAATGGCTCTAGCATAGCTGATTTGCCAATAAAATCGTTGAGTGATGAAAATTCAGAGCCAGATGAATCGTTCAAGATGAGTCTGAATGTGGCGTGAAGAGCGGCATCAGTTCCAGATTTAGGAAATTTTTCCATCGTGATTGATTGGTTTGAGTTTGTTAAAACAAATTTTGTGTTTCCGTATTCTTGGGTGAAAGTAATAAGCTGAGAATTGTACGAGGCAGGAATTGGAGTTATCCAATCTGAAAGTGATGTAGCAGACTCAGTTACGTTCCAGTCTCCATCGCTATGACCCGCAAGCACATAAGGACCATAAAGAATTGCCTGAATAGAAGCATACTCAGGCCGATCATCTGCAAAATAAATTAAAATTTGTCATAGATGTTACATTGAAAAATAAAGAAATAAAATAGTAAACAATAACCTCACTTGAAAGTACCTTGAATAGCCTCTGTCCTCAGAGTGAGAGGCAACTGAATGGTTAATTTGTCGTCCCAGCTCCATGTTTTAGTGATGGATAGAAAATTGCCTGCATCAGGATTATGTGTGATAGTTACTTATCTTCTTAAAAAACGAAAAAGAATCAAGCAATCTAAGAGATTATAATTGTATTCTGACCTGGAGATGGTAGAGGCAAATCCTGGCCATTTAATGTTGCCTTTGCTCCATTTGAACTCGTCCAACGTGGTATTCGCAAATTCAAGGAAGTTGTTAGGCCTGACCCCTGCACATATCAAATTCAGGTTAAGTACTAATTTCAAATTTGTTAATACAATGTTGTAAGTAAATCAATAACTTTAACAGCCGCTACCTTTGAAGAAAAGGTCAATGTGACACGAAGATAAGGATCACAAGAGACAACAGGATCAACTTTCTGATTCACAACAATCTGTCCAGATTTCCAATCAAGTCTGCTTGATATATACTGGATGATGTACAGACCAGGATATTTTCCTTCCTCCTCAAAATATATGGAATCTCCCAACTTTGAGAATGATTCAATTCCTATATGGCCAGTGAGAATAAAATCTATTAAATTACTAAATCTAAGAAAGCTAACTAATGAGACTTGTTAAATCGGCCCTGAATCTTAGACCTGTGCCATAACAGCACCAAAATGAATCAAATGGTGTTCCCCAATGATGATAACTTCTTTCTTTGGAACTTCCAGGGGCTAGAGGAAGCAGATAAATCATCACTCCAGGCTCGGTTCCTCGTTGGATGCCTAGAACACCGTTTGTTAGGGAACGCTCATAATAATCTGCATATGCAATTTCTTTTGTCCATCTAAACAGATGACGAGAGACCTACAATATCCAGATAAATATGAAATGAAAATTGGAAGAATTTATGCTGATATAGACCAAAAATTGAAATGTTGTTTTCCGGGAAAGTATAGGAATAAGATAACAAATTTTCAGCCATCAATGTCAGTCCATTATTGGCTGTGATGTAGTGGAAATTATTTAAAAGCATGATATGCAATTGGATTCTAGTTGATTACTGTAATTTTCAGCCATCAATAAGATGACAAATGCCAGTAATCTTCTTTAATAATATGCTCCCTTAAGATGCACATTAACACGATGCATAAAGAAATTCCCAGGTACATATGTCTGCTCTTTAACATAATGTGGGAGGAAAACCACACTGTTTTGATGAAAAGCAGCATTGTATTGCTCTGTTTTTTCATCTGATTAATCAATCTGCATTTTGTAGATGTCCACATATGCAGAATCCAGAAGTGAGGTTAAATACAATGTGTAGGTGCTAAACAACAGTTTGTGGTGTCCAAATCAAGATTTTACCACATGCAAACATACATGTCCCTAAGAATTCATATATAATCAACTATATGAGGGAATACAGTAGAAAACCCATTACCAACTTCAAGGGAATTTGCTTGCAATGAATATAACGCATTGAAGAAAACAGCTGTAAGGTTAAGGGGTTCGATAAAATCAATTAGAAATTCAAACACTGCTTCTGGGAGGGAAATAGACAATAACCTTGTCTTGGCAACAAGAATAACCAGTGACAATTCAGCGTATGCTGGATAAGAACAAGGACACTTGATGAAAAGGAAATGTAGTGTAATCTTTCCTTGTAAGGACATAAGGTTACAGGCTGATGAACTTGTGCCTATTAGATCAGTTTCAACACGGTTGTAGATAGTTGATACATGCATACTTATAAGCAAAAATTTGTAAAAAGGTATGCTGATAGAAATATAAAAACATCCGTTTCCAGATATGTTCTCAGTTCATAACTAGATCTATAAAGTTTGCAATTTTATCTATCATACCTTTAACATGTTATAAGTTGTGCATGATTCTTCAGTGTTTGAATCCAGAGTGCTTGCCAGTCGCTTCGGGTCTGACCTTCTCATTCGTAAAGACAAGAGAATTAAGAACAATACGGAATCAGAAATGGAGCGGCACACTACCAGCAATCAGATAAAGACATTAAACTACAAAATGATAAAATTTCAGATAAAACATGGACTTCAAGCTGAAGCAAGAATGAACAAGAACTTGAAATTTAAGTGCCCAATATTAGTACCAGAACTCTCCAACTGATGTTCCTCCTGTTGCATAGGTATGAGAAGAGTTAACAATATCCATGAAGAACATCGATATCATCTGGTAATCCACACCAAAATAAGATGATTCAAAGATTAAAATTTTTCCAAGGACACTCTTACAAGCATAATTCAAATATCATCAAAAAGGAAAAATACTGTCTTATGGTCAATAGATATAGTTTCTATTGAGTCTGTACTTATGTCATGCAATTTACCTTGTGAAGTTGATCACCCGTTACTTCATATCGCATTTGAGATCCAATAACAATAGGGATATGTGTATTTGAATGAAAACCAGAAATGTCATCAGCCTACAAGCACAATAAACAATTTATACGAATTAAAATCAAGAATGAGGAACAAATCCCAATTTTAGTCAGCTAGAAAAATCAAATAGCACAACAGATTTTTTTCTTTTCTTCAATTTTTTTGGCACCGGTAAAATGAAATGTAAGAGCCAATAAACAGCAAAATGATGTCGGTTACCTGTAGTGCAAGTAAACCCAGAAAGCATGGTTTGTCAAAGAGGTGAGCCAACATTAAGTGCTTTGGATCTTGCTGGGAAAAATGAAATAAGTCATTTCAGAAGGAAAACTTAACAATAGTGCATAAATGCATGATCAATTGCACATTCGGAAAGTACCATAATTGAATCAAATGCTACCAAGATTACAAAACCAATTAACTGGAAAAATTAGGATTACCTACCGTTATGCTAAATAATTTGTACAGCACATCATTCATGCCGCCGGCTTCTTCATTAAGTATATGCCAATGCCTTTCAATACTGTACTTTTCTATCACATTCTGCACTCGATTGTAGAAATACCCAACCATCCATGTTGTCATCCTCAGTGCTTCAGCATTATCCGCATATGTGTATTGATCCAGTAAGCCTGCCAAGATCTGCAAGTGAAATAGAATAAGTTCAAGCAAATGCTAAGGCTTTAATATAGAAACAAAACATAGTCACCTTGTGAATTGTATAATATGGAGCCCAGACAGGAATTAGAGCTTCAAGGCGATCAAATTGTTCAGTTGGGAAAGCAGAAAGATACCCCGAACCGATTTCTTTCTGGCAAGCTGACAGAGCAGAGACAACAGCAGACATTTTCTCTTTGAGACTTTCATTGTGAGTGCTTGCCCACATTAATGCCGTTGCACTTAAGTAATGCCCTTCAAGAAGCCAAAATATAATCGTTAAGAATCATTTGCTAGCATACCCAATGAATTAACACCAGTGGTTAAGCCACAGCGGGGGCAGCTGCCCCCACTAAGTCTAATTTTTCCCAAAAAGAAATATTTAATTTCACCCAAATTTTTATTTTCTTCATAAAATTAGTGATTTCTCTTTACTGGCTTTGATCAAAATACAAGAAAGTAGATAAAAAATTTATTTTTATCACCAAACATCAACTTAAATTAGTACATTATACCCATTTTTTTTAATGAAGACACTTAAACAAGATTATATTCTTTAGTTAAAGCAAATTTTCCAATCCATAAATATCTAGAATCTATGACGTCCCACATCGCTAGCGAGAGAGCATCAGGGCTACAAAACTTTAAACACTCCATTGAAATGAATGCAAAATGCAATTGTACCAACAAAATGGCCCCGGAGCTCGCAGGATGGTTCCTCCCAGCCGCCGTATGGCTCTCCCGGCGCCGGAAAACAGGCAGTTTTTCGAAAATTCCATACCAATTTATCAACATCAAGCATCAACAGATACTCCAAGTTCGTTTGCTGTGCACGCCAATGCATCGAATCAGAACCCAACTGAACATCATGCAGTGATACTTCCTTCAGAAACTCTCCAGCTCGTTCAGGCACTTTAAACTGACCCGGATTCTTAATCTTCCTGTACAGCATCGCCCACCTGAACAACTCATCCTGTTCCTCCTCTTTCAGGATCTTCCTCGGCATCAAACGCAGCCACGCCGAGTCATCTGACGGCGTCAGATGATCATTATGGGAGTGAATCTGTTTTATATATGATTCATTTTTGGATGACAAGAGGTTGCTTCTGAATGTATGTGATGCTAATTCAGGATAAGCGTTTGTACACTCTTTAGCTTGAGCAGCTGACACGCTGAGGAGAAACGTGAGCAAGAATTTGAAGAACCCGATTGAGCACATCCATTTTTTCATTGATTACAGAGAAGAAAATCTCTATCTTCTTTAAGATTGAAATGGTGAACAGGTTGACTTTCTGTTATGTTCTGCACTGTTTTAGGGATTTGTACTGTATATGTTCCTATTTTATAGTTTTTTTTCCATTTTTGGCGCCAAGAGTGGATAATTACATAAAAATGCGTTGATCCGTATTTTTCCTTCACGATTATCCTAAAATTCGTTTAAAGTTACTAGAATGCCCTTACTGACACAAACTAGCTTAATTCATTTTTAAAAATAAAAATTAATAAAATTCATTAAAATGGTCAAATTTTGCCAGATTGTTATTGGTCATATGAGTTCAAAAGTACAATAAGAATCGACAGTTTGACACTATTTCTTTTAACTCTTTTTTAAATGGTGTGTTTATTTGTGGGCTTAGAGAATGAGAATGAAGGAATGAAAATGAAACTGATGTTTATTTGATAAAATATAATTTGAGAATAAGAATAAAATATGTGGGTTCCACATACTTTGAAAATAAAGGAATGAGAATTCTATTCTCACGGGGAGGGTAGAAAATAAAAATATGGGAATGAGAATGAAAAATAAATTTATTTTTGTACCATTCTAATTATTAATTTATTAATATTATCATTATTAATAATAAAAATAAATAATTTATCACTATTAACAATATTATCCTTATTGTTGTTGTTGTTATTATTATTATTATTATTATTATTAATAAAAATGATATTAACAATAAGTAATAATAACTAAAATAATAAAGTTAATAAAATTTAATAATAATAATAATAATAATAATAAATGTTAATAATGATAATGTTAATAAAAATAATATTAACAGTAATTAATAATAACTAAAATAATAAAGTTAATAATATTTAATAATATTTTATTTTTTTAATTAATATCATTTTTATAATAATATTTATACATGTATCTAGTTAATGAAAATTATATTATTTAATACTATAGGTATTTTGGTAAATTAATTCTCATACATATTACTCGTTCCCATTTATTTTGCTAAGTAAACACATTAATAGCATTCCAGTACATTCCCATTCTCATTTATTTTTGTCAAGTAAACGTTAGAATCTCATTCCTATTCTTTATTCCCATTTCCATTTCAGCTCATTCCCATTTCATGAAATAAACGCACCATAAGACCAAAATATTTTGGTGCTTCTCAACTTTAGGCATAGGCATATTAACCCCTAACCAAGTGGGTTCAATTCTAGTCGGATCAAAATTTGGGCTGAGAATGGTTCCGCAGAGAGGGTTCATAACTCAACGTATCAACATTAAAGTTTCACCCACGAAAAGAATGGAATACATGAGGTGAGGTGGTTTATTTCCCAACTAAGTTATTGAAAGAAAAAAAAAACTAATTGTAATTTTAGGAGTATATTTTGTTTTAAACAGACTTGTGGCTTGAGTTTTACTAATGTGAAATGAGTAAAATTTGCTTGAAATTTTAGCAATTTTAAATTAATTTCTCGAGTTTTGGTATTAGATAAATCTTTTTTTTTTTGGGGATGATTAGGTTTGACTAAAAAAAAAAAAAAAAATCCTCAATTGGGATTCAAAATTTTGGCCTAAACTGTACCAGGTTAAGAAATAATTTTTGCTAATTTTTAAAGATAATGATTTAAAAATCTGAAGAAAGAATTTTTTTCTATAAACTCTGTCCTCTCAAAAATTGAAAAATATAGTTTTCTTATATTGAATAATTTTCTAATAAGAATACTCTCGTTTTCTAATTTTTTAATGTAAAGGATATATTGTTTATTTTTATAAATAAAAAACATCTAAAATATAGTTATTTGACATTTATATCCTTATAAGTAAAAATAAATAAAAGGTTAGGTATTATTAGTTATAAAATAAATATATTTTAATATAGTTAGTTGACATTTATGTCCTTATAATTTAAAACAAATAAAAGGATTGGGTTTTATTATTTATAAAATAAATATATTTTTAAAATATAGTATTCGCTTCCCATTCAAATCTTTTGCTATTTACATAAAAATTACAAAAATTCACTTTTTAATTCAAGTGCAAAATGTCTAAAAGTCAGACATAATTTAAAAAAGGGAAATTATCAGCCATATACCCTTAATTGTCACCGGTATCAAACATACTACAACACTTTTCACTTATATCATTCGTATACCCTAAATTGACAAAAGAGTTCTGGCGTCCACCTTTCTGTTTACTACCGTTAAGACATGCTAACGTCATAGGGGTATTATAGTCTTTTAATAAAGAAGAGGCTGCAACGAAAGGCGGCGTCGTTTTTGTTGGACAACACGACGTCGTTTTAATACCCCGAAAACGCAGCCGTTTCACTGTAACTGAAACAAAATCCGACGTCGTGTTTAATTCAAGCTTTAAAAAAAAAAATCACAGAGAAACGACATCGTTTCACTGAAACTGAAAGACAAAAACAAAGAAGTGGTCCATTCTCCCCTTTCTTTATTCAGATCGAGAGAAGTTTGCATGCATACGAACAAGCGGTGCAAGACTGTATGCATGCCTGCCATCTTTTTACTAAAAACCCTCAATATTTGACCATCAAACAAGATTAATTGATAGCTGTGGAGATTGATTTGGACCTTGACAGAAGAGTTAGCTGATTTCGATCGAAGCCAGCGAGCGAAGCATCAAGTTGTTGGTATGTTCATATATAATTTTTTTTTCATACAATATATTTCTTATCTCTTATTTAGTCAATATATATAAGAAAAAAATTGAAATTATCCAAATTTATGAGAATTTAATTTTTGTTACAAACCCTAGAATGTAGAAAACGAAGAAATAAGCAATGGTTTTTTTTTGGGTTATTTATATTCTTTAGTTGCTACTGTTTTAGGTTTATAGAAGTGCTTTTAGATGGTAAATGATATCGATTGGTTTTGCATATTGAGGGTCTGTTTGTTTTGGGATTCTGATGAACATGTCAACAATGGAGCTAGTGATTTCTTTCAAAGGAGAAAAACATCATGTCGGTATGATTAACCCTGAAGATTGGACTGTTGATAGCATAAGGGCTGAGGCATTGAAGATAACAACTGTACATGGGTTAGATACAGTTGGTAAAATCTTATTGACTGTTATGAACCCAGAGAGTAAAGTCAAGGTTGTGTTAGATTCTGAATTTGGAATGAAATGCTTAGTTGGGTTTCATAATTTAATGGGTGTTACTACATTTGAAGTTGAAGTCGTGCCTGTTTTATGCCCTCAAAATCCAGATGCTCCGTTAATACAATCATTGCTGTATAATTTAGGAGTACATCTGTCTTCAGAAGCTATAGATATGTTGAATGATCAAGCTACACCAGAAGTTAGCCATAAAGTTGAAGAAGGGGGGAGTAACAGAGATGAATTCGATGATATGCGAAGGGGTTCTGGAATTGATGAAGACAAACTATTATCAGATTGGTCAGACAAAAGCATTGTGATGATGGTGAAGAACATTGTGCAACCAATACCTACTATGCTGTTGATGATATTGTTGAGGCGGTGATGATAGTGAGGCGATGAGACGACCAATGCGAGTGATAGTGATAGAGGTGGAGATAGTTTACTAGATGATGACACTAGGGCAGTGGAAATGGTTGTGAACTCTTCTGATGATGACATCAATGTTGGCAGTGTGAAGTTTACAAAATATTTAGAGAAACATGAGTATAAATTAGATGCTGATGGGATACATAGGCTGAGATTAGGTGATGTATTTAGGGATGTGAATCACTTTAGACAAGTGTTACATGAGGTTATGATTAGGAAAGGGTTTAACATTAGCATAAAATATAGTGAACCATGAGATATTATGCAACTTGTAAGGAGGCTGGCTGTCCATGGTTTGTTAAAGGTGCAAGACTGAATAATAGGAATGGTTTTTGGCTGCGGGGATATCACAAGAACCATGAGTGCAAGCTTACCAAGAAATCTGTGAAAGTTACTTCAACATGGATTCTTTGAAATGATAAAGGACATATTCTTTGTTGATGCACGAATGTCAAGATATCTCTTCTCAAGAATTATATGCAAGAAAAATTCAGGTTGAAGATTGAGAAGATCACAATGTATACGGCTAGAGAAAAAGCAAGGATTCTAGTATATGGTGACCATTCGAAGGGCTATGAGAAATTTGTTTGATCTGTTTTATTCATCGAAATGGTAGAGCCATTTGCAAAGTTTTATGTGATGCAGTCACTGTTCCTGAAAAATGTCTATTTCAAAGATTTTTTGTTGCATTTCCAGCACAAAGAAATGCTTTTCTGAATGGCTGCAGACCGTTTATTGGAATTGATGGGTGTCACCTAAAGGGAAAATATGGTGGAGTTTTGTTGGCTGCTGTTGCTTCAGATGCTAACAAAGGGATTGTCCCATTGGCATTGTGTGTATGCGAGATTGAGAACACAGAAAGATGGACTTGGTTTCTTGATCATTTGCATAGCTACTTAGATGATGGAAGGCGGGTAACATTTATTAGTGATAGGCAAAAGGGGCTGTTGAATGCAATTCCAAACACATGGCCTACTGCCTATCACAGGGCATGTTGTAGGCATGTGTATGCTAATTTTGCGAAAGAACATGCTGGTGCCAACTTGCGGACTCTCTTTTGGAAGGCAGCAAAAAGTAGTAACAAGCATGATTATGAGGAGGCAATGGCGCATATCAAAGAGGAAAAGTTAGCAGCATATAATTGGTTGGAAGAGTGAGGATACACTTGGTCTATGACATACATGTAAAGCTGCAAGGTAGAAAGGATGACAACAATACCTCCGGTGCTTGACGGTTGGATTAGTATAGAGATAGGCACCTTTGTCAATGCTTGAGGAAATTAGATGCGGTGATGAAAAGATTTACAAAGAGAAGAAACGAGAAATACGGCAAAAACTATTGCTCTTAGGATTTACAAAGAGTTGGATCAAACTTACAAGAAAGGGGAAAATGATTGTGCAATCCTGGAGACTTGAATTTTCAAGTCATGGATAAATCTTATTATCCATTTAGGAGGTTTATAGTGAAATTAGAGGACAAGGCGTGCGATTGTGGGTATTGAAATTGCCACCTTGCTCATGCTATGGTCTTATAGGCTATGCAAGGCATGACATTGAGGAGTATATTCCATTTTGCTTTACCAAGCGGCCTACATTAATACATATTTAGTTATGTTTAGCCCAATTCCGATGGCGGACATGGGAGCGTGGTGATAGACCCCTGGTGATCCCCCAATAGTGCGGAAAAGATCGGAAGGCCAAAGAAATGCGGGAAGAGAGCAGAACCTCAAAACGCAGAGAGATTCTTCCACAATTGCTCGGTTTGTGGTGGCTCGAACCACAATGTAAGATCTTGTCCATTGAGACCATCGATTCTGCACTAATTCTCGTGTGTCTATTTAGTCCATCGCTTTATTCATTTATGTTTCGCTTATATTGTCATCTAACACCAAGTCACGTTTTTCGCCTATCAATTGGAAATTCTTCAGCCGAATGCGATCCTTTAAGCCATCAAAGCCAACCGAGCGAGAAATACAAATGAGAGAGACCATGTACCAAGTGATCGAAGTAAAAGCTCCAGTGCTGGATCGATGAAAAGAAAAGGTGCAAATGCTGCTGTTGGAGTTGCTGGAACAAGCAAAAAAAAAGGTTGAATTTCTTTTCTTTTTGTTCATAATTCATAATTGCATATAAGGAGCTTAATTTATTTTATTTTCTGTAATATAGGAAAGACTTCAAATGTCAACCTATCCCAAGTCAGCCAATCACAGAATCCATCACAAGCGTCCACTGTCACAGGTGCTTTGTAATGAGTTTGATGCTCATTTTGCAATGTTGTTGGAAACAATCTGTCAACTTCAATTTCCTTAACTATTATGCTAGTTATGTCATTTCAGCTGAACTTAATTATGCTCTTGCATGAGCTAAGCTATCAAAATGCTCACAGGTGCTATGTGCATATTTTGGATATGTTATGATTAGATTCATGCTGTTTTAGTTGATAATTATGACTGTTGAATATTTATTGAATACAAACTTTATGTGTTACATTACTTTCTCATAAAGACAATTACAAAGACAAACACTAGCACAATTAGGATCCATTTAAGCTTTCCTTCGATGCTTTTTAGCCTTTTCTTTATCTTAACCAAATCATCATTCAGCTTCAAGTTTTGCCCTGGCATGAGGTTAACATTAGTACTAGGATATATGAGAGATTCCACAGTGAACCATTCCCAAAATCCACAATGCCTCGCTCCACAATGCTTCCACCTGCATGACCAAAACATTGCATTAGGGTTTTGCAATGTAGTTGACACCATAGCCACTGCTTGCACGCCACACTTGCAGTATTTTGGTTGGCATTTTACTTTATCATATCTGGTATGTCCACTGTCAGCAGAACTTGATGCTTGACTGGAGGCCATTTTCATATGAATTGCTTGGTGTGTGATTGCTTGGGTTAATGTGCTTCTGGTTTTTAGTTGGAAAAGAGTGGCAAATTGCTTCTGGTTTTGTAGTTGGAAAAGAGTAGCAAATTGCTTCTGGTTTTGTAGTTGGAAAAGAGTAGCAAATTGCTTCTGGTTTTTAGTTGCTACTGCTGAACTTAATTAGTTGCTACTGCTTCTGGTTTTGTAGTTGGAAAAGAGTAGCAAATTGCTTCTGGTTTTTAGCTGCTACTGCTTCTGGTTCTTAGTTGGAAAAGAGTAGCAAATTGGTTGAATTTAAAGAGATTAACAGGTGTGTGGTGGCTGAAAAATTAGATGCAAATTGATTGAAGGTTGCAAGCTATTTTTGTTGTTGTGTTTTAGGTCATTATATAGCCCAAATTGTAACCGTTATTGGCTCCAACGGTTACATTTGCATAGCTTAACTTTCAGGGCAAATTTGTATTTTTAAGTTAATTTGAGTTTAAAGGGTAAAATAGTCATTTTGCTCAAATTCTGTTAAGTTGTTAACGGTAGTAAACAGAAAGGTGGACGCCAGAACTCTTTTGTCAATTTAGGGTATACGAATGATATAAGTGAAAAGTGTTGTAGTATGTTTGATACCGGTGACAATTAAGGGTATATGGCTGATAATTTCCCTTTAAAAAACAAACAAATAAATTAAAAAAAATTAAAAATTAATAAAATTTCAGATTTGATATATTTATGTTGATAATGATAAATACAAATCCCTTATCATTCATTTAGTACAAACTTTCCATATTCCATATTCAAAACATCACGATAAATCCCGTGTTTATCATATTGTGAACTTAAGCCAAGATGAGCCATCAGAAGGCGAACATGAGTTAGCAGCTCTCCACCATTTCTAAGGTGCTGACCATGCTCACTCCACGTACTGTGAGATGCTGCATACGCCAACATTTCAACCCACACTTCACTTATCATTTGCCACTTTCTTCCGTTACTCCAATCTACTTCTGATTCCTGCTCCTGCAATCGCTTGCCAAGCTGACGTCCAGGTTTTGAAGCTGATTGAGGGTTTTCCATGAACTTTTGAATTCCTGTCCTCAACAAATGCCAACGAGCTTCAATACTTTCACTCTGTTGAAACATGGACAGTAATTAGTAATCTAGCTAGCTAGGATATTGAGGAGAAGTTGGAAGGTTGCTGTGCTTAGTTTTAAGAAGATCGAAAGTGTAAGAAATTTTTGCTTGTTGGTTTAAGCAAAAAGACTACAGAAATCTGAAACAAAGTTGAAGCCAAGGTTTAGCTCCTGTGGCATAAGGAGTAACATTCCTGGAACTGATCAGCTCGTGCTTCGAAATTCAACGGTTGCGGGAGTAAATAGTTGGAATAAAAAATTAAAAACATAATTAAGGTAAGACTTCTGGAGCTTTCTATGTTCTTTATATACGTAGAATTCTAGATGAATTGAATTAAGCCAAAAAGAAAAATCAGAAATGTAAAAGAAAATGAATTTCAACTTTAAATTACCTTACCCAACCGGCTTATCCGGGGCCAAGCACTGTAATCCTTGATGATATCTTGACAGGTAATTGTATATCTTGAGTCCATAAAATTCTCTTCGGGCATTAGAGATGGACATATTACTAGAAGATACAACATATAATCCGACAAGCATTTGCTAATTTTACATCTCGGATGAAGTTTATCAGCATCTCCATGGCAATGTTCGTCGAGATCATCATAGTAACACAGATCCGTTGCAATATGCCAAGCAAGGAGGCTATAGTCGTAACGTTCTGAAGCTATTAACCACTTCTTAGGATCAAGACCGTACCTTTTTTCAAGCACATAATCACCTTTCCCAGTCATTATACTTAGACCTTCTGTAGTGGAACAAAATGGTTCAGGTTTTGTATAATTGACAACTTTCTCCTTGAGCTCTCTGCAGATCAGTTCCTCTAACTCATCACTGACGTCTGCCCAAGTCACGTACCATTGATTCTCCAAATTAACTAAAGTTTTGATGGTCGCAAGTAACTTGCCAACTGCAGCAGATTTGGCCGTTATCGTCTCGTCTTTGACGCAATAGCTTATTAAGTTAAGCTGTCCCATCGATCTGCTCCACCTCTTGTGATTGCCCAAGAGTGGATGAGAATAAAAGGTAGCACCAAAAATATCAGTGAGATTTTTTCTGTCAAAACTATCAGTGTACCGTTTCCGTTCCAGCGTGAACTTTGTCCAATCAGAGAAGAGATGGAGGATGAATCCGTACAGGTCCGTGAAAATAGCACCAATTAGCAGTAAGTAAGTGATGATGATGTCAACCAATGGGTATGCTGGAATATCAATGAAGATTGAGAAGAGCACTAATGCTGTAACAGAGGATAAGAAGCTAAAGCAGCGCGCCGAGATTCCCAATACAGAATAAATAATTTTTGCCTTGGTGTAGAGCAAATCGTACATGAACCCCAGCTCAAATGCTACTAAATTGAAGCAATCTTTCTCTGACATTCTTTCAAAGATTTGGCGGCTGGCCCGTTCTTCTTGATCGTCCAAAATTTGGCTGGAAAATAGACGTGCACAGTTTTGAAGTACGTAGCAAACAACATCAAAAGGATTTGGGAGACCAGGACGATTTGGGGAGTTAGATGTTACGGCAAAAAAATTCAGGATGTATGTATGGTCCTGAATAGAAGGGAAAAGATCTTTCAGGGAGAATTTTTTGAAATTCGCTTTGCTTGAAGAATAAAGTACGACAGCCCTCTCCGCGTACTTAATAGTTCCAGCAACCAAAATTGCAGTGGCAGTAAATGTAAGCATATCGGTTCTCCAGAATCGTAGATACACAGTAATGGCCCCAAGACCTTGAGTAATAAGCGAAGGAAATTGTCTCAGCCCAAGCTCATTGTCTTCTAAAGCGTAAGCTGTGATAGTATCCGGGCCACCGAGGTGAATCAGAAGAAACGATACCCAAAATGCCTGGAGCTGCTGGAGTTCACAATTTGATTTTGGATTATTTTCTTCACCGTCAGTGTTGGCACCTCTCGCAAGGCTGCCTAGGCGTGTGGCAGTTGCCACCCGATCTGCTGACAAACAAGCTGACCAATCACTGTCACTTTTCCCAAGGTAGCCCAGGGCAGCAGTTGCCACCGTACCTGCTAACAAATATGCCAGCCAAACAAGAATCCAAATCCAAAATCTAGTCGTGTATTTTCTTCTCGAGCCTAAAATGGTGAGGATCATCTGGAAAAAAAGGCTAAGTATAACCATTATTTGTATGAGCCATTGGTCCAAAAATTTCATTATTTCTTCAAAAGGTTGCATGGCTCTTTTTCTTCCCCCGCTACCCCCGCGCACGACACTAAAACACGAAAAAAAATAATCATGTTAACTAAGTAAATAAATACTAATAAGCAGGGGAAAAAGAGCTGACTAGAGAGAATGATTAAAGCGCACGGTATTTGGTTGTTAATTAGGAGAATTTAATTAAGGCAATCTACATTTTAAAAAATATTTTAAACACTCGTGTTTTAATAAAAAAGAAAATTCAGAGGGCCTTCGGGAGCATTTTTGCATTTTAATTTTGCAACAATATAATATGAAAAGATCTTTGGTGCATTAATCTTTATGCCGATTTCATTTTTTGCGAAAATAGATGCTACTCGTTTTGTAATTTTTACATATAAAGAAGAAGAGTACACAATAAATAATTATTGTTTCACAACAATCAATTCTTATTCATGCCCCACCTTTGTAAAAACAACGTATCGTTTTAATAGTTAGTTCATACAATAATGTCAAATTAGTGGGTCCCACAAAACAAAAAAAATTCAATATTCAGACAATTGAGCCTCACATTTGTATATATATAACTTTTAAAAGATAATATAAGGAGCTCCAACAGTGATGCTACACTGGTAAAAAAAAAAAAAAAAGTCAACATCAAGACAAAAATCATTTCTTAAATAATCCCACATTTACATAAAAAATGCAATTTTTTAATTTTTTTTATCATGTAATAATAGTAAACGAATAGGATTTAACTTCTTAATATTTTAAATTTATTAATTATCAATTAATATGTGAATTTTTTTAAAAGAAGTTCAGATTAGATAGATCTTACTCTCATTTTGAATATGTGAATGAGTTGAAAAATTATTTTCCTTGGTTTAGGCCAAAAACAAAACTACACTATGCTAAAAGAAAAAAAGTTAAGATTATTTTTAGTATTTCAATATTTATTTTGAGTAAGAATTTATTTCTTAAGTTTGACTCATGGGTGCAGTAAGTAAAGAAGTGTTCGGAGTATTTCATAGGTGCAAATAGTCACACTCATGCAACAAGAAGCTTTCATGTATTAAAAAACATGGGAACTCATCCAAAGTATTCGTACCTTCATCTTAAACAAATCTATAATTTGGAACCCTTTAATGATTAGAAAACAATTATTTTTCAATAATAGAAGAATCCCAAAACCAAAAGGGGAAAAAAAGGAAGCTGTAACCCTAAGTTAGCTGAAAAATAACTTCAGCTACAATCACTACAGGGAAAAAAGAAATCCTATGTTAAAAGATTAAAACAAAAAAAATAGAGGCAATTAGATTATTAAATCGTACCTTAACTCTGTTATAAACACACTTGGAATTCTATTTCTGGTACAGTTGACAGTCTGTTTGCATTCCCTGCTGTCATCAAAGAAAAAGCAAATATTAAGACAGAAAATAAAGAGCAA
This sequence comes from Citropsis articulata, assembly GCA_030449925.1. Taxonomy (NCBI): domain Eukaryota; kingdom Viridiplantae; phylum Streptophyta; class Magnoliopsida; order Sapindales; family Rutaceae; genus Citropsis; species Citropsis articulata. The sequence goes on along the minus strand of JASUUH010000096.1, from coordinate 3,202,887 downwards.
ATTTTGTCGAAAGGAGAAAAAAATTAGCAAACTTAAAAGGAAGGAGAAATTTAAGCAATCACTTGCTACACAGTGGATTTCAAGAGTAAGGCAAAATATATGGATTTAAGATGTGAAGAGACTGCTCTTTTATTTAATTTTCATTTTTGAGATGTATTGCAGTAGAAATGATTTTCAAATTTACATAAATGATTTGAAGAGGCTATTAATGTGTGGCTGTGTGTTCGTAGCCAATGATCTTGCGGCCCTGTTTTGGATTACGTTATTGCCTGGATATTTCTGAAGTGTAATTTCTCTGAGTGCCCGGTAGTTGATGTGAACTTCAATTTTTCCTTCTTAATTTCATAATTAATGATATGAGTACCTCTCTTCTCGTGAGCTCAGATTTCATTACAATAATATTTATTTTAACCTTGAAAAAATACATGTGATTAAATCTTAATTAATCGTTCTAACACTGTTTTAAGAAATCATGCATATTACGTGTGATTAATTCAAGTTACTAGTCAAATAAGTGAGTGGACTTATAAGAGTTGTTGAGAGTTGCTTTTCTTTAGGAATAATTGTTGTCACTTTGCTTATAAAAAGTTCAGCTCCAACCTGGAATTTCCTCAATTGTTGTGCTGCATGGGTATCTTGAACGATTTTGAAGTGTTCGCATTCTTTTAACTTTATTGTCATTTTTTTTAATCTTAAATCTAACATAGGCAAAATACTAACAAGGCTGCTTCTAGCTCGACTGTAACAGCTTATATAGCACATTTCAAATCAGTATTAAATCTACATATTATTATTATTAAGTTTCTAATCGTTTGTAATATGCAATTTTATGCGGACAGTTAAAATATTATTAATTTTCTTCTTCTTATTATGTATACTACTTATTTCTCTCTTACTTTTCACTCCTCACTTGATGTCTACAAAAAAGAGTTTAGAGGTATTTATAGTATTTTAAAATTAATACAAACCACTCAAATATTAAATTAAAAAAATTCAGCAACCGCATTTTACAAATATCTTTAAATATTCAAGAAATATCTACATTTAGATATTTTTACCTCTATTAGATATTTTTATATTTGAAATATCTCACATTCTTTACAGAACTCATAAATCTTCTTTGGATTGAACTTTGAATTTGGGCTCGTGTAAATGTAATTGGATTGGATCATGAAATTGGTGTTGGAGTATTAATACTCCCCCTCTATACCAACTTTCATCCTTTGATCCATATTGAGAGCTGGCGAAACTCTTCACACATTCTGGTACTCAGACCTTTTGTAAATAAATCCACAACTTGATCGTTTGTCTTGATGTACCGCATCTCTACTTCATCTTGTAATACCTTTTCCCCAATGAAGTGGTAATGGATTTCCACATGCTTAGTGCTTGCATGAAAAATTAGATTTTTTGCCAAGCTGGTTGCTAATTGATTGTCGCAACACAATAGTACTGCGTAATCTATTGGTTGGTGTAGATCTTTCATTAACTGCATCAACCAACTACTTTATTGAACTACCATTGTTGTTGCTCTATACTTCACTTTTGTGATTGATAGTGATACAGTTGGTTATCTTTTATTGCACTAAGAAACTGCTCCAGACCTAATTTTGAAAACTTAATCAGTAGTTGGCCTTCTTGTATCATGATCTTTGACATAGTCAGTGTTACAATAGCTTGTCAGTTTGCAACTTTCACCTTTCTTATACATTAGACTATAGCCGATTGTACTTTTCACTTATTTTAGTATTTGTCGAACCACTTCTAAATGAGGCCTGTTTGGATTTTGGATGTACTGACTCGTTACACCTACTGTATATGAAATGTCTAGTTGAATTAGGGTTAAATAGATTAAATTACCTACCAATTGTTGATAGTTGAATCTATTGACAATTGTCTTCGTGTGTGCACAATTTTGCATGGACTTCGGTTGGAGTTGAAATTGACATGCATTCTAACATGCCAAACGTCTTTAACAAGTCTTTGACATATTTTTACTGGCAAAAAAAATCCGCTCTTCTGTTCAATCAACCTTTTGAACAACAAACTACTTAAGCTGACCAAGCTCTTTCTTCTAGAAGCGAACTGATAAGTTTTTGTTTTTTTTGTTGAATTTATTCTTTATTGTCACTAGTGAGAACCAAATCTTCCACGTACACTAGTACAATTGCTAATTTTTCTTTACTAGCTTTGACAGACGAGCTAGAATCTGCATATGCTACTGAATAACCATTTTAAGTTAGAAATTCAGCAATCTTACGATATCATGCCTTTAATTCTTGCTTTAAACCGTGAAGTGCCTTTTTCATTTTGCATACATGCTCGGATGAGCTTTGGTCTCACATATTCTCGGTTGGTTCATGTAGATCTCTTAATCTAATTCTCTCTGTAGAAAGGCATTTTTTACATCTATTTGCCACAATTTTCATTCCTTACTAGCTGCGAGTGTAATTAGAACTCTTATTGTTGTAAGCTTTGTCACCAGATCAAATGTTTCATCATAGTCTAACCCCTATTGTTGAAAGAATGCTTGAGCTGCCAACCAAGCCTTATATCTTTCAATTGAACCATCTCAGCTTTTTTTATCTTGTATGCCCATTTATAGGATATTGTTTTGCACTATTTGGTCTTGGAATAAGATCCTAAGTTTGATTCTGCTTTGGAGCGATGATTTTTTTGTTCATCGCCTTAATTCAGTGAGAATTCTCTACTGCTTCTTAAAATGTCTCAAGTTCTTTTATTTTTTCTTCTTCTGCAACCATTGCATTAGCATACTTGAGATTTGCTTCCTCAATCTTCTAGATCTTCTAAGTTGAGATTTAAGAATTCTCGGTTCTGGTTTAGTTGGTTCCTCGTCTTTAATAGTGCCTTGGTGAACACTTATCTTCCAAAGACTTTGTGCCTCATCATGCTCGATATTATTATCTCTTAGATCATCAGAATCTTCATATTCTTCTTGACTCAGGTGAATTTCAGCAATTTATTCCTTCATTTGATCTTTAATTTCTTTTGAATCTGGTAGCTTTTCTTTTTCTGAAGACCATGCTTCGTCAAACACCACATTTCATGTTGTGTAGCACAACCTATTGGTAGGATTACAACACTTCCATCCTTTTTTCTGGCTGTTATGCTCGACAAAGATACAACGAATCACCTTCTTGTCAAATTTAGTTCGCAATTGGCTTGGCACGAAGACATAGCACACATATCTGAATATACAAAAGTGGTTGACTGTAGGCTTTGCATTCCACAGCTTCTCGTAAGGTGATACCCTAATTTTCTATTTATCACATGAGCCACCATCTTCATGGCTTCGGCCCATATTCTTCGCATGTATCGCACTCCAACAGATCTCTACTAGATGCCTGTTTTTTTTTCTTTCTGTTCTGTCGTTCTGTTGTGGTGTATTGGCACAAATGAACTGATGACATATCTTATAGTCTCGAAGATACTGAGAGAACTCATGTAATGTATATTTTCCTCCATTATCTGTTCATAAGTAGCAAACCTTCTTCCTTACTTCTCCTTTGGCTATATCTCTGAACTCCTTAAACTTTAAAAAAGTATTAAAATTTTCTTTCATAAAGAAGACCCATACATATCTGGAGAAGTCATTGATGAATGTGAGCATGCATCGCATGCCACTGATAGAAGGTTGCTTGACTGGCCCAAACACGTTAGAGTGTATTAGCTCTAATGGTTCTTCTGCTCTGAACTTCAACTCCTCATATGAGAGTTGGTGAGCCTTGCCCTATTGACACCCTGCACATATTGTGTCTATTCTCACATCAAGATTAGACGAGCTTTAAGAATTAAAAAATGCGTATGTATAATCATTTCTAAAATTAAATGATCTATGTAATTATTTAAGCAAATTTATTTGATGTTAGTTTTTTTCTTATTACTTACTTTAGAGGAGGTTTAGGAATATCCAATACTAGCTTTATTCTTAATAAGTCGCTTTAGATGAGGTTTAAGAATATTCAATGCTTTACTCTTAAAACTCTTCCCCCAAAATTTACGGCGTCAACATATTTGAACATTTTGAGATTCACAGAAAAGCTTAAAAGCATTTCGTCAACTGATGGGAATCAAGTTTTACTTGCTATGAGGTTTAAGAATGTCTAGCTTACTTTGTGAGAAAAATATTTGAACGCCCTTAGACGAGGAGCGGAGTGGCAAATTAAGTCACCCCACATGTCCGCATGGACTATGATTTCTGAACAATATGTCCGTTTGCACATAGAGTATAAGAAATGGAATTTCCAGGATCCTATTATTGAATTTGAGGTTTGGTAGATTGTGTGTGGTTATGTAACTTATATCCAATTTAGGAGTTGCACTCAAATAGCCCCCCCAGACATATTGAAAATAAAACAAAACTTAAATTTTTAGATGCTATTAGATTATATAAGTTATATTCAATGTAACATTGACCCAGGCTTTTACTTGACTCTAGCACAAACTTGACATTAAACACACAATTCCGATGACTGAAAACAGAGTCTGAGCAAATCCAGAAAATGATTGGCTGCTAACAAGTGGACATCCAACAAATTCTTACAGTAATGGGAGAAGAAGAAGAACAACTTTCCTGAGCCAATGGGTAACTAGCCACCGTAGGTTTTTGTTTTGGCTACGATAAAAAAAGTTTTGAGAATGAATAGTTGAAGCCGATTATTTCAAGCAGCCACAAGTCACACCACATTGATAAAGCCAAGGTTTTTTAAATGGATTAAAATCCAACGATGCGCTGAGTTTTTACTCAGCCTTTAAGGTTCTACATACGCCTGTCATTCTCCACAATCAACCGTCAGTTAAATTTTCATTTCTTTTAATCATTTTTTCTTGCCTAATAAAACATTCTTTTCATAACTTTATTATCTCTCTCAAAGTGAAAAAACTAACGAATACCGTCAATTTGACAAACATACAATCTCTTTTGAATTTCTTTTTAAAAAATATTATTGATCAACTGATGTTATGGATTTTTTCCAATCAATTTTATTTTTTTATTTAAATTATTCATTGACATCAATTATATACGTTTTGAAATATGCATCTTCTTTATGGTATTTGATTTGGGACATATGTTAATTATCTTTTTAAATACTTGAAGGAAAATAAATTTTTATGACATTCATGATTGGTAAAAAGAACTCCTCATAATCATTTTTGCATGGTGTGTTTTATTCCTCTACTTTGTGAGAGCCTAAAATCAATTTGAATACGACAATTTTCATTAGCGAGAGAGAAGTATCAACATTCATTTGCAATGATACCTTTAAAAAAAATGATAAATAAATAAAGCGAACAGATTAGAAGCAGGAGAATGAGATCCGGAAGAATATTTTGGAAGAGAAAGGGGGATATGAGTTAGTAGGATAATCACATCAAAGGTTATTTTAACAATTAAAAACTTTACCGATTAACAATATCAATTCATAATAAAAGATAAAAAATGATTATTATTATTATTATTATATTCTTCCATTCAATCCGAAAAACACCAAATTAAATCATCTCTTCCCAAAGGACAAAAACAATATAATCTCATGAAGAATAAAAAAAATCCAGAATTGTTTGGATTACACTTGGTATTATATGAATTAATTAATTTTAAAAAATGAACTTCCGATGGATTATATTTATAAGGAGAGAGGAAAATCCTTACTGCAGTAAGTATTGATATTCTGGAATTAAGCCAAGATGTGCCACAAGAAGGCGAACATGAGTTAGCAGCTCCCCACCTTTTCTAAGGTGCTGGCCATGCTCATTCCACGTACCGTGAGATGCTGCATGTGCCAACATATCAACCCATACTTCGCTTATCATTTCCCATTTTCTACCGTTATTCCAATCTTGGTTTGATTGCAGCGACTGGAAATGGTAGCTAAGCCAAAGTCCAGGCTTTTTCGCAGATGCAATTTTCTTTGTCCATTCTTGCATCTCTTCAGGTGTCATTACTGTAGGAGGTTCCTCCAGCAGACCGGAGAAATGCTCCATTTGGCGACAGGTCTCCATATATATTGTCTCCAATAAATTGTCTTCGGGCATCAGAGATGGACACACTAGTAGAAGATACAACATGTAATCCGACAAGCGTTTGCTAATTTTGCAACTCCGATGGAGTGCATTAACATTTCCATTGCAAAGTTTGTGGAGATCATCACGGTAACAGAGGTCCGTTGCAATATGCCAAGCAAGAAGGTTAAAGTTATAAGATCTTGAAGCTGTGCATTTAAGTAACCATGACGTATTATACCTTTTTTCAAGCACATAATAACCTCTCCCAGCCATTGTCCTTTGACCCGTTGCAGTCGAACCCAGTTGTTCTTCAGGTTCTGTATTTGAGGTAATTTTCTCTTTCAGCTCTCTGAAGATCAGGTTCTCCAAATCATCGCTTACATCTGCCCGAGTCATGTACCATTGATTCTCCAAAGTTTTGTTGATGGCAAGTAACTTACTAACTGCAGCAGAAGGTGTCGTTATCTCGTCTTTGACGCAGTAGCTTAGTAAGTTAAGCTGTCCCATCGATCTGCACCACCGCTTGTGATTGCCCAATAGTGGATGAGAAAAGAAGGTAGCATCATAAGTGCTACTATCAGGGTGGCTTCCGTTTCTGCGCTTGGACAGATAAAACTTCGTCCAATCGGAAAAGAGATGTAGGATGAATCCGTATAGGTCCGTAAAAATGGTGCAAATTAGCAATATGTAAGTGATGGTGATGTCAGCCAATGGGTGCGCGGGACTATGAATGAAGATTGAGAAGAACACTAACGCAATAACAGAGGATAATAAGCTAAAGCAGCGTGCCGATATTCCGAATCCAGAATAAATCATCTTTGCCTTGGTGTAGAGCAAATCGTACATGAACCCTAGCTCAATTGCTGTTATTTTGAAGATTTCTTCTGCTGACTTTTCCTTTATCCCTTCTTCTTCTTCTCCTAGTAAGATCATGCGGTCATTTTCTCGATCTCCATACTCCAAAACTTGGCCGGTAAATAGACGTGCACAGTTCTCAATTAAAGTGCAAACTTCAAGAAGCCGGCGATTAGTTTCTCTTATTTCTCCGATCCATTTCCTGTGGATGACTTGTAAGAGACTGAATTTTTTTAACCTCTCTTTGGTTGAAGAATAAAGCACGAACACTCTCTCTCCGTACTTGAAAGCTCCAACAATAAAAATGGGAGTGGCTATGTATGTAAGCACACTGGCGCTCCAGAATCGTACATACACATAAATTGCCACCCCAATTTGAACAACAAGTGAAAGTAAATGCCTTAGCCACAGCTCATTGTCTTGTAAAGCGTAGGCTGTGATGGTATCAGGGCCGCCAAGGTGAATCAGGAGAAACGGTGCCCAAAATGCCTGGAGCTGGAGTTCGCCATTTGATTTCGGAGATTTGTCTGCACGAGCACTGTCACTCCTCGCAAGGTTGCCAAGAGCAAGAGTTGCCACCCATTCTGCTGACAAGTACGATGACCAAACAAGAGCTCGTATCCAAAATTTTGCTGTGAATTTTCTTCTGGAACCAAATATGCTGAGGATTGTCTGGAAAGTAAGGCTAAGTAAAACCAATAATCGTATTTGCCATTGGTTCCAAAAAGTTATTGCTTCCTCTGGAAAAGATTGCATGGCTCTATGATTTCTTATTTTTATTTTCTTTTTCCTGCGAGAAACAAAATAGTTAAGAAAGAAAAATATAAAAAATTTTGACATACTAATTAAGTAAATAAATACTAATAATGGAGGGAAGCTAGAATAACTGAAAAGTAATATATTTGGTTCTTAAGAGAATTTGGCTAAAGTTGAAGAGAGCTGATAGATACTTAATGAATACAAGAGAATTTAACAAGAAACTCCATTGGTGGCTGTTTATGCCCCCAAAAAAAAAAGAAAAGCTTCACCTTTTTGCTATGAAACGCGGTCTAATAAATCATCTTTAAAATAAAAACTTATTACTTTACACACTTTTTTAAATGTCAAAATAGCACTCATTTAATCTGTTACTAAATATCTTACTCTACGGATGCCATTTGTCTGCATAGCATAAAATATCATCACATTCGGAGCTAATATATATTCTTAGATACTAATTAAAATTTTGTACCCCTCGTTATATGTTCTATTTATTAGCGATAAAACTCCTCGCTCTAAAGGTCATTTCTTACAAAAAAAAAATTAGAATTAATTTTTCGGTGTAAGTAAAGAGTATAATAATATTATTTTAGACATTATATTGTTATTTATTACATTATTTAAAATTAATTTTGTGTTGTTATCGTCAAAGAGTAAAACATTCCAAATAACATTGATGTGGCTATTTAAATAAACCTTAGGGCTTTCGATTGCTTTTTCCCTTTAATATAAGATAATTGTGGAAAAAAAAACCACCCACATCCAAGGGTTTATTTAAAGGAAAATACTTGGTGTGATCAAGCTCTTGACTTTGACTGTAAAGACGAAAGAAATAATGAAGAAAATGGTAGAGAGAGTATGGGTAGAGAGAGAATATAATTCTCTCATAAAATAGTCAATTTAAATGGTCATGTAAAGCCTATTGATTTTATAAATTATTACACATACCATTTTATCACTTGTATGCTCTTTGACTTTGACTGTAAGAATCCAAAAATTGACTTTAAATAAAATTTTTTAATAATCACAGTATAATATAAAAATAATATTATATATATAATAGTATAATTTTAATTTTTTTTGCATATTGAATAAAATTATATTAATATTATTTATCCATTAGATAATATTTTAATATTAATAAAATTTATTTGACAGAAAAATAATAAAATAATTGTATTTAAAAATTAGGTATCAATTACTCATTTAACGTCACTTTAAGCAGCAATCACTACAGAATACAGATAACAAGCCTGCCTTATTGGCATAAAAACTTGAGTTCCTAAGTCCTAACAGAACTTTTTATTTTGTCACTTCAAATTTCCTGGCCGAAAAAGGTTCATTGCCTTGTCATTGATTTTAATCTAACAATTTAGTCCCCAAAACCCACAAAAAAAGAAATTGAAAAAAAAAAGTCGGGGGGACAGAGATAAAGCAGGGCGTACCTTAACTGTGTTATAATAATTTATACACTAAAAATCGATTTTCGGTCGAGTTGAGAGTCCATTAGTAGTATTCCCCGCCGTCGTCAAAGAAAAATTAAAAACATTAAGATAGAAAAAAATTAAACAACCAAGCAAACCTTAAAGGAAAGGATAAATTTGTCTATTACAAAAGAATTTTTGAGAGGTTTGTCCTTTAAGGTGAAGAAACAGTAGGGAGCGAATGAGCTATTTATTTAGCAAAGAAACTTAAACAAGAGCGATAGACAGATGGGGCGTATTAAAGGGTAAATCTTCTTTGTGGTATATGTTTTATACTTCTAGATTTTTTCCGGAGCAATCAAAAGCGAAACGAGCCTGCTCTATGTTTTTTTTTTTTTAACATACATACATACTTTAGATGAGATTTAAGAATATTAAATGCTTTATTCTGAAAACTCTTCGCCCAGAATCTATCTGTACGTTTTGAGATTTACAAAAAAGCTTAAAGCATTTTAAATCAAGTGATTGAAATCAAGTTTCGCTTGCTGTGAGGCAATGAGCTTTAAGAATTTCTCGTTAAGTTTCACTTGCTATGAGCTTTAAGAATTTCTCTTTTTATCTCCATAAAATTAAAGAGATTCTTATTGTCGGACTTTAAAATTGAAGGATATATTTTTTTGGCCCACTGGCTTCTTTTATGGCGTAATTGGTCTAATTTACACACTTTTTCATATTACTTTTCTTCGGGGTGCCGATAGGGCGCTAAAAAAGAATGAGAAATGCTTAAGGGTGCGTTTGTTATCGTTTTTGACTGAGCGTTTTTCGTTTTGTAAAAATAATAAAATAGAAAATTTGTTTGTCTTGGGCATTTCATAGCTATAATGGGAAATTATGGAGAATGAAATATTTTTATTCTTTAATTTTTCTTAACGCAGAAAACGTAGTATTTGTGTTTTTTGAATTTTGTTTTCTATTCTGCAGGTATTAAATTGTACGGGGGCCACACTTTGGTGACTTTTGTAGTTTTTTACCATTAAAAAAATTATGGCCCAAAAAAATATTAAATACAAACATGAAACTTTGGTTTAAAAGTGATAAATACACAGTAAATTTTATAATATTTATGCAATAATTTTTGTTTAAAAATATTTTAATATAAAATAATAAATATTTTTTTGAAATAATTATAGATGTTTTATAAATTATTCTATAATATTTTATTTAATAAAACTTTGTAATAATATAAAAATTTATAATTTTATATTAATATTTATTACTACATTATTTTACTTATTTATTCACTTTTTTAAAATATCTAAAATAACAAAATAATTTTCATAAAAATTAAATCAAATATATTTTTATTATTTATATTTTCCAGATAAATTACCAAATACATTTCACTCTTTTTTTTATGTTAATTCTAAAATAAATTATCCAATATATTTTTATTTTCTTTATTTTCATAAAAAAATTAATTATTTTTATTTTAAAAAAAAATTTAAAAACACCATTTAAAAAATAATACCAAATGCTGTGTCTAAAATCCTCGAGAAGAGTGAGAGAAACGGCAGCAGAAGCTGCGGTTTTCCCTCTCTCTCTCTCTATCGGTTCTACACATTTTTTAATGTGAAAAATGTAAAAAAAAAAGGAAAATGCTTGTGAGTGAGAGAGACGAGAGAAGCACGAGAGAAACAGGGTGCTAGGCTGCCGTTTTGCTTCTTCTCGTGACTCTCGCGCCCTTAACAGAAAAAATAAAAAAAAAATGAAAGAAGCAAAACGGAATCCAAAAAGAATGAATAAAAAAAAGAAATTGTCAGAGGAAATCTTATCCACCTTATCTCATCTTCTGAATCAACATCCTCAGAGTCATCTTTATCTCGCAATAATAAGACTCCAAGAGCGACCCACAAACCTGAGAGGATTAAAGGTCCGTGGAGTGCGGAAGAAGACAGGATATTGACCAGGCTTGTTGAACGATATGGACCGAGAAACTGGTCTCTTATAAGCCGGTATATTAAGGGAAGGTCTGGGAAATCATGCAGGCTGAGGTGGTGTAACCAGTTGAGCCCGAGTGTCGAACACAGGCCGTTTTCTCCAGCTGAGGACGACACCATCTTGGCTGCCCATGCTCGATTCGGGAACCGTTGGGCCACCATTGCCCGACTGCTACCTGGCCGGACGGATAATGCGGTAAAAAATCACTGGAACTCCACCTTGAAGCGAAGAACCAGGGAGCATCCAGTCCAAATGCAACCCCACCAACAACAACAATTAATGGATTCTGTTGATAATGGTAGCAATACAATAATAATGATGAAAATATTGGACTCGGAGGTTTTCCTGTTTCGGGATCTCATCATCACCAGCAGCAGTGCATCGGATTGGAAGATGACGCATTGACCGCTTTGACTCTGGGGCCGCCGGGAGGTAGTAGTAGTATCAATATTAATGATAGTAGTGCGGTGAGGACGGAGAGTTTACCAGCGGGGTTTTGGGATGCGATGAAGGGTGTGATAGCACGGGAAGTGAGGGACTATATGAGTTCAACATTGTCCGGAACTTCAGGGTTTCATTAGAGACACAGCGTCGTGCTTGAGTGCCGACCGTGCCTGTGTTATGTGTTTTGTTAATTCTTTTATGGGTGTGGCGGTGTTCCTTATTCCTCCTTTTTGTTCGGCTCTTTTGATTAATTTGGTGTTCATATGGGGATGTATTAATCAATCAAGACATGAAGGATTAAAATTAAGCCAGATCCTGAATGCCTAAGCTTTTTTTTGCTCATTAAGTGAACAAAATGAAGTTAATTACTTACCGTCTGTGTTTGTGTGGTTTGGTATTACAGCCTGTCACCAACGACGAAGAGAAAAGGAATTAAATTTACTATCATTTGTTTGTTACAACTTACAAGATCGTCTTTATTTTTCATTCTTTTTCCTCTCGGAAAATGATTTGTTTCTGGTGAGAGAAACGAGAGAAAGGAGACAAGAAAATGAAAGCGCCATTTTTTTTTCTTTATTTCAATCAAAGCCCACGTGACTCTGTCATTTTTTTTGTTTTTTTAGCGAGACAAACGAGAGAAGCAAAACGGCAGCCTAGCACCCCGTTTCTCTCGTGCTTCTCTCGTCAATCTCGCTCCCTAGCAGCACTCAAAAAAAAAACAGTGGAAAAGTTGATGGGGATAGAAAAAAGTAGAGAAGCTGATGGGATCACTTGAATTGCTCTGAGATTGCAGAAGAGATGACATGCATCACCCTCTCCTTTACTCAAGCTCACTTTCTCTCCTTTACTTATCCTCACTCACACTCCTCCTTTACTCATCTCCGGCATCCACAACCAACATCACACTTCACGAACAGGGAAAGTGCATTTTGCTTAATACTCCTGGAAGCAATTTTACACACATTCTCCCAGAACCTGGTCTAGATTCGGAAGTAGAACCCAAAATTATCGACAGCAAGCATTTTCCATCCCAGAATGAGCAAAAACAAAACACAAAAACTTATCATTTTCTTTGATCACTGACCATAAAACGGGCGGCGGATCTAAAACGGGTGTCGGTTGGGCTCTTCCTTGGCAGCGGACTCAACAAACTCGGTAGTGGGCGTGATGGGGATTACTCTGATGGGAATTGAATTTGGGGATGAGTGCTAGCCGGAGGAGAGAGTGCGGGAAGTCCACAGAGAGAGAGCGATGGAGAGGAGTGTCCTGCTAGTTGTTTTCTGCGTTTTGTTTTTGTTTTTTTTTCATTTCTTTATCTTTTTAATGATTAGAAAACTCTAGAAGAGTCATAGTGATGACTGATGCACATGAACGAGTCCATGACGCTTTTTTTGTAATAATAAAAAATTATTGGAACACTGAGAGGAGGAGAGAGGTAAAACGGTAGCACAATTTCTCTCAGCATTCTCTCAGGCTTCTAGACTGCACTAATCCTCCTGAACAAGAGAACCAAACGTGTGTCTGCATTGTTTTCCAAGCCCAGGCCGAGAACTCACCATCCTGTACTTTTGGCAAACCAGATAGCCCTAGTTGAAACCTTAAATCAGTAGCCATGTAATCAAATATAGAAGCCACGCAAAACAAATCTATAACAGCCAGCCGTAAGCGGACGAGAAGAGTAGCATAATCAACATCAACAATACCGACATGTGGGAAAAGCCACTCACGCTGCAACAGCCAAGGGAGTAGCTTCCTACCAACCAAGATTTGAGCAATACAACCCCATTTTAGCAAGACCATCAACGGCCGAGTTGGCTTCCTTATGAAATACTAGTTATGGATTTCAAGAGCGGAGATGAATTGAGATTCTAAATATATGAAGAAATTAAAACACAAATCAATGCAAATATCTAATAAAATTAAATAAATAATAAGTAAATAAATATCAATAATCAGAGAGGAGGGAAATAATTTTACTATTCAAGCCATGTACCTTAAGGCTTTAAAATTTTTACAATTAACTTTCAAGCTGTAAATCGACTTCTATGATTTGAGATTATCCCAAACCTCTTACCCTAAGTGTTTTCCACTCTCTCAAACACTCATTTTGATGTTTAAGAATTGAAAATTACACAAATTTCTTTAATACACTGTATGTGTTTACAAATGAAAGTCCAAAGTATATTTTGATGATGGAACAATCAAGTTTTAAGACACGGGAGATTTAATGCACAATAATAAGCTCAATGATGATTGTTGAATCTCCTCATATTTGAATTTGATTGAGCCTTTTTATAGTTGGAAAAAAAAACTAGCCTTTGTTGATTTTATGAGAATAATCATATCACTGTCTACTACTTTCGGATCACCATTTTGACTTTATGTAAGTTACCATTATGCAAAATTTTGAATAATCAATTCACCACTAGTTGCAAACTAATTTCTTTTTAGAATTTGTAGGTTGGTCATTATCAGTAAACAGTTTACCGATTCCAAAGAATTTGCTCTCTGGAATTTATCAATTAAACGTTTTTTAATAAACAATTCACCATTATCTTCTAGAATCAAAATTATAAAGTTTCCTTCAAAAAATAGTTTGCTTACTTATGATTAACGGTTATCCGTTTATTTCCATAATCTTATTCATATATAAAACAATGCTTAAAAATAATCAGTTTTAAAGACTCTAACTTATTTATCCAGCCTGTTATCATCAAAATCAGTAATATACAAATATGTATGTTAACATTTATAGGGTTGAGGACCAAAATTCAACAATTAGTCCATCTATTATGAAGCTAAGGCACTAGGATTACTGATATGCTTGTCTTGCACACAAGCAAATAAACTCAACAAAACACTCTTCGAGCGAGTGCCAACTCTAAATATGAGAAGTTAAGAGCAGAACAAAGGTTAAGAAGAAAGGAAATTCTAGAGAAGAAAGAGAACCGAGTATTTTTCATTGATTCCCGTTTTTAGACCTTACAATGCTTATATGCTTCACCTCCAGCAACCTTTAACAGAAGGTGGTTGCAAAAATAGCAATTGTCAAACCAAAAGAAAATATCAACGAATAAAAGTTTCTAGAAAGGAATCCACGACTTCCTGCTTCTCAAACGACATAATCCTTTAGTCAGCTGGGTGGTTTTCTCACTCGTGATGTGCCTGCAACAGATTCTATGTTGGACCTGGCTGTATCTTCCTCCTGGTATGGTTCAGCCCCTTCTTTAATAGATTCCGCAAGATATGGATTGGGCCACTTCAAAGAAATTGGCAATGCTGTATCATTCTCCGGGCTTGAAAATCACATTGTCCTCAAGGTGAAAATCAGGATAGAGGTGCGAAAACTCAAAGAATTTTCCCAAGTGGCATTTTCTGGAGTTCTATCTAACCACTGTACCAGAACCTGTTGAACATCTTTCCTATAACGCAAGACTATCCGTGTGGCATAAATAGCAGTAGGGTATGAGAGTGGTCGATTGTTGATCTGTCACGAGGCAAAGATAACCTATTGATGGGGCTGGAGCTGCTGAATGGTTTCGGCATTGAAATATAGAATACAAGATGGATTTTGCAATTTAATAGAAGGTTCAGCTTGTATGCTACTGGTCCCATGCATTCCACCACTGTAAATGGCCCATAATACGTCTTTGCTAACTTTTGGGATGCTCATTGAGCTAAAGATGTCTGTCGGTATGGTTGAAGGCGTACAAGCACTCGATCTCCTGTATTGAGCTGAAGTTCACGCTAATAGGCATTAGCCTTTTGTGTCATTCGATGCTGAGCTTGGAGCAAATTCTCCTTCAAGGAGCATAAGAGAGCATCTCGCTCTATCGGCGCATCATCGAGAGCTTGGATTGAAGTAGAGCCCTTAGAGTAAGCCGGAATAGTAGGTGGAATGTGCCCATACAGTGCCTGGAATGATGTCATCTTGAGACCATTGTGATAGCTAGAGTTATAATAGAACTCTGCCCAGCAGAGTAGAGAGACCCACGACTGTGGTTTTTATTGAGTGAAAGCTCGTAAATTTATTTAAGCTCGCGGTTCACAACTTCGGATTGCTCATCAGTCTGCGGATGATAGGTTGTGCTATGCTTTAGGGAAGTGCCATTTAGTTCAAAAAGCTTCTTCCAAAAATTGCTCATAAAAATTGAATCGCGATTCGACACAATGGAACTAAGAAAACTATGGAGTTTAACGACCATGTTAGCAAATAAGTCCGCTGCCTGCACAACTGAAAATTGAGAAGTTAGAGCTTCAAAATGTGCTGATTTAGTCAGACGGTCCTAAACAACAAGGATAGTAGTGAGCCCTCATGATGGTGACAAGCCTGTAATGAAATCCATAGTGACCTCATCCCATACTAATAATGGAATAGGTAGGAGTTGCAACAACCTTGCTCGAGCTTGAGTTGAATGCTTGATTTGTTGGTAGGTTAGGCAAGCAGCTATAAATTTTTCAACATCAAATCTCATATTATGCCAATAAAATGCCGAAGCTAAGCGAACCAAGGTTCGTTTAATGCCGAAGCTAAGCGAACCAATGTTCGTTTAATGCCAGCATGTCCAACCCATGGGGTAGCATGAAATTTATGGAGCAAGATAGACTTCAAGGAAGATTGGGAGCTAACATAACAGCGGTGTCAAAAGAAAAGTAATCCATCACGAACAGAAAAATCAGGGGAGAGTTCACCTGCAGTAAAACACTGATGTAGGAGTACCAAGTATGGACAAGTGATATTCTTTAAGCGTAGAGTTTCTAATAAGTCAAAGGTTGGACTAGAAACCAATGGTAAATAGGCTGAATATCTCTCGGGTTCCTCCACAGGCTCATCTTTATGTACGCGAGATAGAACATTAGCTGCTTGGTTTGCTCGACTGGGCTTGTGTTTAATCTTAAAATGATAACCAAGCAATTTTTGGATATATACCTACTGGTCAGGTGTTTGGATAACTTGTTGCAGAAGTTTCTTAATACTTTTGTGATCGGTGCGAATAATGAAAAAACGATCAAGAAGATATTGTCGCCATTTGTGGACAGCTTCGGCAATGGCATGTAACTCATTGATATATGTTGATGCCACTTGAAGTTTTTGTCTCAATTTTTTACTAAAGTAGGAGATTGGGTGGTTGTCTTGCATAAGCACTGCACCAATACCGACGTTTGACGCATCAGTTTCGATGATGAAATCCAACTCGAAGTTTGGTAATCGTAATACCGGGGCTTCTACCATGGCTTGTTTGAGGGCCTCAAATGTGATGGTTGCTGTGGGAGTCCAATTAAAAGCATCTCTGCACAATAAGTCAGTAAGAGGTACAGCAATAGAAGCATATCCTTTAATAAAACGCTTGTAATAGTCCCGTGAGGCCAAGAAACCCTCGCAACTGTTTCAAGGACGTCGGCGGTGGCTAGTTGACTATGGCTGCAATTTTCTGTGGATTTGGCTAAAGTGGAAGAGTAAAGTTTTAAGATAATATGGACCCCCACCCCAATTGCTTAAGGGTCGTACTCTGTTCCACTTGATGGATAAGATTTTCTCCCATTTTAGAATTCTTTCTCCCACACACCCTTGCCCTTTTTCACTGAAGAGGAAAGAAGAATCTTCTAAGTGGACAGAGACCTAAATTCCCATTAGATTTCTTCTATTCTTAAGCTTGTTTTGTTGGAGCAAGATGATCTGACCTGGCTATATACCTTACTTTTCTTTATGCTTTGTGAGGAAGTCATTCTTTCTTTGATCTCCCGAAGCCCTTTACTAGCTCGTTACGTATACTTCACTCGCTCCCTTCCAACCTCTATCTATTCTAGTTGAGTAAGGAAGTGGTCCTAAAGGTTTCTTATCTCCTACATTCGACTAGCTACCATGGCTAGATCTAATTAGTTGCGCAAACAACTCCAGCAGAAACCAAATGGACCAAATATTCAACTGTTTCTTGGCAAAAAAAGTATTTGGAAAGTTTGATGAAGAAACAATGACGATGCAGAAGGTGAGAAATTAGTGTGGGCAGTGAAACTGGAAGTTCTAAGTCTCCGGAGCCTCCATCTTGGTCTGAATATATTTGTTGTAGCTCAAATAATTTCTAAACAGCTGTGCTATACATAAGGGCTCGAAATTGGTTGAAGGTAATTAAACTCAGTGAATTAGTGATGTCCCCACGAAGGCTGACTGGTTTCCTATACCAAAAAAGGTCCATCGTCATGGCGGCATAGTCATGAGACACCCTCTCTAACCACTGAAGCCATTGGATACCCAAAACCACATCCAGCCCCTCAATTGGTAAAACAAATAAGTCCAGAGTAAATGCATAACCCTGTATAGTCAAAGTCACTTGGGGGCAATATAGTTGGCACACCAAGAAGTCACCATTGTCGATATAAACCCGAAAATAAGTCGTTGGTTGAATAGAATGTCCCAATCATTCAACCAATATAGGTTTAATAAAATTGTGGGTACTCCCACTATCAATGAGCACTTGAAAACAGTGGTTACCAACCGCGCCAATCAGTTGAAGTAAACGGGGATTCACCTGCCCCGCAAGGGCATTTAAGCTTGAAATATCTGCTGTTATCATCTCCTTGAATGGCTTTATTGTGGCCAACTCCGTAGTATCCTCATTTTCCTCATCGTTAGTCCCTATAAGAATAAAAAAACTTACTACGGCTGCGATGGTTTGCGCTGTACTTTTGCTCATAGTTATAACACAATCTCTTTTCTCGTTTGTCTTGTAATTCTACTGGAGTGAGGCAGTGAACTGGTAAATTTAGTGTAGGTAAGATGGCTGGAAGGTTTGTTTATTTAGGAAGTTAGTGTGTTGTAGGAGCTATAGGGGAACTGTTGGTGGTTGAGGTGGGAGCAGGCACATGTAAGGGTATAGGAATGTTTCTAATGGATAGAATGGTCATAGTTGGGGCTGATGGTGGGGGCCATTTAGTCCAAAGGCGGCCATTTATTTTGGCCTCCTCTAAACGAGCTTCATAAGCTATTACAAGAGCAAAGGCTTCCATCAAAGATGTAGGGCGTGAAAATATCAATTCTCTACGAATATCCATTCTTAAACCAGTGATAAAGAAACTGATCAACAATGGTTTAGAAATTCGAGTGACCTATTCATCAAATCTTCAAAGGCTGACTGAAACTTCACGACTGTGGTGGTTTGTGTAAGTTTGGAAAGTGTACCTTGAGGATCTTCATACATTAAAGCCCCAAAGCAATGTTTCAAACTAATTAGAAAATCTTTCCATGTTGTTATCAGTTTGTTCGCCTTCATCCATTGGTACTAGGCTGCCGCTCTCCCCTCCATGTGAAATGCGACGATGTGAAGGCGCAAGTGCTCTGGATTTATGAAAATCGAAAAACTCTTCAATACGAAACACCCACTCATTCAGGTCAGAGCCATCAAACTTTGGAACCTCCATTTTCATTGATCGTAATACTAGCGAGAGATCGGTGTGTCCTGAATGCCCCTCTGCAACTAAAGAAGAGCTATGTATAGAACCTGATGATGCGACCAAAACACTCGAAGACTCTTGGATCTGAGAACGTAAATCCTTAAGACGAGAATCCACTGTGGACATGTACTGCTGCAAGGTTTGATGAATCGTAATTGTTTAGCCTTTAAATTACGTTTGGAGTGCCTTCACTGCTGCCAATACCTCGGAATTAGCCATGGAAAACTCAATAAAAGCACCAATGATACGTTTGTCCTGCACACAAACAAATAAACTCAACAAAACACTTTTCGAGCGAGTGCCAGCTCCAAATATGAGAAGTTAAGAGCAGAATAGAGGTTAAAAAGAAAGGAAATCCTAGAGAAGACAGAGAACCGAGTATTTTTCATTAATTTTTGTTTTTAGACCTTACAATGCTTATATGCTTCACCTCCTGCAACCTCTAACAGAAGGTGGTTATGAAAATATCAACGAACAAAAGTTTCTAGAAAGGAATCCACGGCTTCCTGCTTCTCAAACGACATAATCCTTTAGTCAGCTGGGTGGTTTTTTCACTCGTGATGGGCCTACAACATGTTCTGTGTTGGACCTGGTTGTATCTTTTTCCTGGTGTGGTTCAACCTCTTCTTCAATAGATTTTGTAAGATATAGATTGGGCCACTCCAAAGAAATTGGCAATGCTGTATCAACTACCCTATGAAAGGTCAGTGTTAACCTTGACCAAACCAATCTTAGGCGGACACCAGTTTAAAATCAGAACTCTTGGAGCTCTCTCTAAAGAAAAAGGTAACCCTAAAGCAATCAAAATATCCCGATCATTAACCCTTCACCAAGGACTGAACCAACGTAATCAAAATATCTTAGGCGAAAACGATTATGTTTATTAATTTCACAAACATATTTAATCTTTATCCCTATCTATTTGTAAACACTCCTCTGATGCCTCATTTTTGTCAATTATATCCTAATATCCAAGTTTTAAGGCACTGAATTCCTCAAAAATTAAGTCATATATATGAACCATAATTTCATCAAAAACTCTATTGATAACAATAAAGGGAAATTAAATGACGTTGCTCATTTAAATAATTTCCCCCCGAGTCTTCTTCTTGTTGGGAAATTGATGGGTGAAGCAGACACACAACTAAAGTGAAATTGAGTAATAATAAGACAACAATAATTACAAGGGGACACCAGAATTACATGGATCGGCTTTTAGCCTACGTTTACGGGCGAAGACAGAAGGAAAATATTTACTAGTGAAAAAGGAGTTACAAGTATTGTAGTATTTTAGCTCACTGACAGAGTTGTCGAAGCCCTTCAAAATAAATATCGATTCTCCTAAACTAACTTGTAGAAAT
The DNA here is from genome assembly GCA_030449925.1 of Citropsis articulata. NCBI lineage: Eukaryota > Viridiplantae > Streptophyta > Magnoliopsida > Sapindales > Rutaceae > Citropsis > Citropsis articulata. The sequence continues at coordinate 3,182,570 of JASUUH010000096.1, read as the reverse complement.
AGTGGAACCAGGTCGAATCCCAAGAGAACTATGTATTTAATTTCTCAAAGTTTAAAACAGAATTAATTTCCCAAGAATTTTAGATTTTTCGAGCTTGCTGCCTCCAAACGGATAACCGTTCTGAAGCAGGTTTAGTTTGTTGTTTGAAAAATTCAGGAGTTATCCGGCTAACGGATGAGGAACCGAAGGCCGGTTTTGGCTAATGTGATTCTGGAACTTTTCGGTTAGCCGGTTAGGGGAACCGGTAAGCCGTTTGCAGGTGGTAATGATTCTGGAGCTTATTCGGTCAACCGGTTGAAGGAAAATCCGGAAATCCGGTTGTGGGGTTTTCTCCTTTGTGTTGCTTATTCGGCTAACCGGTTAGGGAATCCGGAAAGCCGAATGCTGGTTGTGTCCTTTCTGACTCTAATCGGCTAACCGGATAAGGGAATCCGTAAGCGAATCTTTGGTTCTCTCGGATCATCCTGAAGCGGTTAGCGGTTGTGGATATCCGATTATCCAAATTACGGATTTTAAGGGTTTCTTCTTTAACAAGAAATTAAAATAAATAAAATAAAATAAAACAAGATTTTAAAATTAAACAAGAGAAAATCAATCTTACCAAACTTCCAATCCAAGGGTGTAAATTCCATCCAATTGCAATTTTGATCATAGGCAAAAATATAAATTACTTAATCCAAGAACTTAGTGTACTTAATCGGAAAAGCCGTAGAAAGCAATTATTCTCCTAATATAATAGACTCAAACAATCGCTCAAATCCAAACTTATCACTAATTTAACTGGGCATCATCGTTCCATATCAAATTAAGTGATAGCATTAAGAATAGTGAGAATGACTAAAACAAAATCAATTAATTCAGATTTATTCCAATTTAATCAATTTGTATTTTTATTTCCCTAGAGCCTATCATGCAAGCTATGTAATTGTGGCCATCAATATACACACACATGAGCCAACTCCTTGCTACTCAATTCAGTCATTCATGACAATTACGGATCACAAACTCATGACTAGCGATAGCAAAATAAATATTGAATTAAGGCGTCAACTCAATCAATATAAATAATTCATAGAAAATAAGAACAAGAAAATAAAAATTACTTGAATTGAAGAAATTCTAGTTAAGTCCAAAGCCTCACAAAATTACAATCGGAATTGATTAACCCTTGGACTGGAATTAAAACCTTAGCCACACATGGTGGCCAAACAAAACAAAAGTTGTTGAAGAAGACAAATTGCAGCCGCTGGTTTTTGCTTCTCTTCCTCACACGCCCAAGCTTTCCTTTTTTTGCTTTGACTTTTCCACCATCTCCCTTTGCTTTCTCACGTCCCTCCTTTTATATTGCTTGCTTTCCTTTTGTTTCCTTTTGGTTTCTTCTTCTCTTAATGCTAGGAAACCGAATCCTTCTCCAATTCTGATTGCTAGGGAACTGTCTCCCTCAAGCCAATGGTCGGCCCACGTTTGCAAAGCCCAAATAAAGCCCTTTTTGTCCAAATTCCATCATAACATCCATGTTTCATCTCCTAAATCAAATCAAACACAATTTCCACAAATTAGCACAAAATCAATCAAAATATGAGGGAATTAAACAAAATATAGCATGACTATTTATAAACTATCAAATTCCCCCACACCTAAACCATGCTTGTCCTCAAGCTTATCTCAAATCAACATACCAATCTTCCTTTTCACTTCCTTTTAAAACATTCAATATCCAAGAATACCAATAAAGCTAAACACACATCAATGAGTTGAATCATAGTGACAATCTAGAGAATAAGCATTCATAGGATAGAATTTATAACCAAAAACACAAGCATCACATCAATTCATCAAAATCAAACGCAGCGAGACTTAACACCCTCACATGGTTTCGCTCAATGCTCTCAAAGTGTTTAGGGTGCGTGTTTTACTCTCAAAATCAAAACATAGCATACTATTACCATAGGCTTGCAAATGAATTAAATCTCCACCACTGCCTATGGATATGATGCAAAAATCAAAGGGACTTAACAAGGGTTGAAATGGGGCTTAGGTAAAGGTATGGTAAAAGGAAAAATTAAGGGTTTAACGATCAAGACAAAGAGTTAATTACGTGCATGATTTAGATGCCTCACAAACAAAATAAACAAACACACTTCTAAAACAATGAAATTTATCCCCACATTTAAGCACTTAAAACACTTGGAGAAACAATTTAATAATTCAATTGCTTTTGCAAATAATTCTCCAATCATCAAATTAAGGGAATAAATTTCACAACAAAATATATTTTTTTTTTCTTTTTCTTCTTTTTTCTCTTTTTTTTGTTTTGTTTTGTTTTTTTTGTTTTTTTGTTTTTTTTTTTATCATGCAATCACTTCACTCTTGTCTTGACAGGGTAGAAAGAAAACAAGGATAACAAAAAAAAAGGCTTTGGGTTAAATAATGTGTTAGAAACAAACAAAAAGGAAGAATAGGCTCAAAGGGGGCTAACTAAGGGAAAATAAAAGGTGGGTATTTTAGAGTCTAAGAATTGGTTAAACCTAATTGCCCTTTTCACAAAGATGTACCCCTAACTTACAAGGTATTCAAAGATATTGAGAAGACTTAAAACGCAAGAATATTATTATTAAGAACAAATTAAAAACATGCCAAAATCCTCCCCCACACCTAAATAATACATTGTCCTCAATGTATCAACAAGTAAATGGTTCACAAAAATTAATAATAATGAAATGAAAAGTAAATGAGAAGGGAAGAAGAAACTCCCCTAAATGTGAGCAATGTGGACCCGAATGATCTAGGGAGATGGTGCCAAAGAAAGCTGTAAAATGGCGTGAGCACGCTTGATTAGAGTTAATCTCCTGTCCAAAATATATCTTCTGCATTAAGAACATCTAGAGGCTTAAAATAAAATTAACAAAGGTAAAGAAAACCAAAAATAATAAATAAATAAAAATTCAAAAACAAGAATAAAGAAAATATTTGGGTTGCCTCCCAATAGCGCAAATTTTTTATGTCGTTTTGCTCGACAGAGTCGCAAAGCGAATCAAGTATCCAAATAATGAGGATGACCGAAATTGACTCCGATGAGGCATGGAGCAATTTCACCCTCATGATAGATTTTCAACCTATGCCCTTCACTTTAAAAATCTTGTCCGAGTCCAAGCTCTTAATCTCCACTATAGGAGTTTTTAATTCTAGTTTTGGTGCCTGCACAATAGAAGGTAACATCCTGTTATTAGTAGAGGAAATTTCAGCATTAGAATTTATTAGCTCATTCCCAACACTTCCTTGGGCAAAAACATCCTGCACAATAGAATCAATCACATCAATCTGACAAAGAGAATGCACATCAGTAGGGTGTTTCACAAAGTCAATATATTAAACTTAACAATCTTTCTATCAAACTCGGCGAGACGGTACCTCATCTACATCAATTTTTGTCTTGGCGGGTTTCATGAAGGTCTCCCTAACAAAATCGGTGATTTGAAGGATTGCCTTCATCTAAGATGTAAAAGTCTACGAAATATAAGCTCGTTAACCTGCACCAAAACATCTTCACTATCCCAGTGGGTGAATATAAGAGCAGTCGACCCAATTGAATAACTACACCAGTCTTTTACAAGTCGTTTAACTTTAATTCTTAGTAAACAGAAAATGGCATGACATTAATTGAAGCTCCTAAATCTAGCATAGCATGCTCAACTTTCTTTTCACCAATCACACAAGGTAGTGAAAACATACCTGGATCCTTGCATTTTTCTGGCATATTCTTTTATAAAATTGCCGACACATTCTTACTTACCTCAACTTTCCCCTTTTCTTTCATCTAACTCTTGTTGGTGCACAACTCTTTCAAGAACTTTGCATATTTGGGAATTTGTTTGACCGCATCCAATAAGGGGATGTTAATTTGCACTTTCCTAAACGTGTCCAGAATCTCTTTTTCTTGCTCATCTTCTTTTGGTTTAGCTAACCTGCTAGGAAAAGGAGGTGTAGGTGTGTAAGATGAAAGAGATAAAGGAGGATCGAATTTTACCCCACGCCTTGTTTTAGAGGGAGCTTCTTCATCTTCATCTCCTTTGGCCATTTCAGCGTCTTTAGGTGGAGTTGATCCTGAAGGAATTTCTTTTCCGCTTCGCAGTGAAATTGCACTACAGTTCTCCCTTGGGTTGACTTCTGGCTGTGAAGGTAACTTTCCAGAATTTTGAGCTTTCAACTTACTAACTAACGTGGCTAATTGAGTAATTTGGTTGCCTAAATTCTGGATGCTTGTCCTTGTTTCCTGTTGAAGTTGAAGAGTATTGGTAGCAAGATTCTTAACAATATCTTCCAAAGACATACCTGAGTTTGGAGCTTGAGTTTGTGTAGGGATTGGAGGTGGTCTAGTGAAGTTCTGAAGAGGTGGCCTTTGTTGTCCTCCTTGGTTTCCATAGCTAAAGTTAGGATGATCCCTCCATCCAGGATTGTAGTGGTTCGAATAGTGATCATACTTCCTTTGAGCGTGACCAGGAAACCCACCTATAGCATTGGCTTCTTGTGTGGAGTCTTGTTGCAATGTGGGGCACATATCAGTAGGATGCCCATGAAGTGAGCATATTCCACATGCCTTTACTGTTTGCAATTGCCCTACAGCCATTTGACGGACCAAAGCAGTTAAATCAGAAATTTGATTTTAAGATCACACCTCGTTAACTTGATAGATCCTCCACCCGCATTTTGTACAAATTCTTTGAGAAGTTTCGCCATGTTTGAAATCAATTGTTTGGGCTGCTTGGTGTCTTGTTCACTAAAGCTCCGCACCATTTGCATCATCATACTTATCCATTGGCAACAATCCTCTAGAAATATTGGATAAGGAGTTGATCGAAATTTGATGGTGGGGAAAACTTGCACATAATCTTTTGAATCGTTCCCGATTAAATGCGTCTCCCGTGATGTGTAATGCTATATCTCCTTCCTGTACTGCTCGTAGGCGAGGAAAGAATTTTTCGAAATACCTTTTCATCTCATTCCATGTGGTGATAGAGGAAGGTAGATAATAGAGCCAATCTTTGATCCTTGAAGAAAGGAAAAGCTCTAAGGTTGATTTGCTCCTCGGATCACCATGTGGTTTCATTCGAGCAAACAATGTGAAATTCTTCGGATGCTTATGAGGATCTTCACCTGCACAACCACGAAAAGAGGGGAGTAAATGAATCAAACCAGATTTTAATTCAAAATCATTAGCAATATTAGGAAAAGTAATGCATAAGGGCTGTTGATTCAAATCTGGTGCGGCGAGTTCTTTGAGAGTTCTGTCTGCCATCTTTTCTTCAACTTCTGCAAAAATGGATGTACCACCAGTTGTTAAATCTATCTCCGCTTCTTCCTCAAGGCGACGTTTTCTCTCTTTAGTCTCCTCTCTCAATTGACGCGTTGTCCTCTCAATTTCAGGATTATACTGCAAATTAGGAGTCTGAGAAGAACGGGTCATAAACTAAATCAAATAAATAATTTAAACAATGAGAAACTAAAATTAGTTCCCCGGCAACGGCGCCAAATTTGAAAGAGTTGTCGAAGCCCTTCAAAATAAATACTGATTCTCCTAAACTAACTTGTAGAAATAGTGGAACCAGGTCGAATCCCAAGAGAACTATGTATTTAATTTCTCAAAGTTTAAAACAGAATTAATTTCCCAAGAATTTTAGATTTTTCGAGCTTGCTGCCTCCAAACGGATAACCGTTTACGGAAACCGGTTAGCCGTTTGTTGTTTGAAGAATTCTGGGAGTTATCCGGCTAACCGGATGAGGGAACCGGAAGACCGGTTTTGGCTAGTAACGGTTCTGGAACTTTTCGGCTAGCCGGTTAGGGAAACCGGTAAGCCGTTTGCAGGTGGTAACGATTCTGGAGCTTATTCGGTCAACCGGTTGAGGGAATTCGGAAATCCGGTTGTGGGGTTCTCTCCTTTGTGTTGCTTATTCGGCTAACCGGTTAGGGAATCCGGAAAGCCGAATGGTGGTTGTGTCCTTTCTGACTCTAATCGGCTAACCGGATAAGGGAATCCGGTAAACCGAATGCTGGTTCTCTCGGATCTGTCCACAAACGGTTAGCCGGTTGTGGATATCCGGTTATCCGAATTTCTGGATTTTAAGGGTTTCTTCTTTAACAAGAAATTAAAATAAATAAAATAAAATAAAACAAGATTTTAAAATTAAACAAGAGAAAATCAATCTTACCAAACTTCCAATCCAAGGGTGTAAATTCCATCCAATTGCAATTTTGATCATAGGCAAAAATATAAATTACTCAATCCAAGAACTTAGTCTACTTAATCGGAAAAAGTGAAAGCAATTATTCTCCTAATATAATAGACTCAAACAATCGCTCAAATCCAATCTTATCACTAATTTAACTGGGCATCATCGTTCCATATCAAATTAAGTGATAGCATTAAGAATAATGAGAATGACTAAAACAAAATCAATTAATTCAGATTTATTCCAATTTAATCAATTTGTATTTTTATTTCCCTAGAGCCTATCATGCAAGCTATGTAATTGTGGCCATCAATATACACACACATGAGCCAACTCCTTGCTACTCAATTCAATCATTCATGACAATTATGGATCACAAACTCATGACTAGCGATAGAAAAATAAATATTGAATTAAGGCGTCAACTCAATCAATATAAATAATTCATAGAAAATAAGAACAAGAAAATAAAAATTACTTGAATTGAAGAAATTCTAGTTAAGTCCAAAGCCTCACAAAATTACAATCGGAATTGATTAACCCTTGGACTGGAATTAAAACCTTAGCCACACATGGTGGCCAAACAAAACAAAAGTTGTTGAAGAAGACAAATTGCAGCCGCTGGTTTTTGCTTCTCTTCCTCACACGCCCAAGCTTTCCTTTTTTTGCTTTAGTTTTCCACCCTCTCCCTTTGCTTTCTCACGTCCCTCCTTTTATATTGCTTGCTTTCCTTTTGTTTCCTTTTGGTTTCTTCTTCTCTTAATGCTAGGAAACCGAATCCTTCTCGATTCGATTGCTGTCTCCTCAAGGTCGTTTAGCCATAAAGCCCTTTTTGTCCAAATTCCATCATAACATCCATGTTTCATCTCCTAAACCAAATCAAACACAATTTCCACAAATTAGCACAAAATCAATCAAAATATGAGGGAATTAAACAAAATATAGCATGACTATTTATAACCTATCACTCACTTCCCAAAAATCCTAATACACCCAAACTCTCAAATCACTATAACAAGAGCTTATCATTTGAAGCTCTTTAAACTCTCTCTCTAAAATGTTAAATTGCTTTTCTCTCGATGGAATGATTTAGCTCTTCCTCAGCATGCCTATTTATAGTAAAAACAATGGCCAATAAGTCAGCAAATGCACAAAAAATTTTAGCAAGTTTTCTTCCACCAATTAAGCACTGAAATTGGTGCTTTTAAAAATAGATATGGAATTCTTGCTCTTCTAGAAGGAGCAGCCCACCTCATTTGACATTCTCCCACTTGGAGATTAGATTGAGAATCAATTAATCTCCACACTATCCTTTTCTGTTTCGTCATTGTCATATCGCTTATATCTCTGCTAGGCCACAAGAGGATTTACTCCAAATAAACTTGTCAACATTGATCGACTTGGTCAAAACATCTGCTGGGTTCTCCTTAGTATGTATTTTCTACAAATCTACACTTTCATCTTCCACTACTTCATGAACGAAGTGATATTGTACTCTTATGTGCTTTGTCCTGGAATGAAAGGTTGGATTCCTTGCAATATGCAAGGCACTCTGACTGTCACAAAACACATGAACTTTTTGTTGTTTGTGCCCGAGCTCCTCCAATAACCTTTATATCCAAATAACTCTCTTGTAAGCTTGTGTAGCCGCCATGTATTCTGCAGTTTTGAAACCCAGCTTACAGCTACTCCCATAAGTATAAACACATAGCCAGTAATAGATTTCCTTTTATCAATGTCTCTTGCAAAATCTGAATCGACATAGCCCCTGACAGTAAATTCTGATCCTCTATAACATAATGCAACATCTGAGGTTCCTCTGATGTATCTCGAAATCCTCTTCCCAGCTATCCAATGCTCTCCACTAGAATTCGCCATGTATCGACTGACTGCTCCCACTGCTTGTGCAATGTCTGGTCTAGTACATATCATAGCGAACATCAAACTTCCCATTGCTGATGCATATGGTACTCGAGATATTTTCTTCCTCTCTGCTTCATTACTAGGACACATACTTGAGTATAATTTAAAATTAACAGAAAGTGGGGTAGAAATTGACTTACAGTCTTGCATGTTGAAGTGTCGCAAGATTTTCTTTAAGTAATTTTTCTGAGAAAATATTTCGTTAAAGTTAATAACTTCTTTCTAAGCATATCCTTTCACCACCAATCTTACACAATACTGCTCCACTTGGTTATTGTTATCACGTTTGATCTTGTAGACCCATTTGTTACTAATGACTTTTCTTCCCTGTGGTAGTGGTATAAGTGCTCATGTCTTATTCTCGTGTAGAGCCTGAATTTCTTCCTGTTGCTGTCATCCATAAAGTAACATCTGAGCTGTTTAAAGCTTCATGGAAAGTTGATGGCTTTCCATCTTTTGTTAGAAGACAGTATGCAACATTGATCTTCGTGACATAATCCGAGTGCCACACTGGCAGTCGTCTTTCATAAGTTGACCGATGAACTTTTGGAGCCTCGAACTGGACTAGTTCTTGTTCCTCGTGCTCTGATGTTGTTTTAGAAGAATCTGAATCTTCTGGATTATTTTCCACATCTACCGGCACAGCCTCTAACTTTTTTTTTTTTACAATGCTATCATCTCTATCTCTCATTTGTAGTTGATCTTATATAAAGATAATATCTCTGTTGATGATGATCCTGTGGGGAGTGTGGGTCCCACAGACGATACCCCTTTACTCCATCAACATATCCCAAGAAGATACACCTCCTGTATTTTGGATTCAACTTTGTTCTTTCTTGGACATTGTACATCACGTATACAGGACATCCGAATGCATGTAGGTGAGAGTAATCTGCTGGCTTTCCAATCCATATCTTTATCGGAGTCTTCAACCCAATTACCGTAGAGGGCAACTGATTTACTATATAATAAGCAGTTTTGGCTACTTCTGCCCAAAATGAGTTGGATAGACCAGCAGTCCTCAACATAGCTCTTAATCTTTCTATAAGAGTCCTGTTCATCCGCTCTGCCACTCCATTTTGTTGAGGGTGTATGCCACCATGAACTGCCTTTGAATATGTGTGTATACTATCCACCGTTATATGTCCTTAAGCACTAAATTCAATTTTCGAATTCAAGTTTAATCTGCGCTTTGTACTGTTTGAACACTGAAAATACACTTGATTTTTTCTTAATTAGGTACACCCAACATCTCCTGGATTAATCATCAATGAAAGTCACCATGTACTTTGCACCTCCCATGGATATGTCAGGTGATTCCCAAACATCAGAATGAACCAAATCTAGAATGCATTTACTTCTAATAACAGATCTACTAAACTTTAATCTATTCTGCTTACTTGTAACACAATGCTCGCAAAATGGTAAGCTTACCGATTTGAGCTCTTGAAGTAATTTTCGCTTAGAGAGAATCTTCAAACCTTACTCTGACATGTGGCCAAGTTTGAGATGCCACATCATCGTTAATTCTTCTCCATTTGACGAGACACATGCATTGGCTTCTTGTAGTGCTTCCTCTTTAAGCATAAATACATTTACATCGATCTTTTCTGCCTTTATCAATACAAGCGCGCCTCTAGTAATCTTCATGATCCCATTTTCAATATCCGTTTTACACCCATGACTATCTATTTGTCCCAAAGATAATAGATTTTTCGTCATGCCTTTCATATATCCTACCTCCTCAATTGTGCGAACTGTACCATCAAACATTTTGATTTTAATAGTACTAATACTAGTGATCTCCAAGGCATGATTATCTCCCATATATATATATATCCTCCAGAAATAGGTTCATATGTGTGGAATTATTCTCTCCGAGACGTCATGTGCCAGGTTGCTCCTGAGTTTATGAGCCAGACGTCAGATAGTCATTTTCTGCAATCTGAAATAGTTATTGCCTAGCTGTAGAGAATTTTACCATCATCCGAGGTACTTGCTATACATCTTTGAACATTTGATGACTCAGGTTCTTTACCCTCTCTTCTCTTTTGGTTATTCTAACACTCTTTCTTGATGTGTCCTTTCTTGCCACAGTTATAACATTTAACATTCTTCTTACTTCTGGATTTTGATCTACCATGATTGTGACTCCCACTAGGGCCACGTTCTGTTGATCTCCCTCTCGTCACCGATAGTGCTTCTGCTTGCTGCGAACTTACTTGTCTGTCTTTTTTACTTTTCTGTTTGCTCTCCTCATTTAATACGGAGGCTGCAATATCATCAAAAACTAGACTGTTAGCAGGATTGTTGTTCATCAGATTGATGATGCGTTGATCATACGAATCTGATAGACTTTGAAGTAGAAGCTCCACACGTTTATTTTCCTCTATATTATGACCTAACGTTGTGAGTTATGAAAATAAAGTCTTTAAGGTATTGATATGGTCAGTCACCGATGTAGATTCTGCCATTCGAAGAGTATATAGTCTCCTCTTTAAGAAGATTTTGTTGTGCAGTGACTTAGCCACGTATAATTTTGTGAGAGTATCCCAAATTTCCTTTGTTGTCTTTTTCTCCGCCACACTGGATAACACCCCATCTGCAAGTGCCAAATGTAGATCAGTAATGGCATTGCCGTCCATCTCATTCCACTTGTCATCATCAGTTATCTTTATGAGTCTTTCTCCAATTGCTACCAAGTAATTATTTTTTCCTCAAAATTGCCCGCATCTTCATTTTCCACAATGAGAAATTATTCTCGTTGAACTTCTCAATTTCATAATTTGCCGCAATTTTATTGATAAATACCGCACACAAACTAGTGTACCACCTTGAATAGTTGTGAGTATGTGTGAGAATGCACACCAGGAAAGTTCTCTAGAAAGACTGGAGGGATCACAATGGTCTTATTTAAAACCCAAACTCCTTAGGCTCTTATCGCCTTTGTGACAAAACTTCCCTACACATGTATAAAACCACACAGTTACTCTACTCACACCACTATCCCTTGTTTTGCACCATAAAATTTTTGAATCGCACCCACTATTTCTCGCGAACAATAACCGTATATGTGAATAGTACCGTATACGTGAACAGTACCTCTTACGTGAACAGTACCCGACTCCACAAAAATACAGCCAATAGCTCTGATACCACTGTTGAGAAATTGATAGGTGAAGCAGACACGCGACTAAAGTGAAATTGAGAAATAATAAGACAACAATAATTACACGGGGACACCAGAATTACGTGATTCGACTTTTAGCCTACGTCCGCAGGCGAGGACAGAGGAAAATATTTACTAGTGAAAAAGAGTTACAAGTATTGTAGTATTTTAGCTCACTTCCCAAAATCTCAATACACTCAAACTCTCAAATCACTATAACAAGAGCTTATAATTTGAAACTCTCTAAACTCTCTCTCTAAAATGCTAAATTACTTCTCTCTCGATGGAATGATTTAGCTCTTCCTCAGCATGTCTATTTATAGTAAAAACAATAGCCAAAACGTCAGCAAATGCACCAAAAATTCAAACCACATAACTAGCAATCATGAACAAATTTTAGCAAGTTTTCTTCCACTAGTTAAGCACCGAAATTGGTGCTTTTAATGTCAAAAAGAGATGTGGAATTCTTACTCCTCTAGAAGGAGCAGCCCACCTCACTTGACACTTCTTAATTAATCCCAGCGAAATACACAATAAAAAAAATCCAAACCTTAGGAAATAAAACATATCCAATTACTTCTTCCCGAGGACAAAAACAATATAATCTCACAGAAAAAATGGGGCATTAGCGTAAAGATATTGTGAACTTAAGCCAAGATGAGCCATAAGAAGGCGAACGTGAGTTAGCAGCTCCCCACCTTTTCCAAGGTGCTGACTATGCTCATTCCATGTACTGTGAGATGCTGCATATGCCAAAATCTCAACCCATACTTCACTTATCATTTCCCACTTTTTATTGTAATTCCAATCTTCCTTTAGTTCCAGCGACTGCAATTGCTGGCCAAGCCAACGTCCAGGCATTGTCGCTGATGGAACATACTGTGACTCTTCTTGCAACTCTTCAGCTGTCATCTGTAGTGGAGGAAAACACCGCCAAGCTTCACTAAGACTTCTCTGTTGATTATAGTAATGATGGATGATGTCGCGACAGGTATGCTTGTATATTGTCTTCATTAAATTCGTCTCTTCGGGCATCAGAGATGGGCACACTACTAGAAGATACAGCATGTAATCCGACAAGCATTTGCTAATTTTGCAACTCCGGTGGAGCGTATCAGGATTTCCATTGCAATGTTTGTGGAGATCTTCACGGTAACAGAGTTCCGTTGCAATATGCCAAGCAAGAAGGCTATAGCCATACGGTTTGGAAGCTGTAAATGTAATTAACCATGACGTATTATACCTTTCTTCCAGCACATAATCACCTCTCCCAGCCATTATCCTTTGACCCTCAGCAGTCGAACACAATGGTTCATAAGGTTGTTTATCAACCTTAGCTACTTTCTCTTTCAGCTCTGTGTAGATCAGATCCTCTAAATCATCACTGACATCCGCCCAAGTTACGTACCATTGATTCTCTAAATTTTCCTTGATGGAAAGTAACTTGCCAACTGCGGCAGAAGCTGCCGTTATCTCATCTTTGATGCAGTAGCTTATTAAATTAAGCTGTCCCATCGATCTGCACCACCTCTTGTGATTGCCCAATAGTGGATGAGCAAAAAAGGTAGCATCCAAAGTATCATCAAGGCTTCCGGTTCTGTACTTGGACAGATACAACTTCGTCCAATCAGAGAAGACATGTAGGATGAATCCGTATAGGTCCGCAAAAATAGCACCAATTAGCAATAAGTAAGAGATGATGATGTCAGCCAATGGGTGTGCGGGAATATCAATGAAGATTGAGAACAACACCGCTACAGTAACATAGGATAATAAGCTAAAGCAGCGTGCCGTGATGCCGAATCCAGAATAAATCAACTTCGCCTTGGTGTAGAGAAAATCGTACATGAACCCCAGCTCGAATGCCGTTATTTTGAATGTATCTTTTCCTGACCTCTCTACTAGAATTCTGCGGCAAAACCATTCTACTTCACCGTCCAAAAATTGGCCCGTAGATAGACGTGCACATTTCTCAAGTAAAAAGCAAACGTCAACAAGGGGACTTGCTTCCCATTCCATCCAGACTTTATAACGGTCCAAACCATGGATAAAATCTGGGAGCGATAATTTTGTTAACCTCTCTTTGCCTGACGAATAAAGTACGAAAACCCTCTCTCCGTACTTTAAAGCTCCAACAATAAAAATTGGAGTGGCTATATATGTAAGAACATTGGTCCTCCAGAATCGAACATACACATGAATGGCCACCCCAACTTGAACAACAAACGAAAGGAAATGCCTTAGCCACAGCTTATTGTCTTCTAAAGAGAAAGCTGTGATGGTGTCGGGGCCACCGAGGTGCATTATAAGAAACGATGCCCAAAATGCCTGCAGTTCGGCATTTGATTTCGAAGATTTGTCTTCAGGATCAGTACTGTCACTTCTCGCAAGGTTGCCAAGGGCAGCAGTTGCCACCCAGTCTGCTGACAAGTACGTTGACCAGACAAGAAACTGCGTCCAAACTCTTGCCGTGAATTTTCTTCTGGAACCAAATATCGTGAGGATTGTCTGGAAAGAAAGGCTAAGTATAACCATTATTCGTATTTGCCATTGGTTCCAAAAACTTTTTGCTTCCTCTGGAAAAGATTTCATTTGCTCTACGATCTTTTATTTTATTTTTTTTCTGCACGAAACTAAAAATTTAAGGGAAAAAATTTTAAAAACTTGAGTTATTAATTAAGTAAATAAGTACTAATTAGAAAGGGAAGCCAGCGGGATAGAATAATTAAAAAGGATAGAATTTGCCTATTTGGTTATAAGGAGAATTTGGCCAAGGGCGGGAGTAGAGCTGAGAGGTATTTAACAAATAGAAGAGAATTTTACTAGTGTGTAGAGATATTTCCATCCAACTTTTTATGTTATAACACCCCAGTTCAAAATATATCCCTTTAATACCGAAATTGACCCTAGAATAACAAATTTCTTCAATATACACTTTTTATTTCACCCACATCATTGTTTTCCAAATTGTAAAAGGAAGCAGCACAATGTAATTTCATTGCAAAAGCAAAGCGGCAGGGAGAAAGATGTCATTCGATGTTGAAATGCGATGATGGAGCACCGTTAGGAAACTACTGCTACACAGTCTATTTATATTGATTAGCGAGGGAGAATTTGAGAGTTGTGGTCAAAGATTTTATTGTAAAGCAATTGTGATGATATCCTCTTCTTAATTATACGATTTACTTTCTTGTTTAATATTTCTATTTTATGTATATTTCGTAATCTTCCTATTTTGCATATTTGATTTTCTTTGTAATCCATCTATAAATATATATTTTCTTGAGCCTTCCCATTGATGAAGACCATTCAACATTTCTTTGTCTCAATTTTCTTTCTCTAGATTTCACAGATTTCAACAACATAAAATAAAATAAAAACTGCAATAAAGTGGTGGGGGAGAAATTGACTTCAAGAACAGCAGTGGCTCTTCTAATAGTCTTAAATTTTTCAATGACACCATTACCAGTGAAGCAATTCAGTGAATGAGAATGATGCAGTTATTGAGGATAAAATTGTAATTTCAGCAGAAAAAAAATTGTAAATGAAGTGCTACCACACAAAAAATGAGGTGGAATTATATTACCCCCTCCCCCAAGTAGCGATTGTTTATTTATTTATTTTTAAAATTTGTGAATATTTTGTAACTCTTTTCTTCAAATTTCCTCTCCGGAAATAAAGTTCTTTGCCTTGTAATTGATTTTTAATCTAATAATTTTGACCCGATTTTTATTTTTAAAAAAAAAGGTCGGGAGACAGAAAGAAAGCAGAACGTACCTTAACTATGTTATAAATACGCTTGAAAAACTATTTCTGGTCCAGTTGACAATTCTATTAGTATTTCCTGTCGTCATCAAAGAAAAATTAAAAACATTAAGACAGGAAAAATAAAAAATAAAGCAAACGCTAAAGAAAGGAGAAATAAACAATCACTTGCTATTAGAAAAGAAGTTACAGTAGATATCCAGTGAGATAATTTATGAGAGGTTTACCAGAGATTGTTCTGTAAGGTGTAGAAATAATAGCGGAGCTGCTGAGCTATTTATATATTTAACAAAGAAACACAAACAAGAGCAACAGACAGTGGTATGCATTAAAGGGTGAATCTTCTTTGTGGTTTATGTTTTATGCTTCAGATTTCTTCATAGCAATCAAAAGCAAAACGAGCTTGCTCCACGTTTTACTTACTTTAGATGAGGTTTAAGAATATGCAATGCTTTATTCCTAAAACTCTTGGCCTGAAATTTACCACGTTAAAATATATATTTGCACAATTTGACATTACAAAAAAAGCTTAAAGCGTTTTATCAATTGATGGGAATCAAGTTTTACTTTAGATGAGGTTTAAGAGTACTAAATGCTCTAGAGTAAACTTCAATTCATCTCCAAAAGCGTGAAAATCTTTAATTTATTCTCTTTTTTTTTTTTTTTCAGAAAATGAGGGTAAACTAGAGCATGTGGATGATTTTTCTTTTGGTCTTTCTAATAGAAAATGAGGGTGAATTGGTATTTTTATATTTTTGAGGATAGATTAAAGATTGTCATTTTAAATAAGGGATAAATTAAAGTTTACTCAATATTATTATTCTTAAAAGTTAAAACTCTTCGGCTGAATTTACCTTATCGGTATATTTTTACTAACGACATAGAAAAATATATTTTGCGCTAAGATAATAAGATGATGAAAACTTTGAAGAAGGAAATATGCTTCAACGAATTACGTCCTGCTTTTGTTCAGTGGCAAGGCCAAAATATTGATCTATTGAGTGCAAATTTTTAATAAAATTAAAAGACAACTGTTTAAAAAAAATTTAGATACTAAGTTAGTAACTTTTGAAAAAATAGATTTTTTTGTTAACCCTAAATCTTCATAACATCTAGATTAAATTACTGAGAAATACGAAAGCGGAAGCATACCTGAATCCATGGTGATTCGTAGTGATTCTTGAGTGTATGAGATGGACTTCCAATCTTCTCTTTTCTCTTGTGTTTAGAATTCTCTTTGAGAGGATTTGAGAAAATTACAGAGGATTCAGAGAGATTGGGGACCATAACCTCTTTTTCTTAATTAAATAACGTGATTGTTGATTTTCTAATGAAAACCATTCAGCAGTTATTTATGATAATTATCACTTCAGCCCCTCATTAATAGTGATAATTAAATTCTGGTATCTATGCATTTAATCCACAACAATTATACCCTTAGCCATTTAATTAACTTTAAATAGACCACTTAATTTTGGATTATTAAATAATAGCACACACATTTTATTTATTTCATATATGGCTCCAAATATTAGATTAATATAAATTAATCTAACATTTTTAATTTGAGTTAGTAACTTGAATTTTATGTTTGTATTCTAAGAATTAATGTATCATAAAACAACATCACCTGCAAATTTTCAGCGACCACATAAAAATAATTACTACAGAGATACTTTAATTAATCCAAGAATCAAATTATCGAAAATCATAATGGAAACATTAGATCCCCACGTATGTATATAAATAATTGCTATTGATTCATGGATGAAAAAAATAATAATAAATTCAAATGCTATTTGTTTAGTAAATCTCTAATTGTATAATTATTAAATATACAAATAATTTATATTTTGATAATTAAGAAAGTATAATTAAGGAGCACTAAAATATTTAATCCCTTTGTTAATTCCCTCACAATGTTACTTTCAATTTAAATAAACATTCTTTTTAAGGAAAATTGAGTTAAGGTACTAATCCTACGTATATGTAATGAATGAAATATTTGTAATAAACATCTGAGGTTTGTGTCAATTAGATTGTGAAATTATTGTAACAATAATTTTTGTCAGTTGGTTATAAACATTTTTGTTGGTGCTGGGCTTTCAATTATGCATATAACGTGGGAAAATTTTGAAAAGCAAGATTTTGTTGTGGCCCTTTAAGATTAAGGGATAAATTTTTAATGGCCCATGGGTCTAATTTTACGAGCTCGTGGACCCCTTTTGTGCACGTAATGGGGGCTAATTGACAAACTTCAGGCATTATTTTCCTTCAATTTTTAGGATTTTTTTCAGGACTCCCGACTTGGGATAAGATAATCGAAGAATATGATTTTAAGCATTATTAGCTTATTAGGTAATTGCCTTGCAGAAACAACATATCAATCATATATTTTCATAAATAATGACGTGGTATAAGATTTATTTGGATCCAGTTATTTTACAACTGTGATACCATACTACTGTTTTTTGTTGTTATTGTGAATGCCGTTGGATGTAAAGCTATTGAATTTAACGGTTGAAATTACTAAATAGATAATTGAGGTGTAGACTGTCAACCGTTGAAGCCGTTCATCATCAGAGCTTTTCTCCACCTCCTTGTTTCCATTTTGATCTTCCTTCTCTCCCCGGCCATCAACTTTTTCTCCAGACCCCTCCTCCGACTTGGTCTCACCCTTATTGCCATTAGATTTCTTCTCACCATCATCCGAATCAGATTTATTGCGGGGGATTAATTTGTTCCCGCAACTGACTTTTGAGTGAGAAGTAGAAGAAAGCTAAGTACAAAGTGCAAACGAACTCACAACGCAAGCATTTCTTCAAACCAAAGTATTTCGCACATGACACTTCCAGTCACTGAGTCCCCTGGTTTCTCCATCCAGCTTTTTGCCATAATCATTTCAACAAACAACTTCAATGCACAGAGAAAAAAGAAAAGGGAAAAATCGTTATGTCAACGCTAGGTGATGATGAATTAAGTTTAATTTCAACGATTGAAATGACCGAAACTCACCCTCTTGTTTACACGCGATGGCTAAGAGTTGAGGGTCAAGTCGTTTGTCTATTCGGATCATTGAACCGGATTCTCTCCAAGATTTTCTACCCAGATTCCCAAATTTACGCTCATTTGATTCAACAAAGTTTCTCAGCAATGCTTATCTCCAAATTGTGGCCAGAATATGTCCCAAAATTCAAAATTTTAAAGTTAATCTCAAAGAAGCACGTCAAGACTCTGATGGTGTTGGTGATGCTGGTATTTGCTAAAGCAAATGCGTGTCCAAAGTTATGTAAATTTCCATTAAGAAGGAGAAAGAGTATTGGCAATGTTGGGGTTATTTCGATTGTTAATAAATCAGCTCAAAGTTTGACGAATTTGGATTTAGGGAGGTGTAGTTTGATTAGTGATCAAGCTTTGGAAGCCATTAGGACGATGAGGATGTACAATTCGGGTTCTGAATTTGGATCGCTGTTCATTGACTGTTAGGAATTTGAGTTTCCTCTCAAGATTACTCCAAGTAATTTGTCAAGCAACAAATCAATAGGAAAAATTAAATGTAGAATAATATCAATCACACAATACAATATTTACGTGGAAAATTTTAAATTTGGAGAAAAACCACTGCCGTTATCAAAAAGACAACCAGAGAAAAATATTCACTATGTGAAAAATTATTACAACCATACTCTCAAAAATAATTTTCTCTCACCACTTTATAATATTAATCTCTTAAAATTACTCAAGTTCTCAACTTTTTTTTCTTCACAAAACTGGATGCACAAACCAAATAAGCAACACCCCTTTTTATAGCCAAAATTGGCTATTAAACTATTATTATTTTTTCCACTGCCATTATCTTCTTCAACTCTTCCTTTTACTTCTTCCTTGTTAAAGTTGTTTGCTTCCTTCAAGCTTTGCTGCAGTCAAGTTCAATTTTCTTTTTCTTTCTTTTTGACCATGCAATTCCATCTCTTTTAGAAAGAATAAAGCCCAAATTTTTGACATTCTCCCACTTGGAGATTTGATTGAGAACCAATCAATCTCCACACCATCCTTATCGTCTTCACCTATAATCATAATTCTCAACATAGAGAATTATAATACTCCATCATAAAGATATATATCACTTAGAATTAATTACCAATTCTAAGAATTTTATATCTGCACATGTCGAAATATCCTGCTAAAATTTATGGTGCAACTTCCGTGTTGGCTTTCCTGGAAGTTTGTTAGCTATCGACATAAATTGCACCACACATCCTGCATCAATGCCAACCATGCCCTATGTGCAAATCTTGTGGATCCGCTAGTAGTAACACATCTCATTTTATAGTACCAGCGGTATACCATAAGGATGTCATCATTATCTATTTTACAAAGGACCATCGTCTCCCACGATGATGAGAGACTTACCACTAGCAATGCTATCAGCATCTAATCTGGAGCTACTTGCCGATCCTGCTCCATTTCTCATTTGACAATGAAACGACCCGCCCCAAACCCTAAGGGCAAGTCTGTCCTGTCACATCAAACTAGGTAGATATAACACTCCCAATATGAAAATATATAAACAAACACTTCCAAAATAGAATAATATACCACAAACTCTAGTGATCAACATTCTCAACCAAAATGCTGAGTTTTACTCAAGATATTTCCAAAGCTTGAAAAGATAATATTATAAGTAATATTAATATACATCGGTTTATTCTTAATCCCCAAAGGATAATGTTTGGGGAGAAATATGAAGAATAACACGACGCCACGTGTCGACAAGGGAAGCGACGTCAGTGTAAAAGAGGTACCCCGCGTGGGTCTGGAGCAGGTCAAGGTACCCCGGGTAACCACGGCATAATTTAAGGTACCCCACTTAATTCGAGGTACCCCACATAACTTGGGGTACCCCATAGAGTGGGGGTACCCCATATAATGGGGGTACCCCATATAAGGGGGGTACCTCGCATATCGGATCCCGAAAAACTCTCCAAAAACCGCTATGAGAGACGTCTTTATCGCCTAAAGGATCAGGCTTGATTCGGTTAAAACCATGTATCAAAATAATGTACTGAAAAGAAGAGACAGCCGCCTGTTACCCCCGCCAAAAGTGGTCCCCATTCACCAGACACTGATACCTGACCACTCCCGCCACGCATACATGTAATGACGGATACGCCATGATCGCCTACCTGATCCTCAAGCATGCTCCCCTAACGGTCCAAAACAATAAAAAGGTAAAAGGACAGCCAAGAACCAAGGGAAATCCGCCACGTGGCAGCCAATATACCTCATATATAAAGATGTCTAGGTTTGATTCTCCAGAACATTTTTTCTCACCCCATAAATGTTCACACTCACACTCCAACTCCACAAAATAAGTCTTCTTCAACCTCAAAACTCCATTTGTAGAGGGCTGGAAAGCTCTCTTCATTACACAAAGCTTGAGTTTGCTAACTTGAGTGTGAACGCCGGGTACCCGGCCACCTCTAACCTCGCCACTGCTTTGGTGTAAGGCTTACCCCAAGGGACCTTTCTCTTATTTCAGATCCTTCTCCACTGTCACCACATTCCTCACCCCTTCTTACCTCCTTTAATTTTAGAAACACCCAAAACACACAACAACTCAGTGAGGTACCCCATTCCCGAAAATACAAATTTATTGTTCTAGATAGATTTTTCACTTTCCACCCACCAAAATCTGTCGAAAACAATTGGCGCCGTCCGTGGGGAGGCGAACAAAAAGCCTCCGCGGTGGTTACTAAACTAGTGGTTGTGTGTACTTCAATATATAGCACCAGACGTACCCTCCGAAGGCTTAATGGCAGATCCTACAAGAATGGGAGATGACAGCAGTGGTGAAGGCAGTGATCCCGCAAGAAGGGTAGCCCGTCTTAACAAGGGCAAGTCTACCAAGCAGTCAACGGATATTCGCCAAGAGGAGGAGCCCATCTCTCACAAGCGTTTCGAGGATTTAGCTCATGCAATTCTTCGGGCTGTTGGATCTCGGGTGCCCGAAAATTCACTTCCACCAGTGACACTCGACGCTTCACCACCTCTACTAGGGCACCAAGTTATGGTAAGAGCAGAGGTACCCGAGGCCAGCAAGCCAAAACATAGGCCATCGGGTATCTGTTCCAAATTTCAAACCATGGGCTCCCGAGATCAGCGCCCACTTCTGCACGTAGCAGCCAAGATGCGAGGCGCGGAAAGCGAGCCCGTGAAGATCTCCGTGACAAACTAAACGCCAAAAGGGTTTCTCAAGTTGCGGCATCATCATCAGCTACCCCGGGGGTACCCCTCAACTTAGTGGAAAAAATGGAGCACCTGGAAGCCCAAGTAAAGCTCCTTTCTGAAAAGCAGAATATCACAAGTGCTCCACCACCAATGACTTACCATTCGCCGTTCACCATGAAGATTTGGACGGCAGCCCTCCCCGAAGCATTCACCATGCCTCAGGTACCCCAATACTCGGGTACCACTGATCCCTCGGAGCATGCTGAGTTATATCGCGACCAAATGTTTATTAAGGGTGTTGATGAGAATGCCATGTGTAGGATGTTTACACATACACTTACGGGTCCCGTAAAATCATGGTTTCGATCCTTAAAGGTGTAGCATATCCTCTTTACACCAACTCTCGATTGAATTTACTAAAGAGTTTTCCTATGCCTCACTCAAGATAGAGTAGCCTCAAACTTGCCTTCACAAACAAAGGGAATCCAACCTTTGGCGGAGTATGTGAACCGTTCCACCAAGAGATGTTATGAATCGAGCATTTGGGCACCAACACACGCTTGACCCATTTTGAGAAGAATTTGCGGTTGGGAAAGTTATGCTTCTTTCAAAAGAAGCCCCATCATATGGGAAGCCCGCCTGCATTGGAGATGAATGAAAAATGCCATTTGAAGCGCCAAGAGGATAAGGCTGAGGTCACAAAAGGCAAGGAAAAGCCTAAGAGAACCGAAGCCCCAGTACTGAGGGTACCCCGAGGATGAAGCCCTCTGCGGGTTACCCCGTGTGGATGAGCGAGGTACCTCGTGTGGATGTGCCTCAGATACCCCAATACTGGTGTACCCCGATTGAAGACCTAGTTTATTTCTCGATTTGCACCACCAATCCAACAAAGACTCTCAAAATAAGCTCCAACCTCTCAGAGAAACAACAAAGAAAAGTCGCACTACTAGTAAAGTGATAACACTCTATCTCGTTTTATTTATTTTGATTGTTTTCTTTAATGCTTGTGTGTTTGGAATATATGCTTAACCATGTGGGGTACTCGGGGTACCCCAAATGGGTCAGTTCCCTAAGTGTTTAATGACAACAATAAGTGATCCCGGGATCCTTCATATTCTCCTTAGGATAATGACTATATCACCACTCTCTATGAATGCATTTTCTTTACAAAGTTTGATAATGTGTGCTCTTTGATTTGCCTCTCGAATTTTTAATATGAATGAGTAGCTTGAAATGCTATAAGAATATGTTCACCATTAAACTAGCTTTATATATGTTATTGAGTATTGTTTATTATAAGGCAAGATAGCATCACCTTATTATAGGGTACCCGAGGTACCCGACTTGCACCGATCATGACGATCTACTCTAGGGTAGGCGGCAGCTACCTTGATTGATTATAAGTGAATGGCGGATCGTGAGGTTTTCGACCATCTCGCATAAGGGTAGGCGAGTAGCCACCTTTATCACTATTTGTTCGCCATATTTGATTTTAAGCGAATGGCGGATCGTGAGGTTTTTGGCCATCTCGCATAAGGGTAGGCTAGTCGCCACCTTTATCACTATTTGTTCGCCATATTTGATTATAAGTGAATGGCGGATCGTGAGGTTTTTGGCCATCTCGCATAAGGGTAGGTGAGTAGCCACCTTTATCATTATTTGTCTCATATTTGATTCCATACGAATGGTGGATCATGAGGTTTCAACCATATCGCATAAGGGTAGGCGAGCAGCTACCTTCATCTTTATTTATATTGTCTATGTGATTCCACGGGAATTGTGGATCATGATGTACTCCGCCACCTTTTAAAAGGATTCGCCACGAGTTTTATTAAGATTTGCAAAGTTGGGCGTGGTCCGTTGCCAAGTCCTCGAAAATAGCCTGATTTCTTTCTAAGTACTTCAATACATATTTCCCTTTGAGTTAATGGTTCTGCTTCTTCAGGATTAGTTTGTTGCTGTTGTTGTATCTCTACCATTTGGTCATGTACATAAAGTTTCCTTAGTAAATGAAGGAAGAAAAAAAAAGAATTTTATTAATTAAACAGTTGAAATTTAATCCATTGGTCATGGAATGAAGTTGTATTAAGGCATAAATTAAAAAAAATAAAAGAAACTTGTTGTTATACTTATAAATCTTATCATTTGATATTTCAAATAAAAAAGTTAATTGGAGCATGAAAGAAAAATTAAGAAAAAAAAAACTCACTGAGTAAACTTTCATCAACATTACGTAGGTGATAAGAAATAATAAAATTAAAAATTTTATTTCCAACAAAGCATCTTACATGGTTTGAATGTGCCACCTCATTCGCCCAACCTTTTGTGTTACTGAAATGAGTGACGCGAAATAATTCTATTTCACCATCAACCACGTCATCCTCAAGATAATTAACAAAAGGTCTTGATCCCCCACAATGGACATATTGGAGCTTAGCACGATTAACTTTGTTTTATTGGTGTTTAATGGCGGTGGTGGGTGAGATGCATGTGGGAAAGGGAAGGGAAGAGAAAGGGAAGGGATAAGTGCGTGCGGCTGCTCCTGTCGCGCACCTTTCGCGTGCGACAGGCATTGCCTTGTGTGCTGGGGATGTGCTAGTCGCACGTGAGGCGTGCGACAGGCGTATCCCTCGAGCGAGGCAGCACCTGTTGCGCAAGATGAGTGCGACAGGCGCATCACGCACGCGCGAGGCCGTGCCTGTCGCATGCATCTCGCACGACAGGTGCGACCTCGTGCACGCGGGATGCCTGTCGCACATGAGATGTGCGCACGCCTGTCTCGCGCTGGGGCCTGTGCAGGCGAGCTGCGGGCCAGCCTGCTCGCATCTCGCGCGCGACAGGCAGGATGAGCTATATCATGGAAAAGTGTGAAGCAGACACTTATAGCTTCTTCAATAATTAAGGTAGAATAAGAAGCATATTTTGAGGCTACACGTCAAGCTTTATGGATGTAGAATTTTATCGCAAGACTAGATTTTGTACTGCCTATACCGAGGCCATTAAAAATATACTGTGATAATTCTGCAGCTGTTTCTTTCTCTCCCAATACAGGGAGTTCCTCACGTTCCAAACACATTGATGTTAAATATTTATTTGTGAGAGAGAAAATTACTCTATTTTATGTATCAGTAGAGTACATACCTATAGAACTCATATTAGCTGATCCACTTACTAAAGCTTTAGCTTCAAAAGTGTTTAAGGAGCATGTGACTCATATGGAATTATTAGAATCCACTTATATATGCTGAGTCAGTGGGAGTTCTGGTTTGTATTATGAGTTACAACTTAAATGAGATTATGTATTACTCATTTTGTTATTATCCATGCATATTGTTATGTGATATTGATATGTCATATATTGTGTTATATATTGTGTACACATTTGGTTGAATATGACATTATGTATATAATGAGGATGTTTTGGTCCGAGATATTTTGTTTAGTCTCAATATCGCTTTCTTGAGACATTTCTTTCAGTCTCATTATGGTTATAAGAAAGCACGACTTCCTTGAGACATCTTAGTATTAGTCTCATTATGATGAAAATGAAGCTCGTTTCTCGAGACATTTTGATCGAGTCTCATTATAGTTATGAAAAAGCGAATGGTCTAGGAGACATTTAATTTTCGTCTTATTTTGCTAGGCATATGGACTGTATGAAGATGGGTACGTTGATCACATTGTCATACTATTTCCATAATTATACTTGTATACTACTATAAAGTCACGTGTTTTAGGTATCTTATTGTGTGTAGCATCCTGTCGGTGCGCATATGATTTTAGTACTTATGACACATTTTGGACTTATTTATGTTTTGGGCGATTGCTCACATTTGACCTTATGTTATAGTCACTTATTGATTAACTCTATTGTTTTCAAAAATATTTACTTTATTTTATTCTAAAACTATTATTAGAATGACTTCTGCCGTCCAAGTGGGAGATTGTTAGATTTATTTCTCACATTTTGTGGAGTGGCATAAATCATTCTAATTGTTTTCTATATTTTACCGAATTAATATGTAACTAATGTCGAATATTAAGGAGCAATTTTGACAGACTCATTTATTAAGTGATCAAATATTCTGTTAATGAGTCTGATTTTGACATACCCTTTACAGTAGTATAGTATGGACAAGTATAACCTTTAATTGTGTTATTTTAGCTCATAATGGGATGAGCAAATTTGTACTAACACATGAGGCAGTCCCTACATTCAGCCACAGTAATTAAGTAACTTCAACCCCTTGGGAGTTAACTGTTAAAAAAAACTGAGGCAAGAGTGTAGTGCATAGTCTCTCTTTCTTTCTCTCTTCGTTTTCTTCATATGTGTGCACACTGAATTTGAGATAATCCGAATCTTGAGCTGAAGGAAGAATTCAGGAGGTAGGTCAAAGTTGTAGCAACTCAGTAGAAGCTCCATAACAAGCTTACAAGTTCAGATTCATGACAAATCAAGGTAAATCTCAAAATTTAATATTTACATGTGTTTACTTGGAAATGCAAGATTAAGGGAATAAAACTCGTTTTTATTTCATCATATGTCCCATAGCTGCTTCTGTCTGAAACTCAAAAAACGAGAACTGATTATCTGAAGAATTAATGTGAAAGCACGGAGGGAAAAGGGTCTTATAAATAGGCAAGCCAATTTGAAGTTTATTAAGAAGGGAGGAAAACGTTAAGAGTTTGAATTCCGTACATTATATATAACCAATTATCTGCCCACACGTCTTAGGCCATCTCCAATGGGTAACACCATTTTGGTGTAACACCAACACTAAAAATGTACCTTTTTCACACCAAATTACTATTTCATCTCCAAACTATTTACACCAAATTTTACACCAAAAAGAATATTCTTCTTTTTATTCTTTTAATCCTCAAGAATTAATTCAATTAACACAATAAATATTACTATTAATATAGATAATTAAGTAATAAGTAATTTTATATCGATTAACAAAAAAAATATAGAAAATTATTAAATTTTCATTTAATTAACTAAATTAGTACATTATGAAAATTAAACATTACATTAATATAGAAAAACACAATAACAATAATAATACTCTAGTTATTCGAATTACTAAATTCATAATTAAATTCATAATAATATTGGCCAATATTTTGATGATATTGGAGGATCTAATAATGATCTCCAAGATTATTAAATAATTGTTCTAGTTTATGCTAGTAGTAGTAGCTTTTTTAATTTGTGTTAATTTAATTTTGTATTTTTAATTTTATAATATGTAATCTAGTAATTATTGTTATTGGCATTATTATTATTATTAATTTTTTGTTGAATATTTTTTTATTTAAATTATTAATATAATATTCAAAAATTAAAAATACAAATACAAATAATAACAAAATAATAATAATAACTTAAAATATTATATAAAATGGGACATATATGTAAATAAGAAAAAGTAATAAGGATATTTAAAATTTTTTTCTCCTAACACTAAATGAATAGTGCTGCACTATATTTGGTGCAATACTATTCATAACACCATTTTGGTGTTGATTTTGATGTCCCATTAGAGATGTATTTTACACCAAAAATAATAGTAAAAGTGATTTGGTGTAATTTTTAGTGTCCCATTAGAGATGACCTTATGGGACGATGTTGATTTTCATGTTGTCATCCAAAGATTGTGACACTACATAAATGTAAAAGATTGATAAATTATACAGAAACAAATTTTTAAAATAATGAAAATATTATTAATAATTTGAATAAATAAAACTAGAGTATTTCAACAAATTTACAATTTTGCCACCGCAATGCAATGCACAATAGAGAATAACATCATAATCATCCTACGCAATCATCCTGTATCATTTATGATATCATTAAGATTGCCGTTATGTCCATACGTTGAAAGTGCTGTTTCTCATTTATGTATGATAGTTGACTCCAGCTCCAATCTTCTGTTGCGTTTGCATGTGCTGCCCTTTGATTGGTTGCCCTCTTCTCATTTTTTGGCTTTCCTTTATTTTTTCTGTTTTGTCTAAAGGAAAATGTTATGTCTTTTTCATTTGAGCAATAGTCATATTTCTCTACTTTTATATTTGCACTGCTATTTCAGCATATAATTACACATACTGGGACTATAATTTTACATACATTAAATTTTATGAAACACTTACATTTTAGGGATAGGGAGTGAGAAAGAGAGAGAGAAAGATTGCAATTTAGGATGGGAATAAAATTCAGATTTGGCCCACATCTACAAGATTCAGAAGATCCGAATTTAAAAAAATCAGGATCCCCATATTAAAAAATATGGATTTGAATGTTGAAAGTTGAGATTCGCAAGGAAATTGGATGTTCAGATCTTGTTGAATTTTATTTTAAATAAAAAATTAAATAAAAAAATATTAATTAAATTTTATTTGTGGATTTATAATGTTATTATATGTTATTTATATTGAATTACAAATTTTCGAATTATTATTGAATTTTATTTGATATTTTTAATAAATTGTTAAATTTTTAAAGTATATATTAAATTTTAATTTTTAATTTTTAAGAATCTGGATGTAAATATCTAAAATATCCACACGCATTTAAATTTATATATATTTTTTACAAATTCGAATATGAAAATGTACATGCATATCCGGATATACTTATATTCGAATCCAGATTTTATATTCGAATCCAGATTTTATTAATTATCTTGTGATTAACTGTAGTCAATTATTATTAATTGGGGGAGGGTGACTAGCGTTAGATGGTAGTAGGACTGTTGCTGATGTGGGCTGTGGTTCGTGATTCACAAGGTGTGGCGTTGTAATGAAACTTCTGCTGACGCATCAGCATTTGGATTTGGGCAGCAATTGAGACAGGACAGGAGCGACTGGCTTGATCATCGAGTCAGACTCTGCACAGGTGTTCGACTTGCGACTGAGAAAATGCCAAATCATAATGAGGTTTTTGGATAATTTAACATGTGTTTCGACTTGTGACTCAGAAAGTGCCAAATCATAAGGAGATTTTAATTTTTTCTGACAGTGTGATTTGACTTTTGGTCTTGACGAATATGCTTCCTATTTCGAAAAATTAAAAATAAAAATTGCAACGCTTTTGAGGAAAATAAGGTTTCAAAACCTTTTAAATTAATTTCATCACTAACTACATATTATCATCTACACACATAGATTAATTCTGAAACACTATCTCACTAACATCATTGTGCAAAAAAAAAGGAGAAAAAAAATGGTCAACTCCTCTCTTGGATCGATTCTTCTGGTCTTCTTCATCTTCGGTGCTGGTAAATTACCATTTTTTTAAGTGTATTTACCACTTTTGTCAGGATAATACTACATGTACAAACGAATGTGATGAAAAAGCAATTTTGATTGCAATAATACCCTAAACTGTACTTCCAATTTTGATTTAGATCATTCATAACTTTTCACAAAAGCTTGCACGAATATTGTTTTTAAAATTGGTTGCGTTCTTGTCCTTTGGGTTTCTTTAACATTTCTATGAGTGAGTGACATAAATAAACATAAGGTCATATAAGATTGTTGTTGGGATGTTGAAAAGGATTTTTAGTATTTAATATTATTTTTAAATAAGTCATTTAGGCAAAATCACTTTATTTACAATAAATTTTAAAAAGTTGAGACAAAGTAACTTTGATAAAAAAAATAAAATAAATAAACACAACCACCAAGAAGTTTTGAATTATCTATGCACCTTGTATTTATCTGCAGTTATTTTTCAATTAAATCATTGGTAAAAAGTGAAATAATTATTGTGATTGTCCAAGCTAATGTGGCGTTTATTTTTTATTTGAAGTCTAAGTAGACTGAATTAATCTGAATTATGATATACCTAGATGTCTGAATTTGAATAATATTTTTTTATATTTGAATATATGAAAATAAGTAATAAATTATTTATTTTTTCAACTTAAAAATTTAAAAACATGTACTTTTACATCTGTATCCTTATTAAAGAACATAACTAATATAATATTTTAACATATATAAAGAAACCCATGTTCAAGTGAATACATAATGATTTTAGAATTATAATATATAAAATAGCATAAGTTTTAAATTTTATCACAAATTCTCAATAATAGTACATAATATAAGAAAAAAAATTAACAAAATGCTTGACATAGTTGATTCACTCATCCAAAGTGAGGAGAGATTCCATGACAACTAAAAAAATAAAAATGAGATTATTAATGGCGTAAATGTGTACGAGTGGGTTTTGAGATGGCCATGGGCATGAAAAATAAATTATAAAGTAGAGATATTTTTGACATTAGAAATTAGTTGAGTTATTCAAATTTCTATATTCAGTAAAAAGTAAAAAAAAAATCAGTTTATTTATTAAATCCAAATTATCTAAAAAATACCATTAAGTTGTGAAAACAAACATCTCTAATTAACTTAATTAATTAAGTTAAATCACTTTAAGCATTAAGTTAACGTCAGTATATCTAAACTTCTTTGTTTAAATCGTCACTTATAATTATCGTATTTTAATGATTATAAAATTACATGAAAAAAGGGAAAAAAAATACGAAATTGAATATGATGGCTGTTGTTACAAGATATGATTCAAGTCTATTTCAAAATTTAATTTGTGTTTCATTTTCCATGAATTTTCCATCGCTCGCTTCTTTCGAAACCTTATCCCTAACCTTTCTACATCAATGACACTAAAAGGTCTCATATATATATATATATATATATATATATATATATTGGAAATCTTACTCGCTGCAATCAAGGCCAAAATCTCTTCAACGTAGAGATTGAGATTAGCACACTTGGCCTTTTTAATATTCAAACTCCGTTAACAAACAATCTCTAACTTAAAAAAAAAAAAAGAATAAATGAAATCGCTTTTTTGTTTTTATTAGAAAAGGAGTAGATAATAATTTCAGGGGTAACGTAGTTCTTCTACAAAAAAACCATTGGACCACATGTATGCTCGACCGACAAATTCCCAAAATGTTCTATATTTTAATATTACTAAATTTATAGATTTTTGGTGAGCTAAAATTAGTCAGTTTCTCTATAAATGGTAAGACAAACAGATAATTTTTTAAAAAAAATACAACAATCATTTTTTATGCTTATCAAGTATCATCTATATTTTAATATTATTTTCTGAAATGCTATCTCACCGATATTATTGTTAAAAAAGAAAACAAAGTAAAAAAAAAATGGCCAATTTATCTCTTGTATCAATTCTTTTATTCCTCTTCTTCACTGACGGTAAAAATAACCCCTTTTTTCAAGTGTTCTATGTAGCACTTTTTTGACTTAATTTATGCAGTGCTATATAAGATCAAGTTTGAATTTTAAAGAACTATTACATGATTATTATCATTATTATTATGACTTAACCTGTTAGGAACAACTCAAGGGTGAAAGATTTTAATGACTATGTTAGGGATGGCAATTTTTTCTGTTCGGATGGAATCTTATAGGATCTCGCCCTACTTGGGATGGGATTGAACATATTTTTACATCCCAAATTAAAGCAGGATGGGACAAAGATAAAAAAATAAGTTCTTCTTTATTTGTGGGACGGGAGGAGGATGAATTATAAAATCTCGTCCTATCCTGTATATCCCATTACTATTATAATTTTAAAACTTAGTTTAAATTTTTTAATTATGTTATAATTTTAACTTAAGTAACATTCAAAGTTGAAACCTAAAGGCTAAATTACATAACAAAAGTAATATAATTAGAGAGTGAAGTGTTAGCCAAAAGCCACAATCAAAATTAATAATTGAAATCAATTTTTGGAAGTTTTTGTTAATTTTTTATTTTTGCTTAAACTTTGGAACCTAGATTGATTTGGTCTAGTGTTGAAACTTTGAACTTTTGTTTTTTCTTTTGTTGTTAGTTTGGTTTATCAGTATCTTGATGAATTATTGAATATTCTAACTTAGCTGAAATTGGTTACTATCAAAATGTATAGCTTTTGAGACGTAAGCCTTAATATCAATATGCAATTGAAACAAATAGGTAATTAAAAAAATGTTAGCATAAAGTTGTATTCGAGCATGCATGTAGTCAAAATAAAACTACTATTCGATTATTCTATTTTGTATTTATTCAAGATTTTTTCTACATCGAATTATGATGATCCTTAAAAAAAATATTGAAATTTATTTATTTATATTTAGAATTGTTCAGGATAATGGGATGAGACAAGATATTTAATGGAATTGGACTATAAAAAAATTTTGTCCAAAAAAATAATGGGACGAGAATGAGAGATTTTTTTTTATCCCACTTGCATATACCAGATAGGACTGTAATTGGCAAATTCCGTCCGATCCCGTCTCAAGTTATATTAAATATTAAATGAAAGCAAATAGTCTGAAAGGAAACAAAATTACAAAAAATATTGAGAGTGGTTGAGAAGACTTAGGGTTTGTTATGGGTTCAGCAGAACAGGAAGATTAAGTTAAGTTTAATTTATCTAATAAATAAATTATTTTCATTATGAAAATGAGTTTACTTGATGGCAAAATACTACATAGATATTTTAGTATAATATAAATTTAGGGGAATATAAAGAGTATTTTTTTTTATGGCATTCAAATAACCTACCCAGATTTTAATTATAAATTTTCGCTTGTAATTAATTTTTCTGCCTAGAGGCCGAGCTAGAATTTAAGGGGGCCAAAATAATAGAGGTAAATGTTTAGGGTCACAGTCTAAAAAGAGTAAATTATTTAGGTAAAATGCAAGATAAATTAAAATTTTAGGGCGACCTCTCTCAATTTCTTCATTAAGGGAAATAATACTTTCATGTACTGTTAGGGAGGTAATGAGGTATGATGTGTTGGACTTTTCTAGTATTCTAAAATTTTATTTGAAATTTTATCATAAATCACATGACATGTAATGTGTCATTTAGAGTAATTGATATTTTTTCACATAGTTCTAAGTAAATTAAGGTATATGCATTATTGTTAAAGGACACGTTGAAAGATATTGCGGAACATTTATATATAACCGATTAAAAATTATACAAAATTGAATATAAAATCACGAGAGCTTCTTTGCATCTTAATTTAATCAATCTAATAAGGAGTTAATTAATTAAGACTTCATGCATATAACAAAGGGGAATTACAAGTTGTAAAAGCAGAAAAAAAAATAATAATAAAAGTACTGACAAATTTCCATGATAGATTCTAAATTTTAATAGTCGTCTAATTTATCAACAAAGATGTTTGATCATTTTAAGACTGAATGTTGAAATAAACAGTGTAAGATTCATCTCTTATGCTTATTAATGGCACCAGATGAAATTCCTCTTTGCTTCCTTTGCAACAAAGCTGATAGGATGATACTCAATCAATCCTTTTTTTATTGCAAAGCTTGCTGCATCGTTAAATCCAGCCTTTGTTGACTCCGTATTGCAACTGACCTTCATGCTTTCACTTTGGAAATTGGAAGGCAATTTTCGCACGGTAGAATTTGTATGACTTGAATTTTGTTGTTAGTCGATAAGAACAAAAGTGCGGAATACTTAATGCAGAAAGTTTTTGTTGAACCAAGAACCAGTAAAGTACTGGCTTTGGCTCCCCAAGACCCACTTAACTCACTTCTTGATACTTGAAACCGCAATTAACCAAGTTAATCTGTATGTATACAAACAGAATCAACCAAGATGATTAAGATGAATTAACAAGAGAATCAAAACATATAAGCAACACAAGGAAATTTTCAGTGGTTCGGCTACTAAAGCGCCAAAGTCCACTGCGAAAAGATAATCAAGCTTTCACTGAATCTGATTTTACAAGATACAGAGTTGCAGAGAAGATGTCACTGAACCCACACACCACATATCAAATTACAAGACTATATATACACAACGAGAGTCCCTCACACGTCAGCATATAACCCCTGAGTTTCATAAAAAACCCAGCTGCTTCCGCGCTGGTAACAACCTTCAACAGCCTTTTGAAACTGATTCTGACCACGTGTCTCTGATTCATTAATCCTTCTTGTTAAAACGCCAACCTTAGCTGCCGTTTTAGTTAAATGATTCACATGTTTAATCACGTGACAACTGATGCACGCAGCCGACGCCACATAACTGTCATATGGCCTCTTTAAGGTCTACATCCGGCATGTCAGTGTGGCCCTTAGTTTTTAACCGACTTGTCTGACTCAATTAGAAACAAGGTTTGACGTTCAATCTTCAACAGTTTTGCAGGAGTTTCTACTCCTTTACCATGAAGTTTCTAACACTTTTGGCATCGTGTAATTGCTTGAAAAATGAAAACTATATGTACCTCTCAAGTTCATGTGCTATCCTTCCCTTCTCCTCCAACTGTCCTACACGTATAAAGGTTCTCAAAGACAGAAGAATATGCTACTGAAGTACCCAACTGCTGTGGAGACTCAACTTCCTCTAAACTCTATCCCTATTAGGCATTTTTGTACTTTGTTAGAACCAGAGTTCAAAGAAGACGATGGGATCGCCTATGAGGGGAGAGCTTAGAAGGAGTTGGGTTCTCTCCCCCAGAATCTTATCATGGTACTAACTGGGTAACTTTTGCAATCAAGCAGGTCTATAAGATGCTTTGTGCAACAGATATATAGCAGACAAGTCTGTGGAGTCTTAACTGGCAAAGCTATTTTGATTATACTTCAGTCAATTTATGTTGTTAATTTTCCATAAGCTCAACTCCTTTTGGAGCTGTTACGGCAGAGGTTTGGGATTCATTGCGTAGATTCAAATTTTCCTTTCTATAGGTTGAACATCACTCGACATTTTTTTTATCTCATGATTTATTTTTCTCATTTTTATGTGGTTATGACCAAGACCTTGCTATGCCACAAGCCACTAGGCATCTCTTCGCCGGATTTTTTTCTTGTATCCTTTGATGTTAGATAAATCTCTTCCATTAGTCCGGCCAAAAGATAGTTCTCTTCCTGTGACAGTGTAGGAATTTAATCATTCTTGAAGTTATGAGATTCCATATACTTCGAAGAGGAAGGAAACATTCTTGGTCTTTACATCATCCAGTATATATCCAGCTCACCTGACTGGAAATCTGGACATATTGTGTTGAATCAAAAAGTCTCTTGGTATCCTTACCTTGGAATGACCTTGAAATTATCTTCAAAGCACGTAATATTCGCATTCATTTAACATATATATGTGGAAAAAATATTACTTCCGAATTTAATCTCCAATATCTTATATTAGACGAATACGACCTGAATTGTCTGATGGCTTTGGGTATGACTTTCGGTACCAAAGAGATGTCAAACAAATTTCAAAGACTATCCGGATAGGAAATTTATAAGAAAGGAATACAAATTGGGATAAGCTCCTCTCATGATCTGAGCACTCTTGATTTTTTACAGATCTTATGCCACATGTATTTTAGTGTTAGTGAATGGTTATGATTTAAATATTTTTTCTTTTTAATTTAATAACTACCAATCATATTAACAGATTTTGCTCAGATAAAAATCAAATCATGAGAGGATCATGATCCATACAAATTGACGTGAGGGGTCCTGGGGATGTGTACCTTGTTTGACACTTTGTGGTTTAGCTTGATTGCAAATAAATTTCTCATGTGGGACATTATTTTAGAAATTTTAAGATTTTAGAATTTTATTATTTTAGAACTAGAGTCAATTAAAGTATGAGATTTAATTAACTTATCGAAGTATCTTTTATTTAGTTTCTATTTTTAAGTTAACTTATGGAAGTAGGTTTATTCTATTATAAATAGAGAGATCTTTTAATTATTTTCATAACTCAGATTCAATTATTCAATAAAATCCTTTTTTTTTAAATTCCTTTTGAATATTATTTATCAAAATCTCTCTTATAGAGTCGTTTGTATCAGAGCATCATCTAATCTCACTTTACACATTATTAAAAATCTCATTATCTCATTTGGATTAGAACAAGATCTAACCAAGCTTCAATTAGAGCGTAACCTGATCGTGTTGGCTTGGTCTAGTACTAGAACGATATCTACTATTTTCTATCCAATCAATTCCGCTTCTACTACACTCGCTCCATCAATTTCACAATGGGATATTATTGCCGATGTATTTTTATTTCTAGAAACAAAAAAAGTTATTGGTGAATCTAATCTCCAGTTATCTTGTTTTCCAAGTGCTATCTTAATTTTCCGGCGCGAGGAAATTGGCGATGAAGAGTGAAAATTGACTTGTGGAGATGCATAATTTGTTTGATATATCCTGAATTTCTTGATTAGAAAGTAAAGAACTGGGGCTAGTATCTTTATTTGAGGGTAATTTAATGATCACTCGGTTTTAGTTTAGAAGCACAAAAGAAGAACAAAGAGAATAATTTTGTGGTACTTTTCTTCATCCTGAATTATTAAGTCGATTAAAGAAATACAACTAAAAAGAGAACTTGTTTGGCTCTGATACATGCAGGAGGTAGGCCAATTATCTTCCTCGAATTTGCTGCCCAGGCATCACCAAACGGCCAGAATTTGCCACTTCTCGCACCAGGTGTGAAATACCAGTATTACCTCAGAGAGCTCACCGTTTATTCATAATACATTTTTTCTATCCTTTTTCTTCAAGACCATTTGTTCTTCGTATCTTTTCACTCCTCTCGCAGAATTTGTCTTAAAATGAGACATTCCCCGTGCAGGTAATTTCTTGTCAGCCACTGAGAGATGGAGATACAATGACAAGTTAACCATTCAGCTGCCTCTTAGACTAAGGACAGAGGGTATTCAGGGTATAATGACCCTTTTCGTCGCTTTATCATTACAAAAATATGCTCGGTCACAGTTTATTTTATTCTTTCGCTTTTGTTCTCTAGTACATGATCTTCCATTGACAAAGTTTTCATGTCCAGTGACAGGTGTAAAATAAGCTGCAAATTGAGCTAAATTGACTGTTTGGTTGCTGAGAATTTCAGATAAAATATGATGAACTTTCTGGAACTTCTCTTATTCATCAATTGTTCTGATCCGTTACAGACTTTATATATATATACTATTAATAAGCTACAACTAATCAAAAACGTATTACACCAAGATAGCCAATCAGATTGTTGAGTAACAAACTAAAGACTAACTAACTAACTAATAGGCACGTGAGCTTTCATCACTGCTCAACAGAATTAGCTGACTCAGCATTGATGTGGCATTGATGTATCTTGACTGCTGGCTTCCTTTCTCTTTTCAATTCAGCACAATGAGCTTTCTTCACAACCGGCCTGAATATGCATCTATCCATGCGATGCTGATGGCACTTATCTACCAGCCACTCATACCAGTGGGGACTGGGACATCAAGACTGGGTCAGCTCGATCTCTTTCAGCATTGATTACGCCAATTCCTGCATCATACAATGCTCAGCTGGTTACTTTAGCCCAAGAGTCTGAAAACTCAACTTTTTTCATGTCAAACTCAAACCAATCTATCACAATGGAAGAATCCCCGGTATCTGCCATAG
Source organism: Citropsis articulata (assembly GCA_030449925.1). Taxonomy (NCBI): domain Eukaryota; kingdom Viridiplantae; phylum Streptophyta; class Magnoliopsida; order Sapindales; family Rutaceae; genus Citropsis; species Citropsis articulata. Next base: position 3,145,777 of record JASUUH010000096.1, on the reverse strand, counting down.
ACAGTGCTCTTCATGCCACCTTCAGACAGGATGCATCTTTGTCCAATTTTTCATCACTCAACAATGTCATTGGAAAATCAGTCATGCTAGAACCATTGATTTTCCCAGGAATGGCTGTGCAGCAAGGGACAGAAGAGGAACTTCTTCTCTCGGATTCTCCAAAAGAAGAGGTGAAGGTGTCTATTCCGCATTCTGTTTCGTTGCTTGGTTGGTTAAAAGGAATGAAACTTTATCCTTGGAGGCTGAAAACCGAATGGCTATCTTTGTTTCTGGTGATGTGAAACTTCAAGCCGGGTGCAAGGCTGAGGCTACTCTGCAGTACAGAGTCACTGGACGCTGGAAGGCAGCTAGTTTCATTATGGAAATGGGAATTAGCGAGTATCATCCTATCAGCTTTGTGGCAAAAAGAGAAAGGAGGAATTTTCTTCTGGCACCAATCAGTGGCGGATCTAGAAAAATAATTTACCGGGGGCTAAATTAAATAATAATAAAATATGAAAAACTAAAATTTTGAATATATAAAATATTTACTAATACATTTATAATTATTCTCTACGTATTTTTATATTTTAAAAATATTATGCAATAGACTCATTATTAATATAATTAAATTTATTGTTTCTATATAAACAACTAAACTATCATTTATCTCATCTGATTCCAAAGATGATTCTTCATGAATTTCATTACTGAAAACATTCGCTCTACTATTATTATAGAGACTGGAAGAATTAATCCTATTTTTTATAATAAAAAAATATTTTGAGTGGTGGGCTATCATTATTTTTAATTAAAATATAAATTTTTATAATTCTTAAAAGTTAAATTTTAAATTTTACGATGGTTTACAATTTATAGTGATTATTTTAATAAATTTTTTATGGAAATTAATTAGAAAACTAAATTTTTTTGTTTAATTTTAAAATTTTTTTTTTGGCCTGTGGGGGCTTGAGCCCCCACTGGTCACAAGCTACATCCGCCCCTGGCACCAATATCAAGCTTTGGGGATGAACTTATACAGTTTATTTCAATTTTTAGGATTAGAAAGTAATCTTGTTGTATGCAGATGCGTATTCTCAGGTTTAGTTTACATGTGAAAACTAGACAAGAAAATGTAGGGAAACAATAAAAAATGGTATCAAGAAGAAATGGGGTGTGACAGAATCCTAGAGCTTGTCATCACATTTGCTGTAGTTTACTTTAATCTTGGGTTATAATATATCCTTGGCATTATTCTGTCCTAGGTTTTATTAGAGATTTGCTGCAAGTAATCTATGAGGCAATTTAGCTGCGGTTTGTTTGTTTCACTTTGAATGCTGATTTTTAACATTTGAAACTTGAATGATTTATTTGGTGGGATTATGTAGTAGTAAGTGCATATTTTCTTGGGAAATATCCATTATATTGCCATGTTTCCACTGCATATGCAGTCCTGATGCAGGAAATTTTCCAAAGAGTCAGGAAACACAACTTTTTTCTTAACAAACTCAAATCAATCTATCAAAATCGAATAATCTCCAAAATCAGGCACTGATGATGCTCTTCAAGCTACTTTCAAACTCAAGATAACGATCAATCTTCCATTGAATTTTCATCACTGAAACATAGACTTCTCCAGGAATACTTGTTGATAGGTCATAAATAGTCATGCTATATTTAGTTTAATTCCCTCATATTTTGATTGATCTCGTGCTAATTTGTGTAAATTGTATTTGATTTGATCTAGGAGCCAAAACATGGAGGTTACGATAAAATTTGGACAAAAAGGCTTAATTTGGGCTTTGCAAACGTGGGCTGACCTTTGGCTTGAAGGAGACGGTTTCCTAGCACTAAGAAGAAGAGGACTCCAACTTTGAAAAGGAAAAGGAAAGCAAGCACTATAAAAGGAGAGAAGCAAAAAAACGTGAGGGGGGGACTTTTGTAGAGTTGGAACCAACGTGAGAAGCAAAGAAAAAAAGGCTGCTGCAATTTATTTTGTTTTGTTTAGCCACCATGAGTGGCTAAGCTTTTAATTCCAGTCCAGGGGTTAATCAAATTCCAGTTGTAGTTTTGTGAGGCTTTGAACTTAACAAGAATTTCTTCAATCCAAGTAATTTTTATTTTCTTGTTCTCATTATCTATGAATTATTATATTGATTGAGTTGACTCCTTAATTCAATATTTATTTTTCTATCGCTAGTCAGGAGTTTGTGATCCGTAATTGTCATGAATAACTGAATTGAGTAGCAAAGAGTTGGCTCATATGTGTGTATATTGGTGGCCACAATTACATAGCTTGCATGATAGGCTATAGGGAAATAAAAATACAAATTGATTAAATTGGAGAAATCTGAATTAATTGATCTTGTTTTAGTCATTCTCACTATTCTTAATGCTATCACTTAATTTGATATGGAACGATGATGCCCAGTTAAATTAGTGATAAGTCTGGATTTGAGCGATTGTTTGAGTCTATTACATTAGGAGAATAATTGCTTTCTACGGCTGTTCCGATTAAGTAGACTAAGTTCTTGGATTGAGTAATTTATATTTTTGCCTATGATCAAAATTGCAATTGGATGGAATTGATACCCATGGATTGGAAGTTTGGTAAGATTGATATTCTCTTTACTTAATTTTAAAGTCTTGTTTTATTTTATTTTACTTTATCAATTTCGTGTTAAAGAACAAACTCAAAACCCAGAAAAACGGCTAACCGGTTTCATTAACCGGATTGCCGTTTAGTTCCGAGCAGGAGAAACTCGAGCGGTTTACCGTTTCTCTATCCGGATAGCCAAACGCACAAGGAGAGATACCCTGGCAAGCCGTTCTCCTCATCCGGTCATCCGTTTCCTTTCCAGAACCGATACAAATCGCAACCGGCTTTCCGTTTGTCCATATCCGGCCAGCCGAATCAACTCCAGAAGCATCACAAATCAGAACCGGGAAGAAAGACAAACGGATTTCCGGATTTTCTCCAACCTGTTATCCGGTTCAATTCCAGAAACGCAACAAACAGCAAACGGACTTCCGGTTTACGCCAGCCGGCTGACCGAATAATTCCAGAAGGGTTACCAGTCACAAACGGTCATCCGGATTCCTCAACCGGTTCGCCGGTTAACGCCCAGAATTCTTCAACTCGCAAACGGCTAACCGTTTTCCCTTAAACGGTGATCCGTTTGGAGGCAGCAAGCTCGAAAATCTGATTTCTTGGAAAATTAATTTTGTTTTAGACTTTGAGAGATTAAAATACATAGTTCTCTTGGGATTCGACCTGGTTTCACTACTTCTACAAATTTATTTAGGTGAATCAGTATTTGTTTTGAGGAGCTTCGACAAACTCCGTCACTTGTACTGCAAAGAGCAGATCACGAACTTGTTTTCACGGATTCTTCTAGTGCTCAATGGTCCTCCGTTTTTCACCTTGCTGCCGGATTACATGGAAGGGCTGAAACAATACCCTTGAAGCCTGTAAGCCATAAGATTAGCTTACTTTCTATTTATGTTTACAAACTTGAGTCGCAAAGTTCGCATCCCAAATGACATGCAAAGTCACTAATCACTCAATACCATGTGTTCAGTAATAGTTCGCTTTGGAATAAAGAGTGAATGACCGTCAAGTCCTAACTTTTTGAACTAGTTATTACTCTTTATTTTTGCACAGTGTTAAAGCAAATCCAATCTAAATTGGATTCAGTTGAAAGATTGTTTAATAACTAGTCTATGACCCTTAACCTACAACAGACACAAGGAAACAAGATTCAACTACAAACAATATCAGTAACCAAGAACAGAGCTTCTTGCTGTCCTCTGATTACAGAAAATAATGTAGGATTACAAAGGGCATTTCAAGCTTTACAACTATACTAAGCTTACTGCCTAACAACCGCTTCACAAAACACAAAAAGTCAACCATTGGATGTTAGTGACAGCCTTTCCCGCCAAAAAATACAAAATTATGTATTACTAAAAATTTTTGAGTTATTACGCGTGTACCCAATAAGTTTAGAAAGCTCGCAGACATACACTCATTAACTAGGCTTGGCTCCACTGGCAATGGAGTCCCCTTAAGTGGCTTGACTGGGTTTGCTCCCCAGTTCGAGTCGCAGGGAAGTCGCACTTGTTGGGAGAACCCACGCCACCCGGTTCGAGCGGGGATTTCTAGTCTGGGTTGTGGTACGAGACTACGTTCCCGATCACTTAAATGAAAAAAAAAAAAAATTAACTAAAAAAAAAAAAAAAGCCCGCGGCTTGATACAAAGATCAAGTCTAGCCCTCTATTTATTTTAAAATAATTGAATTTAAATTTATAAATTAAAAAAATCAATTTCCAATCATTCTATATTCCTCTATCAAGTTTAATTATTCAAAAATCAATCAATTTAAAACCTTGAGGCTTTAAAAAGCCTTAATTTTTTTTAATTATAGGAAATAGAATTAACTGATTAAGAGTATGCTTGTATTAGAATTTAGTACTAATAAATTAAATATGCAAGTTTTTATTTTCTTTATTTTTTATTTTATTTTGAGCCCGTTATTGTTTTAATTTATTGTTGATTATAATTATTTATTAATTATTACCCTATTACAAATTTAAAATAATTATAAAAAATTATTTAAAAAGTATGTTGACACCCAGGGCCATCTCTCCAAACTTGAATGAACTTTTAGAAAACTTAAACCTATTTTCCCTAATATAGGCTTGGTCTAGGCTTGAAAAAGCTTGGCCCAGCCTATTATTAAAAAATTCTGAAACATATTCAACAAACCCATGTAACCTTTTTCTACCGATTTTAGTGGTGTGGTGTGTTTTTCTCCATTTATTTATGGTGTGTTTACTTGTAGGTTCAAAAAATAAAAATAAAACTCTTATTTATTTAGTAAAATATAATTTATGAATGAGAATAAAATGTGTGCATCCCACACAATTTGAAAATAAGGAATGGGAATCTCATTCTCATGGGGGTTGGGAATGAAAATGAGGAAATGAGAATGAGAATGAAACATATGTTTATTTTTTTTATCTCTCTAATTTTTTCATATTTTCTAAATTATCCTTGTTCAAATCATAATTAATTTTATTATTTTAAATGTCATTAATAATAATAATTATTATTATTATTAAATTTTATTAACTTTATTATTTTAGTTATTATTAATTATTGTTATTATTAATTTTATTAATATTATCATTATTAACAATAAAAATAATAAATGTTAATAATTATTATATTAATCAAAATAATAATAACAATAATTAATAGTAACTAAAATAATAAAGTTAATAATATTTAATAATATTAATATTAATAATTACTATTAACATTTATTATTATTATTAATATCATTTTTATAATAATACTTATACATGTATTTAGTTAATGAAAATTACATTATTTAATACTATGGGTATTTTGATAAATTAATTCTTATTTCCATTTCTCGTTTCTATTTATTTTGCCAAGTAAACATATTAATGACATTCCAATACATTCTCATTTACATTTATTTTTGCTAAGTAAATATTAAAATTTCATTTTCATTCCTTATTCTCATTCTAGTTCATTTCCATTTCCATTCCCAACTCATTTACATTCTATGAATTAAAGGCACCACTAATAAATTTCGGATAAATAGTGGCTAGCTCCAGCCTCTGTGGCATGTATTGAAGCTCGAAGCTCGACCAGGACCAATCAAGCCTAATTCGTCGCCAAACAAGTTACTGTCACTTGATATAACGACGACCGAACTATGGGTCTACATTATTCATTCTACCCCACATTGCTTTAAAGCTTTTCTTCTACTGGCGCAATATTTCCTTTTCTTGAAAAAGACGAGTGCTTGAAATGGTTTCCTTTTCTTTACTTCAGTTTTCTTATTTGATTTATTCATTTTGATCTAGCATGGTTTATTTTTTAAATTGAATATTTTCCATGTAGTTATATATGTTTCCATTTTAATAAAGGTATCGTTTTTTCCCCCCCATTTATACTTGACCTATCTTTGTTATTCGGAGAAAGAAACTCAAAGATAATTAAAATCCATGTTGTTGCCGACGATTATGTTTGACTAAAATGCATTTGTTATTAATTTTTTAGAAAACCAATGATCTCTAAATTTCTTTGTACGAGCAATAAGTACTCACCTTAAAAATACCCTTCCAAGAAACATAAATAAAATGCTATGACTATGACTCTGGCGCACTGCGTATAATTTTAACAAAAAGATCACCACAATTATAAGACAGGGCATGATGAGAAAGAGAAAGAAAGTTAGGAATCGGAAATGCAACATTAATTGAAAAGCAAATTAATATTATAATGTGTTTTTTTATCTTAAGATTAAAATGATATGAAATCGAAATTTAAGAATGAAAATTGATACATTATTTATTTTTAACTTCACGAAATTGAAAATTAATTTTTTTAATAGAAAACTCCTATTAAATAATTTAAAAAGTAATTGTAGCATCACAAACACCGGATCCACCGACCTTTATTCATCGTTGATTTTCCAATAGGGTCTATATTAGCCAAAATGTTAATGATTAAATCAACGTATGAGAGGCAACTAGAAGAAATTAAACGACATGATCACTGACGATCACCCTTCATGATCGTTAATTTTACATGATTGTGCATGGCGCTGCTGGATTTTCTTCACAGGAGAATAATTACTTTCTACGGCTTTTCCGATTAAGTAGACTAAGTTCTTGGATTGAGTAATTTATATTTAAGCCTATGAACAAAATTGCAATTGGATGGAATTGACACCCTTGGATTGGAATTAAAAGCTTAGCCACTCATGGTGGCTAAACAAAACAAAAGAATTGATTAATGAAAAAGTTGCAGCCGTTTGCTTGCTTCCTCTCGTTCAAAAAACTTTTTATCTCACGTTTTTGTCTTCTCCTTATATAGGGAACGTGGGCTCTCCTTTTCCTTTTCAAAGTTGGAGTCTTCTTCTTCCTATATTGCTAGCTTTTGTTTCCTTTTTCCTCTTGACTTCTTCTCCTCTTAATCTTTGAAACCGTCTTCAAGTCAATCATTTTCACGTTCATGCAAATAAAGTTCTTATTATCCACTTTTTACCTTAATCTCCATGATTGATCTCTAAATCAATTCAAACATGATTTCCACAAATTAGCACAAAATCAATCAAAATATGAGAATTAAACTAAATATAGTATGACTATTTATAACTATCAAATTCCCCATAAACCATGCTTGTCCTCAAGCATATCTTAAATCATCATACCAATCCTCCTTTTACTTCCTTTCAAACATTCAATATCCAAGAATACCAATAAAGCTAAACACACATCAACGAGTCGAATCATGGTAATGACAATCTGAGAATAAGCATTCATAGGATAGAATTTGTAACAAAACACAAGCATCTCATCGATTCATCAAAATCAAATGCGTGAGACTTAACACCTCGCATGGTTTATCGATGCTCTCAAAGTGTTTAGGGTGCGTGTTTTACTCTCAAAATCAAAGCATAGCATGTCATTACCATAGGCTTGCAAATGATTTAAATCTCCACCACTGCATATGAATATGATGCAAAAATCAAAGGGACTTCACAAGGGTTGAAATGGGGCTTAGGTAAGGGTATGGTAGAAGGAAAAATGAAGGGTTTAACGATCAAGACAAAGAGTTAATTACATGCATGATTATGATACCTCATAAAATAAACAAACATACTTCTAGAATGATGAAATTTATCCCCACATTTAAGCACTTAAAACACTTGGAGAAACAATTTAGATAATTCAATTGCTTTTGCAAATAATTCTCCAATCATCCAATTAAGGGAATAAATTTCTCAACAGAATTTTTTTTTTTTCTCTTTTTTTTCTTTTTTCGTTTTTTTTTTTTTTCGCAATTACTTCACTCTTGTCTTGATAGGGTAGAAAGAAAACATGGATAACAAACAAGAAGGCTTGGGGTTAAATAATGTGTTAGAAACAAAGAAAAGGAAGAATAGGCTCAAAGGGGCTAACTAGGGAAAAATAAAATGTGGGTCTTTTAGAGTCTAAGAATTGGTTAAACCTAATTGCCCTTATCACACTTAAGCATCAATTCAAAAATGTGGTCTCAACATACATTCATAAGCAAGTTCTAGAATAAACACACTAAGTTTGATACACTCAACAAAAATAAAAGGAGCAAAAATGTAATGAGTTGCTCTTAGGCTCAAAAGCTCACTAGAGTGTCTATTTTGCATCAAGTCTTGTGCACTTTTCAATCAACAAATTAATTCGACACCATCGAAAATTTTAAAGAAAAACACTATTCATGCTTACCTCTTTCATGCATTAAAACTCAAAATAAAGATGTACCCCTAGCTTACGAGGTATTCAAAGATATTGAGAAGACTTAAAGCACAAAAATTTTCAAGAACAATTTAAAAACATGCCAAAATCCTCGAGAGGAAGCAAGCAAACGGCTGCAACTTTTTCATTAATCAATTCTTTTGTTTTGTTTAGCCACCATGAGTGGCTAAGCTTTTAATTCCGATCCAAGGGTAATCAAATTCCAATTGTAATTTTGTGAGGCTTTGAACTTAACAAGAATTTCTTCAATCCAAGTAATTTTTATTTTCTTGTTCTCATTATCTATGAATTATTTATATTGATTGAGTTGACGCCTTAATTCAATATTTATTTTTCTATCGCTAGTCATGAGTTTGTGATCCGTAATTGTCATGAATGATTGAATTGAGTAGCAAGGAGTTGGCTCATGTGTGTATATTATTGATTACATAGCTTGCATGATAGGCTCTAGGGGAATAAAAATACAAATTGATTAAATTGGAGTAATCTGAATTAATTGATCTTGTTTTAGTCATTCTCACTATTCTTAATGCTATCACTAAATTTGATATGGAACGATGATGCCCAGTTAAATTGGTGATAAGTTTGGATTTAGGCGATTGTTTGAGTCTAATGTATTAGGAGAATAATTACTTTCTACTGCTTTTCCGATTAAGTAGACTAAGTTCTTGGATTGAGTAATTTATATTTAAGCCTATGAACAAAATTGCGATTGGATGGAATTGACACCCTTGGATTGGAAGTTTGGTAAGATTAATTTTCCTTGCTTAAATTTAGATCTTGTTTTATTTTATTTTATTTTATTTTATCATAATCTCGAAACCCTTAAAATCCCGAAATTCGGATAATTTTCCTAAATCGGCCAGCCGTTGTAGAAAAGGAGACAAACGAAATTGATGTCACGGTTTCATAAACCGGATAGCGAATCGTTCGAATCCGAGTTCCATGCCGGTCCGGATTTCCATCTTCCTGACCGAATAGATCCGAGAAGAGAGAACTCATTCGACTTCGGATCTCGTTAGCCGAATAGCGTCGAATCGTTACCAAACCGGTTTAGGATTCTTTTCCTGTCCGAATAAAGTCGTCAAGGAGAGAACCCGCAACCGGCTATCCGTTTCCTTCATCCGGCCAGCCGAAAGACTTCGTAATTGTTGCCATTCGGTCTACCGGTTTCCAATAACCGGATTGCCGATTATTTCCAGAACCATCACAAATCAGATTCGGTCTTCCGGATTTCTCCTCAACCGGTTAGCCGGATCGCATCCAGAAATATCACTAGCCGCAACCGGATTTCCGGATTCCTCTTCCGGTTGTCCGAATCAAGTCAGAACCGAGAAGAAAGACAAACGGATTTCCGGATTTTCTCCAACCGGTTATCCGGTTCAATTCCAGAAACGCAACAAACAGCAAACGGACTTCCGGTTTACGCCAGCCGGTTGTCCGAATAAATCCAGAAGTGTCACAAGCCTTAACCGGTCTTCCGGTTTCCACATCCGGTCATCCGGATATCTCCCAGAAAATAAACGGCTAACCGTTTTACAATAAACGGTGATCCGGTTAGAGGCAGAACCTTGCAAAATCTAATTATTCTTGGAAAATTAATTTGTTTTAAAACTTTGAGAAATTAAACACATAGTTCTCTAGGGATTCGACCTGGTCTCACCATTTCTACAATTTTATTTAGGTGAATCAGTATTTGTTTTTGAGGAGCTTCGACAACCTCCGTCACTTGTAAAAAATGCAGCGTCTTCTAGATAGTGGTTGGTGGCACACGGCTTTGAACAGCCACCAAGCTTGAAGAAGAATTTGAAGAAGGAAAAAAATAATACACGGCTTTGACAAAGAAAAAAAAAGGGATTATTTTAATAGCCAATTTTGGCTATAAAAGGGAGGATCCTCTTCCTCATTTTGCATTCCATTTTTGAGAGAGAGCAATTAAGCAATTCAAGAGAGAGAGTTTAGAGAGCTTAAAATTATAAGCTTTTGTATTAGTGATTTGAGAGTTTGGGTGTATTGGGATTTTGGGAAGTGAGCTAAAATACTACAATACTTGTAATTCCTTTTCACTAGTAAAATATTTTCCTTTTGTTTCGCCCGTGGACGTAGGCTAAAAGCCGAACCACGTAATTTCTGGTGTCCCGTGTGATTTTATTATTGTCTCATTATTTCTCAATTTTACTTTAGTTGCGTTCCTTCTTCACCCACCAATTTCCTAACATGACTCACCCATCTTCCATTGCATTTGCATGTGCTGCCTTTTGATTGATTGCCCTTTTCTCATTTTTCTTTTTTTTTTTTTTTTTGGCCTTTTGTGTCTAAAGGAAAAGTTATATGTCTTTGTCATTTGAGCAATAGTCATATTTCTTTACCTAATTTAAAAATAAAAATAAATAAGGGAAAATGGACTTTAATTGAACAACTGATGTCAGATCTAGAAATTTACATTCACCAACTCTTCCTAACCGTCAAATTTGATGCATTTTTTGAACCCAGCACCTTGTGCCATGGATCGAGTATTCATTCTACAAACAGAGTAATTGATGAAATAATTCAATCGAGCTATTGGAAGTTTAACCAATTTCCATCAACTAAAGTAATCATAGTCCTTAACCCATAAACAAAGGGCCCAATGATCGATTAATATAAGCTTTTGGAAGTTCAAGCAATACCTGTGAGTATACCTCCAACGCTAAGGTGGCTATCATGGGCTTGTGGGACTCACGCACATAATGCTCAAGTTAGGTGTCACATCACTAATAAATAGTGGAGGCTGTCGATTGGGTTATCGGTTGGAATTGAGCCAGGACCGACCTTGTTCAGAGATTATTTCATTTTTAGCTTCGTGGTTTATGTTGTCCAACGCTATCTCACCATTGTTATTTAAGGTTATTTTCTGAAACAGTATCTCACCGATATAATTGTTCAAAAAGAAATTAAAGTGAAAAACAATTCTTGTATTAATTCTTCTATTCCTCGTCTTCATTTATGGTAAAAATAACCATTTTTCTTAAGTGTTTTATGTAGCATTTTTGTACTTAATTTATGCAATGCTATAAAAGATCAAATTTGAATTTTAAAGAATTATTATTATTATTATTATTATTTATCAGGAACTGAGAAGATAATTGCCGAGACTTGGGAGATAGAGCTCTGCAAGACAGCTATTATGTCCCAAAAAGAACTTTGCTTTTGGAGCACCATTTTCACAAAAAGGAATTCAAAAAATTATGTCCAATTATAATCTTTTAGAATCTCCCCAAGGTCTGATTGCATGGGTTTTAAGTAGTTATCAGTGGCTTTCAAGATGCTGTATTTGACTACTCGATTAAGTTTGAATCCTAAAGAAGTTTGAGTTAAAAAAATTAATTTGTACTTAACGGACTCTTTTGTCTTTAAAAGAAAATGTATCCTGCATTATTCGAAAGAAATAATTAAAAAAGATAAAACAAGGAAATAATTCAGAAAGAGAAAATAAGAAAGCGCGTGTAAAAGTATTTTTCTAATGAATTTATATCAATTTTTTGATTTTATAAATAAAAACTCAGGGGTGAAAAATTTTAATGAGTGAGGGTTGTTATATATTTAACGATGAAATTGAAAGAAAATAGAGTAAATGGAAAAAAAAAATTACAGAAGCGATGAGAGTGATTCTGAGAAGAGTTAGGGATTATTGTGGGTCGTCTATGGTATGGAGTAGGAAGATAAAGTTAAATAAATTATTTTGATTTATCCGATAAACAAATTATTTTAATTATCAAAAAGAATTTATTAATGGTAAAGTACTGTATAGATGTTTTGGTATTATATAAATTTATTCGAAGAGATGAATATAAGGAGTATTTTTATCGCATTCAAAAAGCTCACCAAATTTTAATCGTAACTTTTCACTTGTAATCAATTTTTCTACCATAAACTTTCGTATGATTTTGGTCCCTATGGGTAGAAGAATTTCAAGGGCCAAAATCATAGAGGTAAACACTTAGTGGTCAAAGTCTAAAAAAGAGTAAATCATTTAGGTAAAATGTCAAGATAAATTAAAGTTTCAGAGCGACCTCCCTCATTTTCTTCATTTGGCAAAATAATACATTCATGTATTATGGGGAGGTCGATGTGATGGACATTTTTAATATTTAAATTTTTATGATAAATAATGTAACATGTGATATGTCATTTATAAGAGAAATTTTATAATACATTAGAGGTAGTACACCAACTAATACATGTATGATATGTATATTTGGATTTGACATAACTTCCATTTACGTAATGATTTTTCAAAATAAATATACGTGTATTATAGTATAACTTATTTATTGTATAACTGACATGATGCTTTTGATTTATTTTAGAATTTTTCATTTGATTAAAATTTTTTATGAAGTTCTAAATAAATTAGTGTACAAGCATTAGTATTGAAGAATATGTTGGCAGATATTGTGGAATATTTATATGTAACTGATTAGAAATTATACAAAATTGCATATAAAATTACGAGAGCTTCTTTTCACTTTAAATTAATCAATCTAACCAGAATTTAATTAAGGCTTCATGCATATAACAAAGGGGAAGTATAAGTTGTAAAGAGGCAAAAAAATAATAATAATAATAATGAATGTATTGACAATTTTCCATTCTAGATTCTAAATTTCAATAAACATCTAATTTATCAACAAGCATGTTCGTTCTTTTTATGATTGAATGTTGAAATAAACAGAGTAAGATCCATCTCTTATGCTTGGTAATGGCACCAAAAGAAAACTCCCCTTTGCTCCCTTTGCAACAAAGCGGATGATAATTCTTTTTCCATTGCGAAGCAAACTGCACTGTTAAATCCAACCTCTGTTGACTCTGTATTGCAACTGACCTCCATGCTTTCGCCCGATTTCAAGTTAACACTAGTAGAAACGAGGCAACCCTTTTATGGCGTGTTTACATTTTCGGAATGGGAATCGGAATGGTGGAATCAGAGTGACAAACCCGTTTACTTGTTAAATTTGATAATGGGAATGGAAATCATGTGTGTGGGACCCACGTAAAAGAGGGAGTGATTACCCGGATTGTGATTACAATGGGGAGGTCAGAATCAGAACTCCATTTCCCACGGTAACGAAAGCATCCCTATTATTCTCTATATTTTCCAAAAATATCCCTTATTTCCATTGAAAAATATAAATTAAAAACAAAAGCAAACAATTCCAGCGCACTCTCTCTCTCTTGCACAAACCAGAAGCTTCCATCATATCTCCCTCCCCTGCTTTCATCGTGTCGTCGGCACTCCCTCTCGCTCGCGTATCAGTCACCGCTTGACAGGACGGATTCGTCACTCTCTGGTCGAATTCATCAGCTCACTAGCCTGATTCATCACTCGTTTTCTTCTTTCTTGTTAGCTCACTGGCCGGAATCATCAGCTCGTCACCGACCAACCACTTCTGCTCGGTTTCTCTCGGATTTGTCACTCACGTACGGCTTTCTCCATTATTCCAAATGTGTTTGGTGTTTGTATTACCTAGCCATTATGTTATTAAATTTATAATTATACAAGATAGAAGATGAAACTAAATTTTGATGTTGATGAAGAAGAAGAAACAAAATTGACTAGAGTAAGAAGAAGATAATTGTGATGATGATGTTGTTGATGAAGAAGATGAAATTGATGATGGAGAGAAGTGACGAAGAAATTGCAGAAGAGAGAGAAAAAAGAGAAGGAGAAGAAGAAGAAGATAGGAGAAGGAAAAAGCAGAGGAGAGATAAAATAATGTAAAAAACAAAAGAGGAAAAAATTTTATTATTATTATTATTGTTGTTGTTGTTATGTTAATAATAATAATAATATTTTTTTTATAATTATTATTTATTATTATTATGGAATTTAATTTTAATAATAATAATAATAATTAGGTCATCAAATGACAATAATTAACAAAGATTATTTTAATAAATTATTAATGATATTATTTTTACTATTATTATTATTAACAATTATTTTTATAAGAATAAAAATCACAAATAATAATAATAATAATTATTATTATTATTATTATTATTATTAAGGGTATTTTAGTAAATTGAAACAATTCAGCTTATTTCGATTCCGATTTCAAGATAAAGTACACACATCAATCGTATTGCAGTCTATTCCGATTCTGATTCTTACTGTTAAAGTAAATAAAGAATTCTTATTTCCATTCCTCATTTCTATTTTAATTTATTCCGATTCTAACTCATTCCAATTACAGATTAGTAAATGCACCATTAGATTACTGACTCTAAGGATACTGTTTCAGCCTTCCCATCCCATCCGGTGACAAGGCGAAAAATGGAGGAGCCATGAACACTAGAAGAGTCTGTGACAACAAGTTCATCATCTGTTCCTTGCACTGCAAGCATTCCTGGAGAAGCAAATAGTTCTAGCATGACTGATCTGCCAATTACATCGCTGAGGGATGAAAATTCGGAAGAAGGTTTATCATTTAAGATGAATCTTAGGTTCATCACATTTGCTGTAGTTTACTTTAATCTTGGGTTATATTATATCCTTGGCATTAATAAAGCAAAAATAAAATTAAAGAGACCCTTCAAAAAAGCATAAATAAAATTCTATGACTATGGCCACGGCGCACTACATATATCTTTAACAAAAAAGACCACCAAAATTGTAAGACAAGCCACAATGGAAAAGAGAAAGAAAGTTAGGAATTGGAAATGCACCATTAACTGAAAAGCAAATTAATATTATACTGTGTTTTCTAACTTAGAATAAAATGCGTCGGAATCGAAAAGGAGAATTAAAATGAATATATTATTTGCTTGAGCTTCACAAAATTAAAAATTAAGTTATTTAATGAAACCTCTTATTAAATAATTAAAAACTAATTATATCATCAACAAACCATCCACCAACGTTTATTTATCTTTGATTTTCCTACAGAGCCAATGATAGCGAAAATGTTAATGATTTGATCAACATACAAGAGGAAACTAGAAGAAATTAAACGACATGATCACTGACGATCACCATTCATGATCATTGATTTTACATGATTGTGCACGGCGGTGCTGGATTTTCTTCACAGATGTAATCTGAACAGCGACTTCTGTAATAAACCGTGTTATCGCAGCCACCACCCCAACTCTCATACACTGGCCTTCCATAGCACCAATCATACTGCCTCTCTCGCCCGTAGCCAAGCTGGTAACACGGTCCCCCGCCACGCCCCTCAGAACATTCCCTGCAACATGCCCTCACAGGTGAGTAACACGGTCCCCCACCACGCCCCTCAGAACATTCCCTGCAACATGCCCTCACAGGCGAGTAACACGGTCCCCCACCACGCCCCTCTGAACATTCCCTGCAACATGCCCTCACAGGTGAGTAACACGATCCGCCACCACGCCCCTCGTAACATTCCCTGCAACATACCCTGACCGGTGGGTGACACGGAACTGGCTCCGGAGCCGGTGCCGGCGGTGGTGGCTTCGGCGGCGATGGTTTTGGTTCCGGAGCCGGTTGGGGTGGTGGCGATGGTGATGGTGCCGGCGGTGGTGGTGGTGGTGACGGTTTTGGTTCCGGAGCCGGTGCCGGCGGTGGCGGCGATGGTTTTGGTTTTGGTTTGGGCTGCTTCGGTGTTGGTGGCGGCGGCGGCGGCTTTGGTTCCAGGATTTCAATAGTCTTGATTGAACCTTCACCTTTGCAGCATAGCTTGTCCCT
This sequence comes from Citropsis articulata, assembly GCA_030449925.1. NCBI lineage: Eukaryota > Viridiplantae > Streptophyta > Magnoliopsida > Sapindales > Rutaceae > Citropsis > Citropsis articulata. The sequence goes on along the minus strand of JASUUH010000096.1, from coordinate 3,129,752 downwards.
GATCTCTTCAGGACTGCAGCACACTACTTTTATTGTCACCGTATTCGTCTTCTCATCGAAAAACTGGTCTTGTATTTCTTTGATCAAAAAGTTCAAACACGATATCTTAGCCCACCATCCGCCAGCCATTTTTTTATTTACATACACAAAATAAACAATTCTACTTGCGCCTCACCAAATAACATGCGAATTCAGAATTTTATGTCATTAGAAAACATTTTACTAAACCATAATATATATGTAAATGGACATGGCCAGCGATCAGAGACACTTACGTGGGAATTTGCACAGTACCTTCTTGACTTTCTTGTAGCACTTTGAGCATTGAAGGTTAACCTTCAGCACCATTATTGTAACCTTCTGTAAACAATATTACACAGATAATACAAAAGTATTTTACACCAGGCTAATTAATTAAAGATAAAAGGGAGACATTTAATTAATTTCTGACATGAAAGAATCAGCAAGGTAACTATATATCCGTGTGTGTATATATACACTATAAGCTATCATCACGAAAGATCGACCGACGAACAGCACAAACATAACCAAAAGGGGAATTACGAACCTTCTCTCCCATAGCTGCTCGGATCTGAACTCAGAGAACGAGACACCGATTATCTGAAGTGTTAACGTGAAAGCATGGAAAAGGCCCTCATAAATAAGTGCGCCAATTCGAAGCTTATTCAAGAAGGGGAGGAAAGGTGAGAGTTTGAATTCCGTACATTATGTATAGCCAATTATCTGCCGAAACGTCTTATTGGATGACGTCTAATTTCATGGTATCATCAAATTCTCGTTATGAGCAGTGCTAGCGTCACTCGACTTTCGAGCGCGCAGTCACTGCTTCTAAGAGGGAAGTGTCCCTTTTCTTCTTTTGTGCTTTATTTTTTTTAGAGCAATAATATAACCACAAACTTTTGTATAAATTTATTTTGTATAAATTGATGTATCATGATAAAATTGGTTGAATTAAATATCTCTTGGCCCATGTGATTTATTTATATTATTTTATATTTTCATTCAACCAATGAATTAATACCACATCAGTTTGTACAACATAAATTTATATAAGAATTTGTGGCTGTATCATCACTTTTTTTTAATGATTCTTTTATGCTTTATTAAATGCGCTTTATAACATAATCACCTTTTTAATATTTGTTTTAATCTTTTTCGTAAGAAAATAATTAATAAAAAAATAAAGGTTTATGAACAAAAATATAGGGTCATAACCAACAGTGCTAGCGTCAGTCCCTGCTTCTAAATGGGGACCAAGTGTTTTTTTTTTTTTTGCTTTATTAAATGCTTTTGTTATTGTTTTAGCTCTTGTAACATGGATTATCAATATGATACATGTCATGAACACTCTCATATGATTCCATTTGAAACATCTCATATTGCCTAGTGAATCTATTAATTTTACACTCTTTGACTTGATTTGTTCCCTCATATACAACTTCAAGTTTCTTCCAAATTTCATAAGCACTATCACAACTAGAAACTCTATGAAATTTTTTCTTATCTAAAGCACAAAATAAAGCATTCATTGCTTTGGAGTTTAAAGACATATTTTTCTTTTCTAATACACTCTATTGACTTGAGGGTTTTAGAATATCATCTCCTACTTCATTTTTAGTCATAGGCATAAATAGACCATCACAAACAACTTCCCAAATTTCATAATCTAAAGCTTGTAAATAAATTCTCATCCTAGTTTTTCAATATGGGTAGTCATTACTGTCAAAGAACGGTGGTCTAATTGTATATTGTCCTTCCCTAAAGGTTGAGTCATTATGGGTTGCCATGAATCTTTAACTCTAGACGGTTAAGTCTACACAAGAGCACCTTACTCTGATACCAAATGAAATACAAGTGTGCAACCCAAGAGGGGGGGTGAATTGGTGTTTTAAAAAATATCCTAACAAAACCACAACAATCCAATCTAATGCCTTAATAAAATTGAAAGCAATAAATTCAATAAAAGCACCAGGGGTGGGCAAACGGTTCGGTTTTTGCCGAACCGAACCGAACCGAACTAAAAAACCAATCAGTTCGACTTAATTTTATTATAATATTTAAGAACCGAATTGAACCAAACCGAATTTAACAAATTTAATAAATTTTTAATAAATTTTTTAACCAAACCGAACCGAATTTAAAAATCGAACCGAACCGAACCGAAATATTTCGGTTCGGTTCGGTTCGGTTCTACAATTCGGTTCATGTTCGGTTTGAGTTTTTTGGAACCGAGCCGGAAAATGCCCACCCCTAAAAAGCACAATAATAAATGAGTAAGAGAGGAGAAAGCAAACTCAATGATTTTTATGTGATTAATTTATCACTTCGCCACGCCACGCAAGAACCTGCGAGGATTTATCCAAACCTTTCCAAGGCTTCAAATACTTACAAATTGACTTCAAGGTGTCAATGAACCTTTACATCAAAGAGATTATCTCCCAATCTCTTCACTCAAGTGTATCACACACTTAATCACTCACAAATTTGATGAGAAATTGAAAATTACAACAAAAACTCTCTCAAAGAGTAGATATACAAAATGAAGAACAAAGATGATTTAAAGATTTATGATTCACGAATTGAGAACTCAAGATATGTTGTATGCCTTTTGAATGTGCTTGCTAGAGATCTTGAAAATGAGTTGGATTTGAGTTTTTATAGTTGGAGTTCAAAAACTAGCCGTTATGAACTTTTTGCCAGAAAACGGATCAAGGTTAACCATTAAATGCGTTCACCATAAACAGTTCAAGATTAGCAATCAAATAAGCAGTTCACCGTTTTCCATGCAGTTCAAGGGTAATTTCGAGACCTGAAATAATTTGGCTTAATCTTCTAAGCAGTTCAAGAGTTAGCAATTTGAAATAAGCAGTTCAATTGTTTTCAGTTCAAGGGTAATTTCGAGACCTGCAAAATAAATTTGGCTTAACCGTTCTAACTAAACGGTTCAAGATTAATTTGAAATAAGCAGTTTTTACAGCTTTGTCCCAAAACTTTATATAATTGTACTATGACCCAAAATGTTATAAAACTTTACAAATAAGTCCAAATTCAGAATTTCTAAATAATACTTTATGAATCCCAAAACTTTATGAAATTATGAAATGGCCCAAAATACTATAATACTTTTCAAATAAGTCCTTCTCCATAATTTCAAACAATACTTGTTGATTTTCGAGTTTTCAAAACACTTTAAATTAAACCATAAACTTGAAAAACAACCAATTTCATAAAATTATTTTTCCATTAAATATAAAACCTTTATAATGTGAAAATAATGATTTATTTAAAATGTATAAAAAATAATTTAACCTTTTAAAAACTTAATCATTCTTAATCTTATTTATTATCATCAAAATCAATAATATGTAAACATATATGTTAACATTATCATTATTAACATTTATTATTATTATTAAATTTTATTAACTTTATTATTTTAGTTATTATAATTATTGTTAATATTATTTTTATTAATATTATCATTATTAACATTTATTATTATTATTATTATATTTTTTTAATTTTATTATTTTAGTTATTATTAATTATTGTTAATATTATTTTTATTAGTAATAATAATAATAACAGCAGCAACAAGAAGAAGGATAATATTGTTAATAATGATAAATTAATTATTTTTATTGTTAATAATGATAAGATTAATAAAATAATAATTAGAATGGCACAAAAGTAAATACATCTTTCATTCTCATTCCCATTCCCACATTTTCATTCTCAACCCTACATGGGAATGAGATTCACATTTCTTATTCCCAAATTATGTGGGATCCATATATTTTATTCACATTCCCAAATTACATTTTGTCAAGTAAATATGAGTTTCATTTTTATTCCTTCATTCTCATTTCCTAAACCCACAAGTAAACACACCCTTAAATTTTGATTTAAATATTCAACCTACTTCGTATAATTGAATTAGTAGATTCAAATAATTTTTTTTTATTATAAATATCAATATTTTTATTAAGTAATTTAGTGATTTAGAGTGAAAAATTATTTTTACTTGTATAATTTTTTTTTAATAAATTTGATATATGGTAATGACTCCATATTTTTATTCACAAATTTTTATTTTTTATTAATTATTTTCTTAAAAAAAGATTAAACAAATATATAAAAGGCCACTGTGTTATAAAGAGCATTTAATAACGCACAAAACAAGCTTAAAAAAAATAATAATAAAGCATAAAAGAAGAAAAGGGGCACTTGTCTTCTTGCTGACTCTCCCATCAGCAAGAAAAGCGCAAAAGTCGCTCCGAAGGCGACCGACGCTATTTATGTCTGCTTGCTGACGCTCCCATCGTCCATTGCATTCACATGTGCTGCCTTTTGATTGATTGCCCTTTTCTCATTTTTTTTCGCTTTTTTTGCCCTTTTTCTAAAGGAAATTTTTATGTCTCTTCCGTTTGAGCAATAGTCATATTTCTCTACCTAATTGAAAAATAAAAAATTAGAAAAAGGGAAAATGGTCTTTAATTGAACAACTGATGTCAGATCTAGAAATTTACATTCACCAACTCTTCCTAACCGTCAAATTTGATGCATTTTTTGAACCCAGCACCTTGTGCCATGGATAGAGTATTCATTCTACAAACAGAGTAATTGATGAAATAATTCAATCGAGCTATTGGAAGTTTAACCAATTTCCATCAACTAAAGTAATCATAGTCCTTAACCCATAAACAAAGGGCCCAATGATCAATTAATGTGAGCTTTTGGAAGTTCAAGCAATCCCCGCAAGTATACCTCCGACGCTAAGCTAGCTATAATGGGCTTGTGGGACCCACGCACTTACTACTTAAGTTAGGTGTTAGTGTTACCTCACTAATTTAAAGTTAGATTGGCCGCACACCAAGTAATTGAAAAAGATAATGTTATCAATTTACCAGAAGCAGTTGTGACGCCTTGGCAGCCACCTCAGCTGTCGATTGGGTCATCGGTTGCAATTGAGGCAGGACTGACCTTGTTCAGAGATTATTTCCTTTTTAGCTTCGTGGTTTATGTTGTTCAACGCTATCTCACCATTGTTATTTAAGATTATTTTTGTAAACAGTATCTCACCGATATTATTGTTCAAAAAGAAATTAAAGTAAAAACAGATGGCCAATTTATCTCTTGTATCAATTCTTCTATTCCTCTTCTTCATTTATGGTAAAAATAACCATATTTCTCAGCGTTTTTGTACTTAAATTTATGCAATGCTATATAAGATCAAATTTGAATTTTAAAGCAATATTATTATTATTAAACATCAGTAACAGTGAAGATAATGGTCCAGACTCGGGAGATAGAGCTCTGCAAGACAGCTATTATGTCCCAAAAAGAGCTTTACTTTTGAAGAATCATTTTCCCAAAAAGTAAGTACCAAAAATTATGCACAGTTAAAATCTTTTAGAACCTCTCCAAGGTCTAATTGCGTGGTTTTTAAGCAGTTATAAATGGTTTTTAAGATCTAATTGTTATATGACCTCTCCAAGGTCTAATTGTTCAATTGAGTTTGAATCTTGAGGATTTTTGAGTTAAAAAAATTAATTTAAACTTAACCCATTCTCTTGTCTTTAAAAGAAAATGTATCTTGCAAAGTTTAAATGAAATAATTAAAAACATAAAATAAGGAAATAATTAATAAAGACAAAATAAGAAACAGCATGTAAAAGGTATTTTTCTAATGTGATACTATTTATTTCAATCTTTTATTTTATAAATAAAAACTCAAGGGTGAAAGATTTTAATGAGTAAGGGTTGTTATATTTAACAATGAAATTGAAAGAAAATAGTGTAAATGGAAAAAAAAAATTACAGAAGAGATGAGACTTGAGAGTACGTGGTTTTGAGAAGAGTTAGGGATTATTGTGGATCATCTATGGTATAAAGTAAGAAGATAAAGTTAAGTTTGATTTATCTAATAAACAAAGTATTTTCATTATAAAAAAGAATTTACTCAATGGTAAAGTACTGTCTAGACGTTTTGGTATTATATAAATTTATTAGAAGAGATTGATATAAGGAGTATTTTTATCGCATTCAAAAAGCTCACCCAAATTTTAATCATAAATTTTCACTTGTAATCAATTTTTCTACCATAAATTTTCGTATGATTTTGGTCCCTATGGGTAGAAGAATTTAAAGGGGGCCAAAATCATAGAGGTAAACGTTTAGGGGTCAATGTCTAAAAAGAGTAAATCATTTAGGTAAAATGTCAAGATAAATTAAAGTTTCAGAGCGACCTCCCTCATTTTCTTCATTTGGCAAAATAATACTTTCATGTATTATCAGGAGGTATGATGTGATGGACTTTTTTAATATTTAAATTTTATGATAAATAATGTGACATATGATGTGTCATTTATAAGAGAAATTTCACTATATATCGGAAGTATATAGTGAAATAATACATATATGACATGTATATTTGGATTTAATATAACTCTTATTTACATAATAATTTTTTAAAATAAATATACTTATATTATAATATAATTTTCTTATTATATGATTGACATAATATCTCTAATTTATTTTAAAATTTGTCATGTGATTAATAATTTTTTACAAAATTATAAATAAACTAATGTACAAGCATTATTATTGAAGAACATGTTGAAAGATATTGTGGAATATTTATACATAACTGATTAGAAATTATACAATATTGCATATAAAATTACGAGGGCTTCTTTTCGATTTAAATTAATCAATCTAACAAGAATTTAATTAAGCTTCATGCTATATAAAAAAGGGAAAGTCTAAATTGTATAAAGGCCAAAAAAAAGTAATAATAATAATGAATGTATCGACAATTTTCCATTCTGGATTCTAAATTTCAATAAACATCTAATTTATCAACAAGCATGTTCGTTCTTTTTATGATTGAATGTTGAAATAAACAGTGTAAGATCCATCTCTTTTGCTTAGTAATGGCACCAAAAGAAAATTCCTCTCTGCTCCCTTTGCAACAAAGCTGGTAGGATGATGCTCAATTCTTTTTCCATTGCGAAGCTAGCTGCATTGTTAAATCCAACCTCTGTTGACTCTGTATTGCAACCGAGCTTCATGCTTTCGCCCGATTTCAAGCTAACACTAGCAGAAACGAAGCAACCCTTTTAGGTTACTGACTCCAAGGATACTGTTTCAGCCTTTCCATCCCATCCGGTAACAAGGCGAAAAATGGAGGAGCCATGAAAACTAGAAGAATCTGTGACAACAATCCTCCCCTGTTCCTTACACTACAAGCATTCCTGGAGAAGCAAATGGTTCTGGCATGACAGATCTGCCAATTGCATCGCTGAGGGATGAAAATTCGGAGGAAGGTTTATCATTTAAGATGAATCTGAAAGTGCTTGAAGGGCAATATCAGTACCGGATTTAGGGTATTCTGCCATTAGGATAGATTGTCTAGACAAAAGTTGAGTTTCCGGAAACTTTGGAAAATGTGACCAGCTGAGAATTATATGATGCAGGAATTGGAGCAACAATTTCTGAAAGAGATGTAGCTGATTCAGTCCTGATGTCGGAGTCCCCCTTGCTGTAACTCGTAAGCAGATAAGGACCGTAGTGAATAGCCGATCATCTGGAGAAGAAAAAGGAGTTCCAATCGAAGATTGTTCATTGATAACAGTAATTGTTAACAAAACAATTCATGAAGATACCATTGATAGTATCTGTCCTTAGAATAAGGTGCAGCTGAATGGTTTATTTGTCATCAGATGTCCATGCCGTGGCGATAGTTAGGAAATTTCGTGCATCAGGAATGTAGCTGCTTGTTACGTGTCTTTATAAAAGATGAGACCCCACTTTTAATTTTTCTATCTGAAATAAAAAAGTGAAAAACAATCAAAGATGTTATAATTCAGCACCTGCAGATGGTAGAGGCAAATCCTGGCCATTTATTGTTGCCTTTTAGTATTTTTGTCACTGCTTAATGTTCTGAAACTAAAGGATAATGGTAGAGCTGCCCCCTGGATATATATCAAATCCAGAATGTATGATTGATGAGCTTCTGATTACAATGTTAAAAAATAGAAAATAATCACCAGGTTTGATAGCCAGTACCTTAGGAAGAAATGTGAATGTGATATGAACATAAGGATCCGAAGAAACAACAGGATCAACTTTCTGGTTCAGCACAATATGTCCAGATTTGCAATCAAGTGAGCTTGATATGTACTGAATGATGTAAAGACCAGGATATATTCCTTCCTCTTCAAAGTAAATTGAATATCCTAACTTTGCAAATGACTTAATTCCTACATGGGAAATAAGAATAAAATCTAGTAAACCAATTGGCGGAAACTGTGCAAATTTAGAAAGCAACTCATGAGATTCAAGAACATTGAGAGTAAAGAGAAAAAATGGGCAATGAATACCAGACATGTGCCATAACAGCACCAGAATGAATCGAATGGTTTTCCCCAGTCCTTGGTACTTCTAGAAGCGGGAGGAAGCATGTAAATCATTACACCAGGGTTGGTGCCCTGTTGGATTCCAAGCACACCATTTGTTAAGGCACGCTCATAATAAGCTGCATAAGCCATTTCTTTTGTCCATCGAAACAGGTTGCGGGAGATCTACAAAATTAAAAGATTATGCTATAAAGTTATACCATATACCTAGTTGTCTAATGAAACAGGGGAATCAATGTTGACAATTTTTATATCAGTAAAGAACCTGTTGATTAAAAGTTACTCAAATATTGTCATATTACTTTGAGCATGATAGAGTGGTTGCTAGTCACTTTAGGTCACTCCTATTGATTGATAAATGAAGTAACTAACTAAAGGACTTGTGTAAAGCTATGGTGTAATTGCAAATTTATGATAAAAACCCAAAAACAACCCATGTGATTCAAGCCAAAACAAAAGCTTATCGATGAAAGACAAGAACTTGAAATTAGAATGATGCCTAACATTAGTACCAGAACTATCCAACTGATGCTCCTCCAGTTGCATAAGTATGAGAAGCATTAACAATATCCATAAAGAATGTTGAAATTTCCTTGCAATGCATACAAAAATTAGACATCAAATAACATTCAACAATTTCCTAATGGATCTTTTTATAAGCATACTTGTGGGTTCTATTAAGCCTTTAATTAATTTGACAGTAGAGTAATATTAAGTAATTTACCCTGTCAACTTGATCACCAGTGACTTCACAGGGACTTGTGTTTTAGCATGGAAACCGGATATGTCATCAGCCTACAAGCGGAAAAGAGATATTTTTTATCTTAAATTTTCAAAGCGGAAATAATATCTAAGTGCCAAAAAATAGCAAAATGATGTTACCTGTACTGCAAGCAATCTCAGAAAGCATGGTTTGTCAAAGAGGTGAACCAATATCAGGTGCTTTAGATCTTGCTAGGAATATTAACGGTAAAAGTATGTTTCAGATTGCAAAGTTTCAGGGCTTCTCAAGTATATATCCAAGAATTAAGACAATTAAAATTACCTACCGTTATGGTGAATAGCATGTACAAGATATCATTCATGGCCCCAGTTTCTTCATTAAGCAAATTCAATACCGCGCCACACTGTACTTCAGTATTACATTCTGAACTTCACATTTAAATTACTCAACCATCCATGTTGTCATCTTCAAAGCTTCAGCATTACCAGCTACGTATATTCATCCAACAAGCTTGCCAGGATCTGCAACTCAAAGAGCACAAGATTAGTTAAAGCCAGTTATAAAACTTATAAAAGACCTGATGAATTAAGGGTTTTAATAGCTTGCGAAACAAACAGGGCAGACTTTACCTTGTGAATAGTGTAATATGGAGCCCAAACAGTCTGTATCTTCAACACATTATAGCTCCATTGGAAATGCAGAAAGATATCCAGTTCCGATTTGATTCTGGCATTCGGACAGAGCAGACACCAGAGCAGCATTTTCTCTTAGAGCGTCATTGTGAGTGCTCGCCTACGTCAATGCCATTGCACTTAAGCAATGCCCTTGAAGAATTCAAAAGCAGTAACTTATGATGTTGCATTCTTCAATATTGCATATAACAATTAATCCAATTAGCCAGCAATTTTCCTAGCCCAGACGATCAAAGATCCCAGCTTATAAACTGAGATAAAGATTTTCATAGGACCATCCTAATGGGACTGCCCGATGAGACGACATGCCACAAATGACGTCATATGCCCATCTCTTCCAAAATGGATGGACATGCATGCCATAATCATAATTTACAGACTAAACATACACATACATACCTACAAAATGGCCCCGGAACTCACAAGTTGGATCCTCCCAGCCTGCCTAGGCTTTCCCGGCATGGGCAAACTGGCTGTTTTCTGGAAACTCCAAACCAAACTATCAACATCCAGCTTCAACAGATGCTCCATATTCATTTGCTGTCCACGCCAATGCCTTGAATCCAAACCCAACAGAACATTATGCAATGACACCTCCTTCAAAAACTCTCCAGGTCCAGGCATTCTAACCTCACCTGGGTTTTTAATTTTCCTGTAGGACATTACCACCTAAACTCATCCTATTCCTCCCTCAGAATCTTCCTCGGCATCAGACTCAACCATGCCATGTCATCAGATGGCGTCAGATGATTATGAGAGAGCATCCCTTTTTTTTTTAATAAGATTCATTTTTGGATGACAAAATGTTGTATCTGAACTAATGCGAAGCTAACCGAGGAAAAACCTTTGTACATTTTTTAGCTAAAGCTAAAATGCTGAAGAGAAACATAACCAAGAATTTGAATAATACAAAACCATTCATTTCTTTTTCTCTTTTTTTTTTTAATTTTTTTCTTTTTTATTGATTACAGAGATGAAAATCTTTGAAATATGTAGAGATTTTTTAACAGATAAAATGCAAAGAAGCTCCAGAGAATCATGGATATGTAGTTAGTTTTGGTTTGACTTAAAAGTCAACATCAGGTATTTAGCTTAATTAAAATCGTTAAGGAGCCCTTTCTGTCTTTTTAGGGAAAAAAATTAAAAATTAAAATATAAACCTAATTCTTTACGGCTTGTTCCTCTTATTTTTAAGGGATTAGTGCTCAATATGTTTCCAAAAAACTTTTGGGCCAACAATGGGATATTAAAAAAAAAATTAAAAAAAAGGCTTTGACCCATATTTATCACTTGATAATCCTAAAATAAATCCGCATTTACCATGTAAATTTTACAACAATAATAATAATAACATTAACAACAGATTCCAATGTTAAACATCAGCAATCCAATTGAAATAAAGAAACAGCGGCTAAATTGCCTTTACTTGCAGCAAATATTTCCAATGACGTATATAAAACTGAACAGAATTGAAATAGCGTCAGGAATATAAACTATAGAACAAGAATAAAATAAAACTTACAGCATATGTAATGATTAGCCCTAGGATTCTGTTACCCTATTTCTTCTTGGTAGCATTTTGATTGATTCCTACATTATTTAGTCTAGCTTTACGATGTAACCTGAATCTAAGAATACCCATCTGCATATTAAAAAGTTATTCAGAACGCCAGCCGGCTGCTGCCATCGAGATTAGAAAAGTAAGGATGATTTATTGTCATACCGGTGCAGTATTGGCCTTTCCATTCCGCTAGCCAACTTTTAATCCTGAATGTTGAAATAAACTGTATAAGTTTCATCTCTAAAGCTTAGCAATGGTGCCAGAAGAAAATTCCTCCTTGCTCCTTTGGCCACAAAGCTGATTGGATGATACTCGCTTATTCCTTTTTCCATTACAAAACTAGCTGCCTGGTTAAATCCATCATCCGATGACTCTGTGCTGCAGCTGAGCTTCAAGTTTACACCTGAATTGAAGTTCACACCACTATACACAAAGCAACCCTTTTGATTTACTGCCTCCAAGGATACTGTTTTATCCATTCCATCTAACCCAGCAACCAAACGGAATACAGAAGAATCGCCTTCCTTTGGAGAATCCAAGACAACAAGTTCACCATCTGTTCCTTGCTGCACTACAAGCATTCCTGGAAAATCAAATGGTTCTAGCATAACTGATTTGCCAATAACATCTTCGAGTGATGAAACTTCGGATGAAGATTCTTCTTTTATGATGAGTCTGAAAGTGGCATGAAGAGCAGCATCGGTGCCAGATTCAGGGAACTTTTCCATTGTAATGGATTGGTTTGAGTTTGATAGTACGAAAGCAGAATTTCCAGACTCTTGGGCAAAAGTAACGAGCTGACCATTGTATGAGGCGGGGATTGGAGTTATCCAGTCTGAAGGAGATTTTGCCGACCCAGTCTTAATGTCCCAGTCCCCACTGGTGTGACCAGCTAGTAGATAGGGACCATAAAGAATCGCCTGAATAGATGCATATGCAGGCCGGTCATCTGGACAAGAAAACTTTGTCAATCAAAGGTCACATGCTAGAGAACAAAAATATTTGATTGCGACCAACCATATATTTGCAATGAAAAAGCTACAAGAGGGGTCAGTAGACGCATGGCTTTGAATACTATTGTTCCATGAAGATACCTTTAATAGTCTCTGTCCTTAGATTGATGGGCAGCTGAATGGTTAATTTGTCAGCGGAGCTCCATCTTTTAGTGACAGATATAAAGTTACCTGCACGAGGAATACGTCCATAGGTCAAATGTCGATTTGTGAAAAAAGTGAAAAGACACTGTCATCAAAAAGGAGAAGGATACAAGTAATAATATAATATGAAAATATCAGTGAGAAGGTTAGGCACTTTTTCTTCCCTTCTCTGAAGTTAGACATTAAAAAGAACTAAAGAAACTAGTATTGTGTTAACACCTGGAGCTGGGAGAGACAAACTCTGGCCATTTAATGTTGCCTTCGCACCATTTGAATTTGTCCAGATTGGTATCCGCAAATTCAAGGAAGATGATTGGCTTGCCTCCTGCATAAATCAGATTCAAGTATGAGCTCTATTTGCAGTTGGATTTTTTCAATCAATTGAATAGTTCAGTATGAATAATGGTTAGACCCTCACTGTCATCCAAAGTTACTGTCTCACTGTTCATTTTGAGTGCTTCTAAAATAGAGGAAATGAAACAAAATACTGAAACTCACATATACAATAGACATAAACATTTCTTTTCTTTTAGTAAACCATACAAAGAGGACAATAGTTTGTTAATAATTAAAAACATGCATAAAAATTCTCTTTAAACCATTACATTGGTGCCACCGGAAACCTTACGCAAGTGGGTATTAGAACTGTAACCATCAATATCTTACCTGTTGAATCGACCAGTAATCAAAAACATAATCTACAGCTTTATTAACATCTATAACATGTAACTATCTCACATTTGTGGTTTCAACAAGAGATAATAGTCCCAATTCTTTACTTCAATCAAGCAAAACCACAAAGGATTAAACAAGATATGCTTCCCTAGGACCCCACAAGTCAATTTGTACTCCATTATTATCAATTTCCTAGCTTGTTAATCTTTTCAAATTTGTTTGGTATCTCTTAAGTTTCCGAAGTCATACCCTAAGCCATCAGACACAATCAGATAGTACTTGTCTAATACAAGATACTGGAGAATAGATTGAGGAGTAAATGCAGATAGTACCTGCTTTGAAGAAAATGTAAGTGTCGTTCGAAGGTAAGGATCCCAAGAGACTACAGGATCAACTTTCTGAATCAGCACGATATTTCCAGATTTCCAGTCAAGTGAGCTTGATATATACTGGATGATATAAAGACCAGGAACATTTCCTTCCTCTTCAAAGTATATGGAATCTCCTAACTTCGAGAATGATTCAATTCCTACAAAATCACGAAAAAAGCACTATCACATGACCAGAGCAATGGAAGAGATTTATATAACATCAATGATACCAGTAAAAAGTAGACACAAAATGCCTAGTGGCAAAGCAATTTGGGGTCATAACCACATAAAAATGAGAAAACAATCATAAGACGTGAATCAAGGCAGAAGGGGAAAAACAATCCAATGCAGTTCAACTTATCATGAAAGGGAAAGTTGAATCCAGCGAATGAATCCCAAACCTGTGCCATAACAGCACCAGAAAGAGGAGAACCTTGTTCCCCATCCATGGTAGCTTTTGGCCTTGGAATCTCCACGACCTAGTGGAAGCATGTAAATCATCACTCCAGGCTCTTTTCCTCGTTGGATACTAAGTACACCATTTGTCAAGGCACGTTCATAATAATCTGCATATACCATTTCTTTTGTCCATCTAAACAGGTGCCGCGAGACCTACAAAATCAATTAAGTTTCCCATGTAACTGCAAAGAGCAGTAGCATTCATGCTGATGCAGTAATGAAAAACAGAAGGTATGATCACCGAAAAAGATGATTCCAAATGCTATACCCATAACTGCAGAGAGTTATCAATTATTGTAATAATTTTAAAACAAAATGCAAAAACAGATAAGAAAACATTCCCCAGATGGAGTTTAAACAAAATATATAGTAGAAAATCCTTAGCTTCAAGAGTTCCAGCAAATGAGCATACCTTCAGCATATTATAAGTTGTGCACGATTCTTCATTCTCTGTCCCCAGAGTGCTTGCTAATCGCTTTGGATCTGACCTACTCATGGTAGAGGCAAGGGAATCGATAAAAATACAGCAGATCACCAAGACTCAGATAAATAATGTGCATAAGGCTATGAAGTAATAGTTAGTAAGGAAATTCAGGCAGGAGCTTGAGCTAATTAAGGAATGAGAGGTAAATCAAATTCAAAATGCCAGATATTAATACCAAAACTCTCCAGCTGATGTTCCTCCTGTTGCATAACTATGAGAAGCATTAACAATGTCCATAAAGAATGTTCCTATCACCTGCACCAAAATTAGATAACGAACATTAAAGTCTTTCAAAAAGAACTTTTGTAAGCATTTTTATTTAAATTCTAAAACATCAGAAAACCAAAAGGTAGAACCTATGTAGTCACCACCATTTCTGAAGACTTAAGACGGAAGCTAAACATTGAGCCTCTGAAGAATAAATAAATGAGATCTCTCAAAACAAAGAGTAAGCAGCCCACAGTGATGATAATTTGGAAAACGCAAGCCAGGCAGGTGGAACTGAGTGCATGATCATATAGGAGGAAACTAAGCAATTGAACTTGAACCAATCCACTAACCAATTTACCTTGTAGAGTGGATCACCAGTGACCTCATACCGCATTTGAGATCCAATAACAACAGGGATATGAGTATTGGCATGAAAACCAGAAATGTCATCAGCCTACAAGCAAAAGAAATAAACCATCACCAAGAATAAACAAAATATTTTCATTTTCTTCTGAGTTTTACATGATTACCACCCGTTTACACTCCCATATGGAACCAGAAACTCAATTCTACTCATGCATACATAAGATACCAAAGTTATGTATGTATGTTTTTGAGTTCTGCACATTTATGAAACTAATCTTCAATCCAAACCAAAATTTTTCCAGGGCAACTTCATCAGCTAGAGTGCCTATGGTCAAAAGGTGACAAAAGAACCAGCAAATAATTAATTAGCATAAAGAATTAGTTCCCATGTCATGTACCTCCATACTGTCAAACTATAATTTTTGTCTATTTTCGAGATTATTAGCATATTAAAACCTCTTATGAACAGCAAAGCAATTTTAGTTACCTGCATTGCAAGCAATCCCAAAAAGCAGGGCTTGTCAAAAAGGTGAGCCAGCAATAAATGCTTTGGATCTTGCTGAACACGGTAACATAAAAAGCTTTAGAAAGCAAAATACAGAATATCTGCAGTAAAATAATATTTCCAGAATCACATGCTTAATTGGCTGTAAATGAGCTATTTCTGCTGATACATATCGACCAAGTCCACAACATAATTTCAATCATTTTTAATATAGAGTCAAATGAGGTGATAGGGAAGTTGCAGGTAATAAGATACATACCGTGATGGTATATAACCTGTAAAGCACATCATTCATGCCACCAGTTTCTTCATTAAGCGAATTCCAGTGTCTTTCCACACTATACTTTGTTATAACATTCTGAACACGATTGTAAAAGTAGTCAACCATCCATTTTGTCATCTTCAAAGCTTGAGTATTGTCAGCAAACGTATATTGATCCAATAGACCCGCCAAGATCTGTCAAAGTAGATTAATCTCTAGCAAATTATATAACTTTGCAAGGATTAAATATATGAATTGTATCTTGCAAAACAAACAAGATAAACGTTACCTTGTGAATAGTGTAGTATGGAGCCCAGACAGGTTTTAAAGCTTCAAAGCGGTCAAATTGCTCCGATGGAAAAGCAGAAAGATATCCCGATCCCATTTTACTCTGACACTCAGATAAAGCAGACACCACAGCAGTCATTTTCTCTTTGAGAGTAACATTGTGAGTACTGGCCCACATGTGTGCTGATGCACTCAAGTAATGCCCTTTAAGAACCCAAAAAGCAAGTTAGTCATTCAAATTATATCAACTAAAATTTGAATAACCTAATTAACTTGCTGCAGAGTCAAGCATCAAAACGTTGTGAAAGCTGAGAAATGTTGAAATTAAAGTTGTCCATTTAATTTAGTGGCTAAATTACAATGTAATTCTGCATGTTTCAACTCCAGGATCCAAGATGTAAATATTTAAGAATCCTAATCCACACAAAACCCACAGCATGACTCCAATGATTAGAAAGATTTAACTGACCATTCTTTCACGGTATTTTATACAAAGAAGATAAGATATAAATTCAAAATCAACCTAAAATTTGTCAAATTACAATCAGAGCATTATATTGCTGAAGAAGCTCAATACATATTAGAAAGATGGTTCTTTCTTCATCTTTCTATCCGTTGACATCTCAAACAGAAGAAAGTGCTTTCCCAAGCTCAGACATGTAACAGAGGGGAAAAGAAAGAATCTAGAATCAGAAGGAATTAATTACAATTATTCCACCAATAACTGTAGCACTAAAAGTAAAAAAGAGTGGTGTGAATAGTGCAAAGTTGATTCATGATACCTTCTATAACTCTCTTTCAGTCCATTCACATAAATTCTTAGCTTAAAAGTGAATTTAGTTAATCATTTTGCAGAAACATCATTAAATTCGTCAAAGTCATAATCAGTTTGCGTAGACAGTAAAGAAAACTGCAGTTTAAACTCAAACACAATGATATAGACTTAACGAACTGAAATTACCTACAAAATGACCCCGCAGCTCACATGTTGGATCCTCCCACCCTTCATATGCTTTCCCTGGTGTAGGCAAACCAGCTGTTTTTCTAAAGCTCCAAACCAAACTATCCACATCCAACATCAATAGATACTCCAAATTTGTTTGTTGTGCCCGCCAATGCAATGAACTTGGG
This sequence comes from Citropsis articulata, assembly GCA_030449925.1. Taxonomy (NCBI): domain Eukaryota; kingdom Viridiplantae; phylum Streptophyta; class Magnoliopsida; order Sapindales; family Rutaceae; genus Citropsis; species Citropsis articulata. The sequence goes on along the minus strand of JASUUH010000096.1, from coordinate 3,112,423 downwards.
TCCAACTTAACATCATGCAATGATACCTCCTTAAGAAAATCTCCGGCCAATTTAAACCCATCTGGATTTTTCATTTTCCTATACATCATTGTCCAACTAAATTCGTCTGTCTCACTCAACATCTTTCTTGGTAGCAAATTAGACCAAGCTGAATCATCAGTTGGTGTCAAATGGTAATGAGAGTACACCTCTTTTTTCCACGTTTCATTTTTGGATGATAAGAGTTCATATCTAAATGTATGCGATGCTAGCTGAGGAAATGAGTTTGTACACTCCTTACACAAAGCCACGCAACAAGAGAGAAACAAAACCAACACTTTAAACACAAAATTCTTCATTTTTATCAAAAAACTCAGATTCAGAATCTGTAACTTTTAGTAAACCAAAGTACAACGTAAAGTCTGCACTAAACCAACATATAGTTTATCAACAAAACAGAATCAAAATACTGCAAATTATTGAAATTCACCAATTTGAGTATAATTCCAAGACCAAAGAACTCACTGTAACACCTTTTGAGCACAAAATTTAGCATAAAATAATCAAGCCATACAGTATAACCACAACCCCAGGAAGCAAAATCCTTTAACTTGACCAAATTCAGCTTAATTAAACAAAAAGCCAGAGCATTCAAATATAAACGATACCAGAACTCAAAAAACTCAAAATTCAATGAACTTGATAGCAACAAAAAAAGCACACTTCAAGGCAAAAGAAACATTGAAGAGTTCAATGCAAAACTCTCACTACAAACACACTTGCGAACTCTCAAAGACTAACAGCTCCAATATATAGACACACACGCGCGCGCACAAATAGAACCAGCAAGCTAAGTAAAGCAAGAATCCAAAAACTGAAGCTATATCTTTAAAACCATCTCGTGAAAGCTAAGAATTTGTTTACGTGTAAAATAATGAAAAGGACATTATCTAAAATGAATAAATAAATGAAATAAAATAAATTTACAGATATTTACAGTGAAGAATCACGGATTGGGTGTCTGTTTCTGCGGAGGTTTGTTTATTTTGTTGACTCATCAGTCAGTGCGAGTGAAGCTTTTCAACAAAATGAATCTTTACAAGACAACAAAAAAATAAAATAAAATAAAATAAAAAATGAAATTCACTCACTCACAATGAAACTGCAGAGGAATCAATGGTCTCTGTGCTCTCAAACAGCAAACAAGCGTTTGTGTTTTGCTCAAAAGTCGAGCCATTAATTGGATAATCTATTTATCTCTAATGTAACAAGAAAACACACTGAATCTAAATCTTTTTGTAAGTGCAAGTTTATTTAATTCTACTACTGATTTTATTAAGAAAGAAATCAAGAATCCAGTCAATATAATCAATTGATCAAATGAGAATTTTAGCATGTAAGTTTTAATTTACTAAAACTTATTAAAACCAGCCAAACCGAATCATTTTTATGAAAATATTTATTGGTTTGCGAAAATTGATGGTATTTAAAACAATGGTTTAATTAAGAGTGGAGATATATCAACTTAATTCCTGTCACCATTTTCAAGCCAAAAAATTAAGCATTCCCCATCACTTTTAATTGCATAAGTAAAGGTGATGAATTTTGATATCATATAGGTATAATATCAGTTTCGCATCTTCAAAGGATGAAATGTAGTTATATAACATTGAGAGAATTTTGAAATCAGATACTGACAATAATAGCAAAGATTGAAGATCTTAACGCCTACCTCTTTGACAAATTCTTTTCTTTTTTTCTTTTTTTTTTTGATAAGCTTCTAAATTTACTTACAAATCTAATAGTATTGACTAAGACAACCGTGCACTATCGAGTAATAATAAAGTTTTAAATTTTTATATAAACTTATTTTGTATAAATTAATGAGAAATAATTCAATTGGTTGGAATAAATATTTTTTAACCCACATAATTTATTTTTATTTTTTTATATTTTCACCCAAATCATAAATTTATATCACATTAATTTGTATAAAAATAATATTTTATAAAATTTTATACTTCTATGATCTCCTATATATAAGTTGTTTTTGTTAAAAAAAAAAAGAAGCCAATTAACCAGACATTGAAAGCCCCAGGGGCCTGCATTTATAATTCTATTTATCATTGTCTTTGTTGAATAAGGCTCAAATAAGTGGAATTTTTAGTTCTATAATCATTGCTTTTGATGAATAAAGCACAAATAAGTAGAATGGTACTAATTCTTTTTAGACACGAGGCCATGTTTATCACACTGTTGAGTCACATTTTTAATTAGGTAGTGCTATAGTCAAAAGATAATTTTTTTAAATTGCTTATTTTTTCTTGCACCAAAAGGAAGAAAAAATCTAACAAAACAAAGATGATGTATATAATTGTTTATAGGGTCCGGTGCCCCTGTGACACAACACCCCAAATTTTATCTTTAGTAAGTTAATGCTCCTCCATCTCTCTTTCATAAAAGTTTGATATGTTGATTTGCTAGAAACTGCACTTTTCAACATGCTTTTTGCCTGATTTATAAAGCTACTTTATATAAACATTCTTCTACGCTAAAACAACTGTTAAGAAGAATTTGAAGCGCGATAAACTTTATGTTCTTTTAAAAGTTTAAGATCATACGTTGTCTTGAATAGATTATTTCATTATTATGCAGTCGTAGATAGACAATTTTGAATGAAATTTTTTGTAGGAAAATCAAATTTTAGTTTAATTGCGCATGACATGATCACAATTCACAACTCACAAATATCATTATACTTTAACTAAAAATGAAACAATAATTTTGAAATTAATGCAACTATTTATAGTTTTTGTCTCATAGCCCCTGGGGAACCAAAAATTACACAAGGCCATAAAATTGAGCAAAAAGAACAAACAAGCTAAGGTATGTATCAACTCTTATCTGAAAGTAGATATTGAATAAGTGCTTGTTTCGCATGGTTTATTTAATGGGTATGAGTATTTATTTAATCTCATAAGCTCTAATTATCATGATTTTATTGTTGTTGGTTGTTTTTTAAATAGAACTTTTAAATTTTAAATGAGTTATTTTATCCCTACTAATAAAAGCTCAAATTTTAGACTTTTAGAAATAGAAGTTGAAAAGTTTTTTTTTTAAATGTTAAAATATCTAAAATATCATCTACTTATTTAGTAATCTTATTTTATTATTTTTATAATATAACTTTAAAAAATTATCTATTAAAATAATTTCATAAATTTTTAATAAAAATTCTTATTAACAACCAAATAACTAAATTATTTTAAGTAAAAACGATATTTATAAAAACTCCAACTTAAAAAGTTGTGTCAAACGAAGTTTAAATTAAATGGACATAGGGATCATTGATAGCTTAAACCATAAACACATAGATGCAGAAAGGAAATATCATGTGATGTGTTGGATGGGTCCATCACAGCCAATGCAATTCGGGTAATATGTGGATATGATTGCAGGGATAGAATTTATGATCCGCTTGTCTGTGTGGAATATTCTTAGTCACGAGTATTCGCTGTTACATGTCATTACATATTTAATTACGCGATACGCGTGACAAAAGTTTGAGAAATGAAAGGATTAACAGAGGGTATTCAAGACTTTATAAAAGATTGAGATATAGAATGTTTAGAGTTCATTTTTAATCTTCTCAAAAAAAAAAAAAAAAAGAGTTCATTTTTAATGCAGATGTATGCGTATCTTAAAATTTCAATTTAAATATTTAGGGTTATGAATTACTCTATTGGGGCAATTTGACAGTAAATAACGGTGAAATATCAAAGTGCTAAAAGTCATATTTGAAGAGAGTTTTGTTTAATTAATTTGATCTCTCACTCATGTGGAATATTTTCATCAGCACTATTTTGAAATGAGACAGTCACGTCGTAAATTAATGATAAAGGTGGTCACGAGAAAATGTTTTTGATATGAAGAATTTTCCTCACAAGAAAGATGGTAAAACAAATTCTCCAATGCCTTTGCTCCCAGGGTACTTGGTGGCTGAGTCGATTTACTATATATTTCTTTTCTTTTCTTTTTTCTTTTTTAATTTCGTTTTATTTAGTTCTTTCTTCTTTTAACACCAACTCAGAAATACAATCGGAATCTGTTCTAACCTAAATTATATTGTGATACTATCTAAATTTTTATTTTTATATTATAATCTGTATTTATTTTATTAATATTCGAAGGACATATCAACTAAGTTACCTGTATATTTAAGAAAAGTTACATATCCTTATTCAATTATTGGAGGAAAATGAAAATCCTCTATGTTTTTTAAGAGAGAGGGATGCCACTCACAGTTCAGCTTATTTAGTGCAAGTGAGCATGGTTATAATTACCAGATTGTCGGGAGAAGTACAAGCAAATTACAGGACCACAACTCACTCCCATTGTGTCAAAAAAATCTGTATATTTAAGGGATACATGCATTACAACAAATTCACCTCGAAATTCTTCATAAGGGTGTAAAAGCGAAAAAAATTAATAACCAACTGAACTGTGAGGATTTTTATTAGTGCCATTATTCTGTCAGTGAAATTGTAATTTATTTATTCTTTGTCTTAAGAATTTGTCTAGTCTTGAGTATTTATTAGATTAGATTATGTGAAATATTAGAGAATATTTTTTGTGGCATAAAGAAGTATATTGGCATGTATATGAGATTACATATCAAAGAGTTAACTTCAAATAAAGGTGACACTACATTACTAATTATATCAAGTATTTATGGAATATTGAATGCTTAAGGAAGTATATCCTAATAGTCCTCTACTCGGTAAAATACTGCACCTATAAAAAGAAAAGTATTTCACACATTGAAGAAAGAAGATGACACATCGTATTTTATATTAAAAGAACCAGCCAAAGCAGGGAACACGAAGAAAAATTATCTTAGCCACATATGGTGTTTCATGTCTCAAAGCAGTTTTGGTGTTTGAGTCTTCTTCATATTGATGAAACAGAAATGTTTAAAGAAGTTTGCTAGAATAAACAAAAGTTTCTCAATAATGATAAGTTTTATTGAAAAGTCCGAATGAATAAAACTAAGATTTTGAGCCCTTTTATAACAAGCCTAAATATTACGAATTTACCAAAATATGCAAATCCAAACTCTAATATGATAATTAAATTCTCTTAATTAAAATAAAAAAATAAAAACAAATGACACTTAAATATGAGTTCTTAAAAAAAGATAAAAATCTTATAAGAATCAGGAAAAATAAGAAAGAATCTTAAAACTGAAAAACAACTATGAAAGAAACAGAATTTTTATTTTGACCACAAGGTAAAATGACTTAGACATTTGAGTTTTGTTTGGCTCGTAGTTTCAAAACAATATATTATACACTGAAAACGAACACTTATATCCCAAGTTACAGGTTCTGAAAGGTACACTGCTCGCGACACAAAGCACCTACATCAGTTTCCCTCACTTGGAAAAGAACTCGTCCTCGAGTTTGGATCATATAATTCCTCATCATCTAGATGGTACTCAAATAGATCAATCACATTGAAAGTGTGAGAGATGTTCCAATTGTCCCGTAATTAAAGCACATAAGCATTATCATTAATCTTCCGCTTAGCTCGAAATGGTCCATACTTGTCCTTCTCCAATTTACTGCAAATGTCAGGAAAAGACTTTGCCATAGTTATGCCATCCCCAAATCTCCTCCCACAAACACTTTCTTGCAACGGTACTTGTCTGCTTCAGCCTTGTACTTAACATTGGCAACCTTTAAGTGAGCTCATATCTCGGCATGAATCGTCAAAGCTTTTTTTTGCCGCATTAGCAGTTGCTTTGCTATCTCCAACAGCAGCTACTGTCGACATGACAGCCAAATCATATACATTATATGGGGAACAAGTATAGATAATCTTAAAATGTGTCTTATCAGTAAATCGATTCACCATATTATTGTAGGCAAACTCAACTTGAGGCAATGTAGCTTCCCAGTTCCGTTGCTTGTCACCACAAACATAACACAACATGTTGCCTAAAGCTTGCCCATTTGTCTATGGATAGAAAGCGCTACTAAATTACAATTGTGTTCCAAACTTATCCCAGAAATGGCACCAGAACATGTTAATAAACTTCATTTCTCTGTTAGAAGTGATAGTTTTTGGAACACTATGCAAACGCACTAGTGCTCGAAAGAACAAATGCGCTATTGAAGCAGCATTTTCAGTCTTTTCACAAGCAATAAAGCGCACCATCTTTGAAAATTTATCAACCACAATCAATGCAGAGTCTTAACCTGTCCTTGTGCGCAGCAACTCTAACACAAAATTCATAGACAGATATAACCAACTATTTTTTGGAACAGATCACAACGAGTATAAACCCATCTTCTACGCATGCCCCTTGCTTTTTTGACAAACCCGACACCTTTGCACTATTTTTCGCACATCTCTACTCAACTGTGGCTAATAATAATGCACATTCACAAGCGCCTTGGTCTTATCTTATACAAGATGTCTGCCCAATCCTCCTCCTTGTAACTCGCTAATAATTTGTTCCTTTAAAGAACTTCGAGGCACACACAATTGGTTGGCCTTAAATAAGTATCCATCTTGAATGAGGAAATCCTCCATATTTTGATGATTGATGCAGCGATCCCAAATATACATAAAATCGTCATCGTCAGTATACAACTTGTTTGAGCACTCAAAACCAGTAACTTCATTGACTAAAGTTACCAATAAAATTACTCGAAAGCGCATCTGTCACTTTATTCTACTGCCTAGATTTGTGCTTAAGAACAAAAGTGAACTTCTATATAAAATTCATCTCACGTGCATCTTGCTCAGGTTTTGCTGGCTGTTAAAGTATTTCAGTGCTTGATGGTCGTTGCAGAGCACGATCTTTTTCTGAATCAAATAATGCTCACACATCTTTAATGCCCTAAGGATGGCATAAAAATCTTAGTTGTAAGTAGACCATTTTTGCCCCATCTTATTCAACTTTTCACTCATATACTCAAATTGGCTACCCTTCTTGGGAAAGAACAACCCCAATTCCCTTGCTAGAAGCGTCACACTTGATCTCAAATAACTTGTCAAAGTTTGGTAAGGCTAGCACAGGAGCGATGGACCTTTAATAAAGCAAAACTCACCTCTTTTTCTCTTCCCCATTTGAACTTTCCTTTCTTTAAGTACTCCATTATAGGTGCAGGTACAATGCTAAAACCATGAATGAATCTCCTATAAAACGTTGGCAACCCATGAAAACTTCTAACTTTACCCACAGTCTTGGGTGTAGGCCATTCTTCAGTAGCTTGTATCTTCGACTCAATAGCCCGAATCCTATCTACACCAACTATTAAACCCAAAAATTTTATATTACTGTGCAGAAAGCTATAATTCTTCATATTACTGCAAAGCTTATTCCTCCATAATACCTCCATAACCATTCTCAAATTCTCCAATTACATCACCACAACACCAAAATATCATCAAAATATACCACAACAAATTTGCAAGAAAAATGCAAATCCAAAATAGGAAAATCTAAAATCTAATATGATAATTAAATTCTTCTAATCAAAATAAGACAAGCAAAACAAACAACACTAAAATTTGAGTTCTAAAAAAAAGATAAAAATCCTAGAATAATCAGAAAAAATAAGAAAGAATCTTAAAATTGAAAATCGACTAGGAGAGAAACAGAATTTTTAGTTCGACCACAGGGCAAAACAACTTGGACCAATATTGAATAGCTTAAAAAGCAGGCCAAAGCCATTTCATTTTGCCATAGTTAATGAAGTTGACTCTGTTCTCATTGATGAAGGGAGAAATCCATTGTTAATAAGTGGTGAGGTAATTTAGGGCTACCTCTTTAGTGACCGCTCGAAGTTAATTGAAAAGTGGCAGCTAAAGAGATAATTTAAAGGGGTCAAATATCACCGTTCTTCTTTTTTTATGCACAAGATGAGTGTCAAAGCTTTAAGACACGTGTAGCATTGTATGAAAAAAAAAATGCGTTGGTAAGTACTAAATATTAAATACAACGCTCAATTTTTCGCACTCTTGCTACAATTCTTCCCGTCACCAAAGATGCATCAACTCTCCAATACCTCACTCAAATCAACCAAAGAACCCCAATTGTGCCTGTGAAATATGCCCTTGATCTCGGTGGTCTATTTCTCTGGGTGGTCTGTTTAGAAGATTAAGCATTTTGGGTTTTGTTTATCTCGTTGCAAGCTTTGAAACAATACATTATACGCCAAAAATAAACATTTGTAGCCTGAGTTATGGCCTCTGGAAAGTACACTACTCGCAACACACAACACCCTACATCACATATCAAGTATTTCATTAGACATTAATGATTACTTTAGCCTCTTCAGAATGAGATAGTCATTTGTTATGTGGAAAAGATCTCAAGGAAGTAGCAAACACAATTGAAGACAAGTGTTGCTCGCCAAGCAAACTCGACTAAATTAGATTCAACAAGGTGACGACAAGAGTAAAAGAGATTGCGTAAGATTGCATAAGTCAAGCATATAGATTGCGTAAGATTCTGATAGGTTGTAATATTTTCATTACTTAGTGAATTGCTTAATGTCTAAGAGTGGCCTTATGGAGAATGTAGGATTGTGATCGAACCACGTAAGAATCCTCTATGTGCTTGACTGTCTACAATTTACTGTTTCTAATATATTTGATTGATAGATTTAAGGTGAATAAATAATAATTTGAACAATATTATGAATAGTGATGATGAATAGTAACCTTGAACAGTATCTCGTTAACGATATCATACAAACAGTAACCAATGATCGTATAAATGATAACTCATGAACACTGATTGCAAACAATATTGCACGAATAATAATATGTGAGCAGTGATCTCAGAATATTAATTAATATAATTAATTAATTCTCTAATATTTTAATTTGCTTACACTTGTTAAAATATATCTAAATTTTTGACATAAACCTTTACAATAAACATAAAAATTTTAATAAAGATGCTGATTGAGTGTCCATTTTTGTTTATCATGTAGGCCTTAGAAAATTCAATGAATGGTAATCAATTGCTTTATTAATCAGTTCATCAATAATTAGTTGAAGATGAACTCTTGAAATTAATGCTAAAAGATATCATTGCAATTGTTGTGAAATCCTACCATCAACCATAGTATAAAACAAATTTTAGACATATTTTAATTGAAGTCTGCCTTTTTTTATTATTCTATCTCATAGAAAGGAAATTGTGATAACTGGTCTGATAATGTATATTATTTTGCTCTAAATCCTTTTATACTAAAACCTTACTTATGAAAAACGTAGAGGACAAAATTTGATCCTATAATATCAATCTGAAAGCTAGCAATAATTAATTAGAAGAAGCTAACTCTAATTTTCTGAAAATAAAGAAAATTTTGTTCTTGGAAATTCTTTCGTCTTATTTCCCTCATGAATAAATTAGTTGGTTTATGTTGTTTTCATGTAATAAAGAAGCATGATCAATTTATATGCAAGTGGGCGGATTTCATTGTTCATATCAGCGGCCAAAATGGTTGTTCATCCTATCAAGCAATTCCTTTCATCATCAACTCATCACCCTAAAAGAAGCAACGAAAATTCAGCCATTGTTTTTCTTCCAAGATAAGTAGATAGACAATAAAAAACAATTACTTGTTTCCATTCCAATTTCAAGTTTGCTTTCACTCAAGCTCAATCGTGGCATTTAAAATATTTCTGTCAATATGTGATTGGATAGGAATTGCGACAATAATAACACTACGAAACATTAATGCCAAAGGATATGAGTTGTTGGAGAATGACGAAGTAGTAGACGTAAAGAGATAAAAATTTCAAAGAACAATTTGGATTTATTGTAATAGGTAGTAAGAAAAAGATAAAATTCAAGTTAGTGGTACTCATACCCTTAACATATCTCAACATTTGTGGTGGGGGGTGAGTTCGAGTCTGTGGCATGAGATCGAGCCCTCACAGGGGCTCATTAATTTAAATCCTTATTTTAAAAAAATGTGGATTAAGAGAGAGTTTTTCTTTCAATATTAATGGGAGTATATTTCTAAATTAATGCTTGCCACATATTTGGATTGTATTATAAATATATGTATTTAGCTAAAGCTAACAGATTTTATATTGAGATATATTTATAGTTTGTAGCAATTTCAATAATAATAGTAATAAGAAGTACAAATTGCTCCTTCTAGTCTCTTTCTATTCTAGGACTTCAATAATTATACGTCGTGACCAAGCCGAAAAACTAACAATAGAGAATGTAAATGAAGATGAGCATCAAGAGAAAATGATAGATTGATGGAGAATTAATGGCGCAAATGTCATCTCTTACGTGGATAGGAAGTTAGTCTTTGTCATTAAAACCAACTCAACCAAAGCTTGCTTAAAGGATTATTAAAATTGCTCTAATCGAAAAAAAAACATATATGAATTATATGAAACAAAACTATTTAAAATCAATTTTTCTAGATCAAATTAGATTCTAATTTCTAATATATCTTTCTCAATATACAATATAAATTTAATTCATTTAATCTTTTTAGTGGTTGATATAAAATAATTTTTATTAATTATAATTTTAAAAACGTCTTCAAGAAAAGAACAGCTTTAATTTAATATGGTTTATTTTATTTAAAGTAATTAATTATTAAGAATTAAATTTAAACAAATTAAAAAATTATTATCAAAATTTGTGCCTTCATCACACTACGAGCCCCAGAACCGCCTAAGCCGCTTGTGGCACGAGCCGCCTCTGAGCCTAACTCTCACTAATTTATTAACATTATTAACAATGGTAGGCAAACTATCTAGATTATGAAAAGAGCATCACATTTTGAGGTCTACTTCACTAATTAATTCACCAAGTTTAGTAGTCATCACAAAACATCATTTTCGGATAACTTATTATCGTCAATTCTCTTCACTAGGAAAAAAAAAACATATAATAATACTTAAGATACGTATCATTATCATTAATGATCACGCATGCTGCATGCACTAGGTGATGTGCAATTTTATTATTCATCACTATATTAAATCAACAACTATTAATAAATGGTTTGTCAAATGGTACATCATGTGGGATACAAAATGTGTATCTTATTTGTAATAGTACATACAGAAATGATTTTTTTTTTTTGGGTCATGTAACAAAAAGATATTAAAAAATAGAATTTTTTAAAATAGTAAAATGTAAAATTGATAAGAGTTTGGTCAAGAAGCAATGCAATATAATTTTAACGATGAATAATAAAATTAAGAAGTTGGTCAGACTAATGATGGGATCATCTAAAACTAGATAGCTAGTTCTATGTTTAGGGTTGCATTAGACTGTCAAATGAGTAAATATCTGATTAATGATGGGATGACTTAAAACTTCAAGCAAGGCCGAAGATCAATGGAAACTAATCAAAGTCGCAAACAGCTCAAGATATTAAAGAAACTTCGGCCTTTGGGCTTTATGCACAAAATGTGATACTAAATACACTACCTTATATTCTGTATACACCCCGCTTTACAGTCCATTTGCAAAAGCGTGACTCCAAAAGCAGCACCTCGCTTCCTCGACAAACCCACTTCCAAAAGAAACTATAAAAGCCCAACACAAAAGGCCATATGTTATTACTTTTGGGCCACGAGCAACCGGACTGACCCGTGGCTCAGTTTGGTCCGCAATAGTTAGTTTGATACTATATTGTGTCCATAATATTTTGAATTCAATATACATTCAGGATGCTCTTTTATGGATTTTAATTTATGGCTGAGCTTTTGATTCTTGGTTCATTTGTCTCTTTTTCGTGTTATAGGCAACCCAGAAGATGTGCACCGAAGGTAGTGAGAACAAGCCAATCAACTTATTTAACAACGTCATATGGCTAAGCATACTTGTCCTTTTGTTTTTTGTTTTCATTTATTTTATTTTTATCTTGTAAAACCCCAAAAAAAAAAATGAAGGAGGGTGAGCAAAGGCTAAATTAATTTCTTAGTCTTTTACTCCTCTCTCAAGATTAATTTAAGTTCGAATGGTTAGTTAAAGAAAATTACTTAAAAAACTACTTGATCAAATTTTGGGAAAAATATACTTATCTTTTAAAACAAATTAGCTATGGCTTTAAATTACACGATTAGTGATTACATGCCAAACCCATTTGCATAAAATGACATTATAATACTATTTTTGACTGCTATCTAGTATCGATGCATGATTGTGTAGTCGGCAAAAGTTGGTCGTTTACTAACTTAACTCACTTGTCTTCAAGTAGGAGCTGTTAGCTAGCCCTGTTCACGATGCACGGGGCAGAGGGGTTTAAAGAATTATATGCCGACGTCTATAGTCGATTAGCGATTAATGAAACTTAACTTTCCTAATCAACTTTTTTACCGTCCTTTTGTCGGTAGGAAGCCCTTCAATTCCTACTACTTTTCCCATTAATTTATTGATTAGAAATTCTTGCCCAAATTGTGCTACAAGTAATCGACTATTAGGTGTTGAATCATTAGTCATAACTTGTAGGGATAAAATTAACTATATAAGTGGGTCCTGTCAGTATTTTTTTTTTTCCCAATTGAAAACATAATAACCCTTTTGGTTTGGCTTTTATTTGAGTTTGAAAGTAACTGAGTTGAATATACTGTTCTAGGGGGAAAAACAATTACAGGTATTTAAATCCTTTGCTTTAGAATTTGACCCAAAAGGTGAGTTTAAGCTTTGGTCGCAGGAAATTAAACTATCTCGGTAATCAAGAATCTTATAAACGATGACCTTGCAAGCTTTTCCTGAAAAGAATAATGTCAGATTTACAAAAAGGAGATACAAAATTCGTATGCCAGCTAATATGATATCGATATTTGACGTATATCATTTGATTTGAATTATGTTACATTAATTGTGGTATAAAAAGGGCAACAACTCCTTAGCACTTGACAGTAAAGCCAACATTTTATTATCTCTAAAGAAAGTTTGTAAAAATTATTAAACCACTTCCGTTTGTTGTCGAAGACGACCTGAATAGATGCTTTTGAATTCTCTTGACCAAATGATGGTTCCTAAGATGTATAGAAATTAACTTATAAGTGCAATGTAATGCTTCATTGAGAAAGTGAGATGCCACGTTGAAAGAGACATTCGGGTTCCAAGGGAGAAGAATTTAAGTCAAGCAACTGGCCCCGGCGCCATTTTTTTCAAGACTTTGAGAACCGACTAAAAAGAGAAGCTCTAACTTTAGATAAAGAAACTCCAATGTCTCTGTAAGAAATCATTAAGGTGGCCAGAAATTTCAAAGTTTAAATCCTATTTATATTGTCAATCCATAAGTCTTTGAAGCCTAATGCATGCTTTTCTGAAAGAAATAGGAAAAATTAACAAAAAAAATCAATGATTCAATGCTTCATTGTAAAAGATATAGATGTCCACGGTAATATTGAACGATAAATGATAGTTATCTGTTTATATGCTCGTTTTCAGGTGGGTTTTTTTTTTTTTCTTTTTTTCTCTTTCACGTTGCCTGTTTCTAATCCCATGACATGTGTTGCAACATAATTCAATTAGTAAAATTTCTTAACTTAACTCAAAACAAGAGACTTAAATTTCGAACTCAGCTCTTAATAGAAAGTAAATCTAATTACTAATTCTTTATGTAAAAAATAAAATTCTCATACCACAACTGCGATAAAGTTCGAGAGATTGGGATGAAGTATTGTTTTGTATACGTCTAGATATGGACAAAATGGCCAACAAATATTGATTTAAATTTTAAAAGAATGGGCAAATAATAACATAATGCCGCCGAGGCATGCAAATCATAGAGTGCTCTTAGACATTGCACATGCAGTTTCTTGAAAAAAGGTGGAAGAAATGGTTACCATTGATAGAAATTGGCCCACATGGAGCAAAATTTGTGCTTGTTGTGGAGCTTTCAATAGGAAAAATTGGAACATAAGGTGAGATCAAGAAGGGATCGACTTTCTTGGGCATGAAGTGAAATAGACCATTTCCTTGGCTTAGAAACAAAAAAACATGGGACCTTTTGTTCGTCAATAAGGGAATGTAAAGGCCATAATGTATAAAATACGTGCTCACATCTCTATATAGGCAGACCAACTTCTTATTATGGTTTGTGGAGGGCCAGTGTGATTAAACTGCATAAAGCCAAGGGAGTTGAGGTGCATCGTGAATGGCAAAAGACCATTTGGTTTCCAGTACTTTGTAGGCCTGTGAGTCATAAATAGAAATTAAAATTTCCATTTACTATTTCCACTAAACAAATTTTATTACCGTCGATTTCAATTCAAGAGATTTTACCAATCTAACCAACTAACTCATAATTTCTTATTTTGTTTAATTAAACTTATTTTCTATTAGAATTTTTGTTGCCAGTATAATTATTGGGCAAATTAATTGTTTCCAAAAGGGCATCATACATTAGTTCTTATCATTTTTGTTAACTTCATATAATTATGAGAAATTCTATAAACAGACTCTTAAAGATTTTAGATTTACAAGCTATAAAATAAGATGAAAAAAAAACTACCTTACAATAGTTGTATGTTACAATGATCGTAAATTTTTGTATGATAGATGGACCCAATATAAGATGAGTTTAGAGTATCAAATACATACATCAATTATTCATAGGTATGTATAGAACTTTCATTTTTTATATTCTAATAACATCGTGCTGTTAAAGAATAATATTATACTAGTTTAGTTAGGATACCTAATTTATATTCCAATTGATGTGATATTATTTGATTAGCTTAAATGATAGTTAGTTATTAAATTTTATCATTTCTCATCAAAATATTTAAATTTTATTAGTTACACATAAATTGAGATATAAATTAAATACTCCAACTAAATAAATATAGCATAACTCATTTTTTAAAAATTTAAGCTTTTGAAAATAACGAATATCTCCGGTTGTATATATAATATATTAATACGCACAGAATGATAAATTTATAAAAATAAAAGAATTGCAAAGGATACAACTAGAAGCTAGTTCGAGAAGGATCTAAATGAGCCTTACTCTTAAAAAATAAACATTTTCAAAGCCTATACCTATTAGAAAAGACACTTAAAAGTAATGAATAATCAGACAGACCTGCAGTAAGGTATATATCTCAAGATATTGTGATGTAATCAATTATAAATTTATGTTGGACTATTAATGTTGTTGTTACACTTAGGTGTTATAAAATATGTAACTAGCTTCTAAGGATATAGGGCTGTAGGCAAGCAATGACGTTATCTAGGATTTATAACATGTACATGTGCATGAAACTCGTACAAAAGAATAAAGGTGCATGAGTCACGTACGACTTATGTTACATTATATATTTATATGTATGCTACGATCACCGCCAATGTTTTTATTATTTATAATAATTTTGTTGTTAGACTTCTCATATATCATAAAGAATAGTTATTAAGTTCACACATATAAGTTTTTGATGCAATAAAAAAATTTATTATTAACAAAAATTATATCGTGATGTAACATATACTCCTATAAATATATATTTTTTTTTTCACACAAAATTTTTTATTTTTTTTTATGTAATATATTATTAAACTATATAATTTAATAAAATCAGTAAGTATGCGCTATTAAACTATGTAAAGAAAAAAAATAAATAAGGACACTAGAACATGGGAACGACTTTTTTAAAAGCAATTTTCAATAAATCCAGTGTGACATGAAAGGTTATTAAACTTTATGTATTTTTTGGCACACGGTTGGGCCTTGCGCACATAATGACAAAATTATGTCAAACTTGTGTTGCTTCTTTAAATTTCATCAATTCATCATCTCTACTCAATTTCGCTTTACTCGTTTTTATGGAAAAATAAATCATTTCACATCATCACAATTATTTTTACGAAGAGCTAGACCAGTGGATTAGATTACACCGGTAGTTCATTGATGAGAGATAAATGTGAGAGACATTGTAAATTCAATGGCTAAATTCAACTTTGCATAACTTTTTTTTAAAAAAAAGAACTTATTGTTGTAAACATTTGATGTTTATTATGATCATAAGAACAAATATATATAGATGATACAACCTAGGTCATAAAAGTTTATGGACCAGAATTTCTCATAATATAAGGGCTAATTAAAATAAGATATAACAAAGAGATAAATCTTGATTGTACATTTTTATGTCCAAATACATGCAACACTCGTGAGGCTAACAATAGCAGAGGCAAGATTGATGAGATGAAGATGGGTCCACGTTGCTCAATTAAAACAGGTTACGCAACTATATATGTAAAATCATTTCTCAGATTAAATGAGGTCTAATCGAATTCAAAAGCAAAATCGTGCGGTATAGGCCCATATCAAACAATATCATACTCTCGTAATAGTAAATTATCATATTAGGTAGGTTTAAATTGGGAGAAGACTTAAATAAAGAGAAGATTATGCATAAATTGTCTTTAAATGAGTAGAATGCTCGAATAAAAACAAGATCCTAAAAACCTAATTACATGAAAATTATGCTTAATTTTGGTGGGGCTGGCCACCTACGGTCACTATGTTTCCTCATTGCAAAGTAATTACTTTTTTTTTAATTTTTTTTTTTAAAAAGAAAGCAAGTTATCATTATTATTAATGGGCCTAATTAGAGAACAAAGATGAAAATCATGTGACACTGTTTTATAAAGTTCAAAATTTGGCAAGTAACCCTCCATAAAGCCCCCGTAACTTTAGACCATTTTGTCTCGTAATCATAACAATTAGTCCACCTTTTTCTCTCTTTGATCTTTGTAAATTACTACAACCATCAAGAGTAATCTTTCCCCCAAGTGACCTATGCTATTTATTTCTTTATATATATATTTTTTCTATTAGCCGGATTTTTATTTTCACTAGACAAACAAATTTTATTTATCAAGGTAAAGCACGTGTTGCGAAAATCTAATTTTTAATAATTAAATTATTTCTATAACAACAGAAACAAGGAAATACCACTCTTCACGGAATTATGATTATCACTATAATCTTTCGATGAGACAAATGATGATTATTAAATTTAAATTCTTGAGCCCACCAAGGTCTTTTCTTCAATTGAGGATGCATGTTTTTACTATTGTAATCATGACCCAAAAATATACTTTCAATTTTAAGACGAATTAGCTGTAAAATTATGGACAAAGATGACATCAATTTAAGTGTGAGTCACGGTAAAAACAAACCAATCTTTTGATTGGCATGAGAATAATGAACTCAGTTTATTACATGGAAAGGACAACAACATTTTTGTAGTTTTAGAAAATGATCACATAAACTTTCTTATTTTTTGAACTAACGTATTCTCTTTTTTGTTAAAAATAGTCACACATAAAAAAATAATAATAATTTGTGTGCCAAAATAAAAATTATATGATTATTTGTAGAAACAAAAGAATTTTGTATTCGGCCCGAATCCAGAGTAGTCGGAGTATGGTCACCGGATATTAGATTGTTTACACGAAAAAAAAAAAAAAAAGAATTTTCATGGCCATTACGTAAATAAGCTTAGTTTTATTACGTAAAAAGGACAATAACATTTTTGTAGGTCTAAAAATTGATTACATAAACTTCCTTATTTTCAGAACCAACACCTTTTTTTTTTTTTTTTTGGGTTAAAAATAGCCACACATGTAAGAGAGATATCAAAAAGATAATTTGTTGTGTTTTTTTTTTAAAAAAAAAAACTTGTGTGATTATTTCTAGAAACAAAATAATTTTCATGACCATTACGTAAAATAAGTGTCGCCGTCAATGTTCCCTCAATCCACAATTGTCAAAATTGATCAAAATTAATTCTATAAAATACGTATGAGATACAAACAAACGTAACAAGTACTATCAAATCAAGACCCAAGACTCATTTTGTCAAATACTCTTTATTTAAATGTACGAATTTAGAATTTCTTTCTCTTTCATGTGAAGTTGAAGAGGACCAGATTCCTCTAAAATATTGCCAAACAAAAAATCCAAAAAAAAAAAAAAAAATTCCTCGCATTTCTTGCGCGCTTATCTTTCCATATCGGAGCGTAAAACTCACGCGACATAAATTGGCGCGTATATTACTCAACTCAAACAAAAAACGGTATAAACATAACCGTATATAAAAATCGTATAATACAAAATCTAAACTATATATATGGGCTGACATATTCACTAACGCCGTCATTCACGTTCTACCATTATTTTTTGAATTTTTTCTATTTACATAAAATCAGAATTAAAACTACACTACGTCTTACACGTGTCTTCTCCCCACGCATTGGCCAGTTAATACTCTGCGAACGATCTACGAGACGGTGACGGCAGCGGTGAAGGCGGCATTGACGGAGGAGGAGCCCTCAGCTTTTCGAAGTACTCCCTTATATCCACTCCACCACCAGACATTGCTTTCTCCGTTAAATCATTCTCCTCCCTTGACGGAATAAACGGCGGCCGCAACACATCCGTCAGTAGATCCCACCTCACGCCTTTGAAAAACACGTGCTCCTTAATCTCGCACGCGCCACGTAGATACCCGAGCCTCTTCACGGGATCCTTCACCAGTAGCCGCTGTATCAAATCCGTCAAGTCCGTACGTTGCCCAACGAACTCCGGCGTTTTCATCAGGACGTTTCGAAATGTCTCCTTCCTATTCTTCCCTCGGAACGGCGTTGTCCCGTACAACATCTCGTACGTTAGAATTCCCAAAGCCCACCAATCAACAGCGAACTCGTGTCCGTCCCCACGTACTACTTCAGGTGACACGTACTCTTCGGTCCCGACAAACGAGTTGGACCGTTCCCCGTTGTCGAAACTCTGCTGCCGTCGACTCACAGGGCTGACCCGGGCTGATTTTGTCTTCTTCAACCCGGTTTTGTTCTCGGGTAAAGCGTGGAGCCATCGAGTTAAGATTCTACGGTGCCGTTTAGGATTCTCGGTGACTGGAAGTACGGGGAACTTATTATTATTAAGGGATTGTTTCTCAAAGGTGGTCTTCTTAACTAAATTACGAGAGAGGTCGAAGTCCGTGAGAGTCACGTGACCCGACTGCTGAATCAAAACGTTTTCGGGTTTCAAATCTCGGTAAGCAATGCCCATGTTGTGGAGATGCTCGATGGCGCAAATGATTTCTGACAAGTAAAAGCGGATGACAGAAGGGGAGAAAACGCGGTCGTTTTGCTTGTAACGGAGGACGTTGAGGTCGCCACCGGGGCAATAAGGGACGGCCCAGGCGAGGAACTCGTCGGTTTCTAAAGATCCGAGAAGCTTCGGGAGAAACGGGTGGGAGAGTCGGGACAGGACCCGGATTTCCCAGCGGGCGCGTCTTTCAGCTTCGTGTTTTGCATGGAGGGTAGATTTGTCGACAACCTTGAGAGCGAACGGGCAGCGGGCAGTTTGGTCAGCTGCCCGGTCGTGGACTAAGAAGACCGTGCCCATCGCGCCTTTGCCGAGGATTTTTAGAGCTTTGAGGTTGTCGAGGTCTAAAGACGGCGTCGTCTGCGGCTGAGGTGGTACAGTTGGCTCCATAATTTGAGAAAGAAAGAGAGAGAGAGAGAGAGAAATCAAGTAAGGTTTTCTTTTCAGAGAGACACAGAGACACAAGGTTGGTTATGAGTATGGGGTTTTGGCTTATATAGTTTGTTTTTCTGTTTCTGTTGCTTTTGTTTTTTCATGCTTTTGTTTTCAGTTTTTTGTGTGTGTAGTGCCTCTTTTTTTTTTTTTTTTAATTACAGATCTATTTTGTTGTTGCGGGTGAGATCAGAGATGTTTTAACTACGTTATGGGATAATAGCATTGGGTCCTTGTAATTTAAAATTATAATAGATAAGTACATAGCTTTCATTTTCATTGCATATAAGTCCTTATTGTCATATTATGATGAACGGGATAAAATGTGTGTGTCTGTATAAATAAATATTTTAATTCAGGATATCAGATTTATTAAAATGCAAAAAAATTATTAAGTCATATGAGAAAAATCTACTAAATCGTATGGCTTAATAATTTTTTTAGACTTTAATAAATATCTTATGTTCTTTTTTTATTGATCATCAGAGCAGACAAAATTTCAGTGATATAGTTGGAGATAGTCGGCTATATTTTAACTTTATCTATCCTATAACCATATCAAGATAAATACATCGATCTAGTCTTTAGATTTATTTGTGGTCCTAAGGAGCAATATAAGGTAATCTGATCTAATATCCTAAACTTTATTAAAGTTCAGAGATAAATCAATTAAGATGATGTCATAAATTCCACCCCAAAAACCCATATTTTAACTGCACTCCAACTTATCAACTATACTTAAATTGTTAGATAATCATATCGGTAGTAACATTACGGTTTTTATTGTTATTACAAAACTGTACATGAGATTTTCAATAGAATAATTAGTTTGGACAAATTTATCTCAGGGATATTACAATCGAATAATTAGTTTCTTTCTAATGGACTTTGAAATCTGACGATAGGAGTTTAGAGCATCTTCAAAAGGCTCTATAAATTTTACTTTTCAAATATTTATTTACTTACCTATGTGGCAAATAGAAAAGTGAAAAAATATGTTATTCTCTAAAAGATTCTTTAAATAAAATTATGTTAATATTATTTTAATTAAATAACTACTTTTTTAAAAGAAAAGTTAATGTTAATTAAAGCACCTCTCTCTTTTTCTCCAAAAAAAAAATAATAAAATATAAATTGAAGCGTGAGAAAACAACTCTCTAAATTTGAAGAGAGATGATCATTTCTTATTTGAAGAGAGATAATTATTTCTTATTTGAAGAATTTTAATTGGAGTGTCTTTTGGAGGCTAAAATGTTGTTGTGACTCTTTAAATAAATAATAAAATCTTATTTGAGAAGTCTTTTAGAGATGCTCTTAGTTAATGAAATTGTGAACTATGTCATTTTTTTTTCAAAACTTCTAAGATTCATTGTTACTAAATAACAACGAAGCTTCTGAGTATGTGACACTGTTTAAGTAATAAATTAACAAGAAACTAATTTATTTAATTAAATAAAAAAAGAGGGAGAATTGTTGGAGTGCTCTGCACTCCACGATCATTGATAAAGAATTTTAATGGCCTGCCACGCAAAGGTTTGAATGAGTATTTTTGTTAGTTACTAAAGAATTTTAAGGGAATTTTGTATTAGAAGTTCAGTTTTTTTTTTGAATTACATGAAACTAATGCTCAGATTACAACTCATATTATATGAGATATTTACAACTAATGAGACCCGTTTACATCAATTCTGATATGTCACCGCTCAGATTTTAAACCCTCTCAAATATTCAAGGGACGTCAAACTCCCATATTAGGAGAAAGATTGCCTTCACTTGAGCTTTGAGGCTCCAAGGAAGGAAATATGAATTAAACCCCTGCAATGCGTCTGTCGGGGCTCGAACCACTTCCCTCACACTTGTGAAGGAGTGACTCTAGCTACTTGGACTAAGCCCAAGTGGTTTATTAGAAGTTCAGTTAACACAAAAATAGAGAGATTATGATAGAGATGACATCACTCAAGTGATCAATATCAAAGTGGCCATATCACAAAATCTACATACCTATGATTTTATCCCTTATATGTCCTAATTTAATTTTTGAGATTATCACTATATAGTTTACTCAACCTTAGACTGAATCTTCTTCTCTTGAATAATTGCTACCCCTTTTGATTTACGATCCTCAAGGCACTTCGCAAAGTGATCAATAGCAATTCTTTAATTCTTCAATTCTTCAACGTCTAGTGATCCAAGATCCACATAGACTCTCCACAGAGATGAACATAAGATAAGAAAACAAATCAACACAACATGATGCGCCAAATTCGGATTCTCTAGGGAGGAGGCCGAATTTTGCTTCTCTGCTTTACGCTATGTGTTGTGTCTCCCTCCAATTGTGAAATACCTCTCTTTATAATTTATATAGGCACTAGGATTTCACCAAAATAGCAAGTCTTAAAAGATTTGGATTCTTTTCAAATAAGAGTTTCTTTCCTCTGATAATTCCCATGAATCTGAATATGAATAAATCTGATCTCCTTGCCTTGCTTGTCTCCCAAGAAATATCTAGAGCATTTAATGAACTTACTATTTGAAAGAATTTCTTGCTCTAAATAGATCTCGTGCACCAATTATAGAATCTCACCATTAATTAACTTGCTAAATTAGACATCTAATTAAATTAGGAAACAAATATTCCTAATAAATTGAAATCTCACTAAATTAGAGAATTAATAAATTAATCCTTAGTACAAGATATGCAATAAATAAATATCTAATTTAACTAGACTTGTAATAAAATGCCAACCGTATAAAAAATGGACTTAACATTATCAAATACGGAGAGATTCTTTGATCCGCTTTGATGCTATTTATAAATTCTTTACCATTGATGAGGTGAGAAAAACGTTTGCACAACAATTTAAAGTTCCAAGTCATCAATACAACAATTCAATAACGTATTATTTTTTGTATATTCACGGAAATACTAACTAGTTGTATATTTTTGTTAAAAGGAGATCATCCATATAATAATTTAATAGCAATTTGTCTTATATGTATTTATGAAAACACGAATCAATTGTATTACGTTTTGATAATTTGACGTATAAAATGTTTTCTCTCTTGATCATCCAATATTAAAGAATCTACTTATTATTATTACTTAAGATTGAGTTAGGAAGGATTTGTTTTTTTATGATCGCATTAAAACTATTCATGGTGTATCAATTTTTTTTTTCTCACATAGATCATATAATAAATTGAAGAAATATAACATCTAATCTTGTTTTTTTTTTTAAAAAAAAAATGCTACCAATTGTGCCACTTAACCAAGCATATTACATGAGATAATACCAAAAATTACAAAATTCTCCAAATTGGCCAATTTGAAAATGATGCAAACAACCCAATTTGTGTTGTATTATTGTCCTTAATTATTAACGCTTGTACCATTATGACAATAAATAAATAAAATTTTCTAATAAACATACTTAATGCTGCTCATATGAAGGTCTTAAGTGTAATGAGTTGGTTAATTAAAGTTAAGACCTGATTTTCATTTTTTAATAAAATCAAATTATTCACACGTGTAATGAGTAAAGAAAGTTTTCATTGAGCCAATCAAAGACAAAAAAAGATTACGCGTACGGTATCTCACATGGGGCTCCCATAATCCAAGGGAATTATGCGAACGTGGAAGCTTATGATAAATAAATTCTAGGATTTGTTCTTCGAACTTTGCCACCTATAATTCCTTATTCCTTTCTTTTTTATTATTGTTCAATATAGTTTTGGTTCCCCATCTAATTGGCTCAAGGATTTATTTTTTTTTTTCGATTATATAAGTTTAGCATGTGACTTGCACTAAATAAAAATACTATGAATGGACTTTTTATGGGCATATTATTAATGATTTGATTATATGAAGTCACTGAAATTCAGGGCATTTTCCTATACTCCTATGTATATGTGACAATTAGGATTATTTTTTAATTCTCACAAGGGGTTTTCAGTGCCGGGGATTAAGGGCTATCAATCAGTAATTAGTATTATAAATTATGTTATGGCTTGTTTATTCTATTTTTTGAATCCTGCCATATAAGTATTTTGATCCAATAGTAATTCGATTTTATTATGAAATCTGTAAAACGGACCGTTCGAGTTCAAATTTCAATAATAATGGCAACGTGGGAGATGAAAAAATAGTATTAGAAAATTCATATGTTAAGCAAATGCATATTTCTAAATCAGTAATTCAATAATAATTAGATTGTGGTACACGCTTATTTTATAGTGGAAGTAACAAGGTTATAATATGATAATAAATATTCAATAAATGTTCAATGAATCTTTTTCAATAAATTAAGTAATAGTGGATGTTAGCTAGCTTTAATTATTCAAATTTCTTGAACTGTAACAAGAGATCCAGAGTTCAGGTTCAGTTCACTAAGGCATCGTAAAGAGTCTTAATTACGAGTTATTGGATGTTTACATAAAGAAAAAATAATAAACAGCTAATCTAGAATTTGTGCTCTAAAATTTATGTGGAAAAACAATTCTAGTCCTGAATTTTTTAGGAGCATTAATTCAAAAAAAAAAAAAAAAAAAAGAAAAATAAAGCCGTGTATCTCTTGGCACAAAATGGTCGACATAATGATTATAACTTTTTCAATTACATTAATAAAATATAAAATTTTTTGATTTGCAAATCTTTTACAAGTTAAGATTATCATCAACGGTTATAAAGGTGGAATAAACTGCTAATACATTAAGATTATCTTTAAAAGGGAGATCTGTTTCAAATCTCAATTAATATCGAATTAATTAGATCATGTAATGCAATTATTTAGTATAGTTGTTGATTAGCTAGGGTTCATGTTAGGTAGAATTGGTGGATCAAACCCTTGATAATGTCACCAACTAAAAGCTAATGAAAGGAGTACATGGATGCTTAGCTCAACTAGTTGCTTACTTATATTCCTTCTTTAAAAAAAAAAGTAATTGGTTTTTATTTTTATTTTTTTTGTTTGGTTCCCGAATCCCTTATTATTGTTTCAGATCGAGAATTTGAAATCATTGGTGTTCGTTTATTGGATATAGACCAAATCCAATTGATATTTTGTGATGTTTGTATGTCTATTTTAAGAGAATCTCTAACAACATTTAGGCTTTTCCATTCAGAAAAAACATACCAAATACCATAATGTTAGGATAGAAGAAATTCCAGATTCTAATAATTATTTTTTGTCCTTTTTAATGGCTTTGTCTTCTCTAAAATTGTAGCCTTGCTCAACTTATCCATATATTGGATTAAAAAAATCGAATGAACTAATGTTTATCGACATTGGGGTTAATGAATTCCAAAATTGCTAGGAAATTCCCAAGAAAACAAACAAAGAGAAGCACATAGAAAAAAACGAAATTAATAACAATAAAACAAATTTGAACCATTCTCTACTGTTACGCAATTGTCTTCATTGGGATTATAATTGATGCGACAATAGAAAAATGTAAAAATAAAAATCCTCATTTAGTCAATTATCAGATATTTCTTATATTTTAAACAATTATTCAAAACACTCATATCATTATTATTATTTTGTTAGTAGTTGAATTTGAGTTTTTAAATATAAAATAATATTTCACTATGATTATTTAAAATTTAAAATAAAAATTAACATGTAATAACTGAAAAATAAATGAACTAACTGAATAATTAATTTATACCGTACGATTAAAAGAGCTCATACCCAAAATAAACCCTAAAATGATGACCATGTGCAAAGCATATTTACTTTCTAGCATTAATTAAATTTAAAGGCAAACCAACCACCAATAAACCCATTAAAAGAAACGTCCTCAAATGCTGCGTTTGGCTACACAGAGGTCCGACAACAGAGATGTGTTGTAAAAGATTGGATTAATACTTTTGAAAGTGACTTGATAAACAAAAGTTTATGCTCGTATTCACATGTTGTATGCAACGTTGATTGTTACAATTCAATATCACGGATCAAGATTTGTGGTCCTAATTTGTAAAAATGACACTTAATGACGATATAAATAATCAACATCCAATGTCCGTCTGATCTTTGGGTCCGTCTCTGATCTTAGCCATCAGATCGAGCAGATTGTATCAGAGTGTGAAACAGAATCTATACTTTATTCGTTTAGATTGGAAAAATCCTGCCCAATATCTAGTAATGTGACTTAATCTTCTAGAATTGAAATGTAAAATTTGTATCCTATTTAATACGATATTTTACGACACATATTATTTATTAATTAATGTAACATCAATGTTATACTAACAATGGTATAAAAAATTAATAAATTACTTAATATGTGGTAACTATTGATAAATATTGCATCAATATTTGAGATATAAAAAATGAGTAATATACAATCATAAATTCTTGTATAAATTTATCTTGTACAAACTAACGTGACATTAATTTATTGGTTCAATGAAAATATAAAATAATAAAAATAAATCATATAGACTAAGTTATATTTTATTCAACCAATCTTATCATGACACATTAGTTTGTACAAAATAAGTTTGTATAAGAGTTTGTGGTTATATCATTATTCATAAAAAATTTCTATCTAGACTTTATACTTCCTTTTGTAAATATAGTTAGATTGTAAATATTGTATTAGATAGCTACTGCTTGCATGTGCGTTTCTGACCCCAAGGTTATACATATTAAAACAATCTCCACTAATATAGGTTAGCTATTAATTAATTTTTTGGGTCAAATTAATCTTAACAAAAGGAAAAATTCTATAATATTCTAATTCGCAACCAACAAATGAGACAAAAAGAAAAAGAAAAGAATATAAAAAAGAAAATCGAAGAATCCGAACAAATGCGCAAAAATATAAATAAAGCGAGAGAAAGAAGAAAAAGGCAAGCAAGTATGAGGATAAAGTAAGGTGGTCTTGTCTATTAGCTTTGTTTCAAAGCATGTCTATTCCATGTATTTTTGCTTATAAATTCGAGCAAAAAGATTGCTTCAAAATTAAATACGTGTCAAAAAAAGGCTCCAAAATAGAAACACATGGAAAATGATCAAAACCTCTCTTCTTTTTTGGTAAAATTAACTATTTCTCCCAATTTTTTGAAACTCACCAGACCCCCCCCCCCAAATGACACAGTGTTAAACATCTTGATACACTTTTGGAGGTCAGATTAGTTTTTCTATATTAGAAAAAAAAATGGTTAAAAAAATGAATAGACCTAAATATTAATTTTGAAGTAAAATTTGTTTTGGAAGGAAATAAGGGGGGGAAAAAAAGCTGACACTTGACAAAATGTTTAATGTTAGGGAGAGTTTGGGTTGTTTTGAGAACATGAGCAAGGAAATGATGATTAATTTTAAATGAGTAAGGAAATGATTAATTTTACCAAATAAGGGGATTTTGATTGTTTTTCCTTGGAAACTATATGAAAAACTATATTTAAGCTTCTCACCCTCAATGAAAATTATGGAATGATTAATATAATCAAATGTCTCATTTGGTAAGAAAGGATCGTCGAGTTCCTACTTTCAAGTTTTCTTAGCCTAAAAGGCCTTCTAATAACAATTTTAGCATTTCTTTACTTCTTCAACAATTTTGATCCTGTGTAAATACTGATCATGATTGTCAATTAGCTTCTAACCATTTGTAGGTGGTTATATAAACATCACATACAATGATTATATCAGACTTAAAACATAAAACTACCAATAAATGGTCTACAAAATCAATATAACATTATAGTTAGTCAAAGTTATGCTTGCATTTAATTTATTAATCCTTCCTTTTGTTAGTATAGTTCCAATCATTTCACACGGACACATATCATGTTGAAGAAGTTGAGTAGATTTTGAAAACGAATTTGACTATGTGTGGAATTATGTTGGATGAACAAAAATTAAATTAGGACATATAAGGGATAAAATCATAGGTATGTAGATTTTGTGATATGGCCATCGTAAGTTTAATTTGTTGTTTTTTCATAATGGCACCCACATCGAAATTCAGGTTCCGCCACTTAATATGATATAGAAATTCATAGGAATAAATTAGTTTTATTGATAGATCTTTTGAAATAACCCAAATGATCTTGAGATATGAATTTCACACATATTACAATTGAAGTAGACCTTAAAATGGTATAGAACTATAAATGATCTTGAGCTTAGACTTCTTGTGTTTTATAAGTTAATATAAAAAGCTTTAATTATTAACTTTAATAAAGATTAAGAAATCAAACAACTTTGGAAGGTGAATTACCCCATGCTTGTACATAGATTCTTTCTATAGTTGTATATTCCCTCACACCTAACAACAAATATTAAAGTCATTATCGAACATGTAATTCATATTTATTTTAGTATTAAAGCCAGCAAAATTTCTATGCAATGTTTTGTTAGGCAAAGGCTATAGTTTCGCTAGCATTGCTTTAGTTAATTACAAGGGCTTTAGATGTTGGCATCTAGCAACAAATATAAAAGTATTTCTTTGGAAAAGGATTAACAAACTCAAACCCCATATTATCCAACTTTAGGTTACACAAAATCTTTACATTAATTTCTTTTAGCTATCTTTTAAGTCTATGTTTGGAAACATTATAACCCCACAAAGAAATTTTTTTAAGGACCTTATATATGCTTTTTTGAAGTTTCATAAAATGTTTTCCTGCCTATCATCATTTGGTGGGAGAAAATGTAAGCTTCCACCTAAGCTCAAAGCGAAAGCAAAGAAGAAAAATTATGAGTTATATTCCTCCACCATGTCAAAGTTACAGACATATGTACTTTAAAGGCAAAAAGCTAAATATACTTTTGATGATGCTCCTGTCGGCCATGATTTCACTGTTGAAAAGAAATACTTTTTTTATATGAATTGAAAATAGCTTATTCAAAAGAAAAAAAAATTGAAAATAGCTATTTCGGATCATTGAAAGGGAAACACAAACATATTATTTATACATAGTGATGCTCTTATATTTTTAGCTTATCTTGAGTCAATATTGGTAAACCAACTAAATGCACTATCAAATAATTTTGATTGTCACATAATTTTTTTTTGTTGAATAGTTATAATTTACTAATATATTATAATTTACTGATATATTATGGCATGAAAGTCTACTTTCACTAACAACATAAAAGGAGAAATCTAATTCTATGTCTCATTTTGATTGAAAGAGGAAAAAACCCCACGAGCTTGTAATCTAATGGTTACTGTTACATAAATTTACTTGAAGTTTTTTGTTTTTCCAGAGAGATCTACAGTTTCACAAAGTTTCCAAGAAAATATATTACTGCGGATGCATTGATATCCTTCAACGATCTGGAACATGTAATTAATGAATTGATAAATCGAAACATAACTGGTTACTTGTTCTGAGAGAGATTTTTTCTTGTCTTTAATGTTTCCTCCTCAAACCTGACTCAAGCGTATATCTGTGAAGACAATTTTGAATTTAGTTTTCTCTTTATCTAGTGTGAGAATGACCAAAATTCATTTCTCAATATATCCTTTTGGTATGTATGAATAGATTGAGAAGGAGGGACATGGCGGGAGTTTTGATTTTAGATCTAAATATCTGCTGTCCAGTCTTTGCACTTTGTTTCCCACTGGTAGATTAGTAACCAAGTTTTGCCTAATTTGAGTTTTGGGCATGTGATTTTCTTAGTAATCACATGCCTGTAATTGTTATATCTTTGGATAAAATTAGTAACTTTTTTAGATTTTATATGATTATTACGTGACTCTCTCATCTTAATTTGGATATGAAATCTTTCATTTATCTTTAAATATTATTTGATAATATTTTTAAATACGTGATGTGGTGTAAGCGGTTATATATTTTGACATTTATAATCATAACCACTTAAACCATGTCTATTAATTTTTCTAAATTATAATATCCAATTTTTGATTGCTTCCACTAGGCTGATATTAATTTGGATCAACTTGAAGAGCACTCATAAACACACGTACGCAAGAGCACATACTTATGGATTGCTTATAGTGAACAATATTGCCAATACACTCATCAATCAATAACAAAAGAGAAATTATTATTGTATAATAGCTTGTTTGGATCATTTGGAGGCTCCCTTCAATAATGGTTAAAAGTGGGCAACACGCATTTACTTTACTTTACTTTACCCTGTTTCTCTTCCCCGTTCAAAACGGGTGCACCATTTTCATGACCCACCATTTATTTGAAAGTCATTAAATTATTGTGGGTTGCATTTTTATTTTTATTTTCTCAATCGTGGGTTGTTTTATCATCACACAGTATGATATTCTGAGACTCATATCGGTATAATTGCTTCTTTTTTTTCTTTTTTTTTTTTTCCCGCAGGCATTACAAAACTGCTGATGCCACCAGCTTACAAATTAAAGGGATCAAAAAGTTGAAGAATATTACTTTTTATTATTGTGGACATTGATGACACGAATGAATTCAAGTATATTATCATTTCAAGAGCACAAGGGTTAAAAAATAAATAAATAAAAAGTGCAAGTGGCTGGGCTATGTAGATTAAAATTATGGGCTCAAATGCATTCGTGTGATTTTGTTTTGGCATGTCGTTGCAATAAACAAGCTAATAATTAGACTATTGATTATTTGTTTAGCACAAGAATAATTGATTTATAAGTCACGGGGATAAATAGGTACCAATTTTAATCAACAATTTGGAAGCCAAGCCATGGTTAACTTGAAATTCCATTAGAAAATTATTCTCAAAGAGAACATAATTATTTCACTCTCGATTTATTTATTTTTATTAAATTATTTTTTCTCTTATCGTAAATTAAATGAACCTTAAGCCATCCAAGAAGGAAAGGGATCGGAATAAAGGCACAAAAGCTTTCAATGCTTTTCCACTAAGCAAAATTATACAAGTTGTAAAAAGAATTATTTGTGCATTGACTTTTATATATTCTCCCATAATAGGCCACTTTACCACAGAAAATTTCTGCCACCAAATTGAAAAATATATCAAACATTTTTTCCATTCGTATTCCTTTTTTTTTTTAAATACTTTTCTTTTTCTGTGGCTAAAATCTTAAATTCACAACCTGAATTTATTGAACTAATGGTTTCCAATCTAGCATATGAACTTTGGACGACGATGCTCAGCCCAAATCCTTGGCTTCTATAACTAATAAAAGGCCCAAAGTTATCAATTAAGGGCTAAAGTATTGATGGGACTCGATAGAAGCGAATCGAATAAGTTTCACATAAAACTGAAACTATTGGCACCCCTATAAATGCCTCTTAACATCCCCTTTCTTCATTAAACCCATTAAAATATTTAAAAAATTTGTAAAATTCTTTTATCACCTTCATAAATAACAAAAATACCCTTAATTAAAACTTACAAGTGTAAACTTCATTCTTTAATTTTTATTTTTTTATTATTAAACTTCATATCAACAACGGGGTTCTTCCATTTAAAAAAAATAACCAATAAGTTTTCTTCTCTCCATTACCGCCAATGATGGTAAATTCTTTACTCGAAAATTAGAGAAAAATAACATTTTTAATTTTTAAAATATTGTAATTTCAGGTACAATTCATTTCATCTCTTAATCAAAATATAAATTATAGTGTGATTTTATTTCAGTTATTAGGATCTAACTATTAAAATTAATTTTTTAATTGTTGGGTCCCTATTTTGATATTTTGTTAACCAAAATATTGGGTAATCTTAACCACAAGTGTGTGTCGTGCCCATTGGTAATTCAAATGGAATAACAATTACAATCATGAAATCATAATTAACTCAAGATTAAGATTACAAGAAATCAACGCCATGCAGATTTAATAAGTTCGACGCTTATTTCAAAGCTAATTAAATCTCACGCATGATCCAACTCAACGTGAATAATTACATCAAGAATTCATACACGACAAGACATAAATCATTCAATGAATTTACTACAGTCTAAACCTAAATAAAGTGTCCAACTTTATTTATCAACTGCGAACTTAATTTATTTAATCATAAGATAACTTATATTTATGTCTTCTGTGAATCCACATAGTGATCACATAAATACATATAATATGATTAAATGGACTTTACTAAAAAATTATGCAATTAAGATATTTGAATAAAATATCTCATTAATTTTATTAATCAGAAAAATTATTTGTTACAATTGAATAAAACAAATATACTTTAAAGAGCATATTTTCCCAACAAGCACAACCTACATCCATGGGAGAAGCCGCCAAAATAGATTTTATTGATTGATACGAAGTGGTTTTACAGAGCTTATACAGAGAATGCGTCAGGGAACAAGATGATTCTTTCTCTCTCTTCTAATTCTCTCTAGATTGCTCTTCCAATCTTCCTGAAGCTGCCTCAACAATCAGCTTATATAACAGCCGACAGCCAACCCAGATCGCACTAGATTCAGCGACTTGGATAACGGCTTTGTGAAAAATTCGATTCCTCTTCTCACATGCTTCCTCACGTGCGTTACTTTAACCTCGGTTAAAACGGCTTCATGTATTGCCGATTTGATGTTTAAGTCACATTTTTTGATTTCAGCAGTCACGTATTGCCATTTTAATGATTCCAAGTTTTGAATTCAACATTTTAGTCCAGATTTTAGAATGGTATGTATGCAAATTTCCCCTTTCATCTTCATTTCTATTGATAATAAACGTTCTCTGTTTTTTTTTTATTATTTAACTGTACGAGCTAAGGAGGACTTTTTATTATTTTTTATTTTTCAATCCAAAATTTTTTTTAATTAAACTAATGTTTTGTTGACTATTATTTTTATTACTATTTAATCATGTGGCTTTTGGAATATGCCATTTGTTTGGTTGATTACATAATACTGCAGGCTGCCGCAAGGGAATAGAAAGAATATGGACGACGGCAGAGACGAAGCTACCAGTTGGCTAACTCGAGCCTGGGTAAGCTTTTTGATAAAAAAAAGTTCATTATAATTTATAAATCTCCTTTATTAATGCTTAAAAAAAATAAAAATAAATTTAATAATTATAGGAATCTTTATTTCCCTAAATCACAAATCACAAAACTATCAAAGTATCCAACTGAATCTGAAATTTAAATTCACTAAAACTCAATTGCTCAATCTCTCGCCGTTGCCGAATGCCCAAATCCCAATCTCCTACACTTGAATTGACGCCCAGCCGTTGCCTCATGAGTGACACAGGGTCGCTGCCGCAAGGCCCGCACACACAGGCTCCATCTCTCACCGCACCCGAAGTCCCGAAACCGAATGCCCAGTCTCTGTCTCCCGATGAAGCGCCTGGTAAGAAACTAAGAATCACTTTGTATTTAAAATTGTTAACATATATGTTTTCATAATATTGTTTTTGATGATAACAAACAAGATTAATTTTTGAATCATTCTTTAAAACCATGAAAGATTTGTCATCATAAAAAAGGAGAAGATTGTTAACATATATGTTTACATATTATTGATTTTGATGATAACAAATAAGATTAAGAATGATTAAGTTTTTAAAAGGTTAAATTATTTTTTATACATTTTAAATAAATCATTATTTTCATATTATAAATGTTTTATATTTAATGAAAAAATGATTTTATGAAATTAAGTTGTTTCTTAAGTTGTGTACTAAAATAAAAGAATTTTACAATCTTTGTTTTTAATAAATATTATTTGAAATTTCGGATTTGGACCTATTTGAAAATATTTTAATATTTTGGGTCATTTTATAATTTTAAAAAGTTATGGGATTAATGAGTATTATTTAGAAATTATGAAATTGGACCTATTTGTAAAGTTTTATAATATTTTAGGTCATAGTACAGTTATAGAAAGTTTTGGGGTAAAATTATAATTTTTGGTAAATAGTTCACTGTAGCAGTCACTGTAGCAAACGGCTAATCGTTTATTTCTAGATTCTTAACTTTGAACCGTTTAGTAAAAACGGTTAAGCCAAATCTATTTTGCAGGTCTCTAGATTACTGCTCACTGTTGTGAAAATGAACCGCTTATTTCCGTAATCGTTAACCTTGAACCGCTTAGTAAAAAACGGTTAAGCCAAATCTATTTTAGAGGTCTCGAAATTACCCTTCACCGCTTACAAGAAAACGGTGAACCGCTTATTTCCGATTGTTAACCTCGAACCGCTTAAGAAGAATCTTAAGCCAAATTTATTTTGGTCTTCGAAATTACCATTGAACCATTTACAAGAAAACGCGAACCGCTTATTTGAAATTCAGCCCAACGGTAACTTTGACAGAACGCTTAACCGCTTAACTCGATCCGCTTTTCGCAAAAGTGCATAATGGCTATGAGCTCCAACTATAAAAACTCAAATCCAACTCATTTTCAAGCTCTCTAGCACGCATCAACAAAAGACATACAATATATCTTGAGCTCTTAATTTGTGAATCATAAATTCTAGAGTGAGCTTTGTTCCTAAATTTGTTTATCCACTTTTAAAGAGAGTTTTATTGTTGTAACTTCATTTATCATCAAATTGTGAGTGTTCAAGTGAGGAAACACTTGGGGTTAAGAGATTGAGGAGATAATCTCTTGATTGTAAAGGTCCATTGATACCTTGGAAGTCAATTGTAAACATTTGAAGCCTTGAGAGACTTGGATAGTGAAATCCTCAAGCCCGGTGTGCTTGGAGGCGTGGACGTAGGCGGGGATAGACGAACCACGTAAAAATCCTCGTGTTTGTTTTCTCATCCCTTACTCCTCTATTATTATGCTTGTTTGAATTTATTATTTTTGATTTGATTAAAGCATTAGATTGGATTATTGTGGATTGTTGTGTGGTTTAATTAGGATAATTTTTAAAACACCAATTCACCCCCCCTCTTGGGTTGTACACTTGTATTTCAAAAATTTTAATTTATAGAATAAAATATAATTTATCACAATTATGGCATATTAGCATAGAAAGTGGACGTTGTTGATTCGATGATTCATCTTTTGCAAATTATAAAATAATAGAATATGATAATTGATTAATAGAATATTAGAATATGATAAATGGTAATGATGGCATACAAAGTGGAAACTGTTGATTCATTTTCTTGAAATTATAAAATAATGATGGCATATAAAGATTGGGTGAATAGACTAATAAATCAATTAATCGTTAAATGCTGACTCTTTTAGAATTAGTTTTTAACTTGTAATTTTGTCAAATTTTTGAATAAAACAATTAATAATTCTCTAATATTATTACTACAGTTTCAATGTCAAACAAGCCAAGAAAAACTTTATTTTCTTTTTTTTAAGAGAGTAGGTGACAATCAATCATCCACAAAGTCTTTATCTCCATCTCAAGTTAATGTTCAAGATTCCAGTGAGCAACATACTTCTAAGTCTCAGAGGGTTGAAGTTGAAGAAACTAGAAATACTTATTTGGAGTGTGATCATGGATTATGTAATCAAATAGGGACATTTTCAGTGAATCAACGTGATGATATTCGAAGGGAGTACATCAAAATGGGACCTTGTCAACCTAAACTACGAGATTATCCACAAACTAATGATGTCATACAAGAACGTAAGTTTCAGTATCACTGGTTTAAAAAATTTTCATGGCTTGAGTACTCTGAGGTAAAAGATAGTGCATTTTGTTTTCCATGTTTTCTTTTTGATGAAATTCCATCGAACAATTTAAAATTCGTTATTGAAGGGTTTTCTAGTTGGAAGAGTCAATAATAAAAAAAAGTCCCTTTTGACAGCATGAAGGGGATCCATCTTCTCATCATTATAAGAATATACAGAGTTGGGGCTGTTTGAGAAACCCAATTCAGGACATTGATAGATTAATTAATGCCCAAACTTCACAACAAGTTTTGGAGAATAGGCTGCGATTGAAGACCTCAATTATTGCTGTTAAATGGTTAGCAAAGCAAGCTTGTGCTTTTAGAGGTCATGATAAATCAGTTAATTTGAAAAATCAGGGAAATTTCATAGAGTTGATGACAGAGTTGTCGAAACCCTTCAAAATAAATACTGATTCACCTAAATTAATTTGTAGAAATAGTGGAACCAGGTCGAATTTCAAGAGAACTATGTATTTAATTTCTCAAAGTTTAAAACAAAATTAATTTCCCAAAAATTTCTGGATTTAGCTTACGCCTCTAACGGATCACGAATTTTATAAACGGACGGCCGGTTTGGTTTGAAGAATTACAGGAGCTATCCAGGATAAGAAGCAGCAAAGCCGGTTTGCGATTTGTGATGTTTACAGGCTGAACGGATAACCGGTTAGGGAAAGCGGAAGCGGTTCTGACTTGTAACCTTACGGAGTTTGTTATTCGGCTAGGTTAAGAAATCGGCGCGAATCTGATTCTATCCTTGTTGATTAGCGGTAAATGGAAAACCAGAAAACCGAATGTTTGATTCTCTTAGTTACTTGCATCGGATTGAAACTCTCGGATTACGCTAGCCGTTTGGTGATTACGGATTTCTGGATTTTAAATGTTTCGAGAATTTGATAAAATAAAATAAAAATAACAAGACGTTAAAATTAAACAAAGAAATCAATCTTACCAAACTTCCAACCCAATGGTATCAATTCCATCCAATTGCAATTTTGATCATAGGCAAAAATATAAATTACTCAATCCAAGAACTTAGTCTACTTAATCGGAAATCCCGCAGAAAGCAATTATTCTCCTAATATAATAGACTCAAACAATCGCTCAAATCCAAACTTATCACTAATTTAACTGGGCATCATCGTTCCATATCAAATTAAGTGATAGCATTAAGAATAGTGAGAATGACTAAAACAAGATCAATTAATTCAGATTATTCCAATTTAATCAATTTGTATTTTTATTTCCCTAGAGTCTATCATGCAAGCTATGTAATTGTGGCCATCAATATACACACACATGAGCCAACTCCTTGCTACTCAATTCAGTCATTCATGACAATTACGGATCACAAACTCCTGACTAGCGATAGAAAAATAAATATTGAATTAAGGCGTCAACTCAATCAATATAAATAATTCATAGAAAATAAGAACAAGAAAATAAAAATTACTTGGATTGAAGAAATTCTTGTTAAGTTCAAAGCCTCACAAAATTACAACTGGAATTTGATTAACCTTTGGACTGGAATTAAAACCTTAGCCACTCATGGTGGTCAAACAAAACAAAAGTTGTTTGAGAAGAATAGTTGCAGCAGCCGTTTGTTTGTCTCCTTGCTTCTTGACGTCCAGCTCTCCCCTTTGCCTCACGTTTTTGTCTCCTTTTATATGCTCTCTCACGTTAGCTTTTGTTTCCTTTTTGCTAGCTTTCCTTTTTCCTCTTGGTTTCTTCTTCTCTTAATGCTAGGAAACCGAATCCTTCTCCAATTCTGATTGCTAGGGAACTGTCTCCCTCAAGCCAATGGTCGGCCCACGTTTGCAAAGCCCAAATAAAGCCCTTTTTGTCCAAATTTCATCATAACGTCCATGTTTCAGCTCCTAAATCAAATCAAACACAATTTCCATAAATTAGCACAAAATCAATCAAAATATGAGGGAATTAAACAAAATATAATATGACTATTTATAACCTATCAAATTCCCCCACACCTAAACCATGCTTGTCCTCAAGCATATCTCAAATCAACATACCAATCCTCCCTTTTACCTTCTTTATAACCATTCAATATCCAAGAATACCAATAAAGCTAAACACACATCAATGAGTTGAATCATAGTGACAATCTAGAGAATAAGCATTCATATGATAGAATTTGTAACAAAAACACAAGCATCTCATCAATTCATCAAAATCAAACGCAGCAAGACTTAACACACTTACATGGTTTCGCTCAATGCTCTCAAAGTGTTTAGGGTGCGTGTTTTACTCTCAAAATCAAAACATAGCACATTATTACCATAGGCTTGCAAATGATTTAAATCTCCACCACTGCATATGAATATGATGCAAAAATCAAAGGGACTTAACAATGGTTGAAATGGGGCTTAGGTAAAGGTATGGTGAAGGAAAAATGAAGGGTTTAACGATCAAGACAAAGAGTTAATTACATGTATGATTTAGATGCCACACAAAATAAACAAACACACTTCTAGAATGATGGAATTTATCCCCACATTTAAGCACTTAAAACACTTGGAGAAACAATTTGATAATTCAATTGCTTTTGCAAATAATTCTCCAATCATCCAATTAAGGGAATAAATTTCTCAACAGATTTTTTTTTCTCTTTTTTTTTTCTTCTTTTTTCTTCTTTTTTTTGTTTTGTTTGTTTTTTCGTTTTTTTTTTTTGATAAAAATTACTTCACTCTTGTCTTGACAGGGTAGAAAGAAAACAAGGATAACAAATTAAATAATGTGTTGGAAACAAACAAAAAGGAAGAATAGGCTCAAAGGGGCTAACTAGGGGAAAATAAAAAGGTGGGTCTTTTAGAGTCTAAGAATTGGTTAAACCTAATTACCCTTATCACACTTAAGCATCAATTCAAAAATGTGGTCTCAACATACATTCATAAGCAAGTTCTAGAATAAACACACTAAGTTTGATACACTCAACAAAAATAAACGGAGCAAAGATGTAATAAGTTGCTCTTAGGCTCAAAAGCTCACTAGAGTGTCTATTTTGCATCAAGTCTTGTGCACTTTTCAATCAACAAATAAATGTGACACCATCGAAAATTTTTAAAGAAAAACATTATTCATGCTTACCTCTTTCATGCATTAAAACTCAAAACAAAGATGTATCCCTAACTTACAAGGTATTCAAAAATATTGAGAAGACTTAAAGCACAAAAATTTTTAAGAACAATTTAAAAACATGCAAATCCTCCCCCACACCTAAATAATACATTGTCCTCAATATATCAACAAGTAAATGGCTCACAAAAAATAATAATGATGAAAAGTAAAAGAGAAAGGAAGAAGAAACTCCCCTAAATGTGAGCAATGTGGACCCGAATGATCTAGGGAGAGGATGCCAAAGAAAGCTGTAAAATGGCGTGAGCACGCTTGATTAGAGTTAATCTCCTGTCCAAAAATATATCTTCTTCATTAAGAACATCTAGAGGCTTAAAATGAAATTAACAAAAGTAAAGAAAACCAAAAATAAAAATAAAAACTCAAAAGCAAGAATAAAGAAAATATTTGGGTTGCCTCCCAATAGCGCAATTTTTTAACGTCGTTTTGCTCGACAGAGTCGCAAAGCGAATAAATCATCCAATGCCTTTTAAATTAGATTGTGCATCTAATTCTAGCTCATTCCCAACACTTCCTTGGGCAAAAACATCCTGCACAATAGAATCAATCACATCAATCTGACAAAGAGAATGCACATCAGTAGGGTGTTTCACAACATCAAATATATTAAACTTAACAATCTCTCCATCAAACTCGACAGAGAGAGTACCCTCATCTACATCAATTTTTGTCTTGGCAGTTTTCATGAAGGGTCTCCCTAACAAAATCGAAGCCGATTTTGAAGAAGGATTACCTTCCATCTCTAAGATGTAAAAGTCTACAGGAAATATAAGCTCATTAACCTGCACCAAAACATCTTCTACTATCCCAAGTGGGTGAATATAAGAACGGTCAGCCAATTGAATAACTACACCAGTCTTTTGCAAGTCGTTTAACTTTAATTCTTGGTAAACAGAAAATGGCATGACATTAATTGAAGCTCCTAAATCTAGCATAGCATGCTCAACTCTCTTTTCACCAATCACACAAGGTAATGAAAACATACCTGGATCCTTGCATTTTTCTGGCATATTCTTTTGTAAAATTGCCGACACATTCTTACTTACCTCAACCTTCCCCTTTTCTTTCATCTTCCTCTTGTTGGTGCACAACTCTTTCAAGAACTTTGCGTATTTGGGAATTTGTTTGATCGCATCCAATAAGGGGATGTTGATTTGCACTTTCCTAAACGTGTCCAGAATCTCCTTTTCTTGCTCATCTTCTTTTGGTTTAGCTAACCTGCTAGGAAAGGGAGGTGTAGGTGTGTAAGATGAAAGAGATAAAGGAGGATCGAATTTTACCCCACGCCTTGTTTTAGATGGCGCTTCTTCATCTTCATCTCCCTTGGTCATTTCAGCTTCTTTAGGTGGAGTTGATCCCGAACGAATTTCTTTTCCGCTTCTTAGTGAAATTGCGCTACAGTTCTCCCTTGGGTTGACTTCTGGCTGTGAAGGTAACTTTCCAGAATTTTGAGCTTCCAACTTACTAACTGACGTGGCCAATTGAGTAATTTGGTTGCCTAAATTCTGGATGCTTGTCCTTGTTTCCTGTTGAAGCTGAAGAGTACTATTAGCAAGATTCTTAACAATATCTTCCAAAGACACAGGTTGGGAGCTTGAGTGCATGTAGGGATTGGAGGTGGTCTAGTGAAGTTACGAAGAGGTGGCCTTTGTTGTCCTCCTTGGTTTCCATAGCTAAAGTTAGGATGATCCTCGATCCGATTGTAGTGATTCGAATAGGATCATACTTCCTTTGGCGTGACCGAAACCCACCTATGGCATTCTTGTGTGGAGTCTTGTTGCAATGTGGGGCACATATCAGTAGGATGCCCATGAAGTGAGCATATTCCACACGCTTTTACTGTTTGCAATTGCCCTACAGCCATTTGACGGACCAAAGCAGTTAAATCAGAAATTTGATTTTTAAGATCACTTACCTCATTGACTTGCTTGATAGATCCTCCACCCGCTCTCGTACCAAATTGTTGAGAAGTTTCAGCCATATTTGAAATCAACTGTTTGGCTGCTTCAGGTGTCTTGTTCATTAAAGCTCCACCACTTGCTGCATCAATCATACTCCTATCCATTGGCAACAATCCCTCATAGAAATATTAGATAAGGAGTTGATCAGAAATTTGATGGTGGGGAAAACTAGCACATAATCTTTTGAATCGTTCTCAATATTCGTACAGCGTCTCCCCAGTGATCTGTGTGATGCCATAAATCTCCTTCCTAATACTAGCAGCTCGCGAAGCAGGAAAGAATTTTTCCAGAAATAGTCTTTTCATCTCATTCCATGTGGTGATTGAACCGGAAGGTAGATAATAGAGCCAATCTTTAGCTTGATCTTTCAAAGAGAAGGGAAAAGCTCTAAGGTTGATTTGCTCCTCGGATACACCATGTGGTTTCATTCCAGAGCAAACAATGTGAAACTCTTTCAGATGCTTATGAGGATCTTCACCTGCACAACCACGAAAAGAAGGAAGTAAATGAATCAAACCAGATTTTAATTCAAAATCATTAGCAATATTAGGAAAAGTAATGCATAAGGGCTGTTGATTCAAATCTGGTGCGGCGAGTTCTTTGAGAGTTCTATCTGCCATCTTTTCTTCAACTTCTGCAAAAATGGATGTACTAGCAGTGGTTAAATCTATCTCTGCTTCTTCCTCAAGACGACGTTTCCCCTCTCTAGTCTCTTTTCTCAATTGACGCGCTGTCCTCTCGATTTCGGGATTATACTGCAAATTAGGAGTCTGAGAAGAACGGGTCATAAACTAAATCAAATAAACAATTAAACAATGAGAAACTAAAATTAGTTCCCCGGCAACGGCGCCAAATTTGACAGAGTTATCGAAGCCCTTCAAAATAAATACTGATTCACCTAAATTAATTTGTAGAAATAGTGGAACCAGGTCGAATCCCAAGAGAACTATGTATTTAATTTCTCAAAGTTTAAAACAAAATTAATTTCCCAAAAATTTCTGGATTTGCAAGCTTCTGCCTCTAACCGGATCACCGAATTTTGTAAACCGGACGACCGGATTTGGTTTGAAGAATTCTGGGAGCTATCCGGCTAACCGGATAAGGAAACCGGCAAACCGGTTGCGATTTGTGATGTTTCTGGAACTGAACCGGATAACCGGTTAGGGAAAACGGAAAGCCGGTTACGGCTTGTAACCTTTCTGGAGTTTATTCGGCTAACCGGTAAATGGAAAACCGGAAAACCGAATGTTTGATTCTCTTGGTTCTGTTGCTATTCGGCTATCCGGATTCGAGCTCTCCGGTTCTGTCTACAAACGGCTAGCCGTTTGGTGATTGCCGGTCATCCGGATTTCTGGATTTTAAATGTTTCGAGAATTTGATAAAATAAAATAAAAATAACAAGACGTTAAAATTAAACAAAGAAATCAATCTTACCAAACTTCCAATCCAAGGGTATCAATTCCATCCAATTGCAATTTTGATCATAGGCAAAAATATAAATTACTCAATCCAAGAACTTAGTCTACTTAATCGAATCATGAAAGCAATTATTCTCCTAATATAATAGACTCAAACAATCGCTCAAATCCAAACTTATCACTAATTTAACTGGGCATCATCGTTCCATATCAAATTAAGTGATAGCATTAAGAATAGTGAGAATGACTAAAACAAGATCAATTAATTCAGATTATTCCAATTTAATCAATTTGTATTTTTATTTCCACAAGTCATCATGCAAGCTAAGTAATTTAGGCCATCAATATACAAACACACGAGCCAACTCCTTGCTACTCAATTCACTATTCATGACAATTACGGATCACAAACTCCTGACTAGCGATAGAAAAATAAATATTGAATTAAGGCGTCAACTCAATCAATATAAATAATTCATATAAAATAAGAACAAGAAAATAAAAATTACTTGGATTGAAGAAATTCTTGTTAAGTTCAAAGCCTCACAAAATTACAACTGGAATTTGATTAACCTTTGGACTGGAATTAAAACCTTAGCCACTCATGGTGGTCAAACAAAACAAAAGTTGTTTGAGAAGAATAGTTGCAGCAGCCGTTTGTTTGTCTCCTTGCTTCTTGACGTCCAGCTCTCCCCTTTGCCTCACGTTTTTGTCTCCTTTTATATGCTCTCTCACGTTAGCTTTTGTTTCCTTTTTGCTAGCTTTCCTTTTTCCTCTTGGTTTCTTCTTCTCTTAATGCTAGGAAACCGAATCCTTCTCCAATTCTGATTGCTAGGGAACTGTCTCCCTCAAGCCAATGGTCGGCCCACGTTTGCAAAGCCCAAATAAAGCCCTTTTTGTCCAAATTTCATCATAACGTCCATGTTTCAGCTCCTAAATCAAATCAAACACAATTTCCATAAATTAGCACAAAATCAATCAAAATATGAGGGAATTAAACAAAATATAATATGACTATTTATAACCTATCAGTTGATAAAGCATTCAGCGGAGTGTAGTAAAGAAATTACAGATGTTGTCTTAAAAAATGCTCCATCATGTGCCAAGCATGCATCGTCTGACATTCAAAAAGAGCTTTTAAATATTCTTTCAAACAAAGTGCGAAACATGATACGTGAGGAACTTGGAGATGGTAAGTTTTGTATTTTAGTAGATGAAGCACTTGATGAATCTAACAAAGAGCAAATGGCTATCATTTTAAGGTATATTAATTGTGATGGATATATTCGAGAACATTTTTTTGAAGTTGCAATGTCATGGAAACTACAGCAGTAACATTGAAAAAAGAAATATGTAATGCCCTTGCACGATATGATCTTTTAGTTGAAGATATTCGAGGACGAGGGTATGATGGTGCTAGTAACATGGGGGGTGCATGGAATGGATTACAAGCATTTTTTTAAAAAACTGCCCATATGCATATTATATACATTGTTTTGCACATCAATTACAACTTGCTTTAGTTGCAGCATCTAATGATGTGCCAGATGTATGGCTTTTCTTTTCAGCATTGGGTTCAATTGTAAATGTTCTGACTTCATCTGTTAAACGGCTTTCTAAGTTAAAATCTATTTGGGAAGCGGAAATAATAGATTTGATAGCTTCAGGAGAAGTTCAAACAGGTACAGGGGCCAATCAAATTCATACTTTGCAATGACCTGGAGCTACTCGATGGAGCTCTCATTTCCGTTCTGTCAGCAGGTTGCTTGATTTGTTTAGTGTTGCTCGTAAAGTTCTTGGAAAGTTAGTAGAGTGTGGGCCTAACAATAGCATACATGGAGAGGCTAAAGGTGCGTGTTAACCCTAAGCCTAATCTTTCAATTTTGTGTTCATTTTGCATTTATTAAATAAAGTTTTGGGGTGAGTGATTTTCTTTGTCAAGCATTACAAGTGAAATCTCAAGATATTTTAAATGTTGTGCACTTAGTCTCAACTACGAAAAAACTTCTTCAAGGCTGCGAGACAATGGTTGGGAAAATTTTATTGAGAATGTAGTTTTATTTTATGAAACAAATGAGATAGATATGCCTGATATGAGAGCTCGCCATATGAAAGGCACAAGACGTTTTTGTCAGCAGAATGATTATATTACAGTTGAGCATTATTATCATTATGATATATCTAATGCTGTGATAGATTTTCAATTGATGGAGTTGAATAATAGATTTACTGAACAGACTTTGGAACTCCTCACTCTTAGTTCAGCTTCTTAGTTTTGCTTTAAATTATATTGATGCATTTAAGTCATCTAAAATTGAAGATATTTGTAGTCTTGCTGAAAGATTTTATCCTTAAGATTTCACTAAGATTGAGCTACAAGCTTTGAGAAGACAATTAGAATGCTTTAAGACTGATGTACACTCTCTTCAAGAGTTTCAAATGTGACTTCCCTTTTTGAATTGTGTCGAAGATTAGTTGAAACCAGAAAGTCATAGATTTACTTCTTGTTGGATAGATTAATTCGTTTAGTGTTAACCCTTCCTGTTTCAAAAGCAAGAACAGAGAGAGCATTTTCTGCTATGAAACTGATTAAGACAACACATCGAAATAAGATGGAGAATGAGTTTCTTTCAGATTGTATGTTATTTACATTAAAAGAGAAATTGCAGACAATATCAACTCAGATGTGATAGTAGATGACGGAGTTGTCGAAGCCCTTCAAAATAAATACTGATTCACCTAAACTAACTTGTAGAAATAGTGGAACCAGGTCGAATCCCAAGAGAACTATGCGATTAATTTCTCAAAGTTTAAAACAAAAATTAATATCCCAAAAATCTAGATTTTGTAAGCTCTCTGCCTCAAACCGGATAACCGGATTTTGTAACCGGATAACCGTTTGTTGTTTGGAAATTTCTGGGAATTATCCGGCTAACCGGATAAGGAAACCGGAAGACCGGTTGTAGATTGTAACCTTTCTGACTTTATTCGGCTAACCGGTTAAGGAAACCGGAAAGCCGGATGC
Source organism: Citropsis articulata (assembly GCA_030449925.1). Taxonomy (NCBI): domain Eukaryota; kingdom Viridiplantae; phylum Streptophyta; class Magnoliopsida; order Sapindales; family Rutaceae; genus Citropsis; species Citropsis articulata. The sequence goes on along the minus strand of JASUUH010000096.1, from coordinate 3,067,783 downwards.
AGGTGGTAACGATTCTGGACACAATTCGGACAACCGGTTAGCTCAACCGGTAAGCCGATTACGGGTTCTCTCTTTTCTGACCACTAACGGTTAACCGGTTATGGAAACCGGAAGACCGAATTTTTGGTTCTCTTCTCTCTAGAGCTATTCGGCTAACCGGTTAATGAAACCGGTAAGCCGAATTTCGTTTGTCTCTTTTCTGTCTACAAACGGCTAGCCGTTTGGTGATTGCCGGTTATCCGTTTTCTGGGTTTTAATTGTTTCCTTTAACAAGAAATTGATAAAATAAAATAAAATAACAAGACTTTAAAATTAAACAAAGAAATCAATCTTACCAAACTTCCAATCCAAGGGTGTTAATTCCATCTAATTGTAATTTTGATCATAGGCAAAAATATAAATTACTCAATCCAAGAACTTAGTCTACTTAATCAGAAAAGCCGTAGAAAGCAATTATTCTCCTAATATATTAGACTCAAACAATCGCTCAAATCAAATCTTATCATCAATTTAACTGGGCATCATCGTTCCATATCAAATTAAATGATAGCATTAAGAATAATGAGAATGACTAAAACAAAATCAATTAATTCAGATTATCCCAATTTAATCAACTTCGTATTTTTATTTCCCTGGAGCCTATCATGCAAGCTATGTAATTGTGGCCATCAATATACACACACATGAGCCAACTCCTTGCTACTCAATTCAGTCATTCGTGACAATTACAGATCACAAACTCATGACTAGCGATAGAAAAATAAATATTGAATTAAGGCGTCAATTTAATCAATATAAATAATTCATAGAAAATAAGAACAAGAAATAAAAATTACTTGGATTGAAGAAATTCTTGTTAAGTTCAAAGCCTCACAAAACTACAATCGGAATTGATTAACCCTTGGACTGGAATTAAAACCTTAGCCACACATGGTGGACAAACGAAATCAAAAGAAATTGTTTGACCAAAGAACAAGTTCCAGCCGCTGGTTTTGTCTCTCACGCCCTTTGCTTCCCTCTTTGTTTTTGTCTCGACTTCTCTCCTCTTTTGCTGCACCTCACGTCCCCTCTTCTTATATTGCTGGCTTTCCTTTTTCCTTTTGGTTTCTTCTTTTCTTAATGCTAGGAAACCGAATCCTTCTCCAATTAGGAAACCGACTCCTTCTCGCCCATGGTCGGCCCACGTTTGCAAAGCCCAAATAAAACCCTTTTTGTCCAAATTCCATCATAACATCTATGTTTCATCTCCTAAATCAATTCAAACACAATTTTCACAAATTAGCACAAAATCAATCAAAATATGAGGGAATTAAACAAAATATAACATGACTATTTATAACCTATCAGTAGATGAGTTTTCCTTTTTTAAGAATCGCAGGACACAGTTTCATCAATAGTACTTTTCTTATTTACATTGTATTGTTATAGTTCTATGGTTATTTTTTTGCTTATTTTTGCTTATGTAGTATACTTAATAATTTCGTTTGTATGAAACAAGTTTTTTTAGAAGTAAATTTAATTTTTTAGAAAATTCTAGCCCACCTCAAATAATGATGGTAGCGTCGCCACTGGACGACGGTGAGGGAGATCATGTATCGATTGATATGGAGAAGTTCACAGATTCTCTGGGTGGGAAATTGGAAGAGTGTTGCATCTATGAACGAATTTAAAGGTGTTTGGTAAACTAGAAACAGTAAGAAAGTTGAGAAAAAATTATTGAAAAGAACTTTATAGAATTGAATGGAAGCTTGTAGAATGATCTTATTAACTGATTGGAATGAATACAATTTTACATATTTATAGTAATCTGAGATTGCTGCACGGTGAGTTGTTAAACACGCGTGCTGCGCTTTGTATATTCTAACTAACCAACTGATTTTGCCACGCTAGCTAGCTCAGTGAGCTAATCAACTGCTGTTGTCAACACAATTTATTATGCCCTGCATCCTTATATTCACTAGCATCCCCTCTCAAGCTGAAATGTCCAGGATGGACATTCAACTTGCTGGGCAAATAGTCAAACTGGCCATAGGTAAGAGCTTTGGTCAAAATATCTATCGTTTGATCTGTACTGGGTATAAATTAAATATCAAATAAAGTGACAAGCTGATCTCCATTAGATGCGTTTTTACCTCCACAACAGTCATTTGATTTGATCAGAATAGAGAATTGGGGCTCTTAATCGCTGATCTCTCGCATGTTTGTAACACACATCAATTAACAAAAACACAAAGGCAAAACCATCAAATATTGAATTGTATATTAAATTATTGAACTAATGGCTGTCTGCCTTTTATATCATTGATTTTGGATATGATAGAGGGTGGAATAATATTTTGTTGGAATTTGATTCCATGTTGGTGGTTAATTTTCTCTTAAAAGGTGCTATGTATCCTCCTTGATGTCTCATTAATTAATGGTGGAATTGCATAGCTAAACTGCCAGCTATGAATTTTCATTGCATTCATACCTACAAGGAAAATAATCTTACTGAATGTCTTGTAAATCTAGGGCATAATTAATTGATTGCTTTGGTTTAACGTGGTGGCACATCATTATTAGAAGACAAATAAACCGACTTAAATTTTGGACAGATTTGAGGCGCTTTCATTTGTTTGAACATAGTTGAGATGGAAATTAATGAAAACAAAAAGATTCAATCTCTTGATGGATTATTCCGAGGACTCATTCGATTATATTGTTGTGTTTCTTCCTTGGTAATACCAGCTAGCTAAAGACACAACAATGTGAGTTTTATTTCATTTCTCAATGTTTGATGTGTTTCTGATAAGTACTGCTACGTCCAACCTTGCTGCGAGCTACACGCAACAGAAAAAGGGATAAAAAATGGATCATGCATCGATTGATATGGAGGACTTAGCAAGTTCTCTGAATGGGAAGTTGAAGAACTTGCATTATCCCTCATCCGAAGAGTGTTGCGTCTACAGAGTTCCTCAGAGCATGCGGTGTTTACATCCTAGTGATTACACTCCGCAAATAGTTTCAATTGGGCCGCTTCATCATGGTAACCCAGAGTTACAAGCCATGGAAGAGCATAAACTAGGATACCTGCATCACTTTCTTCAACGAACTAAGGTAAGCATGGCACATTTCCTTGCATTTATAAAGAAAAAGGAGGCAGAATTGCGCAATTGTTATGCAGAAACCATCAATCATCTTCAAAGTGATGAGTTCTTAAACATGATTTTAGTGGATGCTGTCTTTCTCGTTGAGTTGTTTTTGAGAAGTTATAATCTTAATTTAGTAACTAACGACGATCGCTTATTTAGTAAATCAGGGATCAGATTCTTGTGTGTGGAAATGCGACATGACTTGTATTTGCTAGAAAATCAGATTCCATTGTTTATTCTCAATGAGTTGTTTGATCTAGCCAAAACAGCAACCAATGGTGACATTTACGAGGGAATTTCCTTCGTCACTATTGCCAGCGTATGGTTGTCCACTGAGCTCATTCTTCCAATAGATGATGAGAATTTGATAGAGGTCCACTTTTCGGAAGCTAAACATTTTCTTGATCTGATTATACTCTGTCTTCAGCAATCCCACACGCAGTCGTGTGCCCAAAGTGGCATCAATTATCAAAACATACCCGGCGTGAAGGAACTTGAGCAATCAGGCGTCCAGTTTAAGTTAGGGTCATCCAAAAATCTACTTGACATAAAATTCAAAAATGGGATTCTAGAACTTCCATTCCTTACGGTGACTGATATGACAGAACGATTTTACAGAAATCTTCTAGCTTTTGAGCATATGCGTGGGTATTCCGGATATTTTAATGCCTATGTCATGATCATGCATTTCCTTGTGTACACTCCAAAAGATGCCGATTTACTCATTCAAAATGGAATAATTCGGCTGGGGGATAGTGAAAAGTTGTTGACAGTTTTTCACAGCCTTTTCAAAGATTGTCTTAAGGGTCCTGATTTGTTATATCCTGATCTCGTTAAAGATATACAAGCCTTTTGCAAATCACCGTGGCACACGTGGAAGGCAAATTTGAAGCAAAATTATTTCAACACTCCATGGGCGTCTATCTCCGTCATTGCTGCTGTCATTCTCCTTCTTCTCACCGTCACACAAACAGTTTGTTCTTTCACGAGTTGCAGTTAATTTCTAATATTTTCAAATTATTATGTGTTCTAGATTCAACTGCATTGCCTGTTTAATCTTTTGTTTGGGTACCTTATCAATCAAGAATAATAATGTCTTAATAGTAGTGATACGAAACCCAAAAAAAAAGGAGGAAAATATTCATTTAATCTTTATTTTTTGGATGAATTGTTATTTTTTGTCATATTCTGAAAAATATCTCAAGATACTTTTGTTGTTAATTATGTTTCATCCTTTCCTTACTTTTTTTTTTAGTTTTTACAATAATTTCCTTAAAATAATCTTACGGACATTGATGAAAAAAATGTTAATTTACTCTCTCTCTCTCTCTCTCTCTCTCTCTCTCTCTCTCTCTCTCTCTCTCTCTCTATATATATATATATATATATATATATATTATTAACATCAAGAAAACTTTGTATTTAGTTTTTGTTTATGACATTATGTTTCTTTCGTTTTCTAGTATTCTATGAAAAAATAGAAATCAGAATCTTCGAAAGGGAGGGAATTTTGGGTATCTTTTGAATTTATGTCTCGTTGGAGTTTCTTTTTAATATGGATGGGATGTAAAAATCTTGGGTCTTCTTAAAAAAAAAAAACAAAAAAAAAACATTGGGTTACATAATCATGTAATATACATAATTATATGGCAGCCGTTGGATAAAAATCTAACGATTGTGGAAATATAAAATAATAAAATCATATTACTTTCATAACCGTTGAATTTTCATCCAACGACTCACATAACCATTTATATTAACAAAAACCCTTCAAAACATGACCTGCCCACGCGCATATATATGCTCATTAAATGTATAAAAAAAATGACTTATTATTTATTTATTTTTATTATTTTTTGTAGTCATAATTATTTTAAAATTTAATTATTATAACCACCATTCATCAGCTTAGGGAATTCCGCATAAATTAAGTACATGTGATGTGATAGAGGAAACACCGAGGAGTTGAGATGTCTCGAGTCTGGATCAACTGACTGTTCAAGAAACTAAACAAGTAAAATATACAGATCTGACAGATGGTATATTAGAGGGTAAATCTTCTTTGTGGTATTTCATGCTTTTGTATTTTTCATGGCAATAAAAAACGAAACGAACATGCTTTAATTATATACTTAAGATGAGTTTAAGAATTATTCAATGCTTTATTCTTAAAACACTTCGCATGGAATTTACCGTGTTAATTTATTTGTGCATTCTGAGGTTTTACCAAGAAGCTTAAAGTATTTTATCTATTGAAGGGAATCAAAGTAATTAAAGCAGCCACTTGATTGTGTCCATTCGAGTGATTCGGTAAAAAGAGAAAAATTAAGTCCCGAAGCAAGGAACAGTTTTTTCATTTTTTTAGTCAATTCTGGGCGTCTATAAAAGCGAGTTAATTAATCTTAGAACGTATGAATGCAAATTTCATCTTTTATCTTCATTTCTCTTGGTAATTGTAATTTGAGGAGTGTTCCTAGCATAGTTTCTGAGGTTGCAACGTATTCATCTTAGAACGGTATGCATGAAAATTTCATCTTTTATTACCAATTCTCTTGATAATTATAATTTGAGAGGTGTTCCAAGAGAAAATTTTGGTACTGGCGGGTTAGCTTAACTAATAAAATTTGTTGTTGGGGAGAGGGCGGACCGATGACTTTCTACTAGCTAGTTACCTAGTGAATTAGGCGGCTTCATCATGGTAAGGCAAGGGTTAAAAACCATGATAAGGTAGAGTTGTAATAGCTTAGTATTAAAATGACTGCAGTGATACATATGTTATTTTATATTATATCTGTTTTATTAGTTATTTAATTATCATTTTATTTCAATAGTATATTTGTACTTATTTTAAATATTTTAACAAAAAATATAGTAGTTAAAAAACAGTGAGTATAACCATGTATGTTCTACCAAGAAGATCAATCTTTTCCGTGTAATCATATTTGTTCTAACAAGACGATAACTCTTTTCTTTCATCTTTAATCATTCTGGAAACTAAATGTATCATAGTAATCTATTGGTAGCTGGAGATAGCTTCAGTTATATGTATTCAATTCAATTTGTTGCTACTGCATGCAGCTGACGACCAAAACATGGATGGCAAGGACCATGCATGGATCGATATGGAGAAGTTAGCAGATTCTTTGAGAGGGAAGTTGAAGAGCTTGCATTATCCCTCATCCGAAGATTGTTGCATCTATAGAGTTCCTCAGCCCCGACGGTATTTGCATCCAAATGACTACACTCCGAAAATGGTTTCAATTGGGCCGCTTCATCATGGTAAGGTGGAGTTAAATGTTAGGAAATTAATGGGTGAAGCAGTCACGTAACTAAAGTGAAATTGAGAAATAATTAAATACAATAATCACATGAGACACCAGAATTATGTGGTTTGGCTTTTAGCCTACGTTCACGGGCGAAGACAGAAGGAAAATATTTTACTAGTAAAAAAGGAGTTACAAGTATTGTAGTATTTTAGCTCACTACCCAAAATCCCAATACACCCAAACTCTCAAACCACTAGACTCTTTAATTACTCTCTAAATGAAGAAAAGGAACTGAAGAATTCGATACACAAATAAGGAAAACGTCCCTCTATTTATAGCTAAAATTCAACTACTGTGAATTTAATTATTTAATTATTTATTATTATTTTAATTTTTTTCTTTACGCATCCCACCGCTTTCTCTTTTGTTTCTTCCTCTTTTTCTTCTCCTTTTTCCATTTTTCTTCTTCAAGCATTGTGGCACTACCAAACATGGCGGGCCGCAAAGACTTTGGGTGCACCCACTTCTAGAAGAAGGGTGCCCAATTTTCAACATTTCTCCCACTTGGAGATTAGATTGAGAATCAATCAATCTCCATATTATCCTTTCTACTTCGTTATAGTCATGTTGCTTACGTCTCTACTAGGCCATAAGAGGATCTACTCTAGATAAACTTATCAGCATTAATCGGCTTGGTCATAACATCCGCTAGGTTCTCATTCGTATGAATTTTCTACAAATCCACACTTCCATCTTCCACTACTTCTCGAACGAAGTGATACTGTACCCCTATGTGCTTTGTCTTGGAATGAAAGGTTGGATTCCTTACAATATGCAAGGCACTCTGACTGTCACAAAATACAGGAATTTTCTGTTGTTTGTGCCCGAGCTCCTCCAATAACCTTTGTATCCAAATAGCTTCCTTGCAAGCTTGTGTAGCCGCCATGTATTCTGCTTTTGTTGTGGATAGAGCCACAACGGTCTGTAGTTTTGAAACCCAGCTTACAGCTGCTCCCGCAAGTGTAAACACATAGTCAGTAGTAGATTTCCTGTTATCAAGGTCTCTTGCAAAATCTGAATTCACATAGCCCCTGACAGTAAACTCTGATCCTCTATAACATAATGCAACATCTGAGGTTCCTCTGATATATCTCAGAATCATCTTTACAGTTATCCAATGCTCTCCACCAGGATTCGCCATGTATCGACTGACTGCTCCCACTGCTTGTGCAATGTCTGGTCTGGTACATATCATAGCGAACATCAAACTTCCCACTACTGATGCATACGGTACTCGAGACATCTCCTTCCTCTCTGCTTCATTGCTAGGACACATATTTGAGGATAATTTGAAATTAAAATGAAGTGGGGTAGAAATTGACTTACAATCTTGCATGTTGAAGCGCCGCAAGATTTTCTTTAAGTAATTCTTCTGTGAAAGCCAAATCTTCTAATTATTTCTGTCTCGGTGAATTTGCATCCATATAATCTTGTTTACTGGTCCCAAGTCCTTCATTTCAAACTCCCTAGCCAACTGTGTCTTCAATTCTTGGTCTTGATCTTTGTTAGGGCCTGCTACCAACATATCATCTACATACAATAATAAAATGATAAAATTATTATCTTTAAACCTCTTGTAATATGCACAATGGTCTGAACTGAGTCTGTTGTATCCAAGGCTCATGATGAAAGAATTAAATATCTTATACCAACACCTCGGTGCCTGTTTGAGACTGTATAGAAATTTGTTCAACGTTGATAGGTTATAAATAGTCATGTTATATTTTGTTTAATTCCCTCATATTTTGATTGATTTTGTGCTAATTTGTGGAAATTATGTTTGATTTGATTTAGGAGATGAAATATGGAGGTTATGATGAAATTTGGATAAAAAGGGCTTTATTCGGGCTTTGCAAACATGGGCCGACTATTGGCTTGAGGGAGAGTTTCCTAGCAATCAGAATTGGAGAAGGAGTCGGTTTCCTAGCATTGAGAGAAGAGGAAACTGCAAGGAAAAAGGAAAGGGAGCAAAAGAGGAAAGCTAGCAATATATAAAAGAAGGGCTGAACGTTTTTCCAAGAAACCAGCGTGGGAAGCAAAAGAAGAAAACGTGAGTAAAGGCTGCTGCAACTATTCTTCATCAAACAACTTTTGTTTGGCCACCATGAGTGGCTAAGGTTTTAATTCCGGTCCAAGGGTTAATCAAATTCCGATTGTAATTTTGTGAGGCTTTGAACTTAACAAGAATTTCTTCATCCAAGTAATTTTTATTTTCTTGTTCTTATTTTCTATGAATTATTTATGTTGATTGAGTTGACGCCTTAATTCAATATTTATTTTTCTATCGCTAGTCAGGAGTTTGTGATCCGTAATTGTCATGAATGACTGAATTGAGTAGCAAAGAGTTGGCTCATGTGTGTGTATATTGATGGCCACAATTACATAGCTTGCATGATAGGCTCTAGGGAAATAAAAATACAAATTGATTAAATTGGAGTAATCTGAATTAATTGATCTTGTTTTAGTCATTCTCACTATTCTTAATGCTATCACTTAATTTGATATGGAACGATGATGCCCAGTTGAATTAGTGATAAGTTTGGATTTGGGCGATTGTTTGAGTCTATTACATTAGGAGAATAATTGCTTTCTGCGGGATTCCGATTAAGTAGACTAAGTTCTTGGATTGAGTAATTTATATTTTTGCCTATGAACAAAATTGCAATTGGATGGAATTGATACCCTTGGATTGGAAGTTTGGTAAGATTGAATTTCTTTGTTTAATTTTAAAGTCTTGTTATTTTTATTTTATTTTATCAATTCCTTGTTAAAGAAGAACAATTAAAACCCAGAAAAACGGTTAACCGTTTACCACTAACGGCGAACCGTTAACCTCTATCGGCGAACCGGTAATCTCTAAACCGCTAACCGTTAGTGGACAGAACCGATAGTTTAGAAATTCGGCTTACCGGTTTCCCTAACCGGTTAGCCGATTGTGCCCAGAAAGGTTACGAACGAGATTCGGTTTTCCGGTTTCACTAGACCGGTTAGCCGAATCTTTCCAGAATCCAGAGTTCCCGCAACCGGTCTTCCGGATTTCCATCTTCCGGTTGACCGAATAGATCCAGAGAAGAGAGAACACGAAAACGGCCATCCGGTTCCCATATCCGGCTATCCAGATAGCTTCCAGAAAATAAGCGGCTTACCGGTTTGAAGATCCAGGTTAAGCGGTTTCAAGCGAACTTAAAATTTTGTGGAAAATTAATTGTTTTAGACTTTGAGAAATTAAAATACATAGTTCTCTTGGGATTCGACCTGGTTTCACTATTTCTACAAATTAGTTTAGGCGAATCAGTATTTATTTTGAAGAGCTTCGACAACTCTGTCAAACGTGCAAACCAAGTTCTCTTTTTTCTTTTCAGCAAAACCTTCTGGTTGGAGTATATCAATTTCTTCTTCTAGTTCTCCATGAAGAAATGCAGTTTTCACATCTAATTGCTCTAGATGTAGGTCAAATGTAATACACATTGCTAAGACTATTATGACTGTCGTGAGTCGAACCACCGGAGAAAATATTTCGTTGAAGTCAATACCTTCTTTTTGAGCATATCCTTTCACCACCAATCTTGCACGGTACCTATCCACTTGTTCGTTGCCATCACGTTTGATCTTGTAGACCCATTTTTTACCAATGACTTTTCTTCCGTGTGGTAGTGGAACAAGTTCCCATGTCTTATTCTTGTGTAGAGCCTCAATTTCTTTCTGCATTGCTGTCTTCCACAAAGCAACATTTGAACTGTTTTAAAGCTTCATGGAAAGTTGATGGCTCTCAATCCTCTGTTGGAAGACAGTATGCAACATTGATCTCTGTGACATAATCCGAGTGCCCCGTTGGCGGTCGTCTCTCACGAGTTGACCGATGAACTTTTGGAGCCTCAGACTCAACTGGTTCTTGTTCCTTGTGCTCTGGTACTGCTTCAGAAGAATCTGAATATTCTTTTTCCAGATTATTTTTCACATGTACCGGTACAGTCTCTGACTTTTCTTTTGCAGTGCTATCATCCCCATCTCTCCTTTACAGTTGATCTTCTACAAAGATAACATATCTGCTGATGACGATATTGTGGTCAGTAGGGTCCCACAGATGATACCCCTTTACTCCATCAGCATATCCCAAGAAGATACATCTTTTAGATTTTGGATTCAGCTTTGTTCTTTCTTGGGCATCGTACATCACGTACACAGAACACCCAAATGCATGTAAGTGAGAGTAATCTGCTGGCTTTTCAGTCCACATCTTCATCACTGTCTTCAACCTAATTGCTGTAGATGGCGATCAATTTACTATATAACAGGCGGTTTTGGCCGCTTCTACCCAGAATGAATTCGGTAGACCCATAGTCCTCAACATAACTCTTATTCTTTCTACAAAAGTTTTATTCATATGCTCTGCCACTCCATTCTGTTGAGGAGTGTATGCCACCGTGAACTGTCTGTAAATGCTTTCTTGCTTACAGAAAGCAAGAAACTCGCCGTCTGTATACTCTCCACCGTTATCTGTCCTCAAGCACTTGATCTTTTTACCGAATTCAAGTTCTACGCACGCTTTGTATTGTTTAAATACTGAAAATATGTCTACTTTTTTCTTAATTGGATAAACCCAACATCTGTTAGAGTAATCATTAATGAAAGTCACTATGTACTTTGCACCTCCCATGGATATGTCAGGTGATTCCCAAACATCAAAATGAACCAAGTCTAGAATACATTTACTTCTAATAACATATCTACTAAACTTTAATCTATTCTGCTTACTTATAACACAATGCTCGTAAAATAGTAAGCTTACCGATTTTAGCCCCGGAAGCAATCTTCGCTCAGAGAGAATCTTCAAATCTTGTTTTGACATGTGGCTAAGTTTGAGATGCAACATCATTATTGATTCTTCTCCATTTGATGCGACACACGCATCAGCTTCCTGCAATGTTTCCCCTTTAAACATGAACAGATTAGCACCGATCTTTTCTGCCTTTATCAATATAAGCGCACCTTTGACTATCTTTATGATCCCATTTTCAACATGAGTTTTGCACCCATGACTATCTATTTGTCCCAAAACAATAATTTTTCTTCAGGCCTTTGACATGTCATACCTCTCCAATTGTACGAACTATATCATCAAACATTTTGATTTTGATAGTACTAATGCCAGTGATCTCCAAAGCATGATCATTTCCCATGTATACAGATACTCATGAGATAGGTTCATATGTGTGGAACCATTCTCTCCAAGAGGTCATGTGCCAAGTAGCTCCTGAGTCTATGAGCCAGACGTCAGCTAGCATTTTTCTACCTTCTGAAATAGTTGTTGCCTCCCTGTAGAGAATTTCGCCATCATTTGAGATACTTGCTACACACCCCTGAGCATTTGATGACTTAGGTTCTTTGCCCTCTCTTCTTTTCTGGTTATTCCAACACTTTTTCTTGGCGTGCCCTTTCTTACCACAGTTGTAGCATTTAACTTTCTTCTTCCTTCTGGATTTTGATCTACCATGATTATGACTCCCACTGGGGCTACGTTCCATTGATCTCCCTCTCGTCACCGATAGTTCTTCTGCTTGTTGCGAACTTACTTGTTTGTCTTTTTAACTTTTCCGCATGCTCTCCTCATTTAATACAGAGGCTGCAACATCGTCGAAAACTAGACTGTTCGCTGGATTGTTGTTCGTCAGATTAATGATGAGTTGATCATATGAATCTAGTAGACTTTGAAGTAGAAGCTCCGCACGTTCATTTTCCTCTATATTATGATCCAACGTTGTGAGTTGTGAAAATAGTACCGTATATATAAACAAGATCAGTCGTGAATAATGTCAGATATCGTGAATAGACCGTAAATGCACTCATGTGAACGAGACTCCAACCAAAAAACAACCAATAGCTCTGATACCACCACCGGAAATTAAATGGTGGGCAAAGTAAAATTGAGAAATAATGAGACACAATAATCACACGAGACACCAAAAATTACGTGGTTCGGCTTTTAGCCTACGTCCACGGGCGAAGACAGAAGAAAAATATTTTACTAGTGAAAAAAGAGTTACAAGTATTGTAGTAATTTATCTCACTACCCAAAACCCCAATACACCCAAACTCTCAAACCACTAAACTCTTAAATTACTCTCTAAATGAAGAAAAGGAGCTGAAGAATTCGATGCACAAATGAGGAAAACGCCCCTCTATTTATAGCTAAAATTCAATTACTGTGCATTTAATTATTTAATTATTAATTTTTATTTTATTTTTTTTCTTTATGCATCCCACCGTTTTTTCTTTTTGTTTTTTCTTCTCTTTTTTCCATTTTTCTTCTTTAAGTATTGCGGCACCACCAAACATGACGGGCCGCAAAGACTTTGGGTGCACTCACTTCTAGAAGAAGGGTGCCCTATTTTCAACATTAAAAACCATGGAAGAGCATAAGCTCAGGTACCTGCATCACTTTCTTCAACGAGCTAACGTAAGCATGACACATTTCCTTGCATTTATAAAGGAAAAGGAAGCAAAACTGCGCTATTGTTATGCAGAATCCATTCAGCATGAGAGTGATGAGTTCTTAACCATGATTTTAGTTAATGCTGTCTTTATCAATGAGCTCCTTCTAAGAGCTTATATGCCTGCTGATGAGCATAATTTATACACATATTTTACTCTTAATTATTTAATTGTTAGTTATTTTTATTTATTATTTTTAATTAATTGAATTGTTTTGTTGAATAGGGAATTAATTAGAGATTATGGATAAAAAGGAATAAAGAAACTTAATTTTGGAAGTATTAAAGAGTAACTGATTTGGGAGGCATACATGCATATGAATTCAAGCCAAGAAACCGAAGCTAGCGAATTGATTCATCCATGCACATGAAGACAAAGAAGATCAAGTATCAAGTGATGAAAAGAGATTTCAAGGACCCACACTTGGCTTTCATAATTGAAAAAGGAATCCTAAAGCAATTGTAAAAGGCTAGCACGTGAGAAGCCATTGCTTGTCATTAAAAAATGAATGAAAATCCCAAGTGGGCTTCACGGGAATGGTCTCAAAGTCGGTTGTGCTTAGCTTGTTTTTAAACCTTTTCATGTGAGGATTTTGTGGGAGCGTTACAATATAAAAGGCTGACTTAGGTTTTTGGAAAAGGAGGCCGCTAGGAGAAAGAAAAAGCAGACGCAAGGCTTTGAAGAGGAGCGGAAGCAGCAGCAATATTTCAGCTTTCTATGGCTGGTTTTATCTCTTTTATTGTTCCTATTTAAGTATGTCTAACTAAATTTCTTATACTGAGGTTAAAGATGAAACCCTATTTAATGAAATTATTGTCTTTTTATTTAATTAATTCCCTATACGTGTGCTTTAATATTTATGGTTTTTGTTTCACATGATTAATTGGGTGTTATTAAATCTTTTCACCAATTCTATCATGCATTGTTGGTTGTTAGGATTAATATTTGATTAAATCTATGCTTGGATCTATGAAATTTATACATGATTATTTTTTATTCTATGTTTTTCATTAAATTGTTTACATAGAGTGCTTAGGAAAACTTTGACTCTTTGTTATTCAATATGTTTACATGGGATTCTTAGATGTCATACTATTAAGGAGAAAAAGAACCTACACAATATTAATTTTATTTGGGCTTAATTGTTATATCCATGAGATGACATAGATTGATTTCGAGTTGTCACTCTAAAATTGGGGATTAGTTAATAATTGGATAATTACTAGTTGAATAGTGGTAGATTCTGAAACCTTGGTAATCTTTGTCTTATTGAATTCTCATTTGCTTTAATTATTTTCTTATTTTAATTAGTTTAATTTCTTTTAAAATTCAATTTTCTCAACTAGGTTAGGATTAATATTAATTTTAGATTTAAATTAGACTTTTCAATTTATAACAATCCCTGTGAGTTCGACCTCGTTACCACTATTCTATCTCTAGATTCATGCGCTTGCGAGTATATTAAAATTTTCACAACACCTGCTTTCAGAACCGATGATGATCCCTTATTTAGAGAATCGGGGAAGACTTTCTTGAATATACAAATGAATTACGACATTTACTTGCTCGAAAATCAGCTTCCATTATTCATTATCAGTGAGTTATATGATCTAGCCAAAACAACCAATGGTGACATTTACGATGGAATTTCTTTCATGACTATTACTGGTTCATGGTTGTGCGCTGATCTCATTGTTCCAATAAGTGATAAGAATTTGATAGAAACCCACTTTAACAAAGCCAAACATTTTCTTGATTTGATAATACTCTGTCTTCAGCCATCCCCGTCAAGCGATCAAAGTCAATTCAATTATCAAAACATACCAGGGATAAAGGAACTTCATCAAGCTGGCGTCAAGTTTGAATCAGGGTCAAGACAAAATCTACTTGACATCAAATTCAATAACGGGACTCTAGGAATTCCGTTTTTCACATCATATGGTAGCAGCACAGAACTTTTGTACGGAAATCTTCTAGCTTTCGAGAATATGTATGGCCGTTCCAATTATTTTAATGACTATGTTGTGATGGCGAGTTTCCTTCTCCGCACTCGAAAAGATGCCGATTTACTCATTGAAATGGGAATTATTGGGCTAACGGATAGTGAAAAATTGTCAGCCGCTCTCCAAGGCCTTAGAAAAGATGGTCTGATGCGGCCTAATTTCCGTTATGCTGGTCTTGTTAAAGATCTACAGGCCTACTGCAAACCCCATGGCACAGTTGGAAGGCGAACTTGAGGAAAAATTATTTCAACAATCCATGGGCATCTATTTCCGTGATTGCAGCTGCTATTCTCCTTCTACTTACTGTCATACAAACAGTAAATTCAATAATGGAATTGTAGATAATATCTTGTGTTTTCAAATTATGTGTTTCTAGAAGGATTAATTTCACTTGTATTACCGGATTTTCTATTTCGCATACTTCAATCACAGAATATATAAGAGAGATTCATCATGTAGCTGTGATTGATTTGTTATGACTTTCAGATGAAATGGCAATAAACTAGTCTGTATGATATATCTCATACTTAGGCGTCTTCGTCAGAAAGAGTTGCCTATGAATGGTATTCTAAAACGACGAGGTACTTGTATAGTATTTTATATGTGATTCTCAGTTTTGGCGATATTCAGTTGTCTTTTCGAAATTCTCTTGTGAATCAAGTTCTAGACCTAATATTGGTAATTGGTTAAACTGAGGTGAACTTTGACAGGCGGTCTAAAGGAAATCCAATCCTTTCAGCTTCTGGTGGCCACTAATTCTCTCTATTGAACTTGCTTATGCAAAAATTTGACAGCATATTTGGTTGGAGTGAAACTCAGTTCTCGTAGTTTATCTTTTCTGCAATCACATGTTTTCTAAGTCCTCCTTGGTATGCCTTAAGGAATCAGTGATTGAATTGTTGTTTGTTAACAAAGTCTTCAAAATTCGAGATTCTTATATTTTTCGAGAATCAAACAATGTTGCTATATGATAGAAAATTTGGGATTACTATATTCTTCTCTCGATTGGTGGAGTGGAATTAGTGATTTTTGCACGGCAGCTATAGAATACGTAAGACAAACTATTAAACTGAAAGATAAAACGTAAACTTCGTCTTTTATTGGTCAAGATGTTTAGAAATTAAACAGACGGGACATTATTTATAGTTTTGATTGGAAATTTTGATGAGTTGGGCTATTGCCACCCCTCTAATCTCCTCATAAAACCACCATTTCAGATATTTTTATTTCAATTCCAAAAACGTCCTTTTTTCTTTTAAATACACTCTTCTATTTTTTTAATTTAATTTTTTTATTGTTAAAATTCAAAGTAGTTTTCTACTATTTTTCTTTCCTTTTGCAATGATCTGGTAGTTACCATACATATAAATCAAAAAGTTTTATGGCTTATGGATTTTAAAATGTCAATTATTAAGTTAAATGACACATATTTTAAATTATAATTTAGTTATAATTTAAAAGCAGTCATATGTATAAAAATTTCTCAATTAAGAGCAATGGTTTATTGTAAATTTTTTGCAATTTGTTTTGGTTAGATGAAAGTGACAAGTGAAAAAAAAAATTATGAGGATTATGAATTCAAGTAATTTGTTGGAAAAATTCTTAAGTGTGTTTATTTCTTATTTATCCTTAAATATAATTTTATTGGAAGTGAGGTTTTATAAGGATAGTAATGGGGTGCGAATTATTTTCCTTATAAGTAGTGATACATGTCACCCTCTGTTTATCTCAACAGCCCCATCTCTTTCTAATTTATTTCATCTATTTCCAAAGTTACCCTCATTAAAAATTAAAAAAGTATTTATTTTTCTAACCTGTCTTTTCTCTCTCTTTTGCACAATTTCTCTCTCTTTCAACAATCACCATTGTATATCTCATCAAACACTACTGTATATCTCATCAACCACCACGTCTTAGTTAATTCAATGTATTTATAAAATAATCCTGATTAAAAATTAATTTTTCCTCTCGTGTGCACTATTATTATTGTATTCTTTTAATTTTTTGAGTAACTTATTTTGCTTAATGAATCGAGTTCAATATTTATGGTATCATGATAAATAATTTTGTAAGTCAAATTCAAGAACAGAGGAAACAAAAAATAAATAAATAAAAACAAGAAAATAAAAAACTAAGTCAAAAATGAATTTTTGTAATTTTATTATTCGGCTTTTTATGACGATGATGAGTTTCAAGAGGTTTGAAATAATAGAGACCAGTAATATGGTAGTTTTTTTTGTTTTAATTTATTCATCACACATCAAAATCATACAATCAATAACAATAAAATTAGATGAAACCCAACAACAAAAATTCATTATATTCTATAGGTGGTGATGGATTGATGGTGATGAAAATAAGTGTTGGGGATAATGGTGATGCTAGAGAGAGAGAGAGAGAGAGAGAGAGAGAAAGCTAACAAGAGGGGAAAAATTAAAAATAAAAACATTAATCGTCCTTCGTAAAAAGTAAGGATAATTTTGCTAATTACATGTATTTAATTGAGGACTGGGGGATGGTAGGATGTATTAAGGGGGTTAATCAAGTCATTTTGCATTTAAGCTTTCTCAACCCAACCCATCTCAAAACAAACGTAGGTTAGAATTTCTAAACACACCCCAGCACAAAAGTATTCCAACGCTAGCCCAACATGTCCAGTTTGGGTTGGATGGTGTGGAGCGAGAGTTTTGAGTTCTTTTGCCCAACCTATTTCCTCGTAGGATGTACATATATAAAATATGCCCACTTAACAAAGCGTACCCATTTGTTTTAACACCTAAAACATGTTGAAATATTGATTTTGTTAGATATGCATGTTTCCATAAACTTGTCTAATGTATGTGTTCAGCCCGTCTTTCGTTTAGTGAAAGACGAACTACAACATTTAGGAGTTGCCTTATGAAATAATGGAAAGATACACTAATCAGATGTCTATACCATTTTCTCTGGGTGTGATAAAAAGGGTCGTGAATGGACTGAGCAGTATATCTAAGATGATCATTGAGCTTGAAAAGGTACCTCGGTATGATAAACCTGAGGAACAGAAAAGTAAATAGTAAGAAGGCGATGTTGGCTCCAACAACGACACTCTAACAGCCTTGTTGAAACTCTAACAGCCATATTAGTAGTAGAGTAGTGGTTTCTGAGGACCCTTAAAGCCTGAGGAGCTAACTGTCTTGGCTTCATTTTGACCTCTTATGCCACATTTCCAATTTTCACAAAACAGAATGATACAACACAGAGCGTATATTCATAAATCTTCTAGCTTTCAAAAATATGCATTGCTATCCTTGATTATGTTATAGTCATGAGTCACCGAGTGGATACTCAAAAAGATGCACATTTACTCACTCAAAGTGAAATTATTGCGCTGGGGCATAATGAAAGATTTTCAACTACTTTTCATAGCCTCATCAAAGATTGTTTAAAGGAACCCAATATTTAGTATTACAATCTTGTTAAAGATCTACAGAACCATTGCAAATTTCCATTGCACAAGTGGAAGGCAAAATTGTTTCAACACTCCATGCTATTATCTCCAACGTTGCAGCTGTTATTCTCCTTGGACTCACTCTCACACAAACAATTTGCGCTCTCATTGCACTGTAGATTGATTTCTACTATTTCAAATTAGGTACCAAATAATGTTGCATCAAACTCAATTCTGCTTTGCGTTATATGTTTCTTTTGATTTCTAACTTTTGTTAAAATATAGAAATAATAAGCCTCAGGTGTAAATATTTTGGGTATTTTAAGAATTTCTTATAAGTATGAAAGGAATATCTTGGGTCTTCTGAACATCACCAGCTCAAATATAATTCTTTCAGAATTTTTGTTATTCTTTTAATTGCTTCCCTTTGTCACTTGCAATATTATGTGAGAAGTGTACTACTACGCATTATATTTATCAAAATATGACTTGTTATTTATTTATTTTTATTATTTTTGGTGATCTCACATTCGTTTTTAAGTCTAATTATTATATCCACCATTGGTCAATTCCTTGGATCAATCTTTCATAAACAACAGCAGTTCATTTTTTGGGATTAATGGCAGTATATGCTGATGGAGCAAACACAAAGCAGTTGATGGTTCGGATCAAACTAATTGACTGTTAGAGAAACGTAAACAAAAGAAACCGACAGATGGTATTAAAGTGCAAATCTTCTTTGAGGTATATGTTTTATGCTTTTATATTTTTCATGGCAATCAAAAGCGAAACGAACCTGTTTTAATTTTTATATACTTAAGATAAGGTTAAGGAATATTCAATGCTTTACTCTTAAAGCTCTTCGATCGAATTTACCGTGTTAATTTAATTATTTGTAGCCGAGGGGCTGGATGTAGCCAAGTGGATCAAGGCAGTGGATTGTGAATCCTCCATGGGCGAGTTCAATTCCCATCGTTCGCTTGTAGCAACAAACAGCTATAAGTCGTACTAACCCACCTATGGAACACGTGACTTTGAATTACTCTAGCATGAGAATGCTTAACTATGGAGTTTATCAAGTAAAACAGGCAGGGTGGGCACTGGTCCCTGTAGGGCCAATAGATGGGAATCAAGGAAAGCAGCCACTTGATTGAATCCATAGAGCAATTTGGAAAAAGAGGAAAGTTATAATTATGTCCCGAAGCAAGGAATTATTATTATTATTATTATTATTATTATTTATTTTTAATCAACTGTGGACGTCTATAAAAAGGAGTTAATATTTCTGCTGAAGCATAATTTCTGAGGCTGCAGGAAAGTCTTTGAACGGTATGTACGCAATTGCAAACTTCTCCTTTATTTTCATTTCTCTTCAGCGTTTTAGGATATACGGGGGTGCTAATTAGTTAGCTTAACTGATAAAACTTCTTGGTAGTAAAAGTTAGTCATCAAGCTCCGCTCACATGAGTGAGAAAAGAGTAGATTGATTTGCCAATTCATCTTCAATCATCCTGGAAATGTATTTTATTAATTAATTAATTTTCTTTAAATATATCTTTATTTATTTATTCATCTATAATCATCTTGCAAAGTCCAAATCAATTTTTTGATCCTTACCACCCTCAAACAAGATTCAAACTTTGGTGACCAATGAAATAAAATTGTTTGAAAATTAATTGACCAAGCTCCTACGGGTATTTTGAAAATGTATCTTGATTACTCTATTGTTAGCTAGAGACAGTTTCAGTTGTTTTTCCTAATGCTGTTTTGTGAATTTACCAGTTTCATACTTTTTGTTTCTACTGCAGCAAGAGAAAGAATATGGATAGCAAGGACCATTCAGCGATTTGATATTGAGAAGTTAGCAGATTCTTTGAGTGGTAAGTTCAAGACTTACATTATCCCTAGTACGAAATTGAGTGACTTGAATCAAATGAATTTAAGTTAGGCTAGTTTTGTTATGATTAATAATAATACATGCACACTACTGAGACTCGAACTCGGAACCGAGTTATAAAGCGACTGCCCCCCGTAGAGCAAGACCTTATCCACTACTGGTTAGATGTTATGTTGCTTGCTTAATAAATGAAAGGGGAAAAAAAATTATTAAGTTTTACAAGAGAGCATCTATTGTTTCATTGCTTCTTTTTTCATTTTTCCTTAATAGATATGTTGATAAGTCATGATCGGACTTGACTACGTGGCTAGAAGACTTTTATACCTCAATATAATATTTTCTTTTATATGTAGATAGCCAGCTAGAGTGAAAAAATTCCACGTGGCTAGAAGATTTTGGATTTCTTCCATCATGGATTCGCAGTAATGTGAGTTTTCTCATTCTTCAATCCTCATTTTTATTAGCTTGTGATAGTTTTATTCTTTCTGATCAATGTTTTCTAATAAGTTCCTGTTGACACATTTTGTTTGTTGCTTGAAGATGGCTAACAGCGACAGCGAGCATGCATCAGTTGATGTTAAAAAAATAGCAGCTTCTTTGAGAGAAAACTTGGAGACCATGCGTTCTTTATCTGAAGAGTGTTGCATATACAGAGTTCCTGAGGAAACACGGTGTCTAAATGAAAGTGATTTTACTCCACAAGTGATTTCTATTGGCCCGCTTCATCATGGTAAAGAAGAGTTAAAAGAAATGGAAGAGCATAAGAGAAGATACCTAAAACATTTTCTTCAACGAACCAAAGTAGGCATTGAGGAGTTTCTTACACTTGTAAAGGATAAGGAAGCTAAATTGGGCAGCTATTATTCAGAAAACATTGAACTTACAAGTGATGCGTTTGTTACGATGATTTTAGTTGATTCCATCTTCATGATTGAGTGCCTCCTAAGACATTCGAATCCTGATTTGGTAACTAATGATGATCGTATATTTGGAAAACCCCATATATATATTGGCAAGGACCTGCGTTTGCTAGAAAATCTTTTTTTATTCTGAACGACTTGTTCATTCTAGCGAAAACCGCAATCCATGGTGAAGTGTTGGACGGACTTTCCTTGATTGAATTGGTTATAAGTCTGATCAGGGATTTGGCTGCTCGTGTTCTCTTGATACAGAAAAATATTTTAGAGCAACACTTCTCGAAAGCTGAACATATGCTTGATTTGCTTAGACTCTGTCTTGAGCCGTCCGATGAGTCGGAAGATGATGATGATGATGATCAAGAAGATCCAGTCAAACCTCAAAGCATACCTAATGCAACGGAACTTCACCAAGCTGGAGTCAAGTTTCAGGTGGGGTCAAGCGAGCATCTACTCAACATCACATTCAACAAAGGAATTCTGGAAATTCCATTATTGACAATATGTGACACCACCGAAAGTTTGTTCCGAAATCTCCATGCTTTTGAAAGAGTGCACTGCGACAGCTGTTATATAAATGACTATATTATTATGATGAAGAACCTCGTTGTCACTGCAAACGATGCGGATTTACTTGTTCAAAACGGAGTTATCAATAATTGGACAGGGGATAGTCAAGCAGTGTCAAATTGTCTACACAATCTTGACAAACAGGCTATATTGTATTTCAATAATTTTCAGTATTCGGCTCTTGTTCAAGATCTAAAGGCCTATTGCAGGTACCCTTTGCACAGATGGAAGGCAAACTTGAAGCAAAATTATTTCAACACTCCATGGGCATCTATCTCTGTCATTGCAGCTGTTGTTCTCCTTCTATTCACTATCATACAAGCAGTTTGTTCTATCATTGCATTGTAGGACATATCTACTCTTTTTTAAAATTCTGTGCTTTCTGCCAGTGATTATGTTTTGTTTAGCTCAATTACACAGTGTAACTTAATAATAATAAAAATAGGGATTGATTTTATAGTTGTGATAATTATTTGGTTATCAGTTTGCGATTAATTGGTTTGTTTTGAATTTTATTTTTGTGGGTCCACTTGTTTAATTACACTGCAGTTATGCAAACATAAAAGGGCAAAAAACTCTTATCACACAAACCATTTTATATTATGATAAATTGGCGATGACTTTCAGGTGAAATTCCAATTAATCTTTCTTTATCTATTTTTTTTTTTATATTGTTTTATAGTATTTTCTAGTGTTACAAAGTTGCACATTTTTTTATTCTTTAAATACTGGAAATGTTTTTGAAGTGGCCAAGCCCAAGCCCGAACCCGATCCAAGCATTTTTCTTGTCTGGTTGAGTCGAGTCGGGCTTAGCTCAGGTTGGGACTAAAAGTCTGAATTTACGTGTTATATTTTTTAAAATTTTTTAATTATATTTAAAAATTTTATAATATATAAAATTTTATTTTTATTAGACTAGAATTTAAAATTACGCTAAAAGAATTTAATATTTTAAAAATATTTTATACGTGGAGTTAAATAAATATTACAAGGTTATTTTAATTAAAATAAACATCTTTTGAGACATTTATTGGGCTTCAAGGCCAAGATCGAGCTTTTTAGGTGAAGTCGAGTCTGGCCATGGAGTTTAGAAAATATGATTGGATTGGGACAAATTTAGACCTAAAACACTCAAGTTAGGCACAAGCTGACTTTTCTGCCATCCTTTATTTTTGCAGCTTTGAAGATCCTCCCATAATATATTTAAAAAAACAAAAAAAGCATATGGGCACTTGTATGTTATGAAACCATTTTTCAGATGGGTCATTATTGGTTTATGTGTCAAGAAAGGGCAAAATATAATAATGATATCTAAACCCCTCAATTTATGTTACCAACCTCCATTTATCAATTAACCCATCCAAAATTTGAAGAAAAAAAAATCTCTCAATTTGACCCAAATATTTGCCAATTTATGCTTTTCATCATTTTTCATACACTTCACTAGCTCGAAACTCCAAAAATATGCTCATTAACTCTCATCCAAACATAGTTCAGTATTTGTTTAAGCGCTTGGCGTTCCTCGCCAATAGAGAATGGGTTCAAAGTTGATCAGTTTGGTGTTTACTCATATTGACGAATGGTTGGTAGTCGCGTCAATGATAAGGCCTGTTGGCTCGGCCCAAGATTTGTCTACTCAATGTCACGCAACCAAAGTGCCAAGTTTTACTATAGTTGCAACAGTACTGGGACTTCTGGCTGACCCGTTAGCCCTTTACAAATGTGAGCATACCATTTCTATCAATTGCTAAAAATCTGTTGATCAATGCTAAATTTGAGGGATTCAAAATTTACAGAAAGCTAAGGAGAGATTAAATATGAAAATTTATCCATTTTAATAATTTATCTAAGGTAAATATGGAAATTAACATAAAATTAGGAGCTGTGGAGATATTAAATATGGCTAGTCTAAGTGAAAATTGTTGGAAACTCTAACGTAATTTATTTTAAAAATCTCTGGTGTCGTCGATAGTTTCATGGTTCAGATTGTGTAAACTCATTTATTTTTTTTGGTGCATTAAACCATCTGATATCCAAAGATTACATTGGACCTCGACTAATCTAGATTCAAGTCGGATATGATCATTAGGGTGGCAATTTTTTTTTTTTGTGTGTATTAAATCATCTGATATCCAAAGTGAAACGACCCGCCCCAAATCCTAAGGGTGAGTCTGTCCTGTTACATCAAACTAGATAAATAATAATCTAACTAGTAGAGATTCTGTCGAAAGTTCGGTAGAGTCTTCTTTATAAATATAACACTCCCAATCTGAAAATGTATAAAACAAACACTTCCAAAAAATAATACAACATACAACAAACTCCAATTATCAACATCCTCAACCCAAATGCTGAGTTTCACTCAAGATATCTACAGAGTCTCAAAAGATAATATAATAACTAATATTAATATATATCGGTTTATTCTTAATCCCAAAAGAACAATATAACAAAATGATATAATCCCAAAAGAACAAGATGATCAGGATATCCTAACAAAAATCATCTATATTCTTTAACACCATCATGTGGCCAAGACTCAAAATATATCTACAGTCGCTGGGTCGATCTGATGCACCTGCAACCTCCTGGTGGGGGGAGGAAAATATAATAAAAATGGGATGCGTATAAAATTTAGTGAAATCAGTGAGTGGATAGTAGTTTTTGAAAATAAATTTAATTTTTACTTTAAAAGAAACAATCGTATCATTTCCAAACATGATTTCATCAAACCATATGCAAGAAACCAGTAATAAATCATTTAATATTTAAATCGGATTACTAACCATAAAAAGCATATATATATCGTACCCAATATCCATGAAAATCATATCACAATAACATATAGAATACCCAAATATGAAAATCATCACTAAACAAGTACCCAGGGGAATAATCTCATTATATCCGGACCTTAACAGATGAACAATGACGTATTATTTAGGTACCATCATGCCTCGGAGCTACACGGATAGACAGGGAAATATCATCTCATATCTCATCATATCTGTGCATGTATAATCCAGTTTCCAAAGATAAAAGCGCCCAAGCACATGGCCCAAAGCCTCTGTGTGTACTCAAACGGGCCCCAAAGACTTGTATCTCATTTGTATCATCATATCTCAATATCTGTATCTCTGTAATTATCATTCCGCATGCATATGCCCCCAAAAGGTGAAAACGTCTAAACACACGGCCCAAAGCCTCTATGTGTGTTCAGACGGGCCCAAAGGCCTCTCATCTCATCTCATCTCATTTCATCTATATCACTGTATCTGGAGGGGAGGGTACTGTCCAATGATTTTTAAAAACAATCTCTATACTCATATTCATATACATTCTAATCATACTTCAAATCATACATTTCTTTTCATCATCACATCTAAATCCACTTTCCTCAGCTTTAAAATACTATCATATTTTATTCAAAGTCGATATAGAAAATCATTAACCAAACATTTTAATAAAATATCAATGCGTGAATATAATCCATTTCGAGAAAATTATTAAATCAGAACATTTAAAATACTTATTTCACAAACATGCTTTACTATCATGATTAACTATGAAAATATGTTTTGTTTATTCCACTCACAGTGACAATATTCATGCTCGGTTATCATCTATGTCCGCGGACCGATTCTCGCTCGCGGATTCTCCTAAATCAAGGAAACGACATAATTATTTTTTGTAAATTAGAATTACGACTAAATTTATGCAATAAACTCGAAAAAGAACATATATTTATAATTTACAATTTCCGTGTCATTAAAACTACTAAAATACCCTCGAGTCCGTAAATCATTAAAACACTATGAAATCGTAAATCACCGAATTATCCTCGGAATCGTAATTACACCCAATTCTTAATTTCAAGAATTACTAAAATATCCATAGGCTCTGAAATTACAAAATCGCCCTCAAAATGTGAAAATACTAAATTGCCTTCGCCGGTCAATGATGGCCGGAATTTAGTCAACGCTCGCCGAGAAGCTCAAAACTGAAAGTTCCAATCACACTAAATCTAATAGTGCTGGCGGTGAGCTCCCACGCACGGCAACGACGTCGGAATCTAGCTTGGCAGCCGTGAGCTCCAACAATTAACTGGCGGTGAAACAGCAGTTCCCGGTGGCTATGGATGGTCGGGAATTGAAGAGGGAGTCATGGGGAATAAATCTCAACCAGTGGTGTCACTCAAAACCGGCGAAATCATGGCGAATCAAGGTAGCGATTGCTGCGGCTTTCGCGAGTTCAATCGACGGCTTTCTTGACGTTTTTCGATGATAAGGACGGCATGGATACGTTGTTCGTCTCTCAGGCTTCAAATTGGTACCAAGCTTGCTCGGAGTGGTGGCCGGAAATGGGAGATATGACTGGGTCACATTTGCGGGTCGGGTCGGGTTTCTGGGTTGGTTTTTGACAGCTTTTCTCTCACTCTCACACGTACATATGTTTCCCCTGTTTTTCCCAGCTTCCTCTTTTATTAACTTTTAACCGTCTCTTCTATTTTCTTTTTTTATTACCACAGATGTTACACGAAGACCACATTAGATCTCGACTAATCTAGATTTGAGCCGAGTAGGACCACTAGGGCGGTAAAGCTCTCCCAACAAGTATTTAACGCAGCTGCGTTTCCAAGCCTCGAACTGAGAATCTTAATTAAGATAGAATAACCTCATACCAGTTGATCTTCTTTTTTTACACTTCGTACTATTAGATAATGCCCATAAATCTCATGAGAGGTACCCAAAGATTCATAGTGAACTTCGATGGGAGCTTCCTCAATGGCGCTGATCTAATCAATCAAGCCACAACGGACTATCTAAATTTATTCTTTTCTGCCGATAAGCTCCAATTGCATCATAGGAATTACAAAAAAGGGGTTCTTTCGTATACTTATAGCTATTATCGTCAATTCTTTCATCTGGATAATTTCTTTGATTACACGCTTATTGGTGTGTAAACTCATTCTTAACAAATAATTAACTAAATCATCTTTGATTTCTTTTTTTTTTTTTTCCAATTAAAATCTCCTCACGGTTTTTGAGACTTTGACTACTAAGATTCTTTAATATAAATTTAATTTTCACTATTTTTTAATTTTTAATGTAAATCAACATAACAGCCAGTAGTTTAGGTCCACCTGTGCTTCCACCGAAGTTTCCATGAAAAGGAGTAACAGGCGCAGCTGAAGCCCCAACTTTGACCGGGTTAAGACAAACAATCGACGAAGGGTCGAAATAACTCGATCTTTTAAATCTTTAAGCAAATATGCAAGTTTCTGGAAGTTGTTCTCATTAACTTTGTTGCTAAACACCTACACAGCAACAAGCAATAGAAAATGGAAAACATGGAGCATGCATTTGATATGGAGAAGTTAGCAGATTCTTTGGATGAGAAGATGAAGAACTTGCATTATCCCTCATCTGAAGAGTGTTGCATCTGCGGAGTCCCTCAGCCCAGACGGTGTTTACACCCAAGTCATTACACTCCGCCAACCCGGAGCTACAAGCCATGGAAGAGCATAAGCTAAGATACCTGCATCAATTTCTCCGGCGAACTAAGGTAAGCATGGCGCATTTCCTTCCATTTATTAAGGAAAAAGGAAGTAAAATTGCGGAATTGTTATTCAGAAACCATTCATCTTGAAGTGACGAGTTCGTTACCATGATTTTGGTGGATTCTGTCCTTATTATTGAATTATTTCTGAGAGATTATGACCATAATTTCAGAACCGATGATGATCGCATATTTGGGAAATCAGGCTTAAATCTCTTGGGCATGGAAATGAACGATGACTTGTACTTGCTAGAAAATCAGCTTTCCTTATTCATTCTCAATGAGTTGTTTGATCTAGCCAAAACAGCAACTTATGGTGACATTTGCGAGGGAATTTCCTTCAAGACTATTACCCATGCATGGTTCAGTAATGATCCCATTCTTCCAGTAGATGATATAAAAATAGAAGCTCGCTTTCAAATGCTCTAACATTTTCTTGATCTGCTCATACTCTGTCTTCAGCCATCCCCGCAGCCACGTGAAGACGGTGAATTCGCTGATCAAAATATTCCAGGCATAGAGGAACTTCATGAAGCTGGCGTCAGGTTTGAATCAAGGTCAAGAAAAAATCTACTTGACATCACATTCAATAATGGGATTTTGGGAATTCCATTTTTCAAAGAATATTATTTGACAGAGCGTTTATACAGGAATCTTATGACTTTCGAGATTATGCATGGCTATCCCCGGTATTTTCATGACTATGTTGTGATCATGAGTTACCTTCTCCGCACTCCAAAAGATGCCGATTTACTCATCCAAAATGGAATTATTGGGCGTACTAGTAGTGAAAGATTGTGGACGACTCTCCAGAGCCTTAGAAAAAATTCTCTGGTGGGTCGTTCTTTCAGTTATGGTCATGTCGCTAAAGATCTGCAGGCCTACTGCAAATCGCCATGGCACAGTTGGAAGGCAAAGTTGAAGTAAAATTATTTCAACACTCCACGGGCATCTATCTCTGTAATTGCAGCTGTTATTCTCATTCTACTCACCGTCACACAAACAGTTTGCTCTATCATTGCATTGTAGATAAATTTCTATTATTTTCGATAATCTTTCACTTGTATGGTTCGTTTTTCTGCTTTGTGTATCTTATTCATCAAAGAATAAGAGAGATCGATTCGTCGTGTAGTTGTACAAGATCGGTTTGGTTACTTTGGTACGAATTTCGTTTATAACAACTTAATGATAGGAAAAAGGACTGAAATATTCTGATGATCAATTCAATTCTATTTTTTTAGGATTCAAAAAAAGATCAAGAGCTATACCATTTAAAATCCAAATTTGAACTTCGAAAATTACTCCCAAGCAGCGACCCGGTGATTTTTTTGTAAGGTAGCTAGCTAGCTATTGAAGGAGTTTACTTTAGATGAGAGTTTGTGTTTTATCTTTCATGGTTTGTTAGAGTGCAATTTATACATTAGTTTTGCATTGTTTACTTACTTTAATATCAATGTTTTGTATTTAATAATAGTGATTTATTTGTGTTTTATTTTGTAAGTGCAATTCTATTGATTGGTGCTAAATTGAGCCACAAGATGATGTTTGAGGATGATTGTTTTCTTAGAGAAATTATGAATTTCAGAAGAACTTTATTGATAAGGCGTGAGCGCGTGCTGTCAACGAAGAACTTGCAGTTTTTATTTTAACAGATTTTATCTTTTTGGGTTATTTTTGTAATTCTGAATTTAGAGAATATTTTAAATATTAGTATTCTATTTTTGGAGAAACTCTAGAGGAGAAAAGGGATTGAAACACAAAAGACAAGAGGGAATCAAGTGGGAAAAAAAAAACCCTAAATCTAAATTTTTCTCTTCTCTCTATGAGGAACTAAACTTAAAATTTTGGTTGAAAGTTAATGAAGCTTTGATTCATCATTACTGTGAGATCTTTTTTATACTTTAATTGTTTTATTGCTTTTTGGGTATTTGTTTATTCTCTGAATTATTGTCATGATTATGTTTGTTAATTAGATAATTGGCCACTATTTAATTACCAACTTAATCTATTGTCAATTAAAAGATTCATCGTATGAACATTTTAATGTTTGTGACAATTAGCATAGCAATGCGTTGTGTTATGAGAATAAACAATCTAATTTAAATGAACCATCGTATGCGTTTGTTGATTAGGATTTAGGTCTCTTTGGTTTTTCAGGCTGTCAATTGATTAAATCCTATAATCCTATTTAGGGTTATCTATTGATTAGGGAAATAATCAATTGTCGTACCTTGGTTATCGACTAGTTAAGGAGAGATTGGCTATTAGAGGGTCTCGATGTGATAACGATATTCATAACCAAGTAGTAATGATTTATATTTGGATCGATGATCGATAGTAGAATCAGTGAGTTAATTCCTTGACGAGCTTTTCTAATTTGAATTACAATTTTAATTTGCATTCTTGTTATTTTAGTTTGATTTTTATTATTGTCAACAATCCCCCCATTTTGCATTTTACTCTTTGAAAGGATTTAAATAATTACCAATCTCTATGGACACGACCCTACTCAATCACTATACACAATTTATTTAAAGTAGGTATTTATTTTTGCTGGCTTCAACAACCATCAAATTTTGGCGTTGTTGTCGGGGATTGGTGTCGTTTATTTAATCCTTTTTACGTTTTACTTGGTGTATGGTTTGTTCTTCTCGTACAGGTACACTTTTGTTTGATCCTGAAATTGAAAAGACAGCTCGCCAGCTGGGACAGCAGACGAAGCGAGCTAAGTAACGATCCCCGTCGCCTTTGCTTTCTGAAACAGATACGGTGCCTGATTTAATTGAATCATCTAGTGATTCAGAAGAACAAGTGATGGATAGAGCTGCACCTGTAGAAAGAACTCTTAGAGAGTTAGCCGAACCAGACTTGAATCAGCAACCACTCTGTATTTAATATGCAGACTTGGAGGTAAATTTTGAATTAAAGTATGATCTTATTCATTTATTACCCAAGTTTCATGGTTTTGCAGGTAAAGATCCTCATAAACATCTCAAGGAGTTTTATGTTGTGTGTTCAAGTATGAGGCCACAAGGCGTGACTGAAGAGTAGATTAAGCTGCGTGCTTTTCCCTACTCTTTAGATGGGCTAGCTAAAGATTGGTTGTACTACTTGTCTCCTGAATCAATTACAACGTGGAATGGCTTGAAGAAGCAGTTCCTCGAGAAGTACTTTCCTGCTTCAAGAGCTGCCAACATCAGAAAAGATATTTGTGGGATCAGACAACTTCCTAGGGAGACTTTGTATGAGTATTAGGAGCGATTCAAACAGTTGTGTGCCAGCTGTCCTTAGCATCAGATTTCTGATCAACTTCTTATTCAATATTTTCACGAAAGACTATCATTGATGGATAAAAGTATGATAGATGCTGCTAGTGGAGGTGTGTTGGTGAACAAGACCCCTACTCAAGCAAGGGAGTTGATCTCAAATATGGCTGCCAATGTACAACAGTTTGGCAGCAGGCAAGATCCCACTTCAAGGAATATGAATGAGGTAAATATTTCTTCTATTGATCAACGTTTAGATAAACTTACTTCGTTTATGGAAAAGTTTGTTGTAGGTAAATGTGCAACAGGTGAAGACTTGTTGCATTTGTTCCAATATAGGTCATTTAACTGATATGTGTCCTACACTTCAAGAAGAACCCGTTGAACAAGCCAATGCAGTTGGAGGATTCCCAGGCATGCCTCAGAGGAGGTATGATCCTTATGCACAAACATACAATCCGGGATAGAGGGATCATCCCAACTTCAGCTATGGAGTTAGGCCGTCAGGATTCCCACAACAATACCCACCAAGACAACCAGCCCCTCCACAATCAAACTCCAAGTTAGGTATATCTCTTGAAGAAATTGTTAAATTACTTGCGACTAACACTCAACAATTTCAGCAGGCAACCATAACGAGCATTCAAAATTTGGAGAGTCAAATAAGTCAATTGGCGACTACAGTGAGCCGCCTGGAGTCCCAAGTATCAGGGAGATTGCCTTCACAATCTGAGGTGAATCCAAAGCACCCTTAGAAGTGGGAAAGAGTTGCAAGAGCCTAGTAAGAAAGTGACAAAACAAGTAGAAGATGAGCTTGAGAAGGATGAATTGATGCCTAAATCTCAAGATGCGTAACCCACCAGAGCGAAACCCCTACCTGTGGTGATACCTCCTCCTTTTCCAAGCCGATTTGTAAAATCCAAGGAGGAACAAAAGAAAGACATCCTTGAGACATTTCGCAAGGTTGAGGTAAATATTCTTTTATTAGATGCTATAAAATAAATACCTCGATATGCTAAATTCCTTAAGAAACTGTGCACCTCTAAGAGAAAATTAAGAGGAGATGAAAGAGTTCACATGGGGGAGAATGTTTCAGTAGTTCTCCAAAAGAAACTACCTCCTAAGTGTAAGGATTCAAGTATGTTTACTATCCCTTGTAAAATTGGTAATGTTAGAGTTGAGAAGGCTATGTTAGATCTAGGAGCTTCTATTAATGTCATGCCACGTTCTATTTATTCATCTTTGAATGTTGGTCCATTAAAAGAAACTGGCGTGATAATTCAACTAGCTGATAGGTCTAATGCATATCCAGATGGGGTATTCGAAGATGTCTTAGTACAAGTTAATGAGTTGGGTTTTCCTGCTGATTTTTATGTACTTGATATGAAAGAGGATAACTCCTCTAATTTTGTCCCAATTTTGCTAGGAAGACCTTTTCTTAAGACTGCTAGAACTAAAATGAATGTACATAAAGGGATTCTCACTATGGAATTTGATGGAGAGGTTATAGAGTTCAATATGAATGATGCCATGAATATCCTAGTGAGGAACATTCGGTATTTTCTGTGGATGTTATTAACCCTATAGTGCAGGAAGTTTTTTATTTAGATGTTGAAGATTCATTGGTAGCTGCTTTAAACAATAGTTTGGGCCTCAAAGGATTGCAAATGAATGAAAATGAGTTTGTTTTAAATTCTGTATTGCAAGAGACAATTTATGAATTAAATTCTTTGAGAACTTTAACTCATCATGTATCTTATATTGAATTACCTTCAACTCATGCAAAACCTACTTCCATCTATTTTGCAGGCACCGAAAATAGAGCTTAAACCATTGCCGAGTCATCTAAAGTACATATTTCTAGGAGATGGTGAGACACTTCCGGTGATCATCTCTTCAAAGATTAGTAATTTAGAGGAAGAAAAGCTTATAAGAGTGCTCAAGGATTACAAAAAGGCTATTGGATAGACAATTGCTGATATCAAAGGGATAAGTCCGTCTACGTTCATGCATAGACTACTGCTGGAGGAAGATGCCAAACCTTCGATTCAAGATCAACGCCGTTTGAATCCGCCCATGATGGAAGTAGTGAAGAAAGAAATTCTGAAACTTCTTGATGCAGGTATAATATATCCAATTTCGGATAGTAAATGGGTAAGTCCGGTACAAGTGGTACCGAAGAAAACTGGTATAACGATTGTTGAGAATTCTTATGGCGAGTTAGTACCCGCCCAAGTTCAGAATGGGTGGGGGTTTGTATTGATTTTAGAAAGCTTAATTCACTCACTAGGAAGGATCATTTTCCTATTCCTTTTATTGATCAGATGCTTGAAAGGTTGGCAGAAAAATCTCACTTTTGTTGTCTTGATGGCTATTCAAGTTTTCATCAGATACCAGTTGCGCTAGAGGATCAAGAGAAGACTACCTTCACATGTCCTTTTGGATTATTTTTTCAGACTATGTAGAGAACATTATAGAGGTATTTATGGATGATTTTAAGGTCTATACTGATTCTTTTGATGATTGTCTCTATAATCTGAAGAAAGTACTTGAAAGATGCATTGAAACAAACCTTGTCTTGAATTTTGAAAAATGTCATTTTATGGTAGATCAAGGCATTATTTTGGGTCATGTAGTCTCTGCTAGAGGAATTGAGGTAGATAAAATTAAGATAGATGTTATTAAATCTTTACCTTATCCCATATGTGTGCGGGAAGTTCGTTCTTTCCTTTGTCGCGCAGGTTTCTATCGACGTTTTATTAAGGATTTTTTGAAGATATCTCAGCCTTTATGCAAACTGCTTCAGAAAGATGTGACGTTTGAATTTAATGAAGCATGTAAGGTAGCATTTGATAACCTCAAAGAATTATTGACTTCAACTCCAATTATACAACCACCCGACTGGAGCCTCCCTTTTGAGATAATGTGCGACGCCAGTAATTATGTTGTTGGTGCTATTCTCGGACAAAGGGTTGGAAGAGCTGCTCATGTGATATATTACGCATCAAGGACACTTGATAGTGCTTAGTGCAATTACTCAATAACGAAAAAAGAACTTTTGGCTATTGTTTTTGCTTTAGAAAAATCCGTTCATATTTATTGGGTACTAAAGTGATTATTTTTTCTGATCATGCAGCTCTCAGATATTTGCTCACCAAGAAGGAAGCGAAATCGAGACTCATCCGTTGGATCCTACTACTTCAAGAGTTCAACTTAGAGATCCGTGACAAGAAAGGAGCAGAAAACTTGGTTGCAGACCACCTTAGTAGATTGACCACGAGTGAAAAAGCAGCACCTTTGAAGGATGATTTTCCAAATGAGCATCTCTTTATAACTCAAGGTATAATTCCTTGGTACCCTGACATTGTCAACTACTTAGTTACAAGAACACTACCTAGTGATCTAACGAGAGCTAAAAAAGATAAGATTAAGAGCGATGCTAAGTACTATGTTTGGGATGACTCTTACTTGTGGAAACATTGCTCTGACCAAGTCATTAGAAGGTGCGTATCTGAGTTTCAAATTCCTTCTATTCTTTAGTTTTGTCACTCATATGCATGCGGTGGTCATTTTGGTCCCAAAAGGACAGCATCTAAGGTGTTAGAATGTGGTCTATTTTGGCCTACTTTATTTCGTGATGCATATATGTTTTGTAAGTCGTGTGAAAATTGTCAAAAGATTGGCAATATAAGTCATAGGAATCAAATGCCACTTACTCATATTCTTGCGTGCGAAATATTTGATGTGTGGGGCATTGATTTTATGGGACCTTTTCCCTCATCTTTTAGCAATGCTTACATTCTTTTAGCAGTGGATTGCGTTTCTAAATGGGTTGAGGCTAAGGCCACCTAGACTGACAATGCTAAAGTTGTTGTAGATTTTGTCAAGGCTAATATTTTTGCCAAGTTTGGTGTACCAAGAGCAGTGATAAGTGATAGAGGCACTCATTTCTGTAATCGGGTGGTGGAGGCTTTGTTCAAGAGATATCATGTTACCCACCGAATGTCTACCGCCTATCATCCACAGACAAGCGGACAAGCTGAGATATCAAATAGAGAAATCAAGTCTATTCTTGAAAAGACAGTTAGTCCAAATCGAAAGGATTGGAGCTTACGATTAAATGATGCATTGTAGGCGTATCGCACCACATACAAAACTCCCATAGGTATGTCTCCTTATCGTTTAGTATTTGGTAAGCTTTGTCATTTACCTGTAGAACTAGAGCATAGAGCATACTGGGCGGTTAAGCAATGCAATATGCAGATGGATGAGCGGAAAAGTAGAGGAAGTTACAGTTCCAAGAGTTGAAGGAAATTAGAAATGAATCCTATGAGAGTTCGCGATTCTACAAGGAAAAGACGAAGACATTTCAGGACATAATGATTTTGAGAAAATAGTTCTCTGTTGGTTAAAAAGTTCTTCTTTTTCATTCTAAACTTAAATTTTTTCCTGGTAAATTACGTTATCGCTAAGTGGGACCTTTTATTGTTACTAATGTTTTTCCTCATGGTGCAGTTGAGATTCGGAGTCCAACCTCTGACAAAGTTTTTAAGGTTAATGGTCATCGCTTAAAACTTTTTTATGAAGGTTTTTCGGTGAATATTGTGGAAGAAGTGGCTCTCGAGAGTCCCATTTATGGAGATTGATGAATAAATGTGTCTAGCCAAAGACATAAAATAAAGGCGCTTTTTGGGAGGCAACCCAAATGATTTATTTATTTTGATTTTTGTTATATCTATTGCTTTTAATTTTGATTAAGATTTTTTAAATAATGTTTTTCTTATTTTGGCCAGAAGTAAATTTTTGGTTAGGCGTGCCCACGCTTTAACTAATAAGTACTTCTGTGAATTTAAGGTAAAATGATTTTAAGGCGTGCCCACACTTTAGCTAAGAAGTACTTCTGTGATTTTAAAGTGAAATGATTTTAAGGCGTGTCCGCATGCTTATTAAAAAAGTACTTCTGTAATTTTTGGTGTCTCAAATGTCTCTTTTAATTTTTAGTTTGTAAAAAAAAAAATGAGTTTTATTTTTTTTCATTTTTATTTTTATTTTGTTATTAAAAAAAGTTTTTATTTTTATTTTTTAAAAAAAATTAAAAAAAAGAGGATTTTTTTTATTTTTTATTTTATTATTAAAAAAATGAAAAAAAAAAACACAAAACGATTTTACTATTCACAAATCCCTAACACTGTTTTCTCAACCCAGCAACTACTTCCAGCCACGCTACTCCAGTCCAGCTTCACCAGCCGCGCTGCACGACTCCAGTCCAGCCTCGCCAGTGCCCGCACGCGCAGCGTCCTCTCTAGCTGCATCCCACATCCACGCCCGCGCGCAGCGTCTTCCGCATTTCTAGTGCCCAGCAAGTCACGAATCCAGCAGTTGCATCTCAGTCCCGCATGCGTCTTCGCGCGAAACCAACCATTCCAGCAACCAGTTCTCCTCACCCAGCCACGTAGCGTCCTCTCCAGCTGCATCCCTCATCCACGCCCGCGCGCAGTGTCTTCCGCGTCTCCAGCGCACTGCACCAGCAAGCAACATCTCAATTTCAGCAGTCCAGCATCGACTCCAGCGCACAACAACAGCGCCCGCGCGCGTCTTCACCAGTCCAGCACTCCAGCCACCACTCAAGCAGCCCGTGCCAGCCAAACCAATTTCCAGCGCACTTCAATTCGGATTCCAGCCAAACCCACATCCCAGCCGCGCTGCAATTTTGCATTCCAACAAAACTCTTGAGTGAAAATTGCAATAACAATGCCGAAGAGGAAAGCGTGGATGCAGTAACCCAACACAAAGAAATCCAAGATTGCAGCTCCTACTACGGTTCCATGGAACACAGTTTCAGATTCACGCCAAGCCGTGAGACAAAGATCGAAACATGGAAAAGGCATGAGTGTTTTGCCGCTTGCTGAATCCAATCTCGGATAGTACCTCACATTCAC
This sequence comes from Citropsis articulata, assembly GCA_030449925.1. Classification (NCBI taxonomy): domain Eukaryota; kingdom Viridiplantae; phylum Streptophyta; class Magnoliopsida; order Sapindales; family Rutaceae; genus Citropsis; species Citropsis articulata. Next base: position 3,031,253 of record JASUUH010000096.1, on the reverse strand, counting down.
GACTCAACAAAAAAAAGAACGGTACAATGATATTTCCACGCGGAAAATACTTCCAGCTAAGTATATTCATTATCCGACTCTTGAAAAATTGAATGTTAAGGATGAGTTTAATTCTTTGATAGATAAAATTAGTTTGCGACAGTTTGTTGATGTTGATTGTTTGGGTTATGTTGAGTTGATTAGAGAGTTCTATGCTACTTTTCAATTTAATATACCGAATAATTTTACTTTGCATACTCCGAATGTTATAAAGTTTAGGTTAATGGGACGAAATTTTTCACACTCTATTACCAATTTTAACCTAACTTTAGGATTCATTGATGATGATTATGCTTGTAGCGATGCAAATTTAGGGACAACTTGTGACTTTAGTGAAAATTTTGAGCCTTATGGTCTTTGGCGTAATTTATCTTTAGATCACAGTGCCTATAACCCGAGTAAATCAAAGAGCTCTTTCTTACGTGATCTTGTTTTGAAATGCGTGCATCGGTTCTTGGCATATAATTTTTTAGGAAAGAAAGATCATTCGGAAATTTTCTCTAAAACTGAATTTTATTTTATCTGGTGCATGTTAAATGATGTGAGGCCTAATCTAGGTTTTTGGTTAGCAGATCAATTTCAGAGTGTGTTTAAAAATTATAGGACTTTATATCTTGATCCATACATTACTCTGTTAGCTATAAACTTATGTGTGCTTGATCCTGAGTATAATGATTTACATCCTGCTTGCAAAAAGGGATTTTTGGATATGTCTGTATTTGAAAGAACAGGTGTGGTCGAATTCAAGGAGGGGAGATTTCAGTTTACTGAACCATGACCTACTCAACTTCCAAAGAAACTTTATGCTAGGAGTGGCGCTACCTCTGATGACAAGTTTGATGACGAAGCTGTTGCCCTATCAACTATTCCTTCTACATCGGCACCACCTTTGAGCATTCAGTTAGAGAAAATGGAGCACAAGCTGAACTAGATGGAGTAGAATTTGGCCGCATACTTAGAGAGTGTGGGATTTATCCCACCATTTCCGCCAAGCCCATAGACATTATGTGGATCAAAGCTCACAATTAAGGGACGTTTTTCTTTTTGCCTTTAATCTTTTATCCTTATGCATTATTTTTTTATGTGAGCTTTGATTATCATACATTGGGGACAATGTAAGTTCTTAGTGTGGGGGAGGGATTTTTGCAATATTGATGTTTGGAAGTGTTATTTTCACTCTGTTCATCCTTAAATGATTTTAGAGTTAGCATGCTTCAGATATTTAAGTTTAATTTTTCTTTTTTGTTCTTTTCTTTCTCACTACTCTTTTCCCATCTATCTCAAATTATTTACATCTATTCCTATTTTATCATACTCTTTCATTTTTCTTTTCTTTCTTTCTATCTCATTTTATCTTTCACTTTTTATATCACTACATACATCTTTCTCGCTTCTTATCCTTTTACATTTCCTTTTATATATCACTCATACATTCTTCTCATTCTACACCACTTTTGATAATTGATTCATTTGAAGAGTATACATGATTTACCAACTTTGTGAGGATTTGAGCCTATGAGCAACCACTTTGCTCTAATTATTTTTGTTGTGTGAATATCAATCTTAATTTGTTTATTCTAGAACTTGCTTTGTTATGCATGTTGAAGCCGCATTATGGGATTTTATGCATTAAAATGATAAGGCCAAACCACTTTTCATTTATCTATTTCCGCATTTTTCTTCTTTTTCTCCACCCGAAGACCTTTATTTGTTATCTTTGTTTGAGCCTTAACCATTCTCTTCTTATTCTCTCCATTTACTTACCCATTTTCCTTATATTTGAGCCTAAATTTAAGTAGATTTTTGGACTCATTATTTGGATATATTTTGTTTATATTCTGTTGCTTTTGCTACCTTGAATTAAAGTTTCTCAATTAGATCAACAAGCATTATGCTTGAATTAAATTGTGCAAAGTTCATTCCTTTTGTTTGATTCATCAAAAAATAAAAAGAAAAAAAAAGAAATACAAAAAAAAGAAAAAAAAAAGAAATCGAGTAAAAAGAAAAAAAAAGAGAAAAGAGTGTCTACATTCTTGGCAACTTGAGTAGAAATAAGCATTTTGATATCATAAGGTTCATTCAATGAGTTTATTCTCATTTTGATCTCTTTTTCTTTCATAGACCTTTGTTTTTTATTTAACCCATTTAGCTCCGTTACAAACTTTCTAAGACCCTTAGATTTTTGCATTTAATTCATGTTTTGTGGATTAAGATGTGATATATGAGCAAGCTTATGGTAATAGCATTCTTTGATTTGATTTGAGTGCATAAATGATACCCTAAACACTTTGAGTGCATGGAGTGAAGTCAATGAGAGGGCTATTAAATCTTGTTGCACTTGAATTTTGAATAGACTTTCTTGGTGGTTGAATATCTTTATACTAGCTTATGAGATCCTATGCCTTAAAATCCTTGTCTCTCGAATGTTGATTGATTTAATTTCTTGAGGTGTGCTTGCTTAAGATTGTTTTTAGATGAGTTGAGATGAGAATTGAGTGGAGACTTGGGATTAGTTCTGAGTTATATGCTTGAGGACAAGCATTATCTTGGTGTGGGGGAATTTGTTAGAGTGTAATTTATGCACTAGTTTTGCACTGTTTACTTCCTTTAATATCAATGTTTTGTACTTAATAATAGTGATTTATTTGTGTTTTATTTTGTAGGTGCAATTCTATTGATTGGTACTAAAATTGAGCTACAAGATGATGTTTAAGGATGATTGTTTTCTTAGAGAAATTATGAATTTCAGAAGAATTTTATTGATAAGGCGTGGGGGCGTGCTGTCAACGAAGAACTTGCAGTTTTTATTTTAACGTGATTTATCTTTTTGGGTTATTTTTGTAATTCCGAATTTAGAGAATATTTTAGATATTAGTATTCTATTTTTGGAGAAACTCTAGAGGAGAAAATGGATTGAAACACAAAAGACAAGAGGGAATCAAGTAGAAAAAAAAAAACCTTAGATCTAAATTTTTCTCTTCTCTCTATGAGGAACTAAACTTAAAATTCTAGTTGAAGGTTAATGAAGCTTTGATTCATCATTACTGTGAGATCTTTCTTATACTTTAATTGTTTTATTACTTTTTGGGTATTTGTTTATTCTCTGAATTATTGTCATGATTATGTTTGTTAATTAGATAATTGGCCACTATTTAATTACCAACTTAATTTATTGTCAATTAAAAGATTCATCATATGAAGATTTTAATGTTTGTGACAAATAGTATAGCAGTGCGTTGTGTTATGAGAATAAACAATCTAATTTAAATGAACCATCGTATGTGTTTGTTGATTAGGATTTGAGTGTCTTTGGTTTTTCAGGCTGTCAATTGATTAAATTCTATAATCGTATATAGGGTTATCTATTGATTAGGGAAACAACCAATGGTCGTACCTTGGTTATCGACTAGTTAAGGAGAGATTGGCTATTAGAGGGTCTTAGTAGCTATAACCAGTCTATTCATAAGTAGTAATGATTTATATTTGGATCAATGATCAGTAGTAGAATCAAGCTGAGTTAATTCCTTCAACCAGAGCTTTTTCTAATTTGAATTACAATTTTAATTTGCATTCTTGTTATTTTAATTTGATTTTTATTATTGTCAACAATCCCCCCATTTTGCATTTTATTCTTTAAAAGGATTTAAATAATTACCAATCTCTATGGATACGACCCTGCTCAATCACTATACACAATTTGTTTAGAGTAGATATTTATTTTTGCTAGCTTCGACAACCATCACGGTCTCAATCGACCAACTCCATATAGCCAAACACATGCAGTTATAGAGATTATAAACACAACTCAACCCCACCCGAATTTGTTCTAAACTTGGCCCAACACATTCAGTTTGGCTGCATTCAGTTTGGATCGTTAGTATGGAGTTTTTGTTGCACACAGCAAGTTTCTCCGAGGATTTACATCCATCATATGCCCTCTGACTCAATGCAGTTGATTCGTTTCGTTAATAAGGTTCCCTTGTTCCACACTTGCAGTGAGATTCGTATAAATAATGGAAAATGATCATCTTATATATCTGAATTTTAAAAGATTTTATATATATATTTAAAATACAAGTGTGCAACCCAAGAGGGGGGGTGAATTGGTGTTTTAAAAATTATCCTAACAAAACCACACAACAATCCAATCTAATGCCTTAAAAAATTCGAAAACAATAAATTTAATGAAAGTATAATAATAAATAAGTAAGGGAAGAGAAAATCAAACTCAAGGATTTTTACGTGGTTCGGCTATCCCCGCCTACATCCACGCCTCTAAGCTCACCAGGCTTGAGGATTTTACTAAGCAAGCCTCCAAGACTTCAAATGATTACAATTGACTTCCAAGGTGTCAATGGACTTTTACAATAAGAGATTATTTTCCAATCTCTTAATGCAAGTGTATCCTAACACTTACAATCACTCAATACAAAGGATTACAAATTATTTTTCTCTCACCCAATATTGAAGATTATAAATTAATGCCCAATGTGTGAATAAGAAAAAGTAAGAAAATGTTTGAAGCTCAAAAAGAATTGTATGCTCGAGTGTAAGCTCAATGATCGTGTTGTAATCCACCTTTGATTTGATTTGAATGAGCTTATTTATAGTTGGATCTGAAAACTAGCCGTTATTGCCTTTTTGGCCAGAAAACGGATCGCCGTTAACTGTTAACAGTTAACCGTTTGCGTTGGATAAAGTTACCGTTGGACTGAATTTCAAATAAACGATTGATCGTTAGTCACTATCGGTTCACCATTAATTTCCAGAGACCTGCAAAATAAATTTGGCTTAACCGTTCTTACTAAACGGTTCAAGATTAGCAATATGGAAATAATCAGTTCACCATTTTCTGTAAACGATTTACCATTAATTTCCAGAACCATCATTTTAACAATCCTTTGTAGAACATGGTTTCTGGAAATTATCGAATGCGTTTAAATAAGCAGTTAGCCGTTTATTCTGATGAATCTTCTGATGTGTTCTGAACTATTTACCAAAAATTGTAGCTTTGCCCCAAATCGTTCTATAACTGTACTATGGCCCAAAATGTTATAAAACTTTACAGATAGGTCCACTTTCAAAATTTCTAAAATAATACTCGTTAATCCCAAACTTTCTAAAATTATGAAATGACCCAAAATACTATGACACTTTTCAAATAAGTCCTTCTCCAAAATTTCAAACAATATTTGTTGATTTTAAAATTTTCAAAACTCTTTCAATTAAACCAAAAACTTGAAAAACAATCAATTTCATAAAATCATTTTTCATTAAATATAAAGCCTTTATAATGTGAAAATAATGATTTATTTAAAACGTATAAAAATAATATAAGCTTTTAAAAATTTAATCATTCTTAATCTTATTTGTTATCATCAAAATCAACATTATGGATACATATATGCTAACATATATATATATATATATATATACTTTTATTTATTTATGATTAAAATTTACTTATTTATTATATTCTTATTTATTAATTATCAATCATGCCAATGTATTTATTCAAATAAAAGACTAAATTGACATACACAAGAAAATTATGCTCCATATATAATACCAAATAGTAAACTGAGAGACAATATAGAGAACATAATTTTTCCCCTGGCTACACGTCACGTGGCTTTTAAATTGTGTGACTAGACTTGAATGAATATAATAATTTGGCTGATTTGGCCTATTCGATGATCTAGTTGCTAACGTGTTGCTTCCTGAATAAATGAAAGGCGAAACAAAATTATTCAATTTTCCGAGAAAGCAACTTGTTTCATTTGTATTATTAAGAAAGACCTCGGAGAAGTAAAACTCATTGAAAAACAGAAAAGAATACATACAAGTCATGATCGAACTTATTGAAAAACAGAAAAGAATACATACAAGTCATGATCGAACTTAACTACCTCAATGTATAATGATTTCTTTTATAAGTAAATGGATTTAATTCGGTCATAAACTATTTCTAACACTAGGTAACATATGATTGAATGAAAAATTGAAAATAAAAAGGCACGGATCTGTAGGAAAATGACAAGTGTTATAGTCTCTTGTGAAATTTAGAGAAAATTAATTTAAGAAATATAAATTGGCCCATCATATACATGTAGCAAAATGTTAAGGCAAACATTGGTTTAATTTGCACGCATGAATCCATTGCAGGCAAGTGCATGTTGTCCATGTGGTTTCAATGAAACTTGATTTGTTTTCAGTTATTTCCTTTTATATTGCATTGGAATTTACATGTTAAAGGGAAAAATTCAGTTTTTTAATAAAAAATTTTTAGGACCGATCTCATAAAATATATATGAATTTGTAATCTAGAAATCGTACCTTGAAAATCTGAACTGGTTTTTCCGCTGATGTGATTTAGGCTCTGAGATTACTTTCGTCACCACCACGTTCGTTAGATCACGATCCGTTGCCAAACGATCTTCCAGGTTATGACTTAGGATTGATCTGCACTTGACGTGTGGGCGCCTTTATCACTACTTATAAGCAACTATGCGAGAAAATTTTCTCTCAAAATTAGAGAAAATCTTTCTCTAAAATTATATTTGAAAATATTTTTCTCACATATATTTATAGTGACTTTTCCTCTATATTTAGGATAGAATAAATGATTTATATCTCTTTCATAGTAGAATCACAAAGCTCACAGAATTATGAAACTTGGGTTCTTTCCTTTTTATGAGGAATGGCCGTAAAATAACATAAGGCCCCTTTATACAAAAGTATATTCATGGAGCCTCCCACTAAAAGATATATTTATGTTTTTGACCCAAATTGCTAGTTATCTTGCTTATTAATCCAGTAGTGGTGCAGTCAATTAAATGAGCTAACCCGGGGATCATTTGGGAACATACAATAGTGGCTACAACAATTAAGCCTGTAATCAAACACACCTAATCATTTAATTCCAATTCTACTCCACTATAAGATTGGAACTGACCTCCATAATTGTATGTTCGAATAATAATTTGTCCCAAGCCACATTGATTTCTTTACTGCTCAATCCTTTGTACCACATCGTTAATTAAATCGATATCTCAATTGTCCAATCGATTTAATTACATCTTATTCCTTGATACTTACTGGTTTTCTCTAATGATCATTTTCAACATACTAAATATGTTGATACACTCTGTGAGAGAATTACATGATCAATCAAACCCGTGAGATGTGTCGTACAAATTCTATATTGTTAATCTATAACTCCAATACTCATAATTACTCCCACCAAGATACCGGGTAATCTTGACTACAAGTGTGTGTCATGCCCAATGGTAACTCAAATGGAATAACAATTACAATCATGAAATCATAATTAACTCAAGATTAAGATTACAGTAAAATCAATGCCTATGAGATTTAATAAGTCTGACAGTCATTTCAAGGTTAATTAAATCTCATATGTGATCCAGCTCAATGTAGTCAAACTACATCAGCAAATTCATATATGATTAAGACAAATCATTCAATGAATTTACTACAGTCTAAACCTAAATAAAGTGCCCAACTTTATTTATCAACTGCGAACTTAATTTATTTAATCATAAGATAACTTGTATTTATATGTACGTGAATCCACATGGTGATCACATAAATACATATAATATGATTAAATGGACTTTACTCAAAAAATTATGCAATTAAGATATTTGAATAAAATACCTCATTTATTTTATTAATCAGAAAAATTGTTTTATTACAATTAAATAAAACACATATGCTTTAAAGAACATATTTTCCCAACACATGTTTCATGTATTACTTTTGTTGCTACTGCAGCCACCAAGTCGTAGCAATATGGACAGCGATAAGGGCCAAGCGGCAATTGATATCAAGTTAGCAGAGTCTTTGCGTGAGAAGTTCAAGACCCTGCATCACCCCTCATCCGAAGAGTGTTGCATCTACAGAGATTACACTCCGCAAAGTGTTTCAATCGGCCCGCTTCATTATGGTAACGAAGAGCTAAGGCCCATGGAAGATAACTAACTAAGATACCTGCATCACTTTCTCCAACCAACTGTTATGCCGAAACCAGTCACCTTGAAAGTGACGTGTTTGTGGCCATGATTTTAGTGGATGCCGTCTTTATCATTGAGTTTTTTCTGTGAAAATATAAGAGTGATTTCAGAACTGATGATGATCCCTTATTCGGTAAATCAGAGTTGAGTTTCCTGGGTATTCAAATGCGATTTGACTTGCACTTGGAGGAAAATCAGCTTCCATTATTCATCCTTAGTGAGTTGTTTGATCTAGCCAAAACAACAACCCATAATGGTGACATTTATGAGGGAATTTCCCTCATAACTATCGTCCGTTTTTTTTTCTCCCAGGAGTTTGGCTTTCTTCCGATTAAAACGAATTTGATAGATACCCAGTTTTCCAAAGCCAAACATTTTCTTGATCTTATTATACTGTCTTCAGCCATCGTCCCAGTCATGTGAACAAAGCGGATGCATCAATCCAAACATATCCGGGATAAAGGAACTTCATCAAGCTGGCGTCAAGTTCGACTCAGGGCAATTTGCATCACAAAATCGGCTTGACATCAGATTCATAAATGGCATTCTGGTAATTCCATTTTTCACATCATTTGGCGGCTGCACATAATTGGTATGTTTAGGAGTGAGGTGTTGTAGCTTTTAAACTGTAGTTGTTGTAGAAAAAAAGCTACTGTAGAGTAGAAGTTGAGAAAAAATTTTTGTTAACATAAGTCCATTCTGATGTTACAAAGCAACGATAGTTGGGTTTAATGACATTCTCTCTCAATTCCTCACCGGAATACAGAAATATTCTAACTTTCTAGAATATGCATGGCTATCCCGGATATTTTAATGACTATGTTGCACTCTTGAGTTTCCTTGTCCGCACTCCAAAAGATGCCGATGTGCTCATTCAAAATGAAATTATTGGGCTGGGAAACAGTGAAAGACTGTCAAGTCTTTTCCAAATCCTTAAAACAAATTGTGTAATGGGTTCCGATTGCCAATATGCCGATGTCGTTACAGACTTACAGTACTATTGCAAATTACCGTGGCATAGTTGGAAGGCAAACTTGAAGCAGAATTATTTCAATAGTCCATGGGCATCTATCTCCGTAATTGCAGTTCTTATTCTCCTAATGCTCGCCGTCGTGCAAACAGTTTGCTCTCTCATTGCATTGTAGATTAATTTATACAATTTTCAGATTATATTTTTTTTTTCCAGAAGGATTGATTTCATTTGCATGTATATTGCCGGTTTTTGTGTTTTGTGTACTTCAATCACAGAATAAGAGAGAGAATCATGCAGGTGCGATTGATATAAACTAGTCAGTATGATATATCTTATTATAACAACCCATTTTTCTTTTGTTTTTTGGTAGGCTGATTACTATTATTATTATTTTATTTCTTCCCATTGGGGTAGGCTGAATTGTCGTTGATGATGACTGATTTGGTTTGCCGCTTCAATAAAGTTTTTCTTTTCCCCAATCGTCGGGATTATTAATTCATTAAAAAATATGAAGAAAGAAAGGATACCGTTTTAAGGGGTCCAACTACCTTGCATTAGCGGTTTGGTACCCCCGTCATTTTTCTTATAGCCAATGATCTTTTAGATTGTGAAGAAAAATATTTAAAGGCTGAGATTTAACATTTGAAAAATGGGAAACTGGCTGGAAATGTAGTACTAATAAATTAAAAATAAAAAATAAGTTTTTTCAATTCTTAGATATTTAAAAATCACCAACAGGTACATTTCAGCATCGTCAAAATCCAAACTTTCTTTTGCCTTTGAGTGCTTATCTTCTGCACCAGGAACCCATCACCGCCACAACCACTTGCTTCAGCCACAACCAAAGCACCACAACTCATCAGGAAGTTTAGACCTTTCCTCTCCTTACGTCCCCAAACAAGCATTCTCTGATCCACGCCATGAGTTCTTGCTCAGAACCATCAACAACAAATGGGTTTTTCTTCAAAATGTGCATTTTCTTCCTCAGCGTCTTCAACAAAAAAGTTTGATGGAAGCAGTAAAGCAGAAGGTTTTAGGTCCAGGGAGTGAAAAGATTTCTCAGCAACAACATGCTTTACTCAACCAGCTCTATAAGGTTGCAGAGTTGGTGGGGGTTGGGTAGGCATAAGGAAGCATAAATGGGCATAGGATGTTAGGTTTGGCTATAAAATAGAGAATGGCAGAAAGAAGTAGAAAATGAGAATGTACTATGTTTGGCAATACATAACCTGATCATTTACAAATATTTAAGACATAATTATGGGAAACTTCGTATCAATCTTAGTCCAACCAATACTACCACACTTGCAAAAAGTTGTTTGCAACCATTAGCTCCATATCTCGGTTTGTTATTTGTTTAAATGAGTAAGCTATCAAAAAATTTCCGATCGATTATATGTGCTCTTTTACCAATCAATTGCTTTCCACCAGGTGACCGGCTCATAACCTGTTTCTCAAGTTACTCCTAATTATATATGTGCATTTTTGTAGCCATCAGATAAAATCCAACGCTAACTTTGGTAAATGACAAACGAGTGGGTATCAAACCTATGATGGAAAGTAGTTTTGGTCACCGTTTTAATTATATCTGTTGTCTAATGTCTGTTCGTCAGTTCATTTTTAAATTCTGTGACTTGACTTAAATGAATTTAATTTGTGGCGGATTTTTTGCCTATTAGATGATCTAGTTGCCAACGTGTTGCTTGCTTGAAGAAATGAAAGGGGAACAAAATTATTCAATTTTAAAAGAAAGCACTTTTTTCATTTTTAGTATTAAGAAAGACTTCGCAGAAGTAAAAAGACTCAATCATGTATTCACCTGGTAAGCAACTTGTTTCATTTTGAGCATTAAGAAAGACTTCGTTGATCACTTGTTGGCATAGTTTCTCGCTGGTCAATTTTGCTCGTCCAATTACAGTCCACATACATTGCTCTCACATTCAATCGTTTTGATTGACTTTCTTGGCCGCCGGGGAAAATCAAATAAATTTCAGAAGCGCAATGCCAGCGATGCAGCGTCGATCATCTTCTCTTTTCCAAGTTATGGCAGGTCCACCTTTTGAATACTCTTCAAAAGTAAAAGATAAAATGAGTAGAGAATCTGAATCCAATTAAAAGCACTTGCACCCATGGTATGGTAACTTTTTTATGCAAGAATTAATTCTTTGATTACAATTACCTGTGGGTTATTCGGCTACCACTTACCATTAAATTTAGTTTAGAAAACCAGTAAAGCCGTATAATAGTGGTAGAATCCAATTTAGAAAGTGGTTGATAATTTAATATTCCACGCCAACCATGAATAAGTGTCTTGACATTGTGTAAAGTGAGGGAAAAAACAAACAGATAAAGTAAAAGAGAAAGGCTAGGTCTAGAAGACCGCGTCAATGTCCATGCGAGGGCCTTTTTCAGTCAATTATTGGTTTTTTTTCATAAATGCAGGGCATAAGCTACAGACAGGCCGATTGCAAGTTTCTTGTTCTTCAACTTGTGGTCACTCTGGCTTGATTACTTGGTCGTTATTATTTTGTTCGTACTGCAGCAAGTGATAGAATATATGGATCAAAGCAAGCATGCATCTATTGATATGGAGAAGTTAGCAGATTCTTTGAGTGACAAGTTCAAGACCTTGCATCCCTTATCCGAAGAGTGTTGCATCTACAGAGTTCCTGAGCCCAAGCGGCGTGTTCGTCCAAGTCATTACACCCCACAAATGGTTTCAATTGGCCCGCTTCATCACGGCAACCCAGGGTTAGAAGCCATGGAAGAGCATAAAATAAGATACGTGGAACATTTTCTACAACGAACTAAGGTACAAATGGCACGTTTCCTTGCATTAATTAAGGAAAAGGAAGTAGAATTGCGCAATTGTTATGCAGAAACCATTAATCTTGAAAGTGATGAGTTCATAACAATCATATTAGTGGATGCTATTTTTCTCATTGAGTACTTTCTCAGAGTTGGTATGCTTGACTTCATAACTAATGATGACCGAATATTCAGAAAACCATGGTTGTTCAAGCACATCACAATTGACTTATTGATGCTAGAAAATCAGCTTCCACTGTTCATCCTCAGTCACCTGTTTAATCTAGCCAAAACGGAAACATATGGTGACTACTATGAGGGGCTTTCACTGATCACTATTACCTGTAAGCCCCTGCTAATTCTTTTTTATCAACTTCTCCCCATAGAGGAGAACATGTTCGAAATCCACTTTCCAAGAGCAAAACATTTTCTTGATCTACTAAACCTCTGTCTTCAACCATCCCAACCGCGTGTCCAACGTGCATTCAAAGAGCAACGCATACCTAGCTCCAAGGAACTTCACCAAGCTGGGGTCAAGTTTAAGTCTGCGTCAAGCAAAAATCTATTTGACATTACTTTCAATAACGGAATTTTGGAGATTCCATTTCTGACAGTGTATGATTCCACGGAGTGTCTTTTCAGGAATCTTCTAGCTTTCGAGATTTTGCATGGCCATACTCGCTACCTTAATGACTATGTTACAATTATGAGTTTCCTCGTCGACACTCGGAAGGATGCGGAGTTCCTCATGCAGAATGGAATTATCGGATTGGGAAAAACTGGAAGATTTTTAACAACTTTTCAGAGCCTTATCCAAGACTGCGAGCATAATAAAAATTTCCAGTACTCTGGTCTTACTGCAGATCTACATGCCTATTGCAAAATACCCTGTCATGAGTGGAAGGCAAATTTGAAGCAAAATTATTTCAACACTCCATGGGCGTCTATCTCTGTCGTTGCAGCTGTTATTCTCCTTCTTCTCACCATTGCACAAACAGTGTGTGCTCTCATCGCGTTGTAGGTTAATTTGATTCATGAATTAAAAAAAGAAGTATATTGTTTACGTGTCACTTGACTATTCAAATTGCGTTACTGGAGTTGATTAATGAATTTAATTTGGGCTGGTTTTGGCCTATTCTACGATCTGGTTGCTAGCGTGTTGCCTGCTTGAACAAATGACAGGAAACAACGTTATTCAATTTTACAAGCAAGCAACTTTTTCCATTTGCAGTATAAAGAAAGACTTCGCAGAAGTAAATTAAACTCAATTATGTCGTCATTTAATAAATCAAAAATGCCCAAGAGAAAATAAAGATTACATACAAGTCAGGATCAGACTTAACTACCTCGATCTATATAATAATTTCTTTTATAAGTGGATAGATTTAATTTTGTCATGAACTACTCCAAACACTTGGTAACATTTGATTGAACCCAAAACAATTAAAAAAGAAAAATTCTATAGACAAATTCAAAGAGGAAGATTAAATCCATCACGGATTCAAGGTATGTGAGTTTTCTTCTCTTAATCTTCTTCATTCTTGTTTGCTTGTGATAGTTTTATTTGAGCATGTTCTCTAATAAGTTTTTTTTTTTTTTAATATTAAGCCACCGAAAGATGGGGGTTTAGGCGCGGACCCCTACCTGTAACATTGATAAGTAAATGATAAAACACAAATGGAGGGGACATAAACCTAAACCTCTAAATTAAAGAGTTAATACAAAAGGTAAATGCATCGATTGAGGCAAAGCCCAATATCTGAATTACTATAATCCACTGGTAACTAATGAAGTTTGCCAGAAAATTATTTGCGATACTTATGACCTGTAAGTAATTTGAAGCTCTTCCTAGAATGCTGTTGAGTAACACTAAAGTCAGGGTTTAGATCATGTATCTCGGTGTCCTCAGGTGCAGATAAAAAAGAACCATCATCCATCAAGTGCTCGTTAGAACTGCAATCTTCATCTGACTGAAATTGTAATTCACAAGGTACCCAAAATGTTTGTTCTCATTCCTTCATATATCCTTATCGGATTGAGCAAAAATACTGGTAGAGTGGGTATTGAAGCCCACAGCTGTCAGGCCAAAATTATTCGATAAAGATTGGATGCCTGTAGATGCCCGATAATATGAATTTCCAATAATTTATTGGGGAGATATGCCATGATCATGTGGGTCAACCCGTGCTGCAGCATCCTGAACTTGCGACTCTTGAACGGCAGTGGCTTCAGTAATATCAGCTTGGTTCTCCACAGAAGAAATCATGGTGATCAGAGACCCAGTATCCAAGATCTGCAAAGCTAAGCTCGAACGCTCTGGGCTCGGGTCTGGAGTATACCGTGGAGTGGCGGAAGGCGAAGACCTTGTTTCCTTACCCTTTTCCGTACTGATCTGACGGGCCCTATTTGGCCGTTACGGGGGAAGTCCTGGATTGGCTACTACACTCTGCTAAAACCCAGAATCACCCACACTGATTCGAATTCGTGATAGCGAAAGTTGAGTGACATCATGCTCTACTAAAATTCTAATTACATATGGACGAGTTAACGAGGCAGTGGCTTGGTCAATTCGAAGCAGCTTACCAACTGCTGATGTAATAAAAAATAATACTTTCTTGTATTGCATAAAATAAATTGGTAAGTAAGGAAATGATATCCATTCAGGAATAATAAGCAACCCCTCAGCACATCAGAAATTTGTGGTCCATTTAAATATTTTCATGGCACTCGCATTAACATACCACATCAGCTTAACCCACAGACGGGTGTAGTCTTTTTCGACATCTAATTTAATTAAAACATGATGATTATCTAATAGAGAAATTTGAGAATTTCCTTTTAACCCCAAGGAGGTAAAAATTTTCTGAATTAATTTCATACTAGGGTGATTGAAGGAAAACTTACCGACTAATGTTAGTTGGTACGAAATGGCCATCGCTTTGACTTCCTCAATGGAAAACTGCACAATTGGCTCTCCCTCAAACGAAGAGACGGTTTTGACGGGAACTGTTACGGGCATGTAGCCATCCATAATTTCAGCAAAGGTTTTTTTGATCGGCTTATTTGGATTCCGATTAGGAGCGGAACCCAAAACTGAAGCGTATGTCAGAATGGAAGTGGGCTGAATTTAAGGTTAGTTACGGGTTAGTGGATTGGGGGAATCATTGGCTTGGGTTTCGGCCTTTTTAGGGTTGAAAGGTTTGTGGTTGTCCTAGCCTTATGGGTTAGGAATTTGTGTTTGTGTATTTAAGGGATGGGCTGCCGATTGTTGAATTTGGGCTTGACGGCTTATAAGCATGGGGATTGCCGCACGAGTGCAGACTTTTAGGCTGGTCTTGGTTGGATGTTTGTTGACCTTAGCTGACATTCAGTGGTTAACAGCTGCAGCTGGCGATGAGCACTGTCCCGAGTGCTTGCTTGTGATTTGCATGAGATTTTTTGGCGTCTGGGAGTTGTTTGTGTGGGTGGTTATTGTGGTTGACCGGTGGTTGCATCTTGAACCGGTTCTTGAAACAAATGGCCATGGGGCACGGGCTGGTTTTGAGAGTGCATAGGGGTTGTGACAGCTAGATGTGCATCTCCCGAGTGGTCATGTGTGGCTTGTGTTGGCTGCGGGCTAGAGGCTGGTGGCTGGTTGGCTTGAGATGGAAAATCCCATTCACCAAGTCTGGTGATGAAAGCTTGGAGTTGGCTGTTGAAGGGATGACGATGGCGGTTAATTGGCTGTGTTTACGGAAGTTAGGGGCTGTTGAGGTTGGGTAGCTGGCGATTGACTCCTGTACTTTAAGCGGGTTTGCCTTTGAGATCTCCTAAGAAAAGGAGGTTCGTTTCTGGAAGTGAGGGGAGGAGCCGATAGTAGCTGGCTGCCATTACCGTCAACAGGTGAGATAAAAGCCGGCTCATCTCGAGCACTGCTTTCTTCTCCTTCTTCTAATGAATAGAGGGGTGATTGATTTGCTACCTCATGGCAGCATTCAAAGTCATTGATGCCACCATTAATTGACATTTCTTTTTGTTCACTTACAACATTAGGTGTGGTTCAAGGTTGCTGAAGTTTCGAGAGGATAGAGGCAATGGATGTTGGTGGTTGGTTTGCATGGGTTGGGTTTGAGATAGAGGGTCTGCATGGGAGTGGTTTGGAGAGATATATGGTGGTTGTGTGGATGGATTGCAGATAGTTTGCAGCTGGAGCGGTTTGATTCGCGGTGGTGGTAGCTGGACGTCAGGCGGTGGGTCATTGGTGAATTTTGGGGGTCGTCTAAATGATTTCTTAGGAGAGTTCAAACTCAAGTTAATTCGTTCTTCGGCGGAGAGGGTGGAGACCAGTGATGGCTGGTTGCTATCATCGGCGGCTGGGGAGGCCATTAAGGCCATTTAAGTTCAATACCTCACAAGAACAATGCCTTTAGCATGGGAAGAACCAGCAATTGATTTATTTGTTTGACTATTGGCATGTTCTCTAATAAGTTATTGTTGTGATTTTGTTTAGCTTAGTGCTAGAAGATGGCTAACTGCGAGCATGCATCAATTGATGTAAAAAAATTAGCCGCTTCTTTGAGAGAAAACTTGTAGACCGTGCAATCGTTATCCGAGGAGTGTTGCATATATAGAGCTCCCCAACAGACGCGGTGTCTAAATGAATGTGCTTTTACTCCACAAGTGATTTCTATCCGCCCGCTTCATCATGGTAAGGAAGAATTAAAAGACATGGAAGAGCATAAAAGAAGAAACCTCAAGCATTTTCTTAAACCAACTAAGGTAGGTATTGAGGAGTTTCTTACTCTTGTAAAGGATAAAGAAGCTAAATTGCGCAGCTGTTATTCAGAAAACATTGAACTTTTTTTTTGTAGGGAAAACATTGAACTTACAGGTGATGAATTTGTTACAGTGATTTTAGTTGATTCCATCTTCATGATTGAGCACCTTCTCAGTTTTCTAATCGTGATTTGGTAACTGTTGATGATTGTATGTTTGGAAAGCCATTTATAGATATTGACAATGACTTGTACTTGCTAGAAAATCAGCTTCCATTTTTTATTTTAAACGACTTGTTCAATCTAGCGAAACCGCAGCGTGTGATGAACAATTCGAGAAAGTTTCCTTGATTAAATCGATTATAAGTCTGATCAGGGACTTGGCTGCTGATGATCTCTTGGTAGAGGTGAATATTTTGGAGCAACACTTCTCGGAAGCTGAGCATATGCTTGATTTGCTTAGACTCTGTCTTGAGCCGTCCGTTGAGTCGGATGATGATGATGATGAAGAAAATACAGTCAAACCTCAAAACATACCTAATGTGACGGAACTTCACCAAGCTGGAGTCAAGTTTCAGTTGGGGTCAGGCAAAAATCTTCTCAACATCACATTCAACAAAGGGATTTTGGAAGTTCCATTATTGACAATATATGAAACCACCGAAAGTTTGTTCCGAAATCTTCTTGCTTTCGAGACAGTGCATTGTGATAACAGCTATATAAATGACTATATTATAATGATGAGGAACCTCGTTGTCACTGCAAAGATGCGGACAAGCTTGTTGAAAATGGAGTTGGTGATAATTGGACAGGGGATAGTCAAGCAGTGCCAAATTTTCTACGCAATATTGACAAACAGGCTATATTGGATGCTGATGATTTTCAGTATTCGGTTCAAGATCTAAAGAACTATTGCAGATACCCTTTGCACAAGTGGAAGGCAAACTTGAAGCAAAATTATTTCAACACCCCATGGGCATCTATCTCTGTTATTGCGGCTGTTGCCCTCCTACTCACCATTGTACAAACAGTTTGTTATATATCGCATTGTAGGAGTAGGATACTATTGTTCAAATTGTATGTTTTCGGATGGATTTCATATATTTAATATGCCAGGGATTCTGTGTTTTTTAGCTCAATCATACAGTGTAAAAACATAAGAGTGGTTTATATATATATATATATATATATATATATTGTAATATTTTATAGTCCCACAAGAGCTATAGACATTTTAATTCCATAAACAACGGCTCCCGATCTAAGATCAGGTCTCTCTATAACTCTTGCATTACATTTGAAATTGCCTTCGTTTGCATTCGCAGCCTCGACGAGCCTTCCATGATATATATATATATATACACACACTGGTACATGTTACGAAAACAACTTTTTAGAATAAAATTGGGTGGGTTTAAAATCCAAAACCCATGGCCCAAATCATACGGGATATATTTAGAATAACATATGGTGGATTTAAAATATCGAAACCAGCTGTTTTGAGTTGAGTTGGGTTAAAAAATACCTCACCCATGAAATTTATTGTAATAAAAAATGTTAAAAGTCAAAAGTTAAAAGATACTGTCATCAAAGAAAAAATGATGTTATTGAGTTTGTACGAAAGAGAGATTTGGTCAAATTTAACACATAATTAAGGGGCTGGAAGAATTCATAAGCTCACTTTAAATTAAGTGCAACTGTCGGAAGTAGGGTGGACATTTTGGTTCTCGATTAAAGATTTCAATTCAAATAATTTGGGTTTATAACCTAAACTAATCAAATTTATAACCTAAACTAAATCAAATCAAATTAAATTTGGTTTGGCTCGGATTTAACATTCGGTTTGATCTAGCCGAATTAAACTATGTTGGCAATTACAGATCTCATACTAGAAAAAAAATAAATAAATAACCAAATCTCTATGATTAACATTCAAGGAATAGATATTTGAGCAAGTTACAAAAAGTGATATGTGATATACTGAATAGTGAAAGCATTTATTTTTTATAACCATTCCTTTAATAGTGAAAGCATTTTTTTTTTCATTAAAGCATTGAATTAGAGTCGGTAAAACGGGTCGCTGGATTGTACTCATGTCGTGTCAATTTTACATTGTGTCAAATTTAAGTCACTAAGTATGACCCATTTAATAATCGTGTTAAAATATTGAGATCCTAACCTGATACGGAAAATAAATGAATTACCTAATAACTTATTTAATATTTATATATTTAACAAAATTTACATCAAACATTTGCATACTATTATAGATGTATATAATTTATTCATATTATAAAATATATATATCTACCAAAATATTACACTAATGAAGTTTTAATTATATATAAATATTATAACATATACATGTTTACCAATATTTTACACATTTACACTATTGAAGTAACGACCAGTTTGGGATTGTTGTTGCTGACGGAGTTGTCGAAGCTCCTAAAAAATAAATACTGATTCACCTAAATAAATTTGTAGAAGTAGTGAAACCAGGTCGAATCCCAAGAGAACTATGTATTTAATTTCTCAAAGTTAAAACAATTAATTTTCCAAGAAAAATCAGATTTTCGAGCTTGCTGCCACCAAACGGATCACCGGTTAAGAGAAAACGGTTAGCGGTTTGCGAGTTGAAGAATTCTGGGTGTTAACCGGCTAACCGGTTGAGGAATCCGGATGACCGTTTGTAGATCGTAACCCTTTCCGGAATTATTCGTCACCGGGCGAAACCTAAGTCCGTTTGCTGTTTGTTGCGTTTCTGGAATTGAACCGGATAACCGGTTGGAGAAAATCCGGAAATCCGTTTGTCTTTCTTCTCGGTTCTGACTTGATTCGGACAACCGGAAGAGGAATCCGGAAATCCGGTTGCGGCTAGTGATATTTCTGGATGCGATCCGGCTAACCGGATGAGGAGAAACCGGAAGACCGGTTGCGGGAACTCTCGGTTCTGGAGCTAATCGGCAATCCGGTTTATGAAACCGGTACGCCGTTTGTCAGTTCTCCGGATTCAAGACACAAACGGCTAGCCGTTTAGTGAATCCGGTTATCCGATTACTTTGATTTCAAGGGTTTTTAACGAAAACTTGATAAAATAAAATGAAATAAAAGAGAACAAGAGTTTAAAATTAAACAAGAGAATATCAATCTTACCAAACTTCCAATCCAAGGGTGTCAATTCCATCCAATTGCAATTTTGTTCATAGGCTTAAATATAAATTACTCAATCCAAGAACTTAGTCTACTTAATCGGAATCCCGCAGAAAGCAATTATTCTCCTAATGTAATAGACTCAAACAATCGCCCAAATCCAAACTTATCACTAATTTAACTGGGCATCATCGTTCCATATCAAATTAAGTGATAGCATTAAGAATAGTGAGAATGACTAAAACAAGATCAATTAATTCAGATTACTCCAATTTAATCAATTTGTATTTTTATTTCCCTAGAGCCTATCATGCAAGCTATGTAATTGTGGCCATCAATATACACACACATGAGCCAACTCCTTGCTACTCAATTCAGTCATTCATGACAATTACGGATCACAAACTCCTGTCTAGCGATAGAAAAATAAATATTGAATTAAGGCGTCAACTCAATCAATATAAATAATTCATATGAAATAAGAACAAGAAAATAAAAATTACTTGGATTGAAGAAATTCTTGTTAAGTTCAAAGCCTCACAAAATTACAACTGGAATTTGATTACCCTTGGATCGGAATTAAAAGCTTAGCCACTCATGGTGGCTAAACAAAACAAAAGATGTTTGAGAAGAAAACTAATTGCAGCCGAATTCCCCTTGCTTCCTCACGTCCAGCTCCCCTAGAGCCTAGCTTCCTCTCTTTTTATATTGCTCACGTTCCTTTTTGGTTCCTTTTCTTGTCCTTTTTGGTTTCCTCTTTTGCTAGCTTTCCTAATCCTTCTTGGCTTCTTCTTCTCTTAATGCTAGGAAACCGTCTCCTTCAAGTCAACGGTCAGCCCACGTTCCAAAGCCCAAATAAAGCTCTTTTTATCCACTTTTTATCATAATCTCCATGTTTTGGCTCATAGATCAAATCAAACATAATTTACACAAATTAGCACGAGATCAATCAAAATATGAGAGAATTAAACTAAATATAATATGACTATTTATAACCTATCAAATTCCCCCACACCTAAACCATGCTTGTCCTCAAGCATATCTTAAATCATCATACCAATCCTCCCTTTCTCCTCCTTTCAAACCATTCAATATCCAAGAATACCAATAAAGCTAAACACACATCAATGAGTCAAATCATAGTGACAATCTAGAGAATAGGCATTCATAGGATAGAATTTGTAACAAAAAAAACACAAGCATCTCATCGATTCATCAAAATCAAATGCAGCAAGACTTAACACCCTCGCATGGTTTCGCTCAATGCTCTCAAAGTGTTTAGGGTGCGTGTTTTACTCTCAAAATCAAAGCATAGCATGTCATTACCATAGGCTTGCAAATGATTTAAATTCCACCATCGCATATGAATATGATGCAAAATCAAAGGGACTTAACAAGGGTTGAAATGGGGCTTAGGTAAGGGTATGGTAGAAGGAAAAATGAAGGGTTTAATGATCAAGACAAAGAGTTAATTACATGCATGATTATGATGCCTCACAAAATAAACAAACAAACTTCTAAGACAATGAAATTTATCCCCACATTTAAGCACTTAAAATACTTGGAGAAACAATTTAATAATTCAATTGCTTTTGCAAATAATTCTCCAATCATCCAATCAAGGGAATAAATTTCACAACAAATTTTTTTTTTTTTTTTTTTATAATCATGTAATTACTTCACTCTTGTCTTGACAAGGTAGAAAGAAAACATGGATAACAAACAAAAGGCTTGGGGTTAAACAATGTGTTAGAAAACAAAGAAAAGGAAGAATAGGCTCAAAGGGGCTAACTAGGGGAAAATAAAAGGTGGGTCTTTTAGAGTCTAAGAATTGGTTAAACCTAATTGCCCTTATCACACTTAAGCATCAATTCAAAAATGTGGTCTCAACATATATTCATAAGCAAGTTCTAGAATAAACACACTAAGTTTGATACACTCAACGAAAAATAAAAGGAGCAAAATGTAATGAGTTGCTCTTAGGCTCAAAAGCTCACTAGAGTGTCTATTTTGCATCAAGTCTTGTGCACTTTTCAATCAACAAATTAATTCGACACTATCGAAAATTTTAAAGAAAAATACTATTCATGCTTACCTCTTTCATGCATTAAAACTCAAAACAAAGATGATAACTTACAAGGTATTCAAAGATATCAGAAGACTTTAAGCACAAAATTTTTTATTTTTAAGAACATTGCCAAAATCCTCCCCCACACCTAAATAATACATTGTCCTCAATGTATCAACAAGTAAATAGCTCACAAAAAATAATAATGATGAAAAGTAAATGAGAAGGGAAGAAGAAACTCCCCTGAATGTGAGCTGGACCAATGATCTAGGAGAGGTTCCATGAAAGTCAAGAGGCGTGAGCACGTTTTATCAAGGTTAATTTTCTTCATCAAGAACATCTGGAGGCTTAAAATAAAATCAACGAAAGTAAAGAAAACCAAATATAATAAAGAAATGAAAATTCAAAAGCGAGAATAAAGAAAATATTTGGGTTGCCTCCCAAAAAGTGCCTTTGTTTTATGTCTTTGGCTAGACAACCGCAGTTTAATAAATAAATCATCCAATGCCTTTTAGATTAGATTGCATCTAATTCTAGCTCATTCCCAACACTTCCTTGGGCAAAACATCCTGCACAATAGGTTAATAAAGATCCATGTAAAATACCGAATGTTCATCAAGAGGGTGTTTTACAAAGATCAAATATGTTAAACTTAACAATCTCTCCATCAAACTCGATGCAGAGGTACCTCATCTACATCAATTTTGTTTTGGCGCTTTTCATGAAAGGTCTTCCTAATAAGATCGATTTGGAAGAAGGATGACCTTCCATCTCTAAGATGTAAAAATCTACAGGAAATATAAGCTCATTAACCTGTACCAAGACATCTTCCACTATCCCAAGTGGGTGAATATAAGAACGGTCAGCCAATTGAATAACTACACCAGTCGTTTGCAAGTCATTTAATTTTAAATCTTGGTAAACAGAAAATGGCATGACATTAATTGAAGCTCCTAAATCTAGCATAGCATGCTCAATTTTCTTTTCACCAATCACACAAGGTAGTGAAAACATACCTGGATCCTTGCATTTTTCTGGCATATTCTTTTGTAAAATCGCCGAAACATTTTGACTTACCTCAACCTTCCCCTTTTCCTTCATTTTCCTCTTGTTGGTGCACAACTTTTTCAAGAACTTTGCGTATTTGGGAATTTGTTTGATCGCATCCAATAAGGGGATGTTAATTTGCACTTTCCTGAATGTGTCCAGAATCTCCTTTTCTTGCTCATCTTCTTTTGGCTTAGCTAACCTGCTAGGAAAAGGAGGTAGTGTAAGATGAAAGAGATAAAGGAGGATCGAATTTTACCCCATGCCTTATTTTAGATGGCGCTTCATCTTCATCTCCTTTGGCCATTTCATTTCTTGTGGAGTCAAGGAATTTCTTTCCGTCAGTTGAAATTGCACCACGCCTCTCCTCGTTGACTGTCATAGAACTTTCCAGAATTTTGAGCCCAACTTACTAACCGACGTGGCCAATCGAGTAATTTGGTTGCCTAAATTCGGATGCTTGTCCTGTTTCTCGTTCAAGAGTACTATTAGCAAGATTCTTAACAATATCCTCCAAAGACATACCCGAGTTCGGAGCTCGAGTCTGTGTATCGGAGGTGTTCTAGTGAAGTTCCTGGTGGCCTTTGTTGTCCTCCTTGGTTTCCATAGAAAGTTGGATGATCCTCCATCCGTGATCAGTGATTCAACAGGATCATACTTCCTGAGCGTGACCAGAAACCCACCTATGCATTGGCTTGTGTGGAGTCTTGTTGTAATGCGGGCACATATCGAAGATGCCCATGGTGAGCATATTCCACACGCCACCGCTTGCAATCGCTCTACACCATTTGACTTGACCAAAGCAGCTTAAATCAGAAATTTGATTTTAAGATCACTTACCTCGTTAACTTGCTCGACAGATCCTCCACCCGCCTTGTACTCAAATTGTTGAGAAGTTTCACCATGTTTGAAATCAATTGTTCGTCGCTTGTGTCTTGTTCACTAAAGCTCCACCACTTGTTGCATCAATCATACTCCTATCCATTGGCAACAATCCCTCAGAAATATCGATAAGAGTTGATCGAAATTCACTGGGGAAAGCTTGCACATAATCTTTTGAATCGCTCCCAAGACTCATACAAAGGCTCCCAAAGGATCTGTGATGCCATAAATATCCTTCCTAATACTAAGAAATCGTGAAGCAGAAAGAATTTTTCCGTAAATTGCCTTTTTCATCTCATTCCATGCGGTGATTGAACCGGTAGACAGAGAGCCAATCTTTAGCTGATCCTTCAAAGAGAAAGGAAAAGCTCTAAGGTTGATTTGCTCCTGATACACCACGTGGCTTCATTCCAGAGCAAACAATGTGAAATTTTGAGATGCTTATGAGGATCTTCACCGCACAACCACGAAAAGAAGGAAGTAAATGAATCAAACCAGATTTTAATTCAAATCATTAGCAATATTAGGAAAAGTAATGCATAGGGTCATTGATTCAAATCAGCGAAGTTCTTTCGAGAGTTCCTTCGCCATCTTTCTTCAACTTCAAAAATGGATGTACCACCAAAGTGGTTAAATCCCATCTCGCTTTTCCTCAAGACGACGCTTCCCTTCTAGTCTCTTTCTCAATTGACGCTACCGTCCTCTCGATTTCGTGGATTATACCGCAAATTAGAGTCCGAGAAGAACGGGTCATAAACTAAATCAAATAAACAATTAAACAATGAGACTAACAACGCCAATTTTGACGGAGTTGTCGAAGCTCCTAAAAAATAAATACTGATTCACCTAAATAAATTTGTAGAAGTAGTGAAACCAGGTCGAATCCCAAGAGAACTATGTATTTAATTTCTCAAAGTTAAAACAATTAATTTTCCAAGAAAAATCAGATTTTCGAGCTTGCTGCCACCAAACGGATCACCGGTTAAGAGAAAACGGTTAGCGGTTTGCGAGTTGAAGAATTCTGGGTGTTAACCGGCTAACCGGTTGAGGAATCCGGATGACCGTCAGGATCGGTAACCCTTCCGAATTATTCGTCACCGGTGGCGAAACCTAAGTCCGCTTGTCGTTTTGTTGCTGAATTGAACCGGATAACCAGGTTGGAGAAAATCTGAACCGCTTGTCTTTCTTCTCGGTTCGACTTGATTCGGACAACCGGAAGAGGAATCCGGAAATCCGCGCTAGTGATATTTCTGATGCGATCCGCTTAACCGGATGAGGAGAAACCTAAGACCGGCCATGGGAACTCTGCTCGAGCTAATCGGCAATCCGGTTTATGAAACCGACGCTGCTTGTCGCCTCCGGATTCAGGACACAAACGGCTAGCCGTTTAGTGAATCCGGTTATCCGATTACTTTGATTTCAAGGGTTTTTAACGAAAACTTGATAAAATAAAATGAAATAAAAGAGAACAAGAGTTTAAAATTAAACAAGAGAATATCAATCTTACCAAACTTCCAATCCAAGGGTGTCAATTCCATCCAATTGCAATTTTGTTCATAGGCTTAAATATAAATTACTCAATCCAAGAACTTAGTCTACTTAATCGGAATCCCGCAGAAAGCAATTATTCTCCTAATGTAATAGACTCAAACAATCGCCCAAATCCAAACTTATCACTAATTTAACTGGGCATCATCGTTCCATATCAAATTAAGTGATAGCATTAAGAATAGTGAGAATGACTAAAACAAGATCAATTAATTCAGATTACTCCAATTTAATCAATTTGTATTTTTATTTCCTAGAGCCTATCATGCAAGCTGAATTGTGGCCATCAATATACACACACGAGCCAACTCCTTTACTCAATTCGGTCATTCATGACAATTACGGATCACAAACTCTGCCTAGCGATAGAAAAATAAATATTGAATTAAGGCCAACTCAATCAATATAAATAATTCATATGAAATAAGAACAAGAAAATAAAAATTACTTGATCAAGAAATTCTTGTTAAGTTCAAAGCCTCACAAAACTACAATCGGAATTTGATTACCCTTGGATCGGAATTAAAAGCTTAGCCACTCATGGTGGCTAAACAAAACAAAAGATGTTTGAGAAGAAAACTAATTGCAGCCGAATTCCCCTTGCTTCCTCACGTCCAGCTCCCCTAGAGCCTAGCTTCCTCTCTTTTTATATTGCTCACGCTCCTTTGGTTCCTTTTCTTGTCCTTTTGGTTTCCTCTTTGCTAGCTTTTCCTATTCCTTCTTGGCTTCTTCTTCTCTTAATGCTAGGAAACCGTCTCCTTCAAGTCAACGGTCAGCCCACGTTCCAAAGCCCAAATAAAGCTCTTTTTATCCACTTTTTATCATAATCTCCATGTTTTGGCTCATAGATCAAATCAAACATAATTTACACAAATTAGCACGAGATCAATCAAAATATGAGAGAATTAAACTAAATATAATATGACTATTTATAACCTATCAAATTCCCCCACACCTAAACCATGCTTGTCCTCAAGCATATCTTAAATCATCATACCAATCCTCCCTTTCTCCTCCTTTCAAACCATTCAATATCCAAGAATACCAATAAAGCTAAACACACATCAATGAGTCAAATCATAGTGACAATCTAGAGAATAGCATTCATAGGATAGAATTTGTAACAAAAACACAAGCATCTCATCGATTCATCAAAATCAAAGAAGACTTAACACCCTCGCATGGTTTCGCTCAATGCTCTCAAAGTGTTTAGGGTGCGTGTTTTACTCTCAAAATCAAAGCATAGCATGTCATTACCATAGGCTTGCAAATGATTTAAATCTCCACCACTGCATATGAATATGATGCAAAAATCAAAGGGACTTAACAAGGGTTGAAATGGGGCTTAGGTAAGGGTATGGTAGAAGGAAAAATGAAGGGTTTAATGATCAAGACAAAGAGTTAATTACATGCATGATTATGATGCCTCACAAAATAAACAAACAAACTTCTAAGACAATGAAATTTATCCCCACATTTAAGCACTTAAAATACTTGGAGAAACAATTTAATAATTCAATTGCTTTTGCAAATAATTCTCCAATCATCCAATCAAGGGAATAAATTTCACAACATATTTTTTTTTTCTTTTTCTTTTTCTTCTTTTTTTTTTTTATTTTTTATAATCATGTAATTACTTCACTCTTGTCTTGACAAGGTAGAAAGAAAACATGGATAACAAACAAAAGGCTTGGGGTTAAACAATGTGTTAGAAAACAAAGAAAAGGAAGAATAGGCTCAAAGGGGCTAACTAGGGGAAAATAAAAGGTGGGTCTTTTAGAGTCTAAGAATTGGTTAAACCTAATTGCCCTTATCACACTTAAGCATCAATTCAAAAATGTGGTCTCAACATATATTCATAAGCAAGTTCTAGAATAAACACACTAAGTTTGATACACTCAACGAAAATAAAAGGAGCAAAATTGTAATAAGTTGCTCTTAGGCTCAAAAGCTCACTAGAGTGTCTATTTTGCATCAAGTCTTGTGCACTTTTCAATCAACAAATTAATGTGACACCATTGAAAATTTTAAAGAAAAACACTATTCATGCTTACCTCTTTCATGCATTAAAACTCAAAACAAAGATGTACCCCTAACTTACAAGGTATTCAAAGATATTGAGAAGACTTAAAGCACAAAATTTTTTATTTTTAAGAACATTGCCAAAATCCTCCCCCACACCTAAATAATACATTGTCCTCAATGTATCAACAAGTAAATAGCTCACAAAAAATAATAATGATGAAAAGTAAATGAGAAGGGAAGAAGAAACTCCCCTGAATGTGAGCGGTGTGGACCCGAATGATCTAGGGAGAGGGTTCCAAGGAAAGCTGAAGAGTGGCGTGAGCACGTTTTATCAAGGTTAATTTTCTTCATCAAGAACATCTGGAGGCTTAAAATAAAATCAACGAAAGTAAAGAAAACCAAATATAATAAAGAAATGAAAATTCAAAAGCGAGAATAAAGAAAATATTTGGGTTGCCTCCCAAAAAGCGCCTTTGTTTTATGTCTTTGGCTAGACACAGTCGCAAAGCGAATAAATCATCCAATGCCTTTTAGATTAGATTGTGCATCTAATTCTAGCTCATTCCCAACACTTCCTTGGGCAAAAACATCCTGCACAATAGGGTTAATAGCATCCACAGAAAATACCGAATGTTCATCAGTAGGGTGTTTTACAAAGATCAAATATGTTAAACTTAACAATCTCCATCAAACTCGGCAGAGAGAGTACCTCATCTACATCAATTTTGTTTTGGCGCTTTCATGAAAGGTCTTCCTAATAAGATCAAGTCGATTTGGAAGAAGGATGACCTTCCATCTCTAAGATGTAAAAATCTACGGTGAAATATAAGCTCATTAACTGCATCAAGACATCTTCCACTATCCCAAGTGGGTGAATATAAGAACGGTCACCAATTGAATAACTACACCAGCTTGCAAGTCATTTAATTTCTTGCAAATGTAAATGGCATGACATTAATTGAAGCTCCTAAATCTAGCATAGCATGCTCAATTTTCTTTTCACCAATCACACAAGGTAGTGAAAACATACCTGGATCCTTGCATTTTTCTGGCATATTCTTTTGTAAAATCGCCGAAACATTTTGACTTACCTCAACCTTCCCCTTTTCCTTCATTTTCCTCTTGTTGGTGCACAACTTTTTCAAGAACTTTGCGTATTTGGGAATTTGTTTGATCGCATCCAATAAGGGGATGTTAATTTGCACTTTCCTGAATGTGTCCAGAATCTCCTTTTCTTGCTCATCTTCTTTTGGCTTAGCTAACCTGCTAGGAAAAGGAGGTGTAGGCGTGTAAGATGAAAGAGATAAAGGAGGATCGAATTTTACCCCATGCCTTATTTTAGATGGCGCTTCTTCATCTTCATCTCCTTTGGCCATTTCAGCTTCTTTAGGTGGAGTTGACCCCGAAGGAATTTCTTTTCCGCTTCGCAGTGAAATTGCACTACAGTTCTCCCTTGGGTTGACTTCTGGTTGTGAAGGTAACTTTCCAGAATTTTGAGCTTCCAACTTACTAACTGACGTGGCCAATTGAGTAATTTGGTTGCCTAAATTCTGGATGCTTGTCCTTGTTTCGCCGTCAAGAGTACTATTAGCAAGATTCTTAACAATATCCTCCAGACATACCGAGTTTGGAGCTCGAGTTTGTAGGTATTGGAGGTGTTCTAGTGAAGTTGCGGTGGCCTTTGTTGTCCTCCTTGGTTTCCATAGCTAAAGTTAGGATGATCCTCCATCCGTGATTGTAGTGATTCGAATAGGGATCATACTTCCTTCGAGCGTGACCAGAAACCCACCTATAAGCATTGGCTTGTGGAGTCTTGTTGTAATGGGCACATATCGAAGATGCCCATGGTGAGCATATATTCCACACGCTTTCACTGCTTGCAATCGCCTCATACCATTTGACGGACCAAAGCGCTTAAATCGAAATTTGATTTTTAAGATCACTTACCTCGTTAACTTGCTTGATAGATCCTCCACCCGCCTTGTCAAATTGTTGAGAAGTTTCAGCCATGTTTGAAATCAATTGTTAGGCTGCTTCAGGTGTCGAGTTCACTAAAGCTCCACCACATGTTGCATCAATCATACTCCAATCCATTGGCAACAATCCCTCGAAGAAATAGTGGATAAGGAGTTGATCGAAATTACTGGGAAAGCTTGCACATAATCTTTGAATCGCTCCCAAGACTACAAATGCCTCAAATGATCCGCAAGTGATGCCATAAATATCCTTCCTAATACTAGCAGCTCGTGAAGCAGGAAAGAATTTTTCCAGAAATTGCCTTTTCATCTCATTCCATGTGGTGATTGAACCAGACGGTAGATAGTAGAGCCAATCTTTAGCTTGATCCTTCAAAGAGAAAGGAAAAGCTCTAAGGTTGATTTGCTCCTCGGATACACCATGTGGCTTCATTCCAGAGCAAACAATGTGAAATTCTTTGAGATGCTTATGAGGATCTTCACCTGCACAACCACGAAAAGAAGGAAGTAAATGAATCAAACCAGATTTTAATTCGAAATCATTAGCAATATTAGGAAAAGTAATGCATAGGGGTTGTTGATTCAAATCAGCGCATGAGTTCTTTGAGAGTTCTGTCTGCCATCTTTTCTTCAACTTCTGAAAAAATGGATGTACCACCAGTGGTTAAATCTATCTCTGCTTTTTCCTCAAGACGACGTTTCCCTTCTCTAGTCTCTTTTCTCAATTGACGCGCTGTCCTCTCGATTTCAGGATTATACTGCAAATTAGGAGTCTGAGAAGAACGGGTCATAAACTAAATCAAATAAACAATTAAACAATGAGAAACTAAAATTAGTTCCCCGGCAACGGCGCCAATTTTGACGGAGTTGTCGAAGCTCCTAAAAAATAAATACTGATTCACCTAAATAAATTTGTAGAAGTAGTGAAACCAGGTCGAATCCCAAGAGAACTATGTATTTAATTTCTCAAAGTTAAAACAATTAATTTTCCAAGAAAGATTTCGAGCTTGTCGCCACCAAACGGATCACCTAAGAGAAAACGGTTCATGAGTCAAGAATTTCGTGTTAACCGCTAACCGGCCGAGGAATCCGGATGACCGTTGCGGATCGGTAACCCTTCCGAATTATTCGGTCACCGGGCGAAACCTAAGTCCGCTTGCTGTTTGTTGCGTCGAATTGAACCGGATAACCGGTTGAGAAAACCGAAACCGCTTTGTCTTTCTTCTTGCTCGACTTGATTCGGACAACCGGAAGAGGAACTGGAAATCCGGCCATGCTAGTGATATTGACGCGATCCGGCCAACCGGATGAGGAGAAACCGAAGACCGGCATGGAACTCTTGCTCGAGCTAATCGGCAATCCGGTTTATGAAACCGCACGCTGCTTGTCGGTTCTCCGATTCAAGACACAAACGGCCAGCCGCTTAGTGAATCCGGTTATCCGATTACTTTGATTTCAAGGGTTTTAACGAAAACTTGATAAAATAAAATGAAATAAAAGAACAAGAGTTTAAAATTAAACAAGAGAATATCAATCTTACCAAACTTCCAATCCAAGGGTGTCAATTCCATCCAATTGCAATTTTGTTCATAGTCTTAAATATAAATTACTCAATCCAACAACTTAGTCTACTTAATCGTAAACACGCAGAAAGCAATTAATCTCCTAATGTAATATACTCAAAAAAACGCTAAAATCCAAACTTATCACTAATTAAAATGGGCATAATCGTTCCATATCAAATTAAGTGATAGCATTAAGAATAGTGAGAATGTCTAAAACTAGTTCAATTATTTCAGATTAATACAATTTAATCATTTTGTTTTTTTTTTTCCTAGAGCCTATCATGCAAGCTATGAATTGGCCATCAATATACACACACACGAGCCAACCTCTACTCAATTCACCATTCATGACAATTACGGATCACAAACTCTGCCTAGCGATAGAAAAATAAATATTGAATTAAGGCGCCAACTCAATCAATATAAATAATTCATATGAAATAAGAACAAGAAAATAAAATTACTTGGATCAAGAAATTCTTGTTAAGTTCAAAGCCTCACAAAATTACAACCTAATTGATTACCCTTGATCGAATTAAAAGCTTAGCCACTCATGGTGGCTAAACAAAACAAAAGATGTTTGAGAAGAAAACTAATTGCAGCCGAATTCCCCTTGCTTCCTCACGTCCAGCTCCCCTAGAGCCTAGCTTCCTCTCTTTTTATATTGCTCACGTTCCTTTTTGGTTCCTTTTCTTGTCCTTTTTGGTTTCCTCATACTTTCCTAATCCTTCTTGGCTTCTTCTTCTTAACGCAGGAAACCGCCTCCTTCAAGTCAACGGTCACCCATCGCCCAAAGCCCAAATAAAGCTCTTTTTATCCACTTTTTATCATAATCTCCATGTTTTGGCTCCTAGATCAAATCAAACATAATTTACACAAATTAGCACGAGATCAATCAAAATATGAGGGAATTAAACTAAATATAATATGACTATTTATAACCTATCAGTTGCTGATTAAATAAGTTGCTTCTATTGTGCGGAGGCAATAAGCAACTGATTAAAAAAGCAGTTTGGTGTTTGATAATCTGTGTTGTTACCATTGCTATGAGTTTAAAAAGCAGCGTATATGTATTTGTTAAATGTTATTACAAACATTTTATGTTATTTCATAATGACCAAAATAAACATAAATTTAAATTACCTTTTATTTTTTTGAAGTATGTTTAATAATATTTAGACATGGCTTTTTCTTTTTAAAACATGTAAAATTATAATAAGTAAAAAAAAAAAACTCAATAATTTGTTACATAAGGTATGATAAAAATCATACTAATACATAATTTAGATAAAATAAAAAAGTAATATGCATTACTTTCACATTAAATTTGTTGCATAAACACCATGACTATAGAAAAAATATAAATAGATTGAATGTTAAAAGTCATGGTTATGAAATTGATTTTAAAAGTCATGGTTATTTTTCATGTGAAATTGTTCATAGTTCAAAAAATCTACATAATTATATGCAAGCTTTTTTTTAATCTTATAATACAAAATACGAGTATAATATAAAAAATATGAACTTACTTGATCATAACTTTGATATTGGAGAGAATATACAGTAGTTGTGGCATTAATTTGATTGTGGTAGTAGTATGATATGTCAAGACTCATATATTAGAGTGCATGAAAAAATAAGACATAATTTTTTTTAAAATATTAATTAAGGTTTTAATAGGAACTTTAAAAGGTATGATAACTTATTTAATAAGTTGCTTATGAAAAGCAACTCACTCCATGTTCTTAAAAATTGCTGCCAAAATAGAGAAAATTATGAAATA
Source organism: Citropsis articulata (assembly GCA_030449925.1). Lineage (NCBI taxonomy): Eukaryota > Viridiplantae > Streptophyta > Magnoliopsida > Sapindales > Rutaceae > Citropsis > Citropsis articulata. Next base: position 2,998,599 of record JASUUH010000096.1, on the reverse strand, counting down.
AACAGCTCTTACAAAATTTACCAAATATTATTTTTGTCCAAATTATAAAATAAGCAGCTTATTGAGCCTCAATCTCAATTCTAAATGGAGTCTAAATCTATATAAAATTTTATAAATGAAACATTATGTATTTGTTCATCCTTTCAAAAAAATATATATAAAAAAAGAGAGAATCATGTCTAATATTTGAGTTTTAATGACAATAACCTACATATTAATTTAAAATAAAAAGTATGTTCATGTCATTAATCAAGTAAATGGGTCAAAAACTTTAACCATAATCTAACACAAAAAAAAAAAAGTCTACTTGCTCTTGACCTATTTAACAATTGTATTAAATTTGACGACCCATACCTATTTATTCATGTTATGGTTGTTGGGATAATATGCTCTTTTAAAGCATATTAATTTATTTTCTGATTAATAAAATATTTGAGATATTTTAATTGCATGAATATATTGAATAAAGTCCATTTAATCATATTATATGTATTTATGTGATCACCATGGATTCATGTACATACAAGTTATCTTATGATTAAATAAATTAAGTTCATGATTGATAAATAAAGTTGCACTTTATTTGGTTAGTAAATTCATCGAATGATTTATGTGTCGTCTTAATCACGTATGAATTTACATCGAATTTTGGATCACACGAGATTTAATTAACCTTGAAACGACTTATTAAATCTCATAGGCATTGATTTTACCGTAATCTTAATCTTGAGTTAATTATGATTTCATGATTATAATTGTTATTCCATTTGAGTTACCAACGACACACCCTTGTGGTCCAAGATTACAGATCTTGGAGCAATTATGAGTATTGGAGTTATAGATTAATATAGAATTTCAGACAACACATCTCTTGATGGGTTTGATTGATCATGTAATTCTCCAGAGGGTGTCACAACATATTTAATATGTTGAAAATGATCATTAGAGAAAATCAAGTATCAAGGAATAAGATGTAATTAAATCGATTGGACGGTTGAGATATCGATTTAATTAACGATGTGATCGAAAAGAAGATCAAATCGAACGACGAATTTTAATTCGAACATACAATTAAGGCCCAATCTTATAGTGGAGTAGAGTTGGAATTAAATGATTGCTTGTTTAATTACAATTAATCACTATCAGATGCTCCTCAAACGATCCCTTACCAATTTAATCGACCGCACCACTACCTGATTAATAAAGATAATGATTAAAACATAATTATATTATTTGTTTTATGCCCATTAATATATTTTTTGTATAAGTATGTTATTATTTTCATAAAAAGGAAAGTAACGTAACGTAAGTTTTGGGCGCAGGTTTTCACTAAAGAAATAATATAAAGGTTTATTTTTCTCCCAAAAGAAAGCAGAAACGTACAGATCAGAGAAAAGATTTTCTCTAATTTTGAGAAAAATTTTCCATCTTGGCTTAAGTAGTGATAAAAGGCCACACGCGTCACAGATCAAACCCAGTCATAACCCCAAGATCATCGGGTGACCGCGATCTAATAGGCGTGGTGGTGACGGATCGCGATCAAACGGGAGTGGTGGTGACGCGATCGTGATCGCATGGTGACGGATTATGATCTCCGAATCACTTCAAAAAAATCCAAACTGGATTTTCACGATTTCTAGATTAAATTCATATATATTATATGAGATCGGTAAAAGTTTTTTAAAATCAGATTTTTCAAACAATGACGTTCCATCTCATATTAATATATAATTTGTATGAAATTAATCTTGATAATTACGTATTAGACATTTATTCGGATATATATTGTTTGCTTAATATACGAATAAAGCGTTTAATGGTTTCATCTTAATCTGATTAGATTTTCAGATTTTTCTTTAGATTTGTAATAAGAGCCATTTTAATCACCATGCTTCCTCTCGATTTATTTTATGATAGAATTTTTGTTCAAAATCGCAGGAAATTTGTAAATCACGGATCACAGATCGAAGGGACGAAGGCTGGAAATTTCAGTGGCAACCAGCGACCAGCATCGCACGGCCAGCAGCGTCCGGCCCAGCAGCGCGCGGCCAGCAGCACACGCTGCCAGCAAGCCAGCGCCGCGCGCACGGGAGCACAGCAGCGCCCAGCGCTACGCGCGAGGGAACCCAGCAGCGCCCAGCGCTACGCGCGAGGGAACCCAGCAGCGCCCAGCGCCGCGGGCGCGGGATCCCAGCAACGCCTCGCGCGGGTCTGGTCAGCTTCCGGTGACGCGGCGACGGTGGCTCGACATCGTCTAGACTGTTTCCGACGAAGCAGAGAGCAGCAGTGACCGGCGGCTGAGGAAGAAGAGGAGAGAAAAATATGATTTTAGGGTTTCATGGTTTTTATCATGGAGGACCCTATAGTTCTGAAATTTTTCTTTTGGGCAGATAAATGTTAAATATTTTGCATTTAAGTCTAAAACGGTTTAGCTTAATGAATCCTAGTTTTAGGCCCAATTAATATTTGAATTTAATGGATTAAAACGTATGATAAAATTTAACACATTAAATTTATTTTTATCCAAAATTTTTATTTATAATAAAAAAAGGGTTTTATTTCAAAATTAAAATTGACCATTAATAAATTTAAAAGTTCATTTCCTAAATTCATTAACCAAGATGTTCAAAGCATGGAAGATGGACGTTTAAAGTTCCAATGAAGATTAGGCTTAGGGTTAATGTATTTTTTAGGAAACCATGAATTAAGATTATTTAATTATTTTCTATACGTTGTGTTTTGGTTGATACGCCACGATAACATGTTATATAAAATAAGTAGTGCCACTCTATGCATAATGATACATGTCATTCATTAATTATGAATTTTATTATATTGTTTGAAATTTGTAAATGCTTTATAATATTGGATATCATCTAGATAATATTATAGGAAGCATGCAATTAACAATATATTAATAATGTATGTTTTAAAAGGAAAAACCAATTTTAAAATATTGAGTGGGAGAGGGAAAATTCAAGATAATTTTTCCCATGGGCTTCATTGTTAGTTCAATAATAAAATTATATATATACCTCGACTTCATGATACGGTGATGCTCCCTACGGAGGGTATATATATTAGATATTTTATTTGATGAACTTATTCATAGATAAAATTGAAATATTTTTCAATTAATTGTTCACCCCAACGGTGACTATTGATATGAAAAATACGTAGATTGAAACAATGGTTATACACTCAACTAAAATTTGTTATTAACCTTCCCAACGAAGCTCTGTTAACAAATTTAGGCCCAAAAAGGATAACGATAATTATTTATCATATCTCTACATGAAAGTAAATAATCCAATGGAAAATTGGGTCTAGTAAGTGTAGACATGACTTCCCCAACGGATAGCTTGTCAAAGCGGTACTAGATTATCGTTACAATAAATTAAAATGCATTTATGGTTTTTTGCATTTTTGTCATTTATTGTGAATATTATTTCAAAGTATTTATGCATGTCTATTTTGTTTCAGAAAATGACTTCCATCAACCCATCATTAATTATCCTTGTTAAAAATGAACTCACTGGAGAAAATTATTTAGATTGGAAACCCAATCTATTTAATATCCTCACCGCAAAATTTGTGTTGACCTTTCTCCGTAACCATCGTTATACGATTATAGAAATCGAGGAGCCTTACGAGAAATGTGGTTAACAAAATGGCTAAGCGCTATATATTGGCTTCGATTTATAGAATCGCATAAGATACATCGGAGCATGGAATACCATCAAATAATGGCTAGTCTTCATCGATGTTCGCGTAATACTCATTTTGCCGTAGATGCAGTTAAAACGACACGGATACTAAGATGGAAGAGGGCACAAAAGTTCGTGAACATGTCCTCTAACGATGGACTATTTGAGTGAGATTCATGGTGTTTAAATCGATGATAAAACAAAGATTAACATGGTGATTGAATCTTTACCGATACATTCAAAGAGTTTAAGGTCAGCTATATCTTAAACAATAAAGATATGACCTTAATTGAATTAATGCACGAACTACATGCTATGTAAGAGTTTTATCATAGCGTAAAAACTTCCGAAAAGGATTCTCTTCAAAGCTTAAGTCGAAAGACTAGAATAAGCAAGAAAGAGTAGGGATTGGCAAAGTGTTCACTAAAAGTAGCAGCCAAGAGGCAAGTGTTACAAGTGTGATGTATGGGTCACCGTAAGAAAGATTGTCCTAAGATTATTAAAATCGGTATAGGAAATTTTTAAGCTCCTAATTAGTTCAGATTTCTATTGATTTATGCAATAGTGAATTCGAGATAGCTAATTTATAATTCATTTATTTGGTTTTCAAAGAAACCAAGAGATTAAGTGAAGAAAGCTTTAAGCAGCAGTTGAGGACATGCTAGTTTATATCAATTGAAAGACTAGATCAATTTTACGAGACTTTAGTTTTGATATTTGTCTTTATTAGAGGAATTTAATTTCGGTGACTTGTTTTAATAAACAATGAGTACAATCGTTATTAATGGATCTTCTATTTATTACTTATTTTGGTTATTTATAAAGACATATTATATCATATAAGTCCATTGATCTATTCAAAGTAAGATATAATGATAAATAGTATATGTTTTTATCTAAGAAAAGAAATATTTCTCCTGACCAAAATAACCTCTAATATTTATGCTTAAGTCATATAAACTATAATAAGATTTTAAGAAAATGATTAAAGATAGGCTTCTTAGCTTATTAAGATTGATCATGGTAATTATAAATCTTATTTAGAAAAATAATGTGAGAATGATCTTTTGAGCTAAAAGCATAACATTGTATTAGATGATTTAGTGCATGCAAATGTCTGAGACTAATCGGTTTACATGTGGTAAGAGGTTATGAGTATTCTATCAATTTTATTGATAAATATCACTTTATTTATGTTTGTCTAAATGCGTCGTAATTCCATTGCTTTTGAAATTCAAAAGGGTACATGGATAAGACAAAGCAATTAGGCAGAACATAAAGAACTTCGATATGATCGAAATAAAGAACACTATGATACGATAGTGTAATTAAATGGAGAAATAAGATTCTTTTGGATAAAATAAAATATATACTAATTGGTTTATCAATTGCCTTTTGATTCCAGATACAAGAATTTAAAGCTGTAAAGTTTAAGGAACTTAGATTCATCTACCTCGATTATCTACTACTCCAAGAAATTATGAAAAAGTCACAAACATAGTTTGAGACACATTCGTATTTGGAGTTTATTAGTATTTATACTAGGATAAGAGGTAGAAAAGATGAATTCGTGTTCAAAACTTTACATGTTTTAAGTATCTTAAAGGAATAAGGTAAAGTCTGAATTATAGTCCTCAAGATAGGAATGTATTTATAGACATATTCTTTACTTTCTTTGAGGAAGACTATATAATGACTTATTACCTAAGAGTAAGGTAAAACTAGAGAAATAAAAGAAGATCAGGTTGATGCTCAGCTTTCAACACCTGTTATTGAACAGGAAGAACAGCAACAACCAGCTGATCAACACAGGATTATCCCTAAACAACAATCACTTTTAGAACCTCGTCGTAGTGGGAGGGTAACTACGTTACCAGCTAGATACATGCTATTAGGAGAAACCTATACGGCTATCTCAGATGAACATGTACAAGATCCCACTAGCTACAACGAGAGATGTTGAATTTTGGAAAAAGGCTATGAATCAAGAAATGGAATCTATGAATTCCAATAAAGTCTGGGAACTTGTAGAGGCACCAAATGGGGTGAAACCTATAACGTGCAAGTGAATCTACAAGAGAAAATGAGGAGTAAACGGAATGATGGAAACATTTAAAGCAAGAATAGTAGCGAAAAGTTCTACTCAGAAAGAGAAATTGATTATGAGGAAACTTTTGTCTGATTACTATGCTTAAATCCATCATGATTCTACTCTATATTGCTGCAGTGCTAGATTGTGAAATTTGGCAAATGGATGTCAAGTGCGCTTTCTTCATGGCATCTTGAAGAAGACATCTACAAACACATGGTGTGTAAGTTGCGAGATCCATTTATGGATTGAAGTAAACATCCGGTCATGGAACATCGGTTGATCAAGCGATTAAATCGTTTGGATTCATTCGAATATTGATGAACCATATGTGTACAAGAAAAATTAGGAAAAATCATAACCTTCCTAGTTCTTTATGTAGATAATATTCTCACGATTGGAAAGCGATATAGGAGTATTGACTACAATAAAGAGTTGGTTAACAAGCAGTTTGATACGAAAGACCTGAGAAGCAAGTTATATTCTTGGTATCATCTTTATATGAAAGCGGAAGAATAAAACTTTAACCTTGTCTCAAGAGGTCTATATCAAAGGTATTGGCTAGATTTAGCATGGACAATTCCAAGATTGGCTTATTACCATTCGGATATGGAATTGTATTCTCGAGGATCAATCTTGAGACATCCGAAGAGATAGAAAGAATGAGACGAGTTCCTGGCAATAGCATGGGAAGTCTCATGTATGCCATGCTTTGCACTAGGTCATATATCCTGTTTTGCGGTAGGAATGGTTAGCAGATATCAATTTAATCTGAACCTAAACACTGACTGCGATCAAGCGTATAATGAAGTATCGAAAAGAACTAAAATTATATGCTTGTGTATTCGATGATGAACTCATTCGAGGTGGGTTATCGATTTTGACTTAATGTCGAGATAAAAGTCGAGATAAGGATTCTAGAAAATCAACTTCCATATGTGTTTGCATTAGGAAGTAGAGTTGTTAGTTGGAGGTGTGAAACAATCTTGTGTCATGCAGACTCCATGTGGCTAAATATGTGGGCTGCATCTAAAGGCGCAAAGAAGGTGAATGGCTCTGAGTTCTGAAAATCTTGGTGGTATGTCTGTGTAATTCGCCTTTCTTGTGATAATAATGAGTGCGATGGCTCAACCAAGGAACCACAAGAAACAAAACATATTGAAAGGAAGTATAATCTTTTAAGGGAATAGTGTAGATAGGTTATATGAAAGTACCCTAAATGGCATAAGATGCTAAATAGCAGATCTTATTATAATGGTCATTAGTGGAAAATCTTTATAACCTGCACTTAGAGCCCTAGAGCATGTGCAGTATGCCAGATATGCTTTAAGAGATAGTGGGAGATTGTTGGGATAATATGCTCTTTTAAAGCATATTAATTTATTTTCTGATTAATAAAATATTTGAGATATTTTAATTGCATGAATATATTGAATAAAGTCTATTTAATCATATTATATGTATTTATGTGATCACCATGTGGATTCACAGAAGACATAAATACAAGTTATCTTATGATTAAATAAATTAAGTTCATGATTGATAAATAAAGTTGGGCACTTTATTTAGGTTTAGGTAGTAAATTCATTGAATGATTTGTTTTAATCATGTATGAATTTATTAATGTAGTTTGACTACATTGAGCTGGATCACATATGAGATTTAATTAACTTTGAAATGACTGTCAGACTTATTAAATCTCATAGGCATTGATTTTATTGTAATCTTAATCTTGAGTTAATTATGATTTTCATGATTATAATTGTTATTCCATTTGAGTTACCAATGGGTACGACACACATTTATGGTCAAGATTACCCGATATCTTGGTGGGATCAATTATGAGTATTGAAGTTATAGATTAACAATATAGAATTTGTACGACACATCTCTTGATGGGTTTTCGGCACTTGATCATAGAATTCTCTGGCCAGAGTGTATCAACATATTTAATATGTTGAAAATGATCATTAGAGAAAATCGATGAAGTATCGAGGAATAAGATGTAATTAAATCGATTGGACGGTTGAGATATCGATTTAATTAACGATGTGGTACAAAGTTGAGCGATAAAGAAATCAATGTGGCTTGGGGCAATTTTAATTCGAACATACAATTATGGAGGTCAGTTCCAATCTTATAGTGGAGTAGAGTTGGAATTAAATGATTAGGCTTGTTTAATTACAGGCTTAATTGTTGTAGCCACTATTGTATGTTCCCAAATGATCCCCGGGTTAGCTCATTTAATTGACTGCACCACTACTGGATTAATAAGCAAGATAGCTAGCAATTTGGGTCAAAAACATAATTATATTATTTAGTGGGAGGCTCCATTAATATATTTTTGTATAAGGGGGCCTTATGTTATTTTACAAGGTGGTCCCCTTATGGAAAAAGGAAAGTAACGTAACGTAAGTTTTGGAGCCTAGGGTTTCACTAAAGAAATAATATAAAAGGCTTATTTTTCTCCCAAAAGAAAGAGCAGTACCATACGGATCGAGAAAAAGATTTTTCTCTCTAATTTTGAGAGAAAAATTTTCTCGTGCTAGTTTGCTTTTAGTAGTGATAAATGCGCCCACACGTCAAGTGCAGATCAAACCTGAGTCATAACCTGGAAGATCATTGGTGACAGTTCGTGATCTAACAGACGTGGTGGTGACGGATCGTGATCAAACGGGAGTGGTGGTGACGGATCGTGATCTAACGGGAGTGGTGGTGACGGATCATGATCTAGGAGCCTGAATCACTTCAGCGGAAAAATCCAAACTGGATTTTCAAGGTACGATTTCTAGATTACGAATTCATATATATTATATGAGATCGGTCCTAAAAGTTTTTTTAAAAAACTGTATTTTTCGAAACAATGGTCGTGTCGGGTAATTGGATCAAGTCAAATTTTATCAGGTATGTATTGAACCACGTAAAACAAAAAGAACAACAGATCTAATTGATTAGTAAAGAACTTAAACAAGAACAATAGATAGATGATAGTAAAGGGCAATTCTTCTTTGTGGTATGTGTTTTAAGCTTTATATTCCTTGTAGCAATCCAAAGCGAAACGAATCAGCTTTTACGTACTTGAGATGAAGTTTAAGAATATGGGTATTAAATGCTTTATTCTTAAAACACATTGCCCAAAATTTAAATTTAAATTCAGTGACTTATGCTGAACTCTTCATAATCAATTTACACATGCTTGTATAATAATACATAATTAAGATTTAATTAATTTATATTCTTATCCAATAACTATTAATTATATATTTTTAAAAGATTAGTAAAAAGATCTGCTCAGAACTAAGTCCAAATCTCCAAAATTTACCTACTTCTATTTGTATTTTATCAATTGAGAGAATCAAATAAAGCAACCACTTACCGTCTCCCTACATCTCATGAGATTCGAAACAGGAAAAATGTTATGTCCTGAAGCAAGGAATTAATATTTTTATCAATTACAGATGTCTATAAAAACGAGTTAATCCGCATGCAGCAGCACAATTTCTGATGCTGAAGGCTTTGTATCTACGGTATGCATTTAAATTTCCTCTTTTCATCTTCACTTCTCTTGATAGTTATTATTCTAGGGATGTTCTAAGATATTTACGAGTGATAGCTAATTAGTTAACTGTAAAATTTTTTGGAATGGTATCAAAAGTTTAGGTTCAAACTTTGGTCACATGAATGTGCTAAAAAAATTAAAACACAATTAAAGATAAATGAAAACAGTTAAATAAAATTTTTTTTTTTTTTTTTTTGGTCTTAACCACCCGGTTTCCGACCCGTGGGCCGACTAATCCGGATTCGGGGCGTGTCCAAGGCTTACGGCTTTAAACCCCTCCCCAGCGCGTGTGTGGGGGATCGAACCGTGGTTCGCCCTACCAAGCTCAGCCCCATGCGCCACTGAGCCACAACATCGTTGGGTAAATAAAAAAATTTTTTTTTAATCTATAAATTAGCTCTTAATTTAATTTGGGATTTTCAAGACACATAATAAGTGGGTTCGGTTTGAGAAAATGGGCACAGGTTATAATCGGGTAGAATTTGTATCATTAGTTTAATAATCGTGTTGAGTTTCATATATTTTGTGTTGCTACTGCAGCAAGCGACAGAAATATGTGTAGCAAGGACCATGCATCGATTGATATCGAGTTAGCAGATTCTTTGAGTGGGAAACTCAAGACCTTGCATTATTATGCCTCATCCAAAGAGCGTTGCATCTACAGAGTTCCTCAGCCCCGACGGTGCTTAAATCCAAGTGACTACACTCCGAAAATTGTTTCAATTGGCCCGCTTCATTATGGTAAGGAAGAGCCAAAAGCCATGGAAGATAACAAACTAAGATACTTGCACCACCTTCTCCAACAAACTAAGGTAAGCATGTCACAATTCGTTGCATGCATAAGGGAAAAGGAAGCGAAATTGCGCAGTTGTTATGCAGAAATCATTCATCTTGAAAGTGATGCGTTTGTAACCATGATTTTAGTGGACGCTGTCTTTCTTATTGTGTTCTTTCTAAGATGTTATATGATAAGAGGCTTAGACGATCTCTGAGGAAGCCAAAGCTTAATGCCAAGTACCAAGATCACGTAGGGCTCCATGTTGTTCATGCATGATACATGCATGCTTCCAGGCACGTACAAGAGTTTGAGAAGAATAAGAATTAGGAGGTTGTTTAGTTTAATCCAACTGCTATATTTTGTTGTATGTGATGATTTGGCCGTGATTGTTGGCTAGTAAAACAAGGATAGATATTGTTATTATAAATAAGTCAGCAACTAATGAATAAGGCATGCATCAAACAAAAAGTCTCCAAACATTCTGGTTGTTCTCGCCATAAGCAGAACTACTCTCGTTATTGTTATATTGTTTTGATTGGGACCGCATCAAGTGGTATCAGAGCAGGCCAACAATGACAACCAACAAAGAGCGTATCGAGAGAATTGAAGCTAACTTGGGGAGCTTGCAAGACAGAATATTACAGATGGAATTCGAGATCAATGAAAAACTTCAACGAATGGAAGACACCATCAGTAAACTGGCCGAGTCCGTGAGTGCTAGTAAGGGAGCAACAAGTCAAGGGAACGCTGGATCTACAACAAGGCCAATTCGAGAAGAAAGTGAAGGAGGACGACAACTAATACCACCAAGGATGGCAAAACTGGAATTCCCTCGTTACTCCGGCGATGATCCAACGGAGTGGTTCAACCGAACAACACAATTCGTTGAGTATCAGGAGACGACCAATGAACAGAAGGTAGCTTTGGCGTCTTTTCATCTAGAGGGAAAGGCCAATCAATGGTGGCAGTGGCTACGTCGAACTTACCAAGAAGAGGGCAGAATTGTGACATGGGAGACATTCGTAGAGGAACTTTGGGCACGCTTCGGACCAACGGATTGTGAAGATTTCGATGAAGCACTATCACGAGTCAAACAAATAGGGACATTACGTGAGTATCAGAAAGAATTTGAAAAGTTAGGGAACCGTGTTCAAGGGTGGACACAGAAGGCGCTAGTGGGTACCTTTATGGGGGGACTGAAATCGGAAATTTCGGAGGAGATCCGTATGTTCAGACCGCGCACGCTGAAGGAAGCAATAAGCTTAGCACGAATGAAGGATGAGCAGCTGGCTAGGCAACGGAAATTGTTTCGATCACCAATCAACAACTGTGCACAGCCGACCATCAATCGGACGCCACAAACAACACCCATCAAACGGCTTTCATGGGAGGAGATGCAGCGACGCCGCGCACAAGGACTGTGTTTCAACTGTAATGAGAGATTTACAACGGGGCATAAGTGTAGCAAGGCGCAGCTTTTGATTTTTGACAGTGAGAGCAATACGGAAGAAACAGCATATGATGAAAGTTCAATAGAGGAACAGAAAATAGTACCTGAAACGAACGTAGACCCCCAAATTACTTATTACGTTGCTGACAAGACGGGCAAAGACCGCAAACAATGCGACAAGGCGTAATTAGATCACATGAGATTGTTGTTCTGATTGACAGTGGATCAACACACAACTTCATCAGTACAAATTAAATTAGCTAATATGCTCCGTTTAGCAGCCAAACCAACGGTAGCCTTCTCGGTTCGAGTGGTGACAGAGTTGTCGAAGCCCTTCAAAATAAATACTGATTCTCCTAAACTAACTTGTAGAAATAGTGGAACCAGGTCGAATCCCAAGAGAACTATGTATTTAATTTCTCAAAGTTTAAAACAGAATTAATTTCCCAAGAATTTTAGATTTTGCAAAGTTTCTGACTCAAACCGGATAACCGGTTAGTGAAAACCGGTAAGCCGTTTATTTGTTTTTGATTTCTGGGAGTTAACCGGCTAACCGGATAAGGGATCCGGAAGACCGGTTGTGATTTGTGATGTTTCTGGAAATATCTTGCTAACCGGTTAGTGAAATCCGATAAACCTGTTGCGGTTCGTAACTTTGCTGGAACTATTCGGTTAGCCGGATGAGAGAAACCGGAAAACCGGTTACGGGTTGTCAGCCTTCTGTTGCTTATTCGGCTAACCGGTTAGGGAAAACTGGACGACCGGATTTTAGTTCTCTCCTTGCTGACTCTAAACGGACAGCCGGATAAGGGAAACCGGAAGTCCGAATTTCAGGTCCTCTCGGTTCTGGAGCTAATCGGCTAACCGGTTAAGGAAACCGGTAGACCGTTTTCTTGATTTTAATGGTTTCTTCTTTAACGAAAATTTGATAAAATAAAATAAAATAAAAGAAAACAAGAATTTAAAATTAAGCAAGGAAAATCAATCTTACCAAACTTCCAATCCAAGGGTGTAAATTCCATCCAATTGCAATTTTGATCATAGGCAAAAATATAAATTACTCAATCCAAGAACTTAGTCTACTTAATCGGAAATCCCGCAGAAAGCAATTATTCTCCTAATGTAATAGACTCAAACAATCGCTCAAATCCAAACTTATCACTAATTTAACTGGGCATTATCGTTCCATATCAAATTAAGTGATAGCATTAAGAATAGTGAGAATGACTAAAACAAGATCAATTAATTCAGATTATTCCAACTTAATCAATTTATATTTTTATTTCCCTGGAGCCTATCATGCAAGCTATGTAATTGTGGCCATCAATATATACACACATGAGCCAACTCCTTGCTACTCAATTCAGTCATTCATGACAATTACGGATCACAAACTCATGACTAGCGATAGAAAAATAAATATTGAATTAAGGCGTCAACTCAATCAATATAAATAATTCATAGAAAATAAGAACAAGAAAACAAAAATTACTTGGATTGAAGAAATTCTTGTTAGGTCCAAAGCCTCACAAAATTACAATCGGAATTGATTAACCCTTGGACTGGAATTAAAACCTTACCCACGCATGGTGGCCAAACAGAACAAAAGTTGTTGAAGAAGACAAATTGCAGCCGCTGGTTTTTGCTTCTCTTCCTCACACGCCCAAGCTTTCCTTTTTGCCCTTTTCTCTCACGCTCCCTCCTTTTATATTTATATTGATAGCTTTCCTTTTCCCTTTTGGTTTCCTCTTCTTGCTGGCTTTCCTTTTTCCTTGCGGTTTCTTCTTCTCTTAATGCTAGGAAACCGAATCCTTCTCCAATTCTGATTGCTAGGGAACCGCAAAGCCCAAATTAAGCCCTTTTTGTCCAAATTCTATCATAACATCCATGTTTCATCTCCTAAATTAAATCAACCATAATTTCCACAAATTAGCACAAAATCAATCAAAATATGAGGGAATTAAATAAAATATAATATGACTATTTATAACCTATCAAGTGGCTAATGGAGACAAGCTGATATGCCATGAAAAATTCGAAAAGGTATCAATTTTGATCCAAGAAATTCCATTTTCACTCACTATGTATTCATTACCAATCACAGGCTTGGATATAGTCTTGGGAGTCCAATGGTTGGAGATGCTTGGGTCGATTTTGTGCAATTGGAAATCACTTACAATGGAATTCAGATGGGGAAACAAAGAATGCCGCCTGCAAGGACTTGGCTCACAACCGGTGCAATCGGCTTCACTGGCAGAAATCACCAAGGAGATCAAACAAGGCCACGAGGTCTTTGCTATTTGTTTACAACCCAATATGGAGGAAGCTTGGCTCTCAGCACCACTAAATATGCAAGATCTTTTAAAGGGCTACGTGGAATTATTTAAGGAGCCAACGCAGCTGCCACCTCAGCGAGACATTGACCACAGAATTGTACTCAAGGAAGGAGTAGAACCCGTTAATGTTAGGCCTTACCGCTATGCGTATTTTCAAAAGGCCAAAATTGAAAAGCAAGTCCAGGAGATGCTAGACTCAGGTTTGATTCGTCCAAGCACTAGTCCATTCTCATCACCAGTACTCTTAGTCAAGAAAAAAGACGGCAGCTGGAGATTCTGTACAAACTACCGTGCCCTAAACGAAGTCACCGTAAAGGATCGATTTCCAATTCCAACCGTCGACGACATGTTAGATGAGTTACATGGTGCTGCCTACTTCACCAAGTTAGACCTAAGAGCCGGTTACCATCAAGTACGAATGAACCTCTCTGATATACACAAGACAGCCTTTCGCACACACAATGGCCATTACGATTATATGGTGATGCCGTTCGGCTTGTGCAACGCTCCGTCAACGTTTCAAGCAATTATGAACTCGATATTCCAGCCACACCTCAGGAAGTTTATACTTGTATTTTTTGATGATATATTGATTTATAGCTCATCTTGGGAGTACCATCTTAATCATGTGAAATGTATCGAGATCCTTAACCAAAGAATTTTATGTCAAAATTAACAAATGTAATTTTGGGCAGCAAGAGCTTGAGTATCTCGGGCACATCATCACTTGTCATGGCGTCAAGGTGGACAAGAAGAAAATATCAGCGATAGCAACTTGGCCCCAGCCACAATCCATCACCGAATTGCGGGGATTCCTTGGATTGACGGGTTATTACCGCAAATTCATCCAAGGTTATGGAGTAATGGCCAAACCACTTACAAATTTGTTGAAGAAAGGTCAATTTCAGTGGAATAAAGAAGCTGAAGAAGCCTTTGAAAATCTCAAACAAGCCTTGAGCAACACGCCAATTCTCGCCATGCCAAACTTCAAAGAAACATTCATTATTGAGACCGATGCATCTGGGGAAGGTGTCGGGGCTGTACTGCAGCAAAATGGCAAACCAATTGCCTATATGAGCCGAGCCTTAGGAGTCACCAAGAAGACGTGGTCGATCTATGCCAAAGAGATGTTGGCAATCATAGAATCAATCCGGATTTGGAGACCGTACCTACAAGGACAGAAATTTATCATACAGACTGACCAACGTAGCTTGAAATATTTGTTGGAGCAGAAAATAACTACGCCAGAGCAACAAAAGTGGATGGCTAAGCTGATGGGGTACGATTATGAGATCATATACAAACCGGGACGAGAAAACCATGCTGCAGATGCGTTGTCACGAAGGCTAGACAGTCCAACTCTCAATTATCTGTTTATACCACAAGTTGTAATTTGGGAGGAAATAAAAAAGGCAGCAGAAGAAGATGAATATATCAAAAAAACTAAGACGATAGCTCAAACACAAACTACTGGTCCTTGTTTTTTAAAGAATGAGCTGTTGATGTTTAAAAACAGGGTGGTGGTTCCTGAGACGATACGGGCAACGTTGCTGTTTGAAGCTCACGACACAAAAGTAGGAGGGCACTCTGGAGTTCTGCGCACATACAAACGCCTCTCTCAGCAGTTCTATTGGCCTCACATGTTCCGATCAGTATTAGAATATGTGAGCAAGTGTGACACGTGCTAGAGAACAAAAGCTACTACACTCAAACCGGCGGGACTACTTCAACCACTGCCGATTCCATGTCAAGTATGGGAAGATATAACTTTAGATTTTATTGAGGGATTACCAAGCTCTCAAGGAAAAAATGCAATTCTAGTGGTTGTTGATCGATTGAGCAAATCAGCCCATTTTATGGCCCTATCTCACCCCTTCTCGGCAAAAACAGTAGCAGAAAAGTTTGTGGAAGGTGTCGTGAAGTTACATGGCATGCCACGATCAATTATCAGTGACCGAGATCCGATATTTGTGAGCAAATTTTGGCAAGAGTTTTTCAATCTATCCGGCACCAAACTGAAGATGAGTTCCGCCTATTATCCACAAACCGACGGACAAACCGAGGTAATTAACCGTTGTCTTGAACAATATTTACGATGCTTCGTGCACCAATGGCCGCGACAGTGGTGTTCCTTTCTACCATGGGCGGAGTTTTGGTACAACACCACGTATCACGTCTCCACCGGCATGACACCTTTTCAAGCCCTCTACGGTCGAGCCCCACCTAAAGTACCAATGTACCAAATTAGACAGTCACCAGTCCATGAGGTTGATCAAGCGTTGATGACACGAGATGAATTGTTGGGGCAACTCAAAAAGAATTTAGCAGCAGCAGCAAATAGAATGAAACAAGTGGCTGATAAACGCCGTAGAGAAGTAGTGTTCCAAGAAGGTGACATGGTCTTTCTTAAATTGCAACCCCACCGTCAGTCATCAGTTTTCAAACGAGCATACCAAAAGCTAGCTAGCAAGTATTTTGGTCCTTATAAAATTATTAAAAAAATTGGTACAGTGGCATACAAAATTCAATTGCCAGAGGGGGCAAGGATTCATCCAGTGTTTCACGTATCCTTACTTAAAAAAGTGGTGGGGGAGATATCGGGTAATAGCAATGAAGTACCACCAGTCGATGAAGAGGGAGTATTGGTCCTAGAACCTGAATCGATTGTTGGTACACGCTGGCTGAAACGAGGGGGAAAATTGATTGAGCAAAGCTTGGTTCGATGGAAACGGCTGCCGGAGGAAGACGCTACTTGGGAGGACACCACGGTACTACAACAACAGTTTCCTTCCTTACTCCTTGAGGACAAGGATTCTTTTCGCGGTGGGGGTATTGATAAGAGGCTTAGACGATCTCTGAGGAAGCCAAAGCCTAATGCCAGGTACCAAGATCACGTAGGGCTCCATGTTGTTCATGCATGATACATGCATGCTTCCAGGCATGTACAAGAGTTTGAGAAGAATAAGAATTAGGAGGTTGTTTAGTTTAATCCAACTGCTATTCGTATTTGTAGCCTTGTGATGATTTGGCCGTGATTGTTGGCTAGTAAAACAAGGATAGATATTGTTATTATAAATAAGTCAACAACTAATGAATAAGGCATGCATCAAACAAAAAGTCTCCAAACATTCTAGTTGTTCTCGCCATAAGCAGAACTCATCTCGTTATTGTTATATTGTTTTGATTGGGACTGCATCATTATATGCCTTGTTTTGGAACTGATAATGATCCCTTATTCGAGGAAGAAGAAATAAGTTACTTGGGTTTACAAATGCGATATGACTTGTACTTGGCAGAAAATCAGATTCCATTATTCATTCTCAGCGATTTGTTTGATCTAGCCAAAAAAGAAACCAATGATAACATTTTCGAGGGAATTTCCCTCAGAGCTATCACCCTTTCTCATTTTTCTAGAGAGACCGGCCTTCTTCCAATAGGTGAAATGAATTTGATAGATACCCAGTTTTTCGAAGCTAAACATTTTTTGGATCTGATTATACTGTGTCTTCAGTCATCCCTGTTGCATAACCAAAGTGAATGCCATTATCGAAGCATTCCCAGGATAACGGAACTTCATCAAGCGGGCGTCAAGTTTGAATCAAGGTCAAGAGGAAATCAACTTGACATCAAATTCAATAATGGGGTTATGAGAATCCACTTTTCGAAGAACATGGTTTTACTCAATGCTTATACAGAAATATTATAGCTTTCGAGATTATGCATGGCTATCCCAACTATTTTGGTGACTATGTTGTGGTCTTGAGTTACCTTATTCGCACTCCAAAAGATGCCGAATTTCTCATTCAAAATGAAGTTATTGATATTGCTGATAGTGAAAGTTCCCAGCGGCTCTCCAAAGCCTCAGAAAAGATACTCTGTGGTTTCAATATTTCCATTATGCTGAAGTCGTTAATGATCTCCAGGCCTTTTACAAATCACTGTGGCACAAGTGGAAGGCAAACTTGAAGCAAAACTATTTCAACACTCCATGGGCATCTATCTCGGTGATTGCAGCTGTTATTCTCCTTCTACTCACCGTCACACAAGCAGTTTGTTCTATCATCGCATTGTAGATTAATTTCAACACTTCCAAATTATGTATTTTCGGAAGGATTAGTCTCACTTGTATTACTGGTTCTCTGTTTTGGGAGATTCATCATGTAGTTGTGATTGATTTGATTTGTCTTTGATATTAAATTGCAATAAACTAGTCTGTATGACACACAGACTGACACACACACACACACATATATATATAGTCATTCTCTAGTGTGGACTCCTCATTTATTTTTCATGCGGACACACTTTAAAACTGCAGGGTTTAAGAGAGTTTTTAACTCTGTAAAACCGCATGGTTTTATAGTTCATTCAATAATTAACTCTTTAAAATCGCACGGTTTAAAAGTGTATCCGCATTAAACAAAAAAAAAAAACGGGCGTCCGCACCTGAGAATGATTATATATGACTGCACGACGGAAGCTGCAACCGAGATATCAGATGCTTATCTCTCTCTATCCTACGCTCTTCGCCTAGAAGCCCATCTTTTTTGTTCTAATCTCTCCTAAGGTGAGGAATCCCAGAGGTCAAGAGAGGCGTGGTAGCACAAAAGCAGTCCTATATAATAATGAAACCTAGTCTGCTGCTCGGTGGTTCTCACTATGGGTGGGCAAAACTGAACCGGAACTGAAAAAAATTCGGTTCGGTTCGGTTCGGTTTTTTTTTTATTCAGTTCGGTTTTTATTTTAAAAAAACCGAATATAAAAATTCGATTCGATTTTTTTTTGTTCGGTTCGATTTTCGAATCAAATTTTAAAAAACCCGAACCAAACCAATAATATCATTTAGGTCCCTTGCTTTTATAAAATTTTAGTATGACCCAATATTTAGAAAATATTTGCATATAGAAATTCTATTTTGGCCTAACATATTTTGCAAGCTTTTCAAAAGGGTCCTTGACCAAAAGTCAACAAGGTAAGATAATATTATGATCCCTATAATTTTGATAAGTTAGATTATGGCACAGAAACTTATTTTATTTTATTTACGTTTTGAGCCAAAAGTTTTGATATTAGAAACAGTGACGATGATTCTAAAAATTATTCTATTTAGTCCAAAATTTTACAATTCTTTTTTGCTTATAAAAATTTGTAAATTATCAATTTTTTTTTGTTGATTATACATTGATTATAGTAGGCCTTCTGTGCAAGTTAAGATAAACCGAAAAACTAACTTGTTAATCCGATCCGTTAAGTTAACCGTCACCGAAAAATCGAAACCGAACAGAAACTTAACCGAACTGAATCCAACTTTCGGTTCTGGTTCGGTTTTTATTTTCTCTAAAAACCGAATGGATGTTTTGAATTTAGGAACCAAACCAAATCAAAACTGAAAATTTATCCCGAAACCAAACCGATGCCCACCCCTAGTTCTCGCAGCTTGACCATAGCGAATCCGCAGCTACAAAGACTTTTTTGGTCTGATTCGGATCAAGGAGATATGAATAAGAAGGGAGCTACTGCCCTGCCGAATCCGCTCACATAAGATAGATAAGGTCTGATTTGGTTTTAAAGAGTTAATTATTGAATGAACTATAAAACCATGCGGTTTTACAGGGTAAAAAACTAACTCTCTTAAATCCCACAGTTTTAAAATGTGTCCGCATGAAAAATAAATGAGGGCATCCTCACTAAAGAAGGACTATATATATATATATATCTTATGATTTTTTACATCTTTTTATATATATCTTATGACTTTTTACATCTTTCACCTCCGTTTGTAACATATTATAACTTATTCATATTTATTCCTTTCTTTTTAATTATTTGTCAACAATAGATGGTCTGATTGTCATTATTTTTAAAATCTCCTTTTATGAATATTAAATAAGTGCAACAAAAAAGCTTCTTTTTTCCCCAATAAAATGGTTACAAACTTACAATGTACACATATATTACATCGCCACATTCGCTATTTAGCTTCTTATTACCCTGGCTACGTTTCTTATGGGAAAGACAGAGATACAATTTATACACACAAAATTGGTAGACCAAGTTGGTACCCACCCGAGATTTTATCCTTAACTATAGCAAGCTAAATTAATTCCTAAACTTGAGAAAATAACGTGTGAATATTTACCATAAAGGGAAAGACGAAGGTGGCTGGTGGTCGTGGTCGTGGTCATTTTCATTTGATATCATAATTGGTGAGAATGAATAAGATTATTGTCACCATCTCAATATGATAACAAAGGAGTAGAATAAATAATCAATGAAGTAGAAGCCGTTGATCTTGCTCTTTACACTCTACAAGGGCACTTAAGAACAAGCAATAATATTAATAATGTTGAAAGGTCAGCACCAAAAGTCAACTTTTCAACAAACATATGGCTAGCATGCAAACTTGCCACAGCTAACATCCAAGCTTGCTACAGCTAGCATGCAAGCTTGCACAAATGGGCAAATTGCCAAGTTGAGTTTTGGCCATTATTTAGGCTATAAATAGAGATGTGATGAGAGCTTGAATTGATCCCAAATTCAGAGAGAAACAATTCAATTGTAGAATTATTAAGAGAGTGAGCAATTAGATAGCTTGTAATTGAAAGGTTTTTCCTTTCAAGTGTGAGAGTATTGGGTGTATTTAGATTTTGGGAAGTAAGTTTTTATTTTCTCAACTTTTGTACGCTAATAATTATTAGTCATACAATTATTTTCTCTTGCTCCCGTGGATGTAGGCATATTGCCGAACCACCTTAAATTTTGTGTTTTTTTATTTGTTATGTAATTATTTGGTGCACTTAATTCTGTATTCCGTACATAACAAGTGGTATAAGAGCCGATGGTTCGTACTTGGGGGATATGGTACTGTTCACGTATACGGTACTATTCTTATATATAGTTCTATTCACGTAATGTACTGTTCATGAATATGGTGGAGACTACCATTTGTACTTGGGAGATAATCTATTGTAAGTAGTGTGTATTTATGCATGTTTAGGAAAGTTTTGTCAACAAGACGACAAGAGTCTAAGGAGTCTGAGTTTTAAGTGGGATCATTGTGACCCCTCTATTCTCTTGGAAACTTTCATGGTGTATTTATTCACGCGAAATTAACATCATAGAGGTTGTTTTTAAAGTGGAAATAGTTCATTGAGAAAATGGTAGAAGGTGAAACTTCTAGAATTAAGGAGAGATCTACCAAGACTATTTTAGAAGAACACTTCAGGTGGGAGGCGAGATTTGTCAAATCGCTATTTAGCACCTGTTATAGGAGGCCAAAAGATCGATGTTGAAAAATTTGATGGGAAAATCAACTTCGGCATATGAAAACGTGAAGTTATGGATGCCCTTATTCAAATCGATCTCAATATTGTTCTAAAAAATAAAAGGCATTTGTATGATGAAGAAACTTGGGATCGTATGAATGAAAAAGCATGTGGTCAAATTAGATCTTACTTTACCAAGAAAGTGAAATACCTAGTGAAAGATGAGGTGTGTGCAATGACTTTATGGTGTACGGTGGAGGAAAAGTACTTACTGAAAAGTCTTAAAAAATCGCCTTCATGTAATGAGCCAGGTAAATGGCTTTCGAATGAAGCCTGGGACGTCAATGCACAATCATGTCTAAAGATTTGAAAAGTTACTTGCTGATTTGAAGAACCTTAATAAAGATATTAAGGATGAAATCAAAGCTATGATTCTGTTACACTCATTGCGAAAGGAATATAACCATTTTGTGACTACATTGATATATGGAAAAAGTGTGATCATCTTCAAAGATGTTTGCATAGCATTGACCAATTTAGAAATTCAAAATAATAATAAACATTCTGAAAGAGTATCATCTGAAGCTTTGTTAACCATAGAAAGGGCAATGGAGAAAAATAAAAAACAAAAGAATTCTCAATCAAAATCGAGAAGCAGAAATATAGCTCGAGATCAATGTGCCTTTTGTCATGAAAAATGTCATTGGAGGAAAGATTATCCAAAGGCTCAAAAGAGAGATGAGAAGAAACCAACAGCAGTAAACATGACACGTAAATATGAAGACTCTGATTATTCACTAAGTATTACGCCTACAACATATGTGGCTAGTTCGAGCGAGTGGACACTTGATACTGGAGCAACCTATCATTTGTGTCATATTAAAGAATGGTTTATGGATTTTCATAATTAGAATCCGGTGCAGTTGTGATGGGGAATGATCAACCTTGTCGCACAATGGGGATAGAAACAATTCGGCTCAAAATGTTTGATGGAATGGTCAGAGAACTGAAAGAGGTTAGATATGTTCTAGTTTTAAAAAACATATATAATTTTTGTGGGTGCTCTTAAAGCTAAGGCCTATAAGGTTACTATTGAAAATGGCACAATAAAGTTCATGTTTGCGGCTATGGTGATTCTGCAAGTGGTTCGGTGTCACAATTTGTACTATTTGAAGGGATGTACAACTGATGAAACAAATGTTGCTAAGGCGCACAGTGGCACCACCAAATTATGGCATGTACGACTGAGACATTCTGGAGAGAAGTCTTTGCAAACTCTGATGAAGTACGGACTCTTACAAGGTGCCAAAACCTGTAAATTAAAGTTCTGTGAGTATTGTGTAGTTGGCAAGAAAACAAGGGTTAAGTTTGGTACGGCTAATCACAATACTCGTGAGATCCTTAAATATGTTCACAGTGATGTGCAGGGACCAACTAAAACTGCATCAATTAGTAGAAGCCATTATTTTGTTACTTTAATTAATGATTTCTCTAAACGTGTGTGGGTGTACACCATGCGGGCGAAAAGTGAGATTCTAGAGATTTTCGTGAAATGGAAGAAACTGGTAGAAACTCAAACTGGCAGAAAGATCAAAGTATTACGATCTAATAATGAGGGTGAATATATTTCTGATCCATTCTTGCAAGTATGCCAGAGTGAGGGCATAAAATGATATTTCACGGTGAGACATACTCCGCAACAGAATAGTGTGGCTGAGCGTATGAATCATACTTTACTGGAGAAAGTACGATGTATATTATCTACTGCTAGTTTAGATAAAAAGTTTTAGGCTGAGGTTGCGAGCTACGCAAGTCACTTGATAAACTGGTTGCCTTCTGCTGGAATTAGAAGTAAAACTCTAATGGAAATGTGGTCTGGAAAGCATGAACAAAACTATGACTCCATTCGTGTGTTTGAATGTCCAGCTTACTATCATGAAAAAAATGATAAGCTCGATTCTCGTGCAAGAAAATCTATCTTCCAACAGATGATGAGAATTTGATAGAGGCCCACTTTTCGGAAGCTAAACATTTTCTTGATCTGTTTATACTCTGTCTTCAGCCATCCCGCTTGCAGTCGTGTGCCCAAAATGGTATCAATTATCAAAACATACCCTGTGTGAAGGAACTTGAGCAATCCGGCGTCCAATTTAAATTAGGGTCATGCAAAAATCTACTTGACATTAAATTCAAAATTGGGATTCTGGAAACTCCTTTTCTTCTGTAACTGATAGCACTGAACGATTTTACAGAATCTTCTAGCTTTTGAGAATATGCATGGGTACTCCAAATATTTTAATGACTATGTCATGATCATGCATTTCCTTGTGTACACTCCAAAAGATGCCAATTTACTCATTCAAAATGGAATCGTTCGGCTGGGGGATAGTGAAAAGTTGTCGACAGTTTTTCACAGCCTTTTCAAAGATTGTCTTAAGGGTGCTGATTTATTATATCCTGATCTCATTAAAGATATACGTGCCTTTTGCAAATCACCATGGCACAGGTGGGAGGCAAATTTGAAGCAAAATTATTTCAACACTCCTTGGGCATCTATCTCCGTCATTGCTGCTGTCATTCTTCTTCTTCTCCCGTCACACAAACAGTTTGTTCTTTCATGAGTTGTGGTTAATTTCTACTATTTACAACTTATTATGTGTTTTAGATTCACTTGTATTGCCGGTTTAATGTTGTGTTTGGATACCTCATCAATCACAGAAATATAATGTCTTAACATTGAGTTTTATCAATGGAGTCGTGATAGGCACACCAAAAAAATAAGATAAATATTTATTTAATTCTTATATTTATCAAGTGTTCTCTTTTTTATAATCCTATATTTTGAAAAATATCTGCCCAAAACACTTTTGTTGTTAATTATGTTTCATCCTTACTTTATTTTTTCTTACCTTTTACAATAATTTCCCCGAAACAATCTTGGGACAATAATGAAAAAAATGTTAATCTACTAAATTAATCTTAAAAGTAAAATAAAAATTATTTAATTTGTCGAAAAACAATCATAGAATAGTTTCTTCATATTCTTTTTTTTTTCATTAATATCCCTAAGATTATTACAATAATTCTATTGTAAAAGTTAAAAAAAAAAATTAAGTATAAGAGTGTAGCATAATGAAAAGTAGATGTATTTTGGGATATTTTTTAAAATTTAAGAACTAAACAGATACTTAATATAAGAATTAAAGAAGCACTTGTCTCATATATATATATATATATATATATAATCGCTGCAAGACAATGCATATAGTGATGCTAAAATTTCATCATTTTAATGAGAAATGCTAGTACTTATAGCTAACTATCATTTGAGCAAATTAAATATCATCCTAGTCACGTGACCAAAGTGAATTCGATGATCAGGCATACCAGGGATAAGGTCAAGCTGGCGTCAAGTTTGAATCAAGCTCAAGACAAAATCTAATTGACATCCAATTCAATAGAGGGATTCTGGAAATTCCATTTTTAACAACCTATGCAAGAACAGAACGTACGTTTATACAGAAATCTTCAAACTTTCGAGAATATGCATAGCTATCTCAATTATTTTGATGACTATGTTGTATATCATGAGTTACCTTCTCCGCACTACAACAGATGCCGATTTACTCATTCAAAATGGGATTATTGGGCGTACTAGCTGTAAAAGATTGTCAAATGCTCCCCAAAGCCTTAGAAAAAATTGTCTGATGGGTCAATATTTCTATTATGATGATCTCATTAAAGATCTTCAGGTCTATTGTAAATCACCGTGGCACAAGTGGAAGACAAACTCGAAGCAAAATTATTTTAACACTTCATGGGTATCTATCTCTGTAATTGCAGCTGTTGTTCTGCGTCTACTCATCGTCACACAAACAATTTGTTCTATCATTACTTTGTAGATTAATGTCATTAATATGTTCAAATCTGGCATTTTTCTGCTTCTTGCACCTCAACCAAAGGATAAGAGAGGCTAATTATTTAGTTGTGATAGGTTGGTTGTGACATTGAGAGACCTTATGACTTTTACATCTTTCTTTTTCCAAATATAACAAAATAGAACAGCTTATTTAATCCTCTCTTTTTTCTTCTTGACTTAAAATGAAGGAAATGAGAGTAAAACAAACATTTTATTGATCAATTCAATTTCGAAAATATTTTTCGCTCCCAATTGGCGACTTGGTGATTTTTGTATGGCAGCTATTGATTAGGAAAGACAGAGACTAAAAGATAAAACGTAAACTTTGCCTTCTATTGGTTAAGATGTTTAGAAAGTAAACAGAAAGGCGACATTATTTATCGTTTTGATCGGAATTTTTGGATTAAGCTTTCTTAATCCAACCCAACTCGTAACACATTTGGGTTAGAAACTCCACACACCAGAGCAACATTATGCCAAGTCTGGCCCAACACGTCAAATTTGGGTTTGGTTTGTTACGGAGCGAGAGTTTTGGGGTTTTTGGCCCAACCTAGTTCCTTGTAGGATGTACATCCATTTCATATGCCCCTTAATAAAATATACCTGTTCGATTTAATTAGCAAGGCCACCATGTTCCACACTTGATGAGGTTCACCTAAAACATACTCAAATTTTCATATTTTAGATTTACATATGATTTTGTTAGATATGCATGCGTCCATAAAGTTGTCTAATATATGTGTTCAGCAACTAAAACATGTAGGAGTTGCTTTATGAAACAATGGAAACATACACCAATCAAATGTCGATACCATTTTCACTAGGTGTGATAAAAGGGGTTGTGACTGGATTGAGCAGTACATCTCAGATGATCCTTGAGCTTGAAAAGGTGCCTCGGTATGATAAACCAGAGGAGCAGAAAAGTAAGCCGTAAGAAGGCGACCTCGACAGTGGCCAACAACGACGCTCTAGCAGCCATGTTGACTGTTAAAAAAAATTGGCGACAGTTGATGGTTTGGATCAAATTGACTGTTAAAGAAACATAAACAAGAGCAACATGCAGATAGTACTAAAGGGTAAATCTTTTTTGAGGTATATGTTTTATGCTTTTATATTTTTCATGGCAATCAAAAGCGAAACGAACCTGCTTTAATTTTTATGTACTTAAGATGAGGTTAAGGAATATTCAATGCTTTATTCTTAAAACTCTTCAATGGAATTTATCGTGTTAATTTAATTATTTGTAGCGGAGAGGTCGATGCAGCTATTAACTGCATTTTGATTTTTGAGAGTCTACCAGGATCAGATACCACTCATACTAGCCCACCTATCGAATACATTACCGTACCACTCGTACTAACCCACCTATTGAACATGTGACATTGAATTGCTCTAGCATAAGAGTGTGTCCCTCCGTAGTCCTAAGGCTGGTCGGTGTCCCTCCATAAGACCAATAAATGGGAATCAAGTAAAGCAGCCTGACCTTCATAGTCCTGAGGGTGGTCGCTTCCCCCATAAGACCAATAGATGGGAATCAAGTAAAGCAGCCTCTTGATTGAATCCATAGAGCAATTCAGAAAAAAGGAGGAAAGTTATAATTATGTCCTGAAGCAAGGAATTAATTATTTCTTTAATCAATTCGGGACGTCTATAAAAATGAGTTAATATTTGTTCTGAAGTATAATTTTTGAGGCTGCAGGAAAATCTTTGAACGGTATGTATGCAATTGCAAAGTTCTCCTTTATTTTGGTTTCTGTTCAGCGTTCTAGGTATTTGTGGATGCTAATTAGTTACCTTAACCAGTAAAACTTCTTGACGATGGTACTCAAAGATTGTGATCAAGCTCCACTCACATGACTGAGAAAATAGTCGATTGATTTGCCAATTCATGTTTAACCATCCTGGAAATGTATTTTATTAATTAATTAAATCCCTTTAATGTATCTTTATTTATTTATTCATCTATAATAATCCTCTAAAGTTCAAATTAATTTTTTAATCCTTACCTCTCTCAGACAATATTCAAACTTAGGAAGTCAGTGAAATAAAATTACTTAAAAATTAATCGACCAAGCTCCTAGGTATGTTGGAAATAATATATTTTTAGCTATGGATAGTTTCAGTTATTGTTCCTAATGACGTTTTCTGAATTTTTCAGTTTCATATTTTTGGTATTTTGGAAATATATCTTGATTATTCAATCGTTAGGTAGAGAGAGTTTCAGTTATTGTTCCTAATGCTGTTTCGCGAATTTTCCAGTTTCATATTTTTTGTTGCTACTGCAGCGAGCGAAGGAGTGTAGATGGCAAGGACCATGCAGCGATTGATATGGAGAAGTTAGCAGATTCTTTGAGTGGTAAGTTCAAGACTTACATTATCGAGAGTGCGAAATTGAGTGACTTGACTCAGATGAATTTAAGTTGGGATTGTTTTATTATTATTATTATTATTAATGATTTTACATTTCTTAGATTCGAACTCGGAACCAACTGAGTTACAAAGAAACAGCGCCTCACCCATAGGGCAAGATCTTAGCCGCTATCGGATAGATGTTGTGCTGCTTGCTTTAATAAATGAAAGGAGAAACAATTTATTCAGTTTTACAAGATAGCATCTATTGTTTCGTTTGTAGTGATGACTCCTTTTTTTATTTTTTCCTTAATAAATACGTTGAGAAAAGAATTTACACAAGTCGTGATCCGGAATTAACTACGTGACTAGAAGATGTTTATACCTCAATATAATATTTTCTTTTATATGTAGATAGCTAGCTAGACTGAATAAATGCCACGGTGGCTAGAAGATTTTTGGATTTCTTCCATCACGGCTTCGTGGTAATGTGAGTTTTCTTATTCTTCAATCTTCGTTTTTATTAGCTTGTGGTAGTTTTATTCTTTATGATCAATGTTTTCTAATAAATTACTGTTGACGCATTTTGTTTAGTTCTTGAAGATGGCCAACAGCGAGCATGCATCAGTTGATGTGAAACAAATAGCAGCTTCATTGAAACAAAACTTGCAGACCATGCATCCCTTATCCGAAGAGTGTTGCATATATAGAGTTCCTCAGAAAACACGGTGTCTGAATAAAAGTGACTTTACTCCACAAGTGATTTCCATTGGCCCGCTTCATCATGGTAAAGAAGAGTTAAAAGAAATGGAAGAGCATAAAAGAAGATACCTAAAACATTTTCTTCAACGAACTAAGGTAAGTATCGAGGAGCTTCTTGCGCTTATAAAGGATAAGGAAGCTAAACTGCGCAGTTATTATTCAGAAAGCATTGAACTTACAAGTGACGCATTTGTTACAATGATTTTAGTTGATTCCATCTTCATGATTGAGCACCTCCTCAGATTTTCTAATCGTGAGTTGGTAACAAATGATGATCGTGTATTTGGAAAACCCTATATAGATATTGACAGGGACCTGTGTTTGCTGGAAAATCAGCTTCCATTTTTTATTCTAAACGACTTGTTTATTCTAGCGAAAACCACATCACATGGTGAAGTGCTCGGCGGACTTTCCTTGATTAAATTGATTATAAGTCTGATCAGTGATTTGGCTGCTGATGATCTCTTGATAGAGGAGAATATTTTACAGCAACATTTTTCGGAAGCTGAACATATTCTTGATTTGCTTAGACTCTGTCTTGAGCCGTCAGTTGAGTTGAATGATGATGATCAAGAAGATCCAATCAGAACTCAAAACATACCAAGTGCTACGGAACTTCACCAAGCCGGAGTCAAGTTTCAGTTGGGGTCAAGCAAGAATCTACTCAACATCACGTTCAACAAAGGAATTCTGGAAATTCCATTATTGACAATATATGATACCACCGAAGGTTTGTTCCGAAATCTGCATGCATTTGAGACAGGGCATTGTGACGGCTGCTATATAAATGACTATATTATTATGATGAAGAACCTCGTTGTCACTGCAAACGACGCGGAATTACTTGTTCAAAACGGTGTTATTGATAATTGGACAGGGGATAGTCAAGCAGTGTCAAATTTTTTACGCAATCTTGACAGACAGGCAACGTTGTATGCTAATAATTTTCAGTATTCGGCTCTTGTTCAAGATCTAAAGGCCTATTGCAGATACCCTTTGCACAAGTGGAAGGCAAACTTGAAGCAAAATTATTTCAATACTCCATGGGCATCTATCTCTGTCGTTGCAGCTGTTGTTCTCCTTCTACTCACCATCATACAAACAGCTTGTTCTATCATTGCATTGTAGGATATATCTACTCTTTTTCAAAATTTCGTGTTTTCTGGCGGTGTTTATGTTTTGTTGAGCTCAATTACACAATGTAAATTAATAATAATAAAAGGAGTGTTTGATTTTGTAATTTTGATAATTATTTGGTTATCAATTTGTGATTAATTCGTTTTTTTTTTAATTTTATTTTTGTGAGTACACTTGTTTAATTACACTGCAGTTATGCAAGCATAATAGGGAAAAAGACCCTTAAATGTATACACAGACCACCCTCAAGATTTCAACAATTATCACACGAACCATTTTATATTATGATAAATTAACAATGACTTTCAGTTGAAATTCCAATCAATCTAGTTTTATTTATTATTTTTTGACATTGTTTTATAGTATTTTTTAGTGTTACAAAATAGTACACATTTTAATTTCATAAATAATGGCCGTGTTTTACAAGGGGCCAAGCCCAGCCTGAACAAAGCATTTCTCTTGTCGGGTTGAGTTGGGCTTAGGTCAGGTTGGGCCTAAAAGACCGAACTTATGTGTTATTATTTTAGTTTTTTTATTGTATTTTATAAATTTATATTACATAAAATTTTGTTTTATTAGACTAGAATTTAAAGATTACCCTAAAAGGATATAAAATTTAAAAAAATGTGTTATATGTGGGGCTAAATACATATAAAAAAAATTTATTATAATTAAAATAAATATTTTTTCGAGATATTTTTTGGACTTTCAGGTCAAACTCGGCTTTTTAGGTGAAGGCGAACTTGGCCTACATGTTTAGAAAATATGGTTGGATTGGGCCAAGTTTGGATTGAAAACACCCAGGCTAAGCATAATATATTTAAAAAAAATTTTGTTTTTTTATCATTCTTAGTTTTTTTCATCCTTGAAAAGCTTTCCATAATATATTTAAAAAAAAATATGAGCACTTGTATGATATGAAACCATTTTTTAGATGGGTCATTATTGGTTTATGTGTCAAGAAAGGGTAAAAATAATGGTGATATCTAAACCTCTCAATTTATCTTACTAACCCCCCATTTATCAATTAAACCCATCCAAAGTTTGGGAAAAGAAAAAAAAGAAAACAAATTCTCTGTCAATTTGCCCCATATAATTGCCAATTTATCCTTTTATCATTTTTCTACACTTCACTCGCTTAAAACTCCAAAAATCTGCTCAATAACCCTGATCTCATCCAAGCATAGTTTAGTATTTGTTTAAGCACTTGGAGTTCCGCATCAGTAAAGAATGGGTTCAGAGTTGATCAGTTTGGTGTTCCTCATATCGACGATTGGTGGTAGTTATATCAATGATAAGGCCTGTTAATTGTTCGTCAGCTCAGTCCAAGATTTGTCTATTCAGTTCCTTTGCAACCAGAGGGCCACTTCTTATTATAGTTGCAACAATACTGGACCTAGTGGCTGAGCCATTAGCCCTTACAAACGTGACAATGCCAGTGCCATCAATTGCTGAAAATCTATTGATCAATGCTAAACTTAAGGGATCCAAAATTTATAGAAAGCTTAGGAGAGATTGAGAACACACACGCATATATCCATATTAATAATTTATCTAAGGAAAATATGGAAATTAAAACAAAATTAGGAGCTGTGGAGAGATTAAACATCACTAGTCTAAGCGAAAATTACTGAAAACTCTAATATAATTTATTTTTAAAATCTCCGGTGCTGATAGTTCCAGCTTTCACATTGTGTAAACTCATTCTTAACAATTAATTAGCTAAATCATCTATGATTTCTTCTTTTCTTTTTTTTTTTCAATTTAAATATCCTCACGGTTTTTGAGACTTTGATTACTAAGGTTCTTTAATATAAACTTAATTTTCACTATTTTTTATTTTTAATATAAATCAACATAACAGCCAGCCGCTTAGGTCCACGGGTACTCCCACTGAAGTTTCCATGAAAAGGAGTGACAGGTGCAGCCCCCAACTTTGACTGGGTTAAGACATACAATCGACGAAATAATTCATATATAACCCTGGACGAAATAATTGCCTTGACGAAGACCTCAAAAATTCAATGCAATTAAACAACAAGGTACCCTTGACTTTCTTCTTTATATAATTCAGAAATAACCCTTCTCTCTTGAAATCCCACCTCCAATTTTCCAGAGAAAATCACATCTTCTTCCTGGCCAAACACCCACATCGAAAAATGAGATACATTCGACAGTGGTAAACTACAGACACAGCAGTGTGAGTTTTCATTTCGTCCTAATTTTTTGTACATGTAAGTTTCTGATTAATACTCTTATCTTTTAAATCTTTAAGCACATTCGCATGTTTCTGGAAGTTGTTCTCATTAACTTTGTTGCTAAACACCTACACAGCAACAAGCTATAGAAAATGGAAAACACGGAGCATGCATTGATTGATATGGAGAAGTTAGCAGATTCTTTGGGTGAGAAGATGAAGACCTTGCATTATTCCTCATCCGAAGAGTGCTGCATCTACAGAGTCCCTCAGCCCAGACGGTGTTTACATCCAAGTCATTATACACCTCCCATGCTTTCAATCGGCCGTCTTCATCATACCAACCCCGAGCTACAAGCTATGGAAGAGCATAAGCTAAGATACCTGCATCACTTTCTTCAGCGAACTAAGGTAAGCACGGCGCGTTTCCTTGAATTTATTAAGGAAAGGGAAGCAAAATTGCGGAATTGTTATGCAGAAACCATTCATCTTGAGAGTGACCAGTTCTTTACCATGATTTTGTTGGATTCTGTCTTTATCATTGAATTATTTCTGAGAGATTATGACCGTACTTTCCGAACAGATGATGATCGCATATTTGGGAATCCAGGGTTAAGTCTCCTGGGCATAGAAATGAATGATGACTTGTACCTGCTAGAAAATCAGCTTCCCTTATTCATTCTCAATGAGTTGTTTGATCTAGCCAAAACCGCAACCTATGGTGACATTTACGAGGGAATTTCCTTCAAGACTATTACCCATGCATGGTTCAGTAATGATCCCATTCTTCCAATAGATGATATGAAAATAGAAACTCACTTTTCAAAAGCTCAACATTTTCTTGATCTGCTCGTATTCTACTCAACATTTTATAGCCGCAGCCACGTGAAGACGGTGAATTCGCTGCTCAAAATATTCCAGGTATAAAGGAACTTCATGAAGCTGGCGTCAGGTTCGAATCAAGGTCAAGAAAAAATCTACTTGACATCATATTCAACAAAGGGATTTTGGGAATTCCATTTTTCAAAGAATATTATTTGACAGAGCGTTTATATAGAAATCTTTTAACTTTCGAGATTATGCATGGGTATCCCCGGCATTTTAACGACTATGTTGTGATCATGAGTTACCTTCTCCGCACTCCAAAAGATGCCGATTTACTCATCCAAAATGGAATTATTGGGCGTACTACTAGTGAAAGATTGTCGACGACTCTCCAGAGCCTTAGAAAAAATTCTTTGGTGGGTCGTTCTTTCAGTTATGGTCATGTCACTAAAGATCTGCAGGCCTATTGCAAATCGCCATGGCACAGTTGGAAGGCAAACTTGAAGCAGAATTATTTCAACACTCCATGGGCTTCTATCTCCGTAATCGCAGCTGTTATTCTCATTCTACTCACCGTCACACAAACCATTTGTTCTATCATTGCATTGTAGATTAATTTCTATTATTTTCAATATTTTTTCACTTGTATTGCTGGTTTTCCTGCTCTGTGTATCTTATTAGTTATAGAATAAGCGAGATTGATTCATCAGTTGTAGAGATTCTAAACAAAACTCAACCCAACCCAACCCGAACTTCTTGCTCAAAGACAACGAATTATGGCATGCTTACTTTAGCGGAGTCTTTGAGCAAGAAGTTCAAGACCCTGCATTATCCGGTTATCCCTCATCCAAAGAGTGCTGCATCTACAGAGTTCCTAAGTCCCAACGGTGCTTAAATCCAAGTGATTACACTCCGCAAATCGTTTCAATCGGCCCGCCTCATCATGGTAATGCAGAGCTATAATAAACTAAGATGCTTACATCACTTTCTCCAACGAATTAAGGTAAGCATGCCATAATTCGTTGCATTCATAAGGGAAAAGGAAGCGAGATTGCGCAATTGTTATGCGGAAACCATTCATCTTGAAGTGACGAGTTTGTGGCCATGATTTTAGTGGATGCTGTCTTTCTCATTGAGTTGTTTCTGAGAAATAATAAGGGTGATTTCAGAACTGACGATGATCCCTTATTTGGTGAATCAGAGTTGAGTTACTTGAGTATCCTGGGTATTCAAATACGATTTGACTTGTACTTGGAGGAAAATCAGCTTCCATTATTCATTCTTGAACGAATTTGTAATATGGAGTGTTTGTGTGAAGTGTAAATCAAACTCAGAAGGAACGGCAGCGTTTTACACTTGGATGTTATGCGTTCAAGTCACATGGGTTAACACGTGCTTCTGTTTAATTCTAATATCTCTCAAAACGGCAGCCAACTTGTGTCGTTTAAGAAGCATCCGTTAGTGACGCATGTGAGAAGCATGTGAGCAGCTTAAGTTCAGGCTGTTAATTCTGTTATCCACGTGTAAGGAAGCTGTGCAATCTGGGTTTGGTGTATTCGTTTCTAAGGAGCTTTATAAGCTGGGTAACGATGCCATTTCAGGTAGAGTGTAAGCTGAGAGAACTGAGAGAGGGGGAAGAGAACTGGGTCTAGATACTTCTCTGTAATCTTGTGTATCTCAGTGTAGATTGTTCTCCATTATTAATCAATAAAAGGCTGATTGAAGGCTTCTCCCGTGGATGTAGGTTGTGCCCTCTTGGTACAACTGAACCACGTAAATCTCTGTTTCTTGGTTGTGTTTTGGGTTGTTCTTTGTTCATCACTTTCTTCATATTCTTGGTTAGCATTTTGTTTCAGTTCTGTGGTTTCCAGATTGAGTCTAATCAATTGGCATCTTGATTAATCTTGTTCAAGATCTTGGGCAGTGATTGATCTTGCTAAGACTGTTAAGCTGATCAATTCACTACAATTGGTATCAGAGCAAAGGAAGTCCTTGCACAAGATTCAAGTATGGCTACACCAAAGATCGATCTGGAAAAGTTCAATGGAAAGAATGATTTCAACATGTGGAAAATCAAGATGGAAGCCCTGCTTATCACTCAAGGGTTGGGTGATGCAATTGAACCAGTGTCAAAGGAGGAAGGAAAGGAGGTCTCATCATCTAGGACTCCAGTGGAATTAGCTGAAATTAACAAGAAAGCTAGGAGCACTATAATCTTGAGTCTTGGAGACTCAGTCATCAGAGAGGTGGCCAAGGAGAAGACTGTGGCAGGACTATGGGAAAAATTGGATAATCTCTACATGACCAAATCCCTGGCAAACAGACTCTACATCAAAAAGAGGATGTTTACACTCAGGATGGTTGAAGGCTCATCCCTGGAGAAGCATATAGATGAATTTAATAAAGTGTGTGACACTTTAGAGATAATTGATGAAGGGTTAGATGATGAGGGTAAGGCTCTCTTACTGATCAGTTCCTTACCAAAGTCCTATGAACATTTTGTTGATGCTTTGATGTATGGAAGACAAACCTTAACACTGGATGAAGTTAAGGCTGCCCTCAATACAAGAGAATTACAAGGTAAACAAGATGTGTTGGAGAATGGCACTGGAGAAGGGATGGTAGCAAGGGTGAAATATGATAAGAAAGAAGACAAGAAAAAGAAACAAGGCAAGAAGAAGGGCAAAAAGACCTGGAAATGTTTTCAATGTCACAAAGAAGGTCACTTGAAGAAGGACTGCCCTGAAAACAAGTATAAGCCTAAAGATTCAAAAGGAAATGGTGATGCAGCTACGGTAGAAGAGGAAGGATATGAGTCTGCTGGTGTCTGTGTTGCAACCGATAGTAACCAAAAAGGTAAATGGATCTTAGATTCAGGATGCACATTCCATATGAGTCCTTTTATTGGTCACTTTACTGAATATCAGAAGATTGATGGGGGTAGGGTAATGATGGGAAATAATGCCATGTGTAGAGTCATTGGTTTAGGGAAGGTAAGACTCAGGTTGCATGATGGAAGTATGCTGGAAGTAGATCAAGTGAGACATGTTCCTGATTTAAAAAGAAACTTGATTTCCCTGGGAATGCTTGATCAACTAGGGTATACTGTACAGCTAGAATCAGGAAATCTGAGGGTGACAAATGGCTCTGCTACTATTATGAAAGGTACTAGGAGGAATGGTGTCTATGTTTTAGATGGAGAAGGCATAGACTAGGCTGTGGCATCTTAGGTTGGGACATTTGAGTGAAAGGGGGCTCAGGGAACTTGAAAAACAGGGTGTACTGGGACATGATAAGCTAGGAAGCATTGAATTCTGTGAAGATTGTGTATTAGGAAAAACAACAAGGTCCAGCTTCAGCAGGTCAACACATAAGTCAAATGCTATCCTAGACTATGTTCATTCAGATCTCTGGGGTCCAGCTCAGGAACTATCTCTAGGTGGAAATAGGTACTTTGTAACCTTCATTGATGACTTTTCAAGGAAGGTTTGGACTTATGCTTTAAAGCATAAGGATCAAGTGTTTGAAAAGTTTAAGGAATGGAAAAGTTTGGTAGAAAATCAGACTGGTAAAAGGGTCAAAAAACTGAGGACTGATAATGGGCTAGAGTTTTGCAACCTACAGTTTGATAACTATTGTTCAAAAGAGGGCATTGCCAGGCATAGAACTGTGAGGTTGACTCCGCAACAGAATGGGTTAGCTGAGAGGATGAACAGGACACTTATGGAAAGGGTAAGGTGTATGCTTGCTCAATCTAAGCTACCTAAGTCACTGTGGGCAGAAATATTAATGACAGCTACATATCTAGTGAACTTAAGCCCCTCATCTGCTATTGAATTCAAAACACCATTTGAAGTATGGGGGGGGGAAACCTGCTAGCTATAATAACCTGAAAGCCTTTGCCTGCTCTGCTTATGTCCATGTTAGACAAGGAAAGCTTGCACCTAGAGCATTAAAGGGAGTATTCATTGGGTATCCGGAAGGGGTTAAAGGGTACAAAATTTGGTGTACTGATCTAAAACCCCCAAAATGCATAATAAGCAGAGATGTTATATTCAATGAGTATGACTTAACAGTGAATAGACAGTCTGTTGAAGAAACAAACTCTAGAAGAAGAAATCCTGATGTGGTGGAGTTTGAGGTAAAGACACCTGGTCATGATGGCATTAAAGAAGCTGCAGATTCTCAGAATGCTGATAGTGATCCAGAGAACACAATGGAAACTCATCAGGAGGGACAGCAAGAATCAAGTACTCAGGAACAAAGTTATCATCTCACCAGGGATAGAGTAAGAAGAACTATTAGGCCACCTAAGAAGTTTGGTTATGCAGACATGATTTCCTTTGCTCTGGCAGCTGCACAGGACATTGAAGTGGATGAACCAAAGAATTATAAAGAGGCTATACAGGGTCCTCATAAGGAGAATTGGCAGGCAGCTATGGATGAAGAAATGACCTCTTTATATAAAAATGGAACTTGGGAACTGGTCAAGAGGCCTGCAAATAGAAGAGTGGTTGGATGTAAATGGATCTTCAAAGTCAAAGATGGGTTGAATGGTTCAGATCCAAAGAGGTTCAAAGCAAGGCTGGTTGCTAAGGGCTACACACAGCAAGAAGGGGTGGATTTTAAAGAAGTATTTTCTCCTGTTGTCAGGCATGCCTCCATAAGGGTTATTCTTGCCTTAACAGCAGTTGAAGACATGGAGCTTGATCAACTTGACGTCAAGACTGCTTTTTTGCATGGAAAACTCCAAGAAGAAATACTTATGACTCAACCAGAAGGATATGAAGACCCCGTGAGAAAAAACCAAGTCTGCTTGTTGAAGAAATCTCTATATGGATTAAAACAGTCCCCAAGACAATGGTACTTAAGATTTGATGAATTCATGGTGACTAATGGATTCAGCAGGTGCAATTATGACTGCTGTGTTTACTACAAAGTAAGGAAGGGCAGTGCATATGTGTACTTACTATTATATGTTGATGACATGTTACTAGCAAGTAAAGATAGGGAAGTCATTGATGACCTGAAGCTGTTACTTAATTCTGAATTTGATATGAAGGACCTGGGGAGAGCTAAGAAAATATTGGGAATGGAGATCAAGAGGAACAGAAGAGATGGTGTGTTGTTTCTATCACAAAAGAGATATCTAATGAGAGTTCTTGCCACCTATCAGATGAATAACTCCAAGCCAGTAAAAACCCCTTTAGCTTCACATTTCAGACTCAGTTGCTCACAGTGCCCAACAACAGAGGAAGAGAAGCATGAAATGATTAAAATGCCTTATGCAAATGCAGTGGGATGTTTAATGTATGCAATGGTCTTAACTAGACCTGATATTGCACATGATGTCAGTGTGGTAAGCAGTTATATGGCCTCACCTGGAAAAGAACACTGGTTAGCTGTTAAATGGATTATGAGGTATCTAAATGGTACTTTGAACTGTGGACTGATGTATGGAAGAAACACAGGAAAAGGGGATGGACTGTGGGGTTATGTAGACTCAGACTATGCTGGAGATTTGGACAGAAGAAGGTCTTTGACAGGTTATGTGTTTATGCTCAATGGATGCCTGATCAATTGGAAAGCTACATTGCAGCATGTTGTTGCCCTCTCAACTACAGAAGCAGAATATACAGCCGCTACTGAAGCTGTGAAAGAAGCTTTATGGTTAAAGGGGATGGTGTCAGAATTTGGAAAAACTCAGAAGTCAATACCAGTCTTCTGTGATAGCTCAAGTGCAATTCACTTGAGTAAGAACCCAGCACATCATGAGAAGACCAAGCATATAGACATAAAATTGCATTTCATCAGAAATGAAATTTCAAAAGGGACTGTCAAGTTGGTCAAAATTCATACAGACCAAAACCCTGCAGATATGCTTACAAAAGTTGTTCCAGCAGCTAAGCTCGAGCTATGTTTGAACATAGCTGGAGTAAGTAGTTTCTGATGAAGCTACTGAACCAGGAGAAGGAGTATGATCAGGAGTATTGATTTAAGATGGAGAATTGTGAAGTGTAAATCAAACTCAGAAGGAACGGCAGCGTTTTACACTTGGATGTTATGCGTTCAAGTCACATGGGTTAACACGTGCTTCTGTTTAATTCTAATATCTCTCAAAACGGCAGCCAACTTGTGTCGTTTAAGAAGCATCCGTTAGTGACGCATGTGAGAAGCATGTGAGCAAGTTCGGTTTATTAATTACATTATCCACGTGTAAGGTAGCTGTGCAATCTGGGTTTGGTGTATTCGTTTCTAAGGAGCTTTATAAAATTTGAGTAACGATGCCATTTCGGGTGAGTGTGGTGAGAGAAGGCGAGAGAGGGGAAGAAGGCGGGTCTAGATCTTCTGCAATCTTGTGTATCTCTGTGTAGATTGTTCTCCATTATTAATCAATAAAAGTATGATTGAAGGCTTCTCCGTGGATGTAGGTTGTGCCTCTTGTACAATGAACCACGTAAATCTCTGTTCTTGGTTGTGTTTTGGGTTTGTTCTTTGTTCATCACTTTCATTCTTGGTTAGCATTTTGTTTCAGTTCTGTGGTTTCCAGATTGAGTCTAATCAATTGGCATCTTGATTAATCTTGTTCAAGATCTTGGGCAGTGATTGATCTTGCTAAGACTGTTAAGCTGATCAATTCACTACAGTTTGGTTACCAAGAAAGTTAAAGAGAAGGAAGAAGAAGAATCTGGAATTTATTATGATCACAGAAAACTTGAGTACAATTATTAACTAAGCTCTATATTTATACTAAGTAATATACACTTGCTTGGTACATAAACACACTCACAGCTTAACTAACATATTACGGAAGGTGGTCGGTAACTAACTCTTACACGTCAGCTGAGAAATCATCATCTACTTGCGTCTTCATGTTTAATCATGCTCTGTAACATCCCCTCTCAAGCTAAACTGTCCTAGATGAACATTTAGCTTGCTTCGAAGATAATGAACTTGATCAAATGTTAGTGGCTTAGTAAGAATGTCTGCAATTTGATCTTCACTGGGAACAAACTGCATAACAATTTTCTTAGCTGCTACTTTTTTCCCTGATAAAATGAATGTCCAGTTCTACATGCTTGGTTTTGGCATGATACACTGGATTATAAGCCAATGCTATAGCACCTTGATTATCACACCACATTATAGGTGTTGTAGAAAGTTTAATTTTCAGTTCATCAAGTAAGGTTTGAATCCATACAACCTCAGATGTAGCTTGAGCTAAGGCTCTGTACTTGGCTTCAGTACTAGACCTTGAGACTACTGGTTGTTTCTTAGAGCACCAGGAGACTAGGTTTAAGCTAAGATACACAGCATAACCAGCTACTGACTTCCTATCATCTTTGTCACATGCCCAATCAGAATCACTGAAACAATTTACTTGTAAAGCTCCAGAATGATAGAAATGCAGACCAAAATGAATAGAGCCCTTCAGATACCTCATAAGTCTCTTGCAAGCTTCCCAATGTTCTACTGTTAGAGAAGACAAATATTGACTAAGTTTATTAACAGAATAAGCTATTTTAGGCCTTGTAAGTGTCACATACTGCAATGCTCCAATTATGCTTCTATACTGAGATGCATTTGAAATGGTTAATCCTGACCCTTTTCTAAGATGATGCCCTGTGGACATTGGAGTGGGAACTGGACTACAATCTGCCATATTATGCTTTGCTAAGAGATCAGCTATATACTTAGCTTGTGAGAGATAGAATCCATTTGCTGTCTTGGACACTTCAATCCCCAGAAAGTAATTTAACTCCCCCAAGTCTTTTAGAGCAAAGGTTTTCTGCATATTAAGAATGATAGCCTGCACCAGTCGAGGGTCAGAACCAGTAATAATGATATCACCAACATACACTAAGACAATTAGGATGTGTCCATTATCCCACTTATAAAAGAGTGAATTATCAGACTTAGAATTTAGAAAATTCCATTGAGCTACCATGGCAGATTTGAACCTGTCAAACCATGCTCTTGGAGCCTGTTTTAATCCATAAATGGCTTTCTTGAGCTTGCAGACATGAGTAGGCTTGGTAGGATCAGTGAATCCTTCTGGTTGTGTCATATACACATCTTCAATCAAAATGCCATTTAAAAAGGCATTATTGACATCAACCTGTCTAAGAGTCCACTTATTTATAACAGCTAAGCTCAACACTATTCTGACTGTTGATGCTTTCACAACAGGACTGAAGGTTTTAGTATAATCTTCCCCATGTGTTTGATGAAATCCTTTTGCTACAAGCCGTGCTTTGTATTTAGAAATGGTTCCATCTGAATTTTGTTTGATTCTGAAAATCCACTTACTGCCTATTGCGTTAACAGGAGTTGTTGGCAGAACTAAGTCCCAAGTGTCATTGTTTTGAAGAGCCTGAAATTCCTCTGTCATTGTCTGGAACCATTTTGGATCAATAATTACTTAGGAAATGGAGTTAGGTTTTAAAGGTGTGGCAAAAAAAGCAACAAGATATAATTTTAGTTTAAAAATACCAGCCTTAGATCTGGTTATCATAGGATGACCTATTGGAGGTGCAACAGGTATGATATGAGGTGGTGAGTTAGTATCATGTAAGTGATTGTCAGTGATGGAAGTGTGATATGGTTGTTCTGTGGGAGAAGGTATATCAAATGAAGTTAAGGATGGAGTATGTTCTTCTCTATGAGCTGATGATAAAAAATCTGATAAAGCATTTGCTGATAGAGGTTGCAGAGGAGATTGTATTGGAATATAGGTAAAAGGCGGTGGGTGGAGGCGAATGGATTTGTTAATCTGATTACTAAAGTGAGAAGAAAAATCTGAACTAGACACATAAGGAAAGGAATTTTCATCAAAGATGACATGATTAGAGATATATACTCGACTAGAAGAGTGAAGACATTGATATCCTTTATGTTGACTGTTGTAACCAATGAAAATGCATCTTCCTGATCTGAATTATAGGTTATGTTTATTGTATGGCCTAAGATATGGATAACAAGCACACCTAAATATTCTGAGTAAGGTATAATTTGGTTTCTGTTGAAAGAGTTTCTAATAAGGAGACATGTTATTTAAGGTTGGTGTTGGTAATCTATTTATGAGAAAAACAGCTGTATGAAAAGCATTCCACCAGAATTTGAGAGGTAACTTTGCTTGAGCTAATAAAGTGAGGCCAATGTCAACAATGTGCCTGTGTTTTCTCTCTATTCTACCATTTTGGTGATGAATATGGGGACAAGGATGTTTGAATTGAATTCCAGATTGAGCAAGATAGGTAGAAAAACTTCTAAACTCCCCTCCCCAATCTATTTGAACAGTTTTGATATGGAAATTAAAGAACTTTTCAATGAACTTTCTGAAAGTTATGAATACTTGGAGGGCATCAGACTTAGCAGTCAAAGGAAAAATCCATGTGAATCGACTGAAGTCATCTAAACTGGACAGATAATAAGAGTAGCCTTGAGTTGAAGTGACATGGGAAGATCCCCATAGGTCAGCATACAGAAGCTGAAGAGGCTGAGTTAATTTTGTGGACACAGAATCAAAATGCAGTAGATAGCTTTAGCCAAATTAACATGCATTACAGAAACTCAACATTTTGGTTTTATTAAAAGTACCATTAGTACAATCCTTCAATACCTTTTGGAGAGTATGAAAAGCAGGATGCCCTAGCCTTTTGTGAAGAAGATTAATATCTACCACACTTGTATTAGCTATTAAGGCTGACTTATATGACAGATTATTAATAGAAGTAGAATTATTTAGTGAATCAGAAAGATGGCAAGACACAGAAGAACAATAAGCAAACAGAGACTCAAATTTATTTGAAAAAGATTGACATAGCAAAGCTGAGCAATCTTGAGAGAATTGAGATGCACTTTGGACTTGATACAATTAGGGTTGGCAAAATGTCGGGTCGGGCTCGGGCTTGGCCAAACCCGACCCGAACCGAACAAAAAAAATTCGAGGCCCGACCCTAAAAAAGCCCTAACACTGTATAGTTAGGGTCGGGCCCGACCCGACCCGAATCGGGCCAACATAGGGTCGGGCCTAATCCGACCCTAAACTCATATTTAATATAAACTCAAAATTTAATTAAACTTAATTTACAATTACAACATAATAATTAATATTTACAATCTTATATAAGGCTATATTTGGCTAAAATATAATATTTATAGTAACTACATAATCATTATGAATATAATGAGCTAAAATTATAAATAAATTTATAAGCTTAAATGAAAAAAAATTAAAATTAATTAATATTTAAGAAATTATAAACTTACCATCTAATTAAACTTAATTTACAATTATAACATAATAATTAAAAAAACCCTATATATCGCCATATATCAGCTATATGTAGTACAATATAATATTTACAGCAACTACATAATTAATTAATTAACATGAATATATTTAGCTAAAATTGTAGATTCAATTATAAGCTTAAATGAAAAACATTTTGCATATATGTGTTCTATTGTTGTGTGCGTGTGTGAATTGTGAGTTTGCCATGTGTGCGTGTGTTGGCTTTTTTTTTTTTTTAATCGGGTCGGGTCGGGTCGGGTCGACTTTAAGCCCTACCCGACCCGAAATTTGTTCGGGCCTAAAAAATTTGACCCTAGCCCTACCCTAAACCCGAAAATTCGGGCCAAAAGCCCTAAAAATTAGGGTCGGGTCAATCGGGCCAAAAATAGGGTCGGGCTAAATTGCCATCCCTAGATACAATCCTCCTTTTGCAATACCTCTAAGCAAAATGATCCCTGAGCTCCTGACCTTAACAAAACAACAATTTTCAAGAAATTCAACAGCAACATTGTTGTCAGATAAGAGTTTTGAGGCACTAAGTAAATTTTTGGTAATTTGAGGAACACAAAGGACATGATTTAGAATTAAGGGTTCATGGGTGGTTGTTTTCAGCAAAATTAATCCAATATATGTAATAGGCAACGTGGAACCATTCCCAACAAACAGTTTTTCATATCTAGAATAGGCTTTTGGTTCAAGAAGTTTACCTGAATCATTAGTAATGTGATTAGTGGCACCACTGTCAATGTACCAAGAGGGATCTTCGATCATTTCTAGAGTAGGAGCTAAATGAGTTGAAGAAGAACTGCCACTATTATAATCTCCACAGAGACCAGGTGTAGAAGAACCAGCTCCAGAAAAGTTTCCAGGATGTGCAGCATAAAATGCTGCAGGATCTGAATATATCAT
Organism: Citropsis articulata; assembly: GCA_030449925.1. Lineage (NCBI taxonomy): Eukaryota > Viridiplantae > Streptophyta > Magnoliopsida > Sapindales > Rutaceae > Citropsis > Citropsis articulata. The sequence continues at coordinate 2,955,020 of JASUUH010000096.1, read as the reverse complement.
ATACCCTTGATAACCAAGTCCTCGTGGCATATTGAAGTTTCCAAAATTAGGATAACCAAACATATTGCCAGAGTAAGGATTAAAGCCTCTGCCATTAGTTCCATTAAAATTTCTACCACCAGCATTTCCAAAACCTCTTCCAAAATTCCTTTGACTAGGCCTAAAATTACCATTGTATGCTCCTCTTGCTTGATTCCTTGAAGGTACAAAAGCAGAGTTGTACCTATTTATGCACTTATGGGCTCCATGACCAGGTATAAAACAGATTTGACAGATAATGTTTGAGTTAAGATCACCAGTCTGTCCCATATTATTGCCACGAAAACCAGAGTTATAAGCACCTCCATAAGTTCCATTGTTATATTTTTGATTGCCAGCATCATTTTTTCCAGAATTATATTGCTTTTGAGCTATATTAGCAGTCAGATTATGTGTAATGTCACTAGCAATTTTTCCTTTCTTCTGATCAACTCTATTTTCGTGACTTAATAGCAATGAATAAAACTCATCAAGATTGATCTTATCTTCTCTAGCTAGTACACTAGTAACTAGAGATTCATAGTCAGATGAATCCAGTCTAGTTAACACATATTGAATAAAATCATTCAAATCAACAGGTTTTCCAGCCAGAGCTAAGCTATCAGATAATCTTTTCATTTTGGCAAAGTAATCAATCATGGACATTGCTCCTTTTTTAAGTGTTTGAATCTGCATTTTAAGAGGCATTATTCTAGCCTGAGATTGAGAGATGAACATACTTGTGAGTGTATCTAGAAGTTCTTTAGCAGTAGAGCAATGAATCACTGTCGCGAGCAAGTTTTGTTGAATAGATGACATCATCCAGCTCAGAATTAACTGATCTGTCTTGATCCAAGATGTATATTCTGGATTAACCTCTCGATCCTCTGCTTCAGTTGAATCAGTAGTTATAGTGCTAGCTGGTGAGAGAAATTGTTCTGGACAAGCTCGATCACCATTAATGAAGCATTCTAAACCATTTCCTTTGATTGATGTTAAGATCTGAGTTCGCCAAACAATGAAATTGTTCTGATCTAATTTGACAGGAGTTACAAAGCTATAAGATCCCAAATTTTGATTAGAACTGGACATTTTTAGCTCTGATACCATGAACGAATTTGTAATATGGAGTGTTTGGTTACCAAGAAAGTTAAAGAGAAGGAAGAAGAAGAATCTGGAATTTATTATGATCACAGAAAACTTGAGTACAATTATTAACTAAGCTCTGTATTTATACTAAGTAATATACACTTGCTTAAGCTGTTACAACAAACACACACGCTTAACTAACATATTCTGAGAAGCTGAGTCAGCTAACTAAGTCTTACACGTCAGGTGAGAAATCGTCATCTACTTGCGTCTTCATATTTGACCATGCTCTGTAACAATTCTCAGTGAGTTGTTTGATCTAGCCAAAACTGCTACCTATGGTGACATTTACTTGGAGATTGCCGTCATAACTATCATCCGTCTTTTCTTCTCCAAGGAGTCTTCCTTTCTTCCTATTGGTAATACGAATTTGATAGACACCCACATTTCCAAAGCCAAACATTTTCTTGATCTTATAATACTCAGTCTTCGGCCATCATCCAAGCCACGTGACCCAAGTGGATTCATTTATCAAAACATACCCGGGATAAAGGAACTTCATCAAGCTGGCGTCAAGTTTGACTCAGGGCCATTTAGATCACAAAGTCGACTTGACATCAGATTCAATAATGGGATTCTGATAATTCCATCGTTTACATCATTTGGTGGCCGGACATAGCGTCTGTGCAGAAACATTCTAACTTTCGAGAATATGCATGGCTATCCCGGGTACTTTAATGACTATGTTGCACTCCTATGTTTCCTTATCCGCACTCCGAAAGATGCCGATTTACTCATTCACAATGGAATCATTGGGTTGGGAGACAGTGAAAGAATGTCAAGTGTCCTCCAAAGCCTTAAAAGAAATTGTATAATGGGTTCTGATTTCCAATATGCCGATGTCGTTACAGATTTATTGGACTAATGCAAATTACGGTGGCAAAGATGGATGGCAAACTTGAAGCAGAGTTATTTCAACACTCCATGGGCATCTATCTCCGTAATTGCAGCTGTTATTCTCCAAATACTCAACGTCGTGCAAACAGTTTGCTCTCTCATCGCATGGTAGATTAATTTATACAATTTTCAAATTAGCATTTGCTTTTAGAAGGATTAATTTCATTTGCATGTATAATATATTGCCGGTTTTTCTGTTTTGTGTACCCCAATCACAAAATAAGAGTGATAATCATGTAGTTATGATTGATTGTTATGGCCATGAAACGAAATTGCTATAAATTAATTGGTATATTGAGATTTTACAATAAATTTATTGAACTACGCCTGTTTAATGCAAGTATGACGCGTATGCAAGAATTAGATATAGTTATCAATTATAAAATAATTTTTTAAAATATTCAAACTCACGTGTGACTCTTGTTAATTTTTTTTTGTAAATTCTTTCTCTCTAACACATACACATATCCTACTTACAAAAATACATCAGCTAAAAAATTGTTGTTTGTTAAAGAAAGAAGATTTCTATTTTTCCAACAAATTCTCTCTCTCAACACAGATCCCGCTTATAAAAATACTGTTGCCAAAAAAATTTATTATTATTACTTTTTTAGGGAAAAAAAATACACAACTTATTGGACGGATTATCCTTCAACCACGTTCTAAGCCGATGAAACTTGATGAGATTTAAGCACACTTGCAAAAAGCTCGGCAGCTATCGAGTGCTTGGCACTTAATCCCATTAATAGCAACCAATTTCCTCTTACCTATGTGAACAAGGTTCAAAACCTTTTTTTTTTTTTCAACATGAGAGATTTTATTATCTCAAGTAGATGAAATATACAAAATAAAAAAATAAATTTAATTTCATATTCTATGTAGTTAATTTTTTTTGTAACATAATATTTATTAAACATACTATCAATTATTTAATTATATAGTAAAAATATGTTAATTTACTAATAATAATAAAATGTGGGTTTATGAACTTGTAAAATCTTTTTTTTTTTACAATGAGTTTTTGTCCTTAAATTTAAAATATTAATTTAATTGCACACTAAAATAAATTAGTATTTGTTACTCCACCCCAACCGTTTAAATAGTCATTAACTTATCTGAGAGAAGGATAAAAAAATTTTAAACAATTACTCTATTTGAAAATAATTTAAATATTTCTTTAAAAAAATAAACTAAAAATAAGTATTTTCTATTATTTCATCTTTCTTGCTAACATCACACATGGATAACAATAGAGATGGCAATTCAACACATATCTATCAATTAAAATAGAAGTCAATTAATATAATTAATTGTGTCATGAATGAGTTATCATATTAGGAGTTTTAAAACCAAACCCAATACAATTATCAATGGAGTTAACAACTAGAAAGAGCAAACAAATTCATTCAAGTTGGATGTCTAAGTATCTGATCCAAATAGATTAGATAATATCCATCTAAAATGCGCCGGATTTGATTTATTCAATATCCATCCATGAACTTGAATATTAGTAATATTGAAGTGTATGAGAATAAAATTGAGTGTTATATTTAATATTTTAGTTTTGTAAATCAAATGAAAAATCAAAATAATATTGCTAAAAGTTATTGCCCCATCAATGAAAACAATGATGGTATCATCACTAAGCAATAGAAGTGAGTGAATAGAAAAACAAAAACTATTAACGTATTCAAAATTCTCCGATCAATATAATAGTGGCAATGTTGCCGGATAAATAGATATGCCGATGATAGATGAGCCTTCCAATGCAAACAACTATAACAAGACCCTATGATTAGATGATGTTTTGACGTAGAGCAGAAGCGATACTTGATTTCGTACTAGCATACATCTAGAAAACTCAAGAAAGAGGCTCTCATCAAAGAAAAAATACCTCAATTGAGAAAAAAACTAAATATTATTAATGAGAAGCTTGTGTATATTATCATAAATTAAGAATAACAAGCCTATATATATAATAGTAGCTAAATTAATCCTAAGCTTTCTCAAATAAGAGAAATAATTTAAAATTTTAATTAGATTAGAATTACAAATATGACACAAGTAATCTTAATAAAATAAGATAAATATTAATAAAATACTAAATTCTAAATTGACCCAAATATTATAATTCTTGGTAAATTGTAATTTTTTTTATTTTTTTTATAAGTTTGTTTGGCTTTTGGGTTTTTTAAAGAACAGAAAATTATAGGTATAAGTACAGAAAAGTAAAGGGGCAAAATTATAAATAGGCAAAAGTTGGTGTTGTCGGCAATGGCAGTCGAAAAATTGGCCTGGGATAGGTGGATCTGGAAGATTTGATGGTGCTGAGTGTGATGCTGGTGGTGGTTTGTCTCAAATAGTTGTGATTTGACCAAAAAGTTGAGTTAAAGTAAACGGGTGGAGGTTGGTTTCGGTTTCCAGCTATCCGGCCAGGGGTTGTAGCATGAGTGGGTTGAAAAGAAAGAGCTGATGATGGTGGACGAATTGGTGGTGGTGGAGACTGTGAATCGCAGCGGATTGCAACGAATGGAGAGGCGAATTTTCGTGGTGGTTCAACGGCTGTTTTGGCTATGTAGGCATAAGAATAATGCGTAAAACTTTAAAAATGTTTATTATTTTTGTTTTTATGGCAAATAACAGGATACTATTATGATTAACATTGAAAAAGACAAAAGAAAGAGATACCAAACGCATGTTGTAAAATAGTTTTGCCCTTCATTTAATGTAAGCAACTTGTTTCGTTTTTAGTATTAAGAAAGACTTTGTTGATAACTTGTTTGCATTGTTTCTCGCTGGTCAATCTTTTTCGGTTACCGTCCGCATACATTGCTCTCACGTTCAATCATTTTAATTTACTTTCTTGGCCGTCGGGGAGAAATCAAATAAATTTCAGAAAGGTAATGCCAGTGAGGCAGCCAAATTTTACAAGATCATCTCCTCTTTTCCAAGTTGTGGCAGGTCCACATTTTGACACTCTTCAAAAGTAAAAGATAAAATGAGTAGAGAATTCGAATGACAAAACTATCTTGCAACGGTGTTGTACCACAATAATGCTCTATTACATAATAATTCTTCTTTTTTTTGAAAATAATAAAACTTGCAGGTTTTAAAATTTTAACATATAAGTTCTAATTTAAAAATTATTTATTATTTTCTCTCTCTTGTTTTTCATGGTTTAATATTAACCCTAGTAATTTTTTTTCCTCCTCCACACTTCTTTTTTTTTTTTTTAAATTTGGTTTCTTCTTTTCTTTCTTTTTTTTTTAATAGAATTTCGTAGATAATTTTTATATTTTTGAATTTTCAAAGACAATAAGAGGCACTACAAGAAATTTGACTTTTTAAGACGATATTTTTTACAACAATTTTAAATTTAGTCACTGAATGGTACTTATTATGACGAACTTTTGAAATTGTTGCTAATAGTCTCATCTTGATTTGTGCTATATTTTTTAACCAATAGGTTTTATTTTGAGACTCGTTAATTGGTCACTGATTTGACATTTTTATAACAAATATTATTTTAGTCGCAAAAAGGCATACATTTTTTGCCGAAAAAATTTGCCCCTCAAATTAAAAATTTTGGGACAATATTTCATCATTTATGACAAAAATAATGGTCGCAAGATATAATTATAGACGACAAAACTATTTTGTAACTAAAAGGGGGGTTTGAAGTTGGTCAAACAATATGTGACACAAAATATCAGTCTCCAAAATTATTCTAGTTGTGATTGATTTTAAGACCATATTTTTTTGTCACAGATAATTTCCTATAGTGACAAAACTAAAAAATAGTAGTTGAAAATTTTGTCGTGAATAATTTTATATATTATGACCTTTTTTTTTTTTGCTTCTGATGCGCATTATTTAGTACCTAATTCAAATTTTTTGTGACGGATTTTATAATTGCCACAAAAAAAAAAATTTGTATAGCATAAAAAGTCTCTCCAAAATTAACTATTTTGGAACAATATATCATCTTTTATGACAAATTATATAGTGGCAAAATACATTTATTTTTTACAAATTTACTTCGTATCTAAAAAAGAGGTGTAAATTATATCATCTTTTATGACAAATTATATAGTGGCACAATACATTTATTTTTTACAAATTTACTTCGTATCTAAAAAAGAGGTGTAAATTTGGTCAAATCAGCCATGACATAAAATATTAGTCTCTAAAGCTATTATGATTTTAGCTAATTTTAAAACCCCATTTTTGTTGTCATAGATAGTTACATAATGTGATCAAAATATTTTGTTTCAATGAGATTTTACTTAGTTCTTGATTTATATTTTAGTGATAAGATTATATTAGTCGCAAAAAGAAAATGCTACAATTAAATATCCCAATTATGACATTTTATTTTTTTGTTATAGTTGTTATTCAATTAGTAGTGCATGTTAAATGCTACGTATCCCACTAAGTAGTGTTGCACATGCCACATAGCACCATACAAGGAAACATTAATTTGGTGACAGGATACAAAAGTTACCCCCAAAAAAATTAGAAAATTAATTTTTTTTAATAAACCGCCTAAAAAGAAAGCAAGCGCTTGTCTTATATTTTGCGCAAAATATTTTACTTTGATTAAAAAAATTCCTGAATCCCTACTTTTTTCTGTCTTTGCTAATCTCCCAAAATCCCTTTTTTTCTTTCGTGTCCCTCCTCGTATTACTTAATATCAGTTAATCCAAACAAATCTTGCGGAGGCTGCCATGGAGTGCTTGCTTTCAATCAAGGCAACCTTTGGCTACAAGTTCATTGGTCAATTAACTATTGTTAAATCTGATATTGGACTATTTTGTGCTAAACTTTGACCTCGCATTTCATGTTTATGGATTCTCTAAAGCCCGAGATCCGGAGTTTGATTTTCACGGGGTTTAGTAATGAATTTCCCCTCCATATGTTTGTGAATTAATGGAATGTTGGGTTTATATGTATTCTTTTTTTTTTTTTTTGTTTCACTGCAGTGCATAAGAATCGCTTTTGCTGAGGTTGCAATTAATGTAGAATGCGAAGGGTATGTCTTGTCGTTCCAGGAAAATGGATGTTATGTCCATCATTTGTCCTCCCCAAGAGCGTAGCATTTAGAAGATCACCCAATATGTAAGTAGTTCGAGTTAAAGCCAAGGCGATTAGCTCTAGGCTTGTATCATAATACTTAATCCGTCAATTAACTATTTTTTTCTGGTATTCACTTGATTTTTAGAGTCAAAGTTAAATGCTTTTCCTTGAATTCTCTTTTTTTATTTAATCTTTGTGCGTTTGATGGTTTGGATGAATAGCAAGAAAATAATAGAACGATGGGGATACATTTTTCAAGATTTTATATATGTGTGCTCACAATAAATATACTATCTAGTAATTTTATTTTCCAAGCCTTTGCAATAATTCCAAACCTACTGTCAATTTCCTTTACAACTGAATCCACTTATGTCATCGAG